>JAKEPQ010001021.1:46425000-47150000 GCA_024500445.1 Entomyzon cyanotis | reverse complement strand
AGAGTAGGTTTCAGACAAACATATATCACTGTGATAAAAGAAGCCCCACATCTGCAAATGAAAGTACCAAGTGTAGCATTTGTTTGGTTGTTTTTCTTCTTCTCCCATCATTGCCTGTGCATAAGAAAGTAATGGCTATGCCACTATTTAACACAGCACAGAATAATTCAATAAGCTGAAGAAATATTGGTGTTCATCTGCATAAGAATATGGGAGTTGCTCTTACTTTTTGGACTGGACATCTCATACGCCTGGAGGAAATGTTGATTCCCCATGCATTTGAAACTCTAGCAGTAACTCCATACTTCTGCTGGACTCTCATGTTCAGAACAACTCCAGCTTGAGCATTTCATCCAAGTTATGTCACTCAGAGGTACAGGTATGTCTTTCATGCTGGAGCCCTTGGCGGAAATGAAAAAATGGACACTAAATGGAGAACAATTTGCTGTTGCAAATCAAAATCATAGAATGGTTTTGGGTTGTAAGACAGCTTCAAAGACAATCTGAGTCCAACCCCACTGCCATGGACAGTGGTACTTTTCACTAGACCTGGTTGTTCAAATCCCCACCCCACCTGAACATGAATCTACCCGGTGACAAGCCATCCATGATTTCTATGGCTCACCCCTTCCAATCCTTCACCATCCTCATCATCTTCCTCAGACAGTTTAAATCTACCCTCTTGCAGTTTAAAATCATTGCCCATAGTCCTATCACTATAAGAATAGATAAAAATCTCTCTCTATTTTTTTATAAGTCCCCTCTAGTGCTGGAAGGGGCTGTAAGGTCTCCCCAGAGCATTCTCCAGGCTGAACCGCACCAAAGCTCTCTGAGACTGTCTCCAAACCAGAGGTTCTCCAGCCATCCCAACATCTTTATGGCAGCCTCTGGACTCATTCCAACAGGTCCACATCTTTCTTGTTCTGGGGGCCCCAAAGCTGTGTCCAGCACCCCGGCTGGGGTCTCACAAGAGTGCAGGAGAGAGGGAGAATGTCCTTCCTTGGCCACAGTATGACTGACTTTCTGGGCTGCAAGTGCACAGTGCCAGCTCATGGCCACTTTCACTACCTCACCTACAAGCGTCCATTTTGGGTTGGTTTACTTGCCCATGTGCTCACTGTATACCAACAAACATACCAAAAAATTATTATCATATTAAAATAAATTGTTAAAATTTTATATTCATGTACATGCATTTAATTTATATACATTTATATATCTTTGAAAAAATTATATTACTAAGGCTAGTTTATTCCCCGTAATTTCCTCTCTTGTCTTTGTATTATTATCCTGCTGAAGTACTTTTCCAAGCACTGGTTGAGCAACAAACATGGAGAAAACCAGCACTGCTGGTTTTGTTTGTTAACTTAACCATCTTTTTGAATTCACAGTGTGTAGGCACAGTGTTTTCCATAAAGCATTACAGTGTGAAAGGGCGGGGGGGGGGGGAAACAGACAGGCACCACCCAGAGAGAAGTGATATTGAGAATAACTGGGAAAAAGACATCTTCTTCATGTTGAGACTCACTAAGTAATTCCAGGGAAAAAAAAAAAAGTAAATATTTGCTGCAAGTTTTCTTGGAAGCTGTGGGAGACTAAAACTATCATTTCTTACAGCTTGAATATTTCTTTCCTTCCTTTTTTAAATTTGTTTGTATGACCATAATTAAAAAAAATTGAAAAACCAACATGATATTCCTCAAAGCTGATATTGTAGCCCAAGCTTGAATTTGAATATATACTGACTAGGAGAAAGCAAAACAAAACAAAACAAAACATACACTTGTCTATGAGGGAAGCAAGCACTTTCTCCTTCATATTTTGAGTAGCAAATATAGGACCAGATGTGAAAATGGAGAGTGCACTCAGGAACTCAGGTTGCATCAGAAATTGGGTAATAATGTTGGACTCAATGGTGAGAGAAACAAGTTGCATGTTTTATGCTAATCCACCCTAAAATATCACCTCAACCATGGTTCAAACATCTCTGGTCATAGAATCATAGAATCATTAAGGCTGGAAAAGACCTTTAAAATCATCAAGTCCAACCATTAACTCAGCTCTGCCAAGTCCACTACAGACCTGTGTCCCTAACTACCAAATCTACACCCTTTTTTAACCATTCCAGGAACTTAATGACACATGGAATGACAGAAGTTTTTTTCTGGGGTAAATTCAGATCTGTCATACTTCCATCCCTGCAAGTGTCCAAGGCCAGGCTGGATGGGGCTCAGAGCAAGCCGGTCTAGTGGAAGGTGTCCCTGCCCATGGCAGGGGGGTGGAACTGGGGGTTTGTTAAAGCCTCTTCCAACTCAGGCCATTCTGACTTTAGGATTCTGTGCTGTCCAGTAACTTTTCAAAAGGCAGAAGTAAATATGTTGCTTTTTCTTTACAGATATATGCACGACATTTACAGAACTTCTGCAGAGAAGTCCTGACCCTGCAGAAAAAGAAATGCTGTGTAAACTATCTTCCTTTTTCAAAAGACCTTCTTATTTTTCATTCCATATTTTTTCTTCTGTTGTGCCTGTCCAATATCTAGTGGGTATGAAGAGAGATTGAGCACTTTCTGTTTGCATGTTTAAAGTATTTGAAGGTTTTTATCGGGTTCCACATCAGTTTTTTCTTTAGCATAAACTTTGCTCTTTCCTCACTGATCATGCTGCTTAGACATTTGATCATCCTTGTTGCTTTTGAATCCTCAGCAGGTGCCTTAAGGCAGTTTTATGCCCACTTTGATGCAATAGAAGTGCAACTTAAAAGGAGCTCAAGCTCTCCCATATATCTTTATATCTTTTAGGATAATAAATAATAATGATCCATATTCACGTTGCACTTTGCATTTGCAAGATACTCTACAAACATTAATTAATTAGTCCTCATGGCTCTCCTGTGTGATAGCAGTAATAAAGCTTTGCAAGAATATGACACCTTTGAGGTAAGTTTCTTAGATAACTAAAAAAATATTAATGAATATCCAATCTATTTATATGTTACTTCTCACAGCAGTGCAAAATAGGAGGTAAATAGTGTTGTACACATTTTGCATGCATCACAACCGAGATCAGGAGCTTTTTGGACTGGGGATCCAGAGCTGATATCAATCTCAGGCTTGTGCAAAATGATCTTTTCTATCCAGTTTACCATATTTTGTCTGGAAAGGATGACCACTTGCAAGAAGGTTTTCCTCCTACAACACCTGTTCTATAAAGTCTGCAGGAATTTGAACCACCCAGACCATCCAGAAGATTACCTTAACCAGGTGCACAAAGTCCATAATTTATCAGGCTAGGACAAAATGATGCCAATAACACATATATACAAAACAAGAAAATTATATTATTATTTGTTTATTTCTCTGTAAAAATTAATAGAAAACCATATTTTTATAATATAACTAAAATATTTAAAGGGAAAGCATAAAATTTAGAGTAAAGAAATTTTATACACCCCACAAAAAAGTCACCAGTCTAGAGTTATAATTTATGAATTTTTTTCCTACTTATTATTTGGGTCTGCCAAGGAAATGCATGGTTAGGTATATAGGCTTTCTTTGCACAGGTGGAATTTTCCATGAGAAACAAAACCAAACAAAAGAAAACCCCCCAAAAAAAGCCAAAAAACAACTTAAAATACCTTCAGCATCTAAATACAAAAGACATAAATCTCTTTTTGGTTTTCTGCAACGAAAAGTGAAATATTTAAAAAAATGAGAAGGAAGCATAGAAAAGCCATGACAATTCTCATAATAAATTCTGGGAAGATAGTTCATACTTACTCAGGGAAGATGTTAATATTCCTTTCTTTTGTGTGATTTTATTACTGTTAACTTCTAACTCATTTTTTAGAATAAAGCATTCCTCCTCCAATGCCATGTTTTATTCTGCAAGTGTGAATATACATAAGTAGCTCCTGGAGAACAAGACCTGCTGATAAGTGCTGCTTATATGCAGTAATTTCTGCTGTTCCTCATTTACCTTTCAGCAGAACAAATAAAAGATGAAGAAAAAAAGCAAGAGGAACTTAGAAAAGAGAGTAGTCTAGTGGATCTTTTCTGGCCTGAATCTGTAAGATATTTACAGTTTCTTACAGATAATAAAAGAAGGTTTTGTTCTAACTCAGGATCAGCTGCAAAATCAAACAGAAGGAGAAAATGAAAAAAAATAAGTTGAGTAATTTGCAATTAACAAACCAACACTTCAAAATAAAATCCTTGCCATTCTTCTTTGGAACTAAGTTACCGTTAAACAAGAACAACTCTTGTGGTATTATTTGCCTGTCATTTCCTGGTAAATCAGTGTCATTAGCATTGATTTTTTAGAGGAGAGATTAAAAGAGGTTTAGTTAGGAGAGTAAGGCAGGAGTATATATTATCCAAGCCAATGTAGCTGTGGGTCTCAAAGATGACATTTCCCTCTCTGCTTCATTAACTTGCATAGCTTGTTGAGCTTTAGCTGTTTCTAATTAATTCTTTTACTGGCTTTTTTGAATGTGTATCATCTCTGGCAAACCATATAAAATGAAGAAATCTCTCTAAGGTTTTACCCTTTTAATTATTATTTTTATTGATTAAATGAAGCTCCAGAATTGCAAATGTTGACATTTTATTTGATTCTAGTCATTATAGTTTTCAAGGAGTAAAGAGGGGGAAAAGGATAAGGAAAGAAGGGGGCAGTGCAGATAAAATAATAAATAAATTAAACCACTAACTGAGAGGGATGCTCAGCAAATGCTGCGGAAAATGGAAAATAAACAGGTTTGTCAAAAGTGACCTCCATGATGGTTTTGCCCTTTTAAATACTAACAAAGAAAGAAGCATCATTAGACATAATTCCTTCCTGTCTTGTACACAGGCAGACAAGCAAATGAATGGAGCTCTGTGCTCCTGCTTGCTATTTTGTTTTATTTGGGTAGAGCTTTACTAGCTAGTATGTTGAGTGCACACTTAAACATATATATACACCTTCACACACAGTCATTCGCATTCTTCTTTAAAACAATGAGCACAAAAACACATGGTAGAACTTGCCTGGCTTGCTAGGGGGAGGAGGGGGGAGGCCCCAAAACAACAGAAAACTAGGCAAAGCATGTCTATTAGAAAAGTTGTAATGAAGACATACTTGGCTAATGCACTGCTCTGTCAATTTGTCCAGATGTTTTTTCACGTTGTTGTGTTGACTTATAAGATGGTACTAAAGGGACACAACAAGAATTTTCTTATCCTGTGACCACGTCGGGCAACACTACTGCATTTATCTCACTTTCACAGTCATCTAAAAATAAGTGAGGATTTTTTTCTTTTGCAAACAATCTCCTCATTGGGAGACTGGCTGGAAGTAAAAGGAATTTCTTAAAAAACACATTAGTCAAATTATGGTACAGTGAAATTATGGAATGACTATCTAAGATATATAGGGGAAACAGAATATTTCAACGAGGTTTACTTCTAAAAGCAATGAGAAGTGGGCAGATTTCCACTGTAAAAGTACTTTTAATTTGAAATTTTGTGCAATTATTACAATTAAGTAAAATTGGCTTTGTCGTGAATATGTCAAGTATTCTTTTTTGACTATAGCTGGATTAGAATCCCAAAATCAAGTTCATAAATATTTGTAAAAATATTCATTTTAATACAAATTATGAGACCAAGACTTTTGGCATACTTAACCAATCAGTGAAGGGTATAAATAAAACATGACTTTGACCTCTCTGAATTGATGAATATGGAGTCAAATGGAAGCTTTGGTAAAGCATTGCATGTAATTGTGTCTAAATGTAGCTAAATTACTTTCTATTGTGAGGATAAGCAGCACAATAAAAGTAATTTTATTTATTAAAATAAATTGCATCTGAAAAAATTGTAGATGGCTAATGCACCCTTCAAAATAGAAATGCCTCCACTGCCTATTGCTTTATTAGCATTTCAAAAGCTATTAAGAATCTGAACCTTGAATCAGAGCACCACTGAGCACTGTGCTTTAGGCAAACACAGCCCTAAAGAAATCTTCTTCTTAGGAGAGAGTTATTTTCTCAGCTTTAGTAATAATAAACACCTTTGGTGGGATCACCTGAGTTAAATGTATCTACCTGATAGTGAAGTATGTAGTTTAGCTATCAGCAAGGCTCTCTTTGCAGAGGGATTAGACACTTCCTAAACTGCAATCCATCCCAGCTTTATTCAGAGCTTATGTTAGGGTGGTGTGACTTATCCTTTGGGAATAGTTTGTATTTCCATATAACAGAAAGGGACTGTGAAAGGGGAGAGAACAGGGTGCTGTAAACATCAGTGAGGCTGGAGCTTGGTTAAACAAGTGACCACATCTCTGAGGCAGCAGCAGTGGGTGGCTCAGACTGCACAAATTGGCTGTGTGGACGAGTGGAAAGGTGAACCCTGTGGAGCAGGTGACAGGAACACAGGGGAGTGGTCACCACCCCAGAGCGGAACCAGCAAAGAGGAAAGGAAATCTGGAAGATGAGAGAGGAGGCATGAGGCCATGTGTGGGAGGAATCCTATGGATGAGCATGGGTGGACTTCTAGGAGCTGCCAGATATGCACACAGCATGGACTCTCCAAAGGGCCCTAGATTGCTGCTTAATCCAAATGAAATATTTTTATATTTTTAGCAACAAGACATGCATAAACTACTTTCAGATTTTGTGTTGATTACACTAGACATCCCACTGTGTTCCTGGAACCCAAACAGAGCAGGTGCTTATGCCAGAAACTATAAAATATGTGTCTATTTGTTTTTTTCCGACAAGACTTTAGGTGGTCCGAGTACTTGTGGTTCTTTTGAACATTAGGATGCAATTTTTTTTTTTTTTCTTGATTAAATCCTCAATTATTTAGGCAGTTTAAGTCTTGCCCCAGCTCACCAGCCTGGGGATGTCAGCTAAAGTAGGTACAGCATCTGGGCTGGGGCAATGTCAAACATAAAGACCGCCTGGATGGATAATTAATTAAGAGCAGTTCTAGGGTCCCCAACAAAAGAAGGATGTGGTCCTGTTGGCATGGGTCCAAGGAAGGGCCATGAAGATGATCAGAGGGCTGGAGCATCTCTGATATGCAGGCAGACTGAGAAAGATGGGTTTGCTCAGCCTGGAGAAGAGAATTCTCCAGGGAGAACTTGTAGCAGACTTGCAGTGCCTAAAGGTCTACAGGAGATCTGGACAAGGACTTTTGACAAGCACATGCAGTGACAGAGCCAGAGGGAATGGCTTCAAACTGAAAGAAAGAAGGTTTAGGTTACAGGTTAATAAGACATTCTTTACTGTGAGGGTGCTGAGGCTGTGGAACAGGTTGCCCAGAGAAGCTGTGGCTCTTCTGATGGCATTTCCCTGGAAGTGTTCAAGGACAGATTGGATGGAGCTCTGAGCAACCTGAGGTCCAGTGGAAGGTGTCCCTGCCCATGTTGGGAATTGAACTGGATAATCTTTAAGATTTCATCCAGCCCAAACCATTCTATGACTCTATGGAATGAAAGCATTTCTCCTTCCTTTGAGGCTCTGCCATAGTACAACATGATTTGATAGTCTGTCAGAGTTAAACTGGAAAGCATGTACACATTCCTGGTCCAGAATGAGTTAAATATTTCAAAATGGTTCATTTTCATCTGTTCTGAAGCCACCTTGGCTGTAACCAGGACTGTGTGTCCCAGTTGTTTGTACTTGTAGCATGTATATCTGTTAGACAAAGGTACAATGTCACACATGTAGAAGTGAGCAAGGACATCTGTTTATATGGTATTTTACAGCAAATTTCCACAGATTAATTGAAGTATGGGAAGGTCATAATCATCCAACTATAATAACATCACATTGGGTCAAATCGAAATTCTGTTGTACTATATCTTGTTTCTGACTCTGGCCAGACAAAATATGTTAAAACTAATGAAAATATATATAAAAACCACAAATACGAAGAATTTTTTCATCAGAATTGTCAATCCAGCAAAAACAATGTAGAAATCTCCTGTGCCAGAGAAAACATATGATCATCAAGTTCAGTAGCCAAGTGGAAAACTGATATCTAATATTATAGAAAATAATCTGATTTGATTTAGAAAACCTACGGGTCAAATTCTACCTCAACACAGAGCAACACGAATCTGGAGTAAATTCAAATTCTGGTTTGTAAAAAGCCACGGAAGTTTTTGGCCATATGAAAAAAGAATATAGGAGAGCTCTTTTCCGCTCAAAAACCAAAACAACCTCAACAAAATATTTGAGTGCAGAAGTGAGTTTTTTTCTTGCTCCTACAACTTTCTTAAAATGGGTTGGACTAACATTTCTTCCTAGCTCTTGCTTTTATTGCAGTATTGTATTTTTTCCCTCATCATTTGCCTGGTTTTACACAATTGAGCTGTAATGTGTGCAGTTGACCTTTCTTCATTTAAATGTTAATAGAGATCTTAGGAAAGGTGCTGCCATGCAAAAGGCCAGCTAATTGTAATAGACTTAGGACCTTTTGTTTGTTGAGCTGGTTAAACAAAGAAAGGGTTAATTAAAGCTTACACAAAATGTTTATAGCCCAGGAGGAAAGGTCTGTGTGCTACACTTAGGCCACCAGCAAAAGCCCTGTTCCAGAGGTAACTATCCACACATACTTCCAACCATGAAACAGCCACCTTCTCCCTCTGTATTCATTTTGATCAAAAAGATTTAAGGATCTGTTGCAAGAACATCTGATTTGGGGTACTCATTTACCCTTTTGGGGTATCCATGGTCCCATAGGTATAACAAAAAATTTTATCACATAAAGCTGTAGCTCATAAATGTAAGAGGGAAAAGATTTGCACTAATTTAAACACCACAAAGCTTTCTTTTTAATTTATTTTTACTATGTAGGTTCCCTTTCGTACTGGGAGCACATTTCAAGGTTTGACGGACTGCAGTGGTGTCCTGTGTGAGATCATGGGCTGGGCTAAAAACCATCGGCTGAGTTTGTTGTGCCTCTGTGAAAGCACATTTGGGAAAGCACATGAAATACAGCACATATGGAGCAGGAAGGGGAAAAGTGGGAGAGACAGCAGGGAGAACACCAAGATTAGAGGAGGAGGTGTTTCAAGGTGGAGCAGATGTGCCCTGCAGCTCTTGGGAGGCACACTGTGGAAAATCATGGGGAGGAAAGACCAAGAGAGAGAAATTGCTGTGTGCTGGCTAACCACCCCACCTGCACGGCTTGTGTCCTTTCTGAAGGGACCAAATTTTACCTGCTGTGATGGCAGGGTGGGAGGAGAGAAATCTAATGGAAAAAACTGAAGTTGAGTTTTTCCTGAAGGAAAGATGGGTAGAAAAAAAGCTTTTCCTAAGTGTTTTAATAGTACTTGCTTTTTTGTATTTTTTAAAATTATGTTTTGTTTCCCAATACCGAAATCAGTAATTAAATATTTATATTAATTGGCAAAGAATTATGTTAACTCTCTGAATTGTAGTCTGTTTTGCCTCTGAGTCATTGGTAAGTGATATACCTGCCTCTCAGCTGCCAGCCTCATAAAAACTTTACAAATTATAGAGAGAAGTGGGCAACTCCAGAGTGCAAGAAAACTGATAATAAAGTAGCTTTTTAGAGCAGAGAAATCATTCTTTCAAAAAAATTTAGGGTTTGAAAGGTTTCCAGGTAAAGCTGGACAACCTTTCCTCAAATTTCACCAGGTATTCTGTGTCAGTCCATTGTTTGCTGGCAAACACAGTGGGAAAAACAATCAAAAGTGGATTGTGGGCACTGTTTTTCAATTTTCTTTGGTCTCTGTCATCTTGTACAGTTGAGTAATCAAACAGTTCTCTAGGTCAAAAGTCCAGTTCTTGCTATATTGATACATTATTTGTATCTTTATTTGAGCTTCAAAATCTTGTATTGCACTCTGATGAAAAATAGTAACTGCTTCTACATTAAGAAAAAGGAAAATTAGGAAAGGTGGGACTGCAAAAGGATTTTTGTTATGATCTAATGTTATCTTCAATCAAAATTTGCACATTTCTGTTGATATGTTTGGGACACATGTATATGTAACTGGACAATTTATCTAGTTTCTGATAACAAAAACTGATGAATGTCAGGACGATTAGTTTAATCTTCAAGAGCAATTAACGTTTCTGCAAGATGCAGGCTTCCATTGGCGTTGTCTGACATGTCCAACCTGAATCCCAGCAATGGAATTCTTGCAAATCATTGCCCTGTAGTGAGAAATGATAGTATGACACTTTGGAGTGACCCAGCACAGAACAGCTGTAGTTATGCTCGAAGTGGGGACTTGTGGTGCCTGGGAAACCCCACCTGGTGCTAGAAATCTCTGGGGCACTGTGGGTCTCTGATAGTGCGTGTCTGATAATAGGTCTTTCTGAGTCCATAAATACAATTTTTAAATTACATCTGAAAAGAAAGCATGGAGAATCATAACACTGACTTGGTATTTCAGGGACTTGAGTTGTGAACACAGAAAATTTCATGACCTGATTTTTTGGAAGCCTCTGGATGAGTCACATACACTATGAGGCTTAAGGAGCTCAGGTCATTTGCAATTCACAGTGCCTGTAGTTTAAAATTAGCGTGGGTTTTGGAGAGACTTTAATATTCATAATCTGACCCAATATTGAAATGTTCTTTAGAAAGATAGAGATTTAAGGGGAAATACTGCGAAGTGATATTAGGAGAATTTGCAAAGTAGCTTTAATAGACTAATTCCAAGTGCATTAGCTGCATTTCTGATCAGAAAATATGAAATGTATCTAGCTTACCTGGAGATTGTAAGTTAGTTAATCCATTTCTATAATTACAAAAAGTGATTCAGCATATATTTCAAATACCTGCAGTCTTCGATAAATTTACTCCTCCATACTTTTGAAATCCTACCTCCGAAAGGCAAAAAATACCTCAGGGAAAAAAGTGAGGGTTTGTGGTTGGCTTTTTTTCCCCAGTTTCAGGTGGATGTTTAAAGAAAGATGGACACTTCTTAACCATGTAGGATAAAATATTAATGGTTTAATTAATATGCTAACTAAATTCTTATACCAAATCCATTTCCAAATCCTTTGTCTGAATGCTGGGGCTTCCAAAAAGGAGTCACACAGGGCTGTGAGCCAGCTGTGGGTTATGACACATGTTCCTAGCTTCTGAGAAGAGGACTGAGATTGTCACATTAACTTTCACCTAGATTCTATTAAACTGATAACAATCATAATATACTTTTTTGCTTTGGAATCCAGACTTGGTTTCAACAAGTGAAAACAGGAAATCTCTCTGCACCTGAAAAGCCTTCATCAGAAGTCCCTTGTGCTACCCAGGCATCTACCAACACCATCTTGGATTGAAAATGGGGAGAGAATTTGGGTGAAACGTGTCACTCAAATGCCTGCTTAGCACAGATTTTCCCACAGAGCAAATGCTCAGGATTTAAAAGCAATTGGAAGCCAAGTGGCTTTTATGATTATTTGGTGAAGCAAAGATAACAGGTATTGAGTTATCAGACACAAGTGGAGGAGTGACTTCGTGATTTACTGAAGTTTTCCACTTCTTAAGGAGTTTTATTCTTGATTATGCAATCTGTTGGTTATGCTTTCCCTCAGATGGAAACAGGTTTATGATATGAGCTTCAAGTCAGAATAAATCTTCTTTGGACTGCTACAAAAGCAGAAGCTTCATTAGGACTCTGGCATCTTTCTAATATGATGTGTTTGACTCTCACACCTTAGCCTTCATTTAGCTGGTACTTGAGTCTTTGAGGGCAGTTAGGATTAGAAAAACACTTGACAAATTTTGCTTATTCCTGTCTTATATTAATTGTTCTTCATAAAGACATGATCCGTGCTTTTCCACAGCAACTTTCATCTGAAGGTCTCTCAGTTCTACACCTTCTGCAATTGAGAGCAGATGTTTGGGGAACAACATGGCTCCTTCCTTTGTTCAGTAAATAAAATGTACTCAGTATCATCAGATACTCTCCTTTCAAGAAAAACTGTGTCATGAAAGGTCAAACTAAATGGCTACAGCAGTCTTGGACAAGCACACTATGCCTCTTGCAGCCCAGTTTTTATTGTGAGAGATAAGAAGGCTTTGAGAGATGCAAATAAAAAATAAATTGCTATACATTTTCAACCAACAACTGGTCTAACTTCAGTGAAGTTACAACAAAATATTATCACTCCAGGAGTCAGAAAAACAGCCACTTGAAGTGATACAGTCTGAACTTGCAATGGTGCTTGAGAGACAAGAAGCTTCTGTTAACTGCTTTTAGTTGCATTTGCTTCTTTTTCATTGTGTCAAATTTTAACATGGAAATGTGAGGTCTTTCTATTTAGAAGTCCTGTGAAAATCAAACAAAACATGATGATTCCTCTTATTGGAATGAATTCTCATGCCTTTCTCTAAGAAGGCAGATTTTGTTCAACTGACATGAAAAACAAAGCCAGGTTTCGGAATGTCACAGGGTTACCTTTGATCCTGCAATCTCCAAATGTCAGGCACTTCTTGTTCTTCTTCAGTGTCACAAGAGAACTTTTGAGGCAATTTAGAGACATTCAGGCTACACATTTTTGTGTGCTGTATGAAAAGTCTGCAGCAGTTATTTACCCGCCAGGAACTTCATTGACTGTTCTTCAGGAGTCATGTTCTTTATGATCTATGGCCACAGAGATTAAAGTATCCAAAGACCCGATAGTAAGTAACAAGCACTTTTATAATGGCTTTGTCCTTAGGCATTTATTTATTTATTTATTTATTCCCTGCCCCCTCCAGGAAAAAACATGGGTAAATCAGACAATTTAACTGACTGGCAATTTCCTACTAATTGTGTGGTCCATTTTACATGCATTTTACATAGAAATTGATTTTTCTGCTGATGATAACCATCCATCATCACTGCAAGAAAATACATTTAAATTTAGATGGTGAAACGTATCTTTGTAAACTTTAGGAAGGAAGTGACTCACCCCAGCCACCTAAAATGTATCTGTGAATTCCCAACATGATCCTGTGACTGTGTCCATTTATACCAGATGAGTACCTGATCCATCAGTTTTACTTTCCAAGCAAAAGAAGATTTTATTTCACAATTTCCTTCCTTGAGGTCCCAAGGATATTAATATGTATGGGTATTTAAAGGCAATTAATTGTTTGCACTAACCACAGGGAATTGCTATCACTGTCCATATTTGCTTGGTAGGCTGTTATTTTGATCACACAAACAAGCAGAGTTGAGAGAAAGTACAATAAAGGGATAAGAAATGTCAGTGAGGTTTTCATTTTAATTGAAAGCAAACCAGAAGTACTCCAAAGGGTCTGCAAACAGCAGACTGAATGAATAAAAGAGTAAATGAATTAAAAAACAAAAGAAAAAAGCCCCTATTGATAGAGAAAATTGTATTTTTCCGGGCTGATGCTTTTAACTTTGGACACAGAAAATAAGGCAGTGATGGGCAACCTCTCTGACATATGAGAACATTTGTGAATATAGGAGAACATTTCTTTACAGATTCCTCAGATTATGGATGAAATATTCAGGAACACTGACCTGGTGTATATAACAAAGTAGAACTCTAGTTTTAGACTTCCAAGCAAATCTTGTATATATTAACTACTCCAATACAGAAAGACAATAAAAAGGCATTCTGAAACATAATCAATAAAGATGAAGCTCACTTGTGAGAAACAAACAATACATTGACAAAGAGGAGAACAGTTTGCTCCTGGAGGGTTCCATACTACAGCTGAAGGAGGTTTTGGTACTTCAATAATTTTACTGTTCTCCCAGTCCTTAGGTTTGGGATCATTTATTGTGGTCTCCTCCCAGGATGTTGGTCGACACTGGCTAATTCAACAGACCAAGAAGGATTCTTGGACATTGGAACTCAGTCATAATGAAAAAATTTTACAGCGGTCTACACAAAGAATGGAACAAACATTTTGGCACTCTCCCAAGGAATTCTTGACCACAGTGCCAGCCAAGGACTTGCAAAAACATTTCAGAAACAGAAATGACAGACAGACACCTCGTTTTTGAAGGGTAAGAGGTTGTAATGTGTGGCTAGCACAGGTTCTTCCCGTTGGAACATTTTGCTATATTTCATAAACAAGATAAAGTTTGGATGTTTTGCAAACAACTTCTCCGGATTGGGTCAGTTTGGGCTTGGCCAATTGGGCCTAGGGGGAGGTCTCGGGCTGACCAATCTGGGGCACCTCTGTAAACTCTATATATATGGAATTCAAAACAATAAAGTTCTCTTCTCCTCTCTTTCCTTGTCTGAGAACTTGGGTCATTCCTCAGCTAGCTGCTCAACAGCGACAGTAATGGATATGGCACTCTGTGACAATCTTACTATCAGATATATTTCCAACCATGTATGATCTTCATGCACAGAGACAAAATGCAAGGTAATTACATGAAAGATAAAAATCTCCATATATTAAAAATGATACACACCTGACCAGGACGATCTAATTTTCAATCTGAGGAAGAATTTAGGATTGGAGCTCTCTTGGAGTCTAAATTATCCTATGTTTAATTTATCGGAATAGATACAGCCACATATTCCTCCATGAAGGGCAGGTCTTCTCTGTACTTTATTCCAGCTTTCCAGGAAAACAAGAGGTTGTCCTGTACTTTCCGAAAACTTTTTCTCTATTCCCTTTCTAGTGTTGTACAAACAGATCTGTACTTGCTTGAGGAAGAAGAAGCAAAAAAAACCAGAAGATTTCCACAACCATACTGGTTATTTTTTATTTTTCCAGAACTTTTGTACCCAGAAAAATGTTGCTTTTTCTTTTTTATTTCTTTTTTTGAGCAGACTACATTTCTGGGTAGAAGACAGATGTAGCCAAACAGATGATTCTAATACGAAATTCATTTCTCCAAAACCATTTCTTACAGATATACCTAGAAGATATGTAGGAATTTGGTACATTGTGTTTGCATTTTGAATGGGTAACATTTGCAAAGGGTTGTTTTCAGTTCCTTTGAACAATTTCATTTTTAATCATCTTTTTCCTTAATGATCTTCATTGTTTGAGGAAACTTATTGAAAATTAAGAAAGCACAAAATACCTGTGTGCTCCTGTGATGTTTGGTAACAGAAGAAGTCTCTCACTCTGGTCTGTCTTATCACAATGAATCCCAAGAGTTGCAGGAATGGAAAAGAGTTCTCATGTTTTATTTTTCCATTAGCAGTCTCCAAATACACACTCGAGACTGTAGAGCTGAAACTGCAATTGTGCATGTAAAAATACTCAAAGAATTAGTAGCATTGATTGCAGAGGGCAATAAAGCTCTCACATCAGTATTTTAATGGGATTTTAACACACAGAGTAGCAATTTTCTTCAAATCATGGTAATTAATTTATAGCCTAGTTAAGAAATGACAATATCTTCATATCAACACAGGGTTGTTTTGGTGTACACTTCACTCTTTCAAGGAAAAAAAGTGCCTTTGTATGCTTTGTATTGTAGTTAAGGGAAATTCCTGCAACTTTTTAGAGAAGCTTAAAACTGTAGATGACAAAATATGTTGTAATTTTTTTCACCAACATATCCACAACTATGGCTATAAGCAAAACAATTTAAAACGTAATGTGGAGATATTTTTATTCACGGAATCATGGAATACTTAAGGTTAGACATGATTTCTGGAGGTCATACTGTTTCACTTTTTTTTGTCCTCAGCTGTTTCACTGCTCTGTTTGCTTCTACTTGTTCCTCTGTATCCTCTTTTTTGAAATGGTCCTTCATCTCTCTCTTTCTTCCACCAGTATTTCTTTTATCCTGTCTGCCTTGATTTCCTGTCTAATCCTTCTACATATTTTTCCTTCCTCGAGGTTATTTTTTTAATATTTTTTGCTGTCTTTCACTCTTTTATTCCATACTGCGTCTCTGACAGTTTTGTAACATAATTGTCTCCTCTTCAAATAGTTTAAGTGGTCTGTGTGGCTCTCACAGAGGTTGGTAAAGAACAAACATATTAACCTAAATCTACATATCCACTTCACAGTCCTTCTTCCTTTGCATTTCCTGTGATCACAGTCACTGTATTCCTTTTTCCCTTCCACACAAGATGTGAAGGAAGTTCAGGATTAACTAGATTATATAGCTAAAATCTCTATAGGACAACAAGAGCTATTTGCATGGTGCCTCCACACTATCTGCTGGTAGATTTATAAAGGGTTTGTGTGTACACAAAGTATGTCTATAATGGGACATATTTACCCAGAGAAGCTGTGGATGCCCCAGCCTTGGTTGTGTTCAAGCACAGCCTGAACAGGGCTTGGAGCAACCTGGTCTAGTGGCAGTGGGGTTGGAACAAGATGATATTTAAGGTCCCTTCCAGCACTAACAACTCTGTCATTCTCAGATGTCATGACATTTCAACTCCCTAAATAACCTTCCATCTTCTTATAATGACTGGTCTCCCAGAGTTTAAAATTACACTTAAATTGACAATAATTAATAGCCATGGTTAGATGCATCCATTGTGGCAACATATTTTTGAATTTGTTGGTACTTTCATTTTCCATGATGTACAGCAGCAATCACTTCCTCAGTCCTCATTTGAAAAACTAGTCCTTTTGCTTTTAACCTTTGCCTGAAAATTTCTCTTGTTCTTGTATTCTGAGAAATAATGAATGATCACTTTCTAGTCCGTTTTTCTGCATTAATTAAGTAATGGAGCTCCATGCCACAGGATCTTGTCAAATCTGAATATCTGTATGGTTTCAAGGGGAGACTGGACAAGGTCATTGAGGATAATTACATCTGTAGAACCCATCTCCAGATCAAAAAGCCCTGAGCTGCAATTATTGCAGGCTCAGGATGTAGCAAGAAAAATATCACATACACTAACCCTGATCTTATACTCATTACTGGACATCTATTTTTGGCCAAAGACAGGATATTGTATTAGAGGAGCCTTTTGTATGACACACTCTAGCTAATCTTATGTTCTTATCCATGGTTTCATCTCTCCCTTATCACTCTGCAAACACACAACTCAAGTTTTTAGCTAAGTTTTTGACAGGGTATTATTTTGACTTCCCCTTCTGTATTCAGAGAAGATATCTTCCTGAGGAAAGCCTTGCACAAGCTTGAAAGAAGGGGGGAGTGTGCTAATTATCAAATGGCAATCTATGGGATCACCTGGCCTAATTGAGATACACAGTCTTTTGTTGAGTGGGTCGGCCACGGGTCAAGGAAACAGGTGGTTGAGCACAATTTCATAACTGCCTGTTTAATATTTGGCTCTGAAATTTCCCTGAAGTTGTTGGGGAGGAGGGACAGGATCATTATCAAAGATTGTTTGGAGAGGCAGAATCTATACTGGTGGGGAAACCGCTAATTACCATGTAATCTTTCCAATTTGGGCAGCAATAAAATTTAAATAAGATTGGCAAGTAGCAGGATGGCTTTCAGAGGCCGCCCCCACCACTGTTCCTGTCCCCATAGCCTGACGCCAGATGCAAAGCTTCAGTCTGGATGTTCTTCTACTGCTTCGTAAATTATGACTGCTTAGTTGTGCATAATTACAAGGCACTGGATTGAATAGGATTAAGACTGAAATTGTCAGTTTTCTAAACACATTAGTAAATCTTGGTATTTGGATCAAAATGTGCAGCTATTTTTTCAATTTGCCAACAGTCCTGTCCATTCCCAAAGTGTTTTGCTCTGTGCTTTATAAAATATGTAAGATTTATGAAAAGCCTCTAAGCTGGCCTCTGAAAGCTCTTGGCAGCACGAATCATAAATGGCAGCGTGCAATAAGGGCAGCATGGAGTTACAATTAGCCAACCCTTCAGCACAGAGCTATTTCAAATTATTTTTTGTGCCCCACACCACTCCAGCCCAGCGAAGTTATTAAGTGGGTGCATGTGCAAATGAATGCAGCTATAAGTCTAAGATCTACAAAAGATATGATGACCCATGTTTATTTATTTATCAATTAATTCTATTTTTCAATACAATAAACCCAGCTTTCTTAGCAATGACACCGTCATGTTAGATTCTGTAATGTGTCAAGAACAGATTGTGCTGTGAGACTGACAGAAGAGTATTGAAGCCATATGTATTTGAACCATGCTAAAAATCAAAACAGAAGAAAATAGGCTTTTCTCACCCCCAGTAACAGCAGAAATCCAACCACCATTTAATTTATAATTAAATTTATAAAAAGGTACTGAAACAATTTATGATCTCTTATTTGGCTAAGAGGTCTATTTCTCTGCCTATGCTGACACTGTCACTGAAATGGCAGGAGGTGTATAACCAATTATCAAAATTCAAAGAGGAGAGAAAAAACTTCCTTCTTTCTTCCATTCCTTCCTTCCTCCCTCCCTCCCTCTCTCCCACACATGAGAAGGCAATAAGCTTTCCCCAAACTCTTAATCCTTCCTTATATTTTTATTTTTACTACCTTAGTTTGAACAACATTTTTCCACACTAATCTTGCACCAGTGAATTGCAGTGATGTATTTATTCAAGTTTGGTTTCATAGAATCGTTGAATATCCTGAGCTGGAAGGGACTCACAGGGATCATTGTAGTCCAATTCCTGCATGATCATACTAAGGATTCATAGGATAGTTGTATCAACAATCTTATTTGTATGGTCTTGAAAAACTCATGTTTTTTTAGAGGGATCCAAAAATTTTCAGGTTCCCAATTAAAGCTCATGATGAGTGACTCCATTTTTGTTTTCACCCAGGAGCTTTAGTGTTGCCACTAATTTGATTCACAGCCTGATTTTGTAGAAAACTTCTCAATCAATTGTAACAGCAGAAAAAGGGCTGATGCAGTCGGTATTCCATTAAGAGAGACATCCTGCTATGAGTCAGCAAGTGAAAGAGCCAGGGCATTCATTAATGGAGTTGTCATGTTAAAGGATGATTATCTGCCAAATTTCTGGCAAGGCCAGGGAGGTCTTTTAAAAGAAACTCACAGGACAGGTAGCCATTCATTTTCTCTGTGGTTTTAACATGCTACGTGATTTGGTTCATCATTTGCAGTTTTTTATTTTGAAAAATTAAGTATTAATTCTGCTCTCCTGCATTGGAAGAATGGAAAAAAAATAAAAGGAAAATAATCCTAAAAAAAGGTAAGGGAAAAATAAAACTTTTACAATACATGGACAATAACATGACTTCCATTGTTTCTATCTTGAGTTAAACATCTGAAGGCAATTAAACCTTCTTGGGAAACAAGGAAGACAAAATCAGTAGTGTCTTGTAAAAGAGGCCAGCTTTTCTTTTTAGTGAAAATTATTTTGCAGATATATGAAACAGGATTTTAGAAGATGACCAGGTTTTTTTAGTTACTTTTCTTTCTCAGTGTCTATGAAGAACCTATAGCTCGCAAGGATCTTCCTTAATTCTGAAGGGTGATATCCATACTAGATGGACTGTGATCACTACAAACTTACAAAAATGTTGAATATGTGATCACGTAATTTCTGATATGAGAGTATAGTGCCAGTAAACTTACATATCATGGATTTGTTATCTAAAAAGAAAAGTAGTAGTTGTTGTTATTATTATCATTGTCATCTTAACATTTTCTGGGGTTTACATCTATAAACCCCAGAATAATAACAATAAATAACAAAAGGCCAAGAGGAATTAAATATAAACTAACATGAAATTTCTTCAAACATCTCTTACTAAAAACAATATAATGAAAACAAACGGACATTTTGATTAAATGGATATCATTAATGCAGCATGTTTTGATTTGAACTCATAGTTTAATTATCTAATTAAGAGCAAATGAAAATCATTAACGTCTGTGGAATGAAATAATTCATTTTAGGGGAGAAACAGAAGAAAAAAGCAGTCCCCTTAATTACAAAATGTCATCAGCATGCAGCACCTAGGAGTAAATCTTCCTGCAAGATGTCATGCCTAGTTATATTGTACAGCAGGTGGTGGATGAATCATACCAGCATCATGAAGAATTGCCAAGGAAAGGAGTGTCATTAACGGGGAGACCTCCCTACTGGGAGTAAGGTCTCGTGAGTCCTATAAACATTTCTCTTTCTGACATTTGGCAAATCACTCAGCATCAGTTTGCTTAATTGTAAAATAATCATATGCCATTTGAGACCTTGAAGACCTTATGTGGATTTGCTGGCCTGCTGCTGAAAGAAGTTGCCAGATGAGGGCAAGAAGCTTCCCTAAATTCACCTCAAAGGTTATGAAAGCAAAGAACAGGACACGTGCCCTGTCAGTGGCCCAGGTACCAGCGTAATGCAGTCTGGGATCACATTACATGGATCCATAACACACTGAGGAGCTGCAGAGACAGCATTCAGCTCAGCCATGGCTTTGTGTGAGGCTTACTAATTCTTTAAAATCTTTCAAGTGTGCTTAGACAGTAAGCTGAAAGAGGGCAGTTCCCTTATTAACTATGGAGCCAAACACACTCTCTTTTTTTCTTCCTGTGGAAATAGATGTGCTGGAGGAAGGTGAAGTGGCCATATGTTAAAGTATGATTGGACTAATTTATCCCCTGAGAATGGCTGCTGGCTTTTTCTGATTATGTTTGCAAGAAGCAGGCAGGCATTGACACAGATTTCCCCCATAAGTTCATTGATTAGGAAAGATACCCAAACTTTATGGAGGCCCTAATGAGAAGGGCTGGGACATTAAATCAATGTGATTTTTTCACTTTTAAGGGTCCTGAAAAACAAATATGTTTCTTTTATTGATGGTTTATTTTGAGGGTGCAAATGAAACCAAGCCAATTATAAATTTCAGTAATGTGGAGAGAGCATCACTGTTCCTAAAGGCTTTGCAGCACAAGAGATAGGCCCAGATTTCAAACAGTGAGACATCCAGTTTCCAGTTATGAATGTGACCTACATTTCTGAATCTTGAAATATATGTATCACCTACTATCTCCCATTATTCTGCACAAAATGTTGGGATTTTGATGATGAGCTACAAGACATAACAAAACCTGTACAAACCTGTAGTGCAAGGAAATCTGACCATAACTGTAAATCCTAAAGCTCCACAAAAAAGGGGTTTTGTGGTCATTCTCTGCTTTCTAGTTGCTCCTCAAACAATAGCTTAAGCATCACTAGTAAACATACCATGGAAATGGCTATAGAGGAATTCAGGCTAAACACAACATGTTCCACGGGGGTGTCAAATAGTGGGTAAGAGACAAGAAAAATTTAAAACTTGATTCTGAGGATGACAGGTCTAATGAATGAAGATAAGAAACAGGAGAACAACTTTTTAAAATAACAGCTCAACAGGAGACCACTGAAGTGAAAACAGCTGCTGGGACTATTACCCAGAAAACAGCTTGAAACAGCTACAGCCGCATATATTTATTACTAGGAAAGGATTTCATATGTATGGAAAAGTCCATCCAGAGAACAGTTGTGGACAGATGTAGCCAAGGCAAAGCTGGATCTGCAGAGGGAATTGGAGAGTCTGGTTGGTTTCAGAAACTGAGATTTAAATAGCTAAAGTTTGTCTGAATTGTCCATTATCTGGACTGAATAATGAGCCATGGCTTTGGGGGCAGGGAATTTGCTGCCTGAGTATCTGAAACCAGGTGTTGCTGGTTTTTTCTGTGGCTAGTA
Organism: Entomyzon cyanotis; assembly: GCA_024500445.1. NCBI lineage: Eukaryota > Metazoa > Chordata > Aves > Passeriformes > Meliphagidae > Entomyzon > Entomyzon cyanotis. Next base: position 47,128,434 of record JAKEPQ010001021.1, on the reverse strand, counting down.
CCATCTGTTCTGTGCCCAACAGAACACTTCAGCCCAAATCATTTATTTTATGGCTGTGGATGCAAAGGTGAGTGATGCCCTATGGAAGGCATTGTAATATGGCACAGGGAAAGAACAGAACATGACTGCAGATGAATATTCAGACAGATCTGAAGTGGGCAGACCTCTTACAAAAAATACCAGACTACATTGCCCACTTTTTTCTCTATGTGAAACCTCTGCAGTAGACTGGACCCTGCACTCCCAGCATGCTACTGAGTTCTGTTAGTTGACTAGAGAGCTGGGAAATACAAATTGGGGAGGCTTGTGCCAGGTGTTTTCAGATGTTTGTGGGCTGCTGTTGATTCATCTTCAGGATGTACCACCTGCCTGTGACAGTGGTTGGAGCATAGTTGCATGAGGAAAGTAGAATGTACAGCACAGGGAGAGGGTGTTGGTTTTTTTTTTTTATTTTTTCATCTACACCTTAACATTCTTATTCCTATTGTTCTCTATCACTGGCAACATGGAACAAGAAGAGGTAATTTCTACACATTGAACACCTTTGCCTATATCCCCTTCATATCCATAAACAATTTCCCTGAATTTCTTGTAAGTTCTCTTTTTTTTTTTTTTCATTAGGCCACAGAAGCACTGACTGCAGCTTTATGCACTGCAGTTTACAGCTGTACCCAGCAGGAATGTTGTACAGCTGGTCCAGCATATAACATCCTAACTTTCCACTGCTGACATCCTCATTTCCTTATCCTCAACCAGGTTATCTACAGATAAAATATTGGAAAAAGGGAGTTACTGTAAGCAAATAAAAACCCAGAACCATATCCAAACATTGCCATTTTTGCCATTTTAAAATCTTCCCATGGTAAGAAATGCTTCATTAAAATAGACAAACAAGTATCCTTATATCAGAGGTAAATGTTTTACGTTTAATTTACAGATGATGTGGCAGTGACTGGTCAAATGAGGAGCCAAAGGAATCCAAAGACAGGAAGGCAGAAGTACTGAATTTCCAAGAATTTGGTTTTTTTTACTAGACAGCGTTATCATATTTTCAGGCTCCCAGATTGACAAAAGGGACCTTGATGGTGTGGATCTTCAGGGATCACAGCTGCATAAATTTACACTGACATAAATAAGACTACAGCTGTCATTGTTTCTATCTACTCTGTTTTCAGTAAAGAGTTTACAAGTTTAGAAAACCTTCCAGGATCATCCTTCCTCATGCATATCCAGAAGTTTAGGTTGAAAATTTCTGTTGGACTATTTTTTCCTAGGGCTTCGGGGGTCTCAAAGTCCTGATTTCATAACAAGACCAGCATGCATTTCAAAAACCCTGACTGTCCTATTACTGATCACATAATACAGTTAGGAATAAGCTGTTGTGGCTTCAAGACTGTCTTTAAGCCACAGAAACACAAGGCTTCAACTACTCAGTTTCAGGGTAAAAATCTAGAAAAATTAGCATCTTGCCTCCAGGGAAGAAGCCATTTACCTTTAGGCCTTGAGTTCTTCAGCAGCCATCCATGAACCACGAATCTACTAAAGTCCACAGTGCTAAAATCCATAATATCTAGCTGTTTTTCACCATTAATTATCACCGTATTTCTTCATTTCTCAGAAGATTTAGTATCAAAGTCATATTTAATAATGTTAGTATTTTTCAGTTTAGACCACTACTGGATTCAAAGGAAATAAATATTTTTCCTTTAAATGATGAAACAGAAACCCTGTTATGGTAAGTGTATTTCGGTTTAAAAGTCTGTTTGAAGACTCTCAGTTGTAAACTGTAGATATAGATTTTTCTTATTCCAAGCAAGTCTTAAGAATCTTTAAAGGAATGTTTTAGTCATCAGGGTGAAACAGAGCATACTTGTGTAATCTATTTCTTTCCTTTACACACTTCTCCACACACATGTAACAAATCATTAGTTACACTCTATTTCCCATATCTTGAATTCCGTTAACAAAAGTATTTCTATTTCTTATTTAATTTTCTTTTTGAGGTCTTTACATTACTACTTACAACAACAACATTGTTGTTGAAATTACTCTGCTTAATGTCTACCTAAAATTTACAGGAAATTCTCTATGACTAGATCTTAAATTTGGAGAACAAAACTCTTAATGTTGAGGTTTTGGGTGTTGAAACAACCTAAAAGTCTGCTAAGTGTAAAGCCAAAATGAGGAGACCATTTTCAGATGAAGAAATATAATTTAATACCATAAGAACTGATTATTCTTTATGTTCTTGGGTGAAGAGCAAGAAACAGTGAGCTGATTCTGCAACTGGAAAAAATAGTCTGTTTAACAGTGATGGCAATGGAACTCTGTTGTATTTTTATTTTTGGAAAGACAAAAACCAAAGAAACTGGTGTCTTATCAAGGTTAAAGGATGTCCATCCCTAAAGATTTTTAAAAATAGGTTTGATAAAGATCCCTTAAGAGCTATATGACCATGTGATTTGAACTTAGACCTGAAAAAGGAATAGGTAAGCTAAGGATTTTTGTTTCAGCGCTGAATTTCCATGGTTCTATGTAAATGAGATATCAATAGGACATCTGGATTATTCTGACTTTGGACTGTCTATGGTTCTGCTTACTGCAGGCTTATTGAACACCTTGTAGAACATACTGTGCTCTGGGATTCAGTGGATTTTGAAAATTATGTTTATTCTGTAAAGCTGTAGAAAGTGAAAGGAAAGAAAAAAATATAAACTCAGGAAACTTTCAACAGAGCCTGCTTACACAAAAAGCAGAAATCATCATGCAGATTTATTAAGAAACATAGAAAACACATCATCTTTTGGAAAACACTACACCTTGAATTGTTGAATCACTCTACATTTTAATGTGCAAATTTGTTCCCTGGCTTTTTGTTGAAAGGATCAGACCATTTGGCATTTTGTCTGAGACATAAATGCATTAGGAAGATGCAGTATAATTTACTAAAATGTATAAAGGGAACAAAGAATAGGATTAATTTTCTTCTTTTTTTTAATTCCAGGGGCACCACTAGGGCATTTAATATGGGTTAAACCAGATTCAAAGAGCTTTTCATTAGACATTTAACATAAATGACTAAGAGCTTAATCAGCACATACCATTTAAATGCATTGAATGGAGGAATTGGACTGTACATAGCATTATAATTTATAGAGTTTTGTTTTTGATTACATAAGGGAAATACATTTTTTATGCCTTAAAAGCATTCTTTTGTGATGTCAAAAAAATGTATAGTATTATTGTTCAGGAAATGGTGTTTCAATTTGGTAGTGAAGCCTAAAGTCACCCAAGTGGAAAAGATAACTAGCAAATTCCTCAAAGTCCTGTAGTTTGTGGGTTTTTCTCTTCAACGCGTCCTTTTCTTCTGGGCCTGATAATGAACATTGCCTCTGCTTTCCACACTGTGTTGCTTGTACATTCTTTTTAATGGCTTTAAAAAAATTGACTTGTGAATACTGCTGGAATGCAGTTTAAACAGAATTAGTGAAAGCATCACTATGCTAGGCTTGCAGCATGGAAGCAGAGTGATCTTGAAAACGTGGTTTTCTTCCTTTTTTCAATCATTTAGTGATAGTATAAAAGTAATTCAGTCCCCACTTAAACAGTACCTGGGGTAACTCTGTGTGTATCATCTGTTCCATCAGAGATGATTATAGGAAATTAAAGTGCTGCAGAGGCAAAAGTGGCTCCCATTTTCAGGAACTTTATCAAAATGTTAAGGAAGGATAATATTCTAAAACGCTTACTTCTTAGCTTCTGTTTGCCTTCAGCAATACTGTCTATTACAATCGCTGTTCAAATTGCACTTGCTTTCCTTTCTAACAAAAGGCATTGTTTTTTCCCCTCTCTTCTCTTCTATCTTTGCAGAAGACAATAAAGTATCTCTTCCTATCCAGAAACACTGAGAGTTCTTATCAGCAGAAAGGTAAGAAAAAGGAAATATCTCAGCAATGGAGATTTTTTTTTTTTTTGTACTGTGGTTTTGTTTTTTTTTTTTAGTAGGTCAGCAAAAGAAAAAGGAGTTCCATTTTCTGAGATGCTATCCCTTATTGTTAGAAGGAGAGCTGGAAATCAAGATAAAGCTCTTATTCTCTAAAAACGCAGTCACCCTAAAATACATACCTTCATCTCACACTTGCTGTTTCTTCATTCCCTCTTTTTTTTTCTGTCTTTCTTTCTCTCCCTGTTTCCTCTTGTTCATCTATTTTTATGTAATAATTTCATTTTAATGTAAATTTCCTCATAGTGGATTTTCTCCCTCCTGATTGATTCTGCCTACAGTACTGAAGAAAAAGGAATAAAACCACACTTTGAGAAATGAAACATCTATTTATGCATAAATATATACAAACAAATATACATAAATATAGCTATGGGTCTGCATAACTATATATATGGTTTCAATACGTACACTTAAATATGTGTACATATGTTTGTGTACATATATATATTTATGTGCATTTATTTATATGCATACAAGGACACAAAGAAGCTGGAATTCAGCTCTCATTATGGAGGCTATTTGTGTATTTCTCCCAGTGTCATCCATTAGCCTATATTCAAGGCAGTAATGAAATAAGTGTCATAACTGACATTTGCCCGATGTGGCTCCTTTTTTCTTTCATCCTCTCTCTCAGAGTTGTAGCTGTCCAGAATATTACTTTATTCTGGTAGTATTTTATTTTAGTCTGATGAAATATTTACCATAATTGACATGGAATGGGGGGGGTGGTGTGGGGGCAAAGGTCAGTCAGTTTAACTTGGACACCAAACGTGGTAAAATCTGTACAGGTTCTTACATCCTAACAGGGTTTGCTCCATTCCCTCAAATTTCTCACCAAGGAATCTTTTTCTTTTGCACAGGTTCCACAGTGAACCACGCCTTGCTTAGTCCTATTCAAGCATGGCACCACCTGTGAGCAGGACAGCTGTGTATATTTTCCCCATCCCCAGTAAACATTCCTGTTCCTTCTTTGCATTAGGTTTGGGAATATTAAGACAGGTGAGTCAGGTTAGCTTGCCCAAGTAGTAGCTGTGTGTCAGACTAAGATTGTGCTCCTTGGCTAAATGATGTCTAAAAATTAATTCTTAATATTTGAACTAATTAAGCACCTGAAAGAAATACTTTTAGATGAAATTTATTTGAGCCTGTTTTGCACATTAATCCTGAGCAATTGCTTTTCAGAGGTACAATTTTTCATCGCATTTCACATTGTTTCTAAAGGATGTTTTCTAACCCCCAGAGTTAGATGTCTAAGCTAGGGCAAAGGAATAAAGGCCAGACCAGATGGGGCTCTGAGCAACCTGGTCTAGTGGGTCTTGAACCCAAAACATTCTGTGATTCTGTGAATTCCCCCATTTTTCTTTATAGCTAGTACCCAGTGACTGAATCATCCTCCCTGAACTGATCAAGATAGTGTTTAAATCTGTTCACAGAACCCCAGATATCACTTCACTTTTGAATAAATAAGGGGGGGGAGGGGAGAAGAGAAAAAATGACATAGCTTTTGTTTGAAATATTAAAATAGAAATGATCTCTGCTGGAACATTCAAAAAAGCCTGGAACTGAATTAAATAAATACTACTTTCTTTCTAGATTTCACCTTAGACCGCATGATATACTGAGGCCATCCCAGAGAGTGGTAGGTAGAATCTAACGTGTGATGCGAGGAAAGAGAGGGAAACGCCTGAACTGTTGTTGAGCAAGACCTGGTGTGTTCATCTGCCTACACTCACTTTTCCTATCCCCACGGATGGTTCACTGATGTGGCAGAATGTAAAGGTCTCCTGCTGAGGCATCTCGATATAGATTTGCTTATAACCCTTTGCTGGCTGCTCTGGTTCTCTTTCAGCATAAAGATACTCCCATCTTCACCCTTCCTACAATGAATAGGTAGAGGATGCCTACAAAAATCAGGACCTGGAATTCTGACGGCCTTCAGAAGCATCCAGTTTCTACAGTGGAAATATCTGAAAGCTTTAGCAGCATATCTGGACTATTTGGATCACATCTAAATCAAAGGCACGTCATTTGAAAGTGATGTCAAAAGTAACATCATTATTTTGGTTGTGAATATTTAGAAAATAATTTAAAATATATGTTTAAAAGCCTCCCATGTCATTGGTAAATATGATTATATTGGCCTGTGGGAGACTTCAAGCTGGAGCAGGTAGATATTCCTGGAACAGGAATGTGTGAGAAGGAAGGAGCAGCAGTGAGAAACCATAGTGCGTGGACCATAACCATCCCCATGGAGCTGCACAGCTCAAGAGAGGGAGGTGGACAGGCTCAGAGAGAAGGAGGAAACCGAGCCTGGAAAAAGTGGTGGTGGGAAGAGAAACATAGTTTTGAGGGTTTTTTTTTTCTTTTGGGGGGTTGTTTTTTTTTTTTTTTTTTGCATTTGTTTTTGTTTTGTGTGTTTGTTGTGGTTTTTTTGTATTAGTTTCTCCCTACTTAAGTCCATTTGAAATGGCAATAGATCAATTTTTAGTTAAAAAGTGGCCTATTTTGCCTGTGATGGTAGTTGATAAGTGATCTGTCTTATTCTTGGCCCACAAGTGTTTCACCCAATTTTGCTGCCCTGTCCCACTGGATAAGGGAGCAGCTGGATGGGCTGACCAAGCTCAGCTCATTAAAATGACACCCACAGGTTTGTCTATCACCTACTGAAATATACCAGACTGCTGAAGATTAGATGACCAGCTCCATGCACTGAGCACTGAGTGCCTCTTGAATATTTAGATGAATTTACTTAAGGATTCTGAGCTGATGTTCCCTTCAGGGACATTTGAAGTTGTGAGACACTTCTGAAAAATACACCAGTCACATTAATTGCCTTGAGATTTTGAGCAAAAATTTAATTTCATGAAAATGTGTTGCCAAATTGGCCTTCTTGTATTAAAGGAAGTTATGCTGGTGAAATAATTGCCAATTTTTAAAGAATAAAAATTATTAAAATGTTTTTGTTGGGTGCCTAAACCTAAGAATATATGTTTTCATCTCACCAATAAACTGAAAACTGTCAAAAACATCCAGATTTTAGCTGATTACAATATTGCTCATCATTGTTTTTTACAATTTTGGGAGATGAGTATTCTTTTTATTTTTGCTTGGGTTTTTTAATGTTACATACCATGTGTGTGTGCATGCATTTTTGTCTTTGCTTGGCTTGTAGTTGATTTTTACACTTGTCTTGATAAATTATCAAGGGAACTCTTTAGAAATATCCTCTTTGTTTCTCCTAAGCACCACATTAGCAAGGGGTTTTGTCATTAACTTCACTTTTATGCATTAAAAGAGGGAGGGGGAGACACTACATTTTGTGATTTCAAAATGATTTTTCCCTTTCCTGCATATTTTTTCTTGCTCATCACTTAGACTTTTTTTTCTTCAGTCCCATGTTGCTATTTTGTCAGTGATGACAATATGGAAATCTATACATATTGGTATTCCAATAGAGATTTGCCTAGCCAAACAGAAGCAAAAAATTATGTGAATACAAATGTATTAACTGCAAAGATAAATCACAACCTGCAGGCAACTTGAATAAGTTGAGGAAAGAGAGGAAAAGATGTGGGGTGGGGAGAGCAGCTTGAAACCAGCTGGAGTCAGAGGATGGAACATCACACAAAGAAATCAGGAAACATTTATAAGCATAACTTTTTAGTATCACACAAGCAGAGAATGTAGAGTGATTGAAAAGCAAGTAGGCCCACAACCACACTGTGTTGGAGGAGTTTTATCGTCTTTGGAAATTCATCTGTGCTCATTGTCAGGCTTTTTACAACTCTACCTTGGTTTGGGGGTCTTTTTCTTTCTTCTTCTCCTTCTTCTTCTTCTTATAAAGAAAAAAAAAGTTTAAAAATATGAACTTAGGAAAAGCCAATTTCATGTGCTGTTAATTTAATTCCCAACATAAAACCTTACTTCTTCTGATGGAAAATGAAATTACCCTTTCTACATCCGTTTTATCTGTCAATTAAATTCTTTTTCTCCCCCTTTCCTCCCCTCAAAGAAAAAAGAACATGCACATTATTGGTTATATTTTCTGTGCTTGCAACAAAATGAAAATGGGAAGACGTGGCATTAACTACAGTAAGTACACAAAACCTGCTTGATTATCATGTAAAGATGCTGGAATGACAACCCCAGAGACTTTGAATCTCCTTTGTGAGGTTTTAGATGTCTAGGCTAATTTTCATTTTCCATTTGTCCTGGTATTGCATGGCAAAGCAGTTTTAATAATGGGACTCTTCACAGCGTTAACTATTAACCTTTCTATTTCGTGGTATCTTAAAGAAATGGCTTTTGGAGGCAGCTTACTCTGCCTGAATCTCTATGTGAATAAAGATAGGAAAATGAAATGCATCTTTTGGGCAGAAAGAGGGGACATTCACTGTGATCCATTCTGTATGATTAATTCCGGGATGATATTTGTGTCTTCTTTATGTTGTCATTATTTGACAGTTATGAAAAAAATCACCTTCTTTGGTCTGGCTTGGTTATTACTTGTATTACCTTAAAGCTGACTGGAAAATAGTATTTGAAAAAAAAAAATCAGCATTTCAAAATTGAAAAGAAAAAAAAAAAATCGAGATAGATTTTTTTTTTCTTTCTGTTTTAAATGAAGACAAAAAAACCCCAAAACAAACAAAAGCCAAAACACCAAAAACACCTTCCAGGACTAAAACAAACCAAAAATGAACCTTTTAATTTTTCTAAGAATAGCTCTAAAAAGAGAGAAAAGCAGATGCCATTTATTAGGCAAATCCTAGAAAATTGCACAGCTCAACCACAATAGTTTGTCTTACATATGAAGTTTTGAAATATTCTAATCCTTATCTGGAGCAAAGATACCACTGTAAATTGAAAATAAGGCTCTTTTACCTTGCAGATTTTTTGCAGGTATGCTGGGGACTGGCAAGTGACACTGTTTGGGTGCTGAGAAGCATCTCCTCGTGAATCTTTTCTCTTTGCATTGCCACAACACAACCTCAAATCCCCTTCTGCTTGTCCCCACAGGGGGTGGCAGGAGCAGCCACCCTTCAGCTGTGTCAGCTGGGAGTTCAGCTGTGCTGAATTCCGTGAGTGGATTTAACTCTGAAGGGGTGAGGTTCAGCTGGAGTTCTTTTTTCTGTAACGTTTTAGAGAAGAATAGCTTGAAGGCTGTGAGCCAGAGGGCTCAGCAAATATATGTCTTAAAACCTCTGCAACCAGATTTGCCAGAGGATATCTGCTATCTTTTCTCTCAGAACAATTTTCAAGGAGAAAATTCGCCTCCACTGCCCTTTGTCTTCAGCGACCTTGAGAAGAAGGACAAGTGAAAGTTAAATACTTTCTGCTTATGTCTGTAAGAGTTTGGGGAAGCTTAATGTGAAGTTCTCTGCATCTCTCAGGGGTGCAGTGAGGGGTATTTCCTGCATGAACTTCCTCCTACTTGGAGAGTTTTTGCGCAGCTGAATGTATCTGAGAGAATTATTTATTATAAATAAATAATACTGATTTTTTTTTTTGTCCAACAATATATACAGAGCCAACCAGAACTGTTTCAGTTCTGTCACAGCAGAGGCATCTGAGGCATGAATCTCCTCACACTGACATATGTAAAAACCAAATGCAATTTGGTTAAAGTCAAAACTAGTATTATACCAGAGGAGAGTGATTGAGTGAAAAATCAGGCCTGCAGCCTAAAAAGTGCATGTATATATGTATATAGAGCATCACTTCTTTTTTTTTTTTTTTTTTTAGCTTGACTACATATCCCTGGAAGGCATTCAAATCATGCACTTGCAGTTATTTGTTACTCCTGAAATGATTAAAGTAAACCACGTTGTTTGATATGAAAAATATGTTGTACACACACTTCTATTTTTCTCAGTGCTCTGCCCTCCATGCTGCATTTTGTAGCCTAATCAAAATGCAAAATACATTTTGAAAAATTAAATGAGAGACACATGTGTGAATCATGAGGTTTATTTGCATGTTTGGCCCTTCAATTCATTAGGGATTTTAGTTTTTCCAGGAGGGAAACTGTCACATTTACATATTCTTAGACAGGCACGCAAATATTAGTCAGAAACTATAGTTTATTCAATGCATTACAAGCTTGTGGGCTGCAAAACAGTAATTTCAATTCTTGAGTAATATATGTTTTTGGAAATCTGGCATAATAACGCTGTATCATAGTATTGCCCACTAGGACCACTTATGATTTTGTCAGGTTTTCCATTATCAAGCCTTATATTCTGGGCCACGCACATTGTATGCCAGCTGTATAAATTTATTATCTTACATGCATGGTCTCAGTCCCAGAGCAAATTTCTTTTGCAAATTTCGCAAAGAAAAATCATGGCAGCTTTTGCAGAAGTTCCAGCTGAACCAGAGGGGACACAGCACCAAGAGCAAGGAAACCAACTAGCACAAGTCCTCTATGACCACTTCTGTGTTTCTGTGATCTAAAGTCTTGCAGAGGTTTGCTGCTGCAGAGAGAAATATGCATGCCAAAGAACATACACAATGTAAATACACTGTTGGTAGCACCTGTCAAGTGGAAAAGAAACATCTGTCACCTATCTGGGAAGTGAGATGTAGTATTTTATATAGCTTTGCTGGCATAAATTCATGTAGTGGTGTAACAGAATGGAGGTTACTTCAATGTATACTGGAGAAAATACTTTACATCATCTGACTTCCCGTCTCCTTCTCCCCCATCTCATGTGGAGTTTGTTATAACTGCTAAAAATTCCCAAGGGTAAGTTCAGGCCTGGTTAGAGACAAGGTTACCACTAAGGTCACAAATCCAGCGCAGCAAAAACAGCTCACCAGGCTGATATATGTGCCAAAGGTTTCTTTAGCCAGTGTCAGAGAACAGTGCGATTAGTGTCACACAAGGTGCTACCTTCAGCTCCTAACCTTGATGGCCCAGGACACATTCACATTTACATTTATTTACCCTGGTCCACAGTCTGGGTGAGGCTTAAACTTATGTTCCTGGATTTTTCAGAAATTGAAGAAAGTTAAAATGTTTATAATGAAAAACTGAACTCAGAGATGATGAAGACAGATATCCTTATAGAAATTCATTGGGAGAACATATCGATTGAACCATAGGGACTGAATTAACCAATACTCTTTTTCAATTAATACTAACAGGTAGGAAAAGCTGACCTATGTGTAATTTTTTCTTTTCTTTGCACTAAAATATTAAGGACCACAGTATCTGCTGAAAGTCATCACAGGAGCTTTGCAACTGTTCTAATCTCATTTTCACCAGACCATTTGGGAAACTGGGACCAGATGATTGCTCCCATTCACAAAATTTATGCAATACATTGATATAAAAGCAACTCAGTAGATTTTGAGTTCTAATTATGCAATCAGAAAGGCTGCACAGAATCTCTTGATATGGCTAGAGGGGACAAAATTGATAGTTAGTGGACATCTGATATGTGTTTGAAAAAAGGGTTTTTTTGTTTTTTTTTTCCCTCCTAGAAACACAATTATTAAAATGTTCCTGCTCTTCATACACTGCAACTTCTGTCAAATTCCTTAGTGTGCAGAGGAGCTGTGTGTGTAGAAATCTGCTGTTCCCTAAACCCACATAGGCACTAGAGATTGTAAACTTTTTGAAGGGACTGTTGCAGCCTGTCATGTTCACGATCCATGGATTTAGGATTTCTCTCTCTGCACAGTTGCTGAGTACTCCAATGCTCCATTATGCTGTATCAATGATATGTAGAATGTGGGTTGATTGTAGACACTTGAACTATGTTTTACAATCCCTGCTGTGGTTCTCTGAGGATTTGCTAAAGGCACTGAAGATCTGTGCACTTTGACGAGACCCCAAAGAGTACCTAGGAATTAGGGCTCGCCAAAATTCCTCTACAGTAGAGTAATGATCATGCTTTTTTGTTCTGCTGTAGTTCAAACAGATCTTATCTCCAACCAGGAAATGATGCCAGCATAAAGTAATGGCTCAAGAACTTTTCTGGAGTTTTGGAAGGGTTTGACAGATCACACTAATTTCTGTGTTGCAATGCCTAGATAGATGTGGAATCCTCATTTGGCTGGTGTATGTCAGTGCTAATAGATTATGTATTTTTTGTCAGGGATCAAGAAAGACACCTGAAAGAAAGAGTCCTGATCTAATGATTTCTATTCTCCTTTATTTTATCTAATTAGTATAGTAGTACACAATGAAACAATTATCTGAAATTCACTGGTTGTCTGAATTTACATAAATTGCAGGAATACAAATTTGAGAGAGGCCGTATAGTCCAATAAATACCAATGCAAGACAATATATTGGTTGCAGCCCCAATTCTGCTCTTCACCTGAGGGATAGCCATAGGCTTCTCATCATTTCCCCTTCTATTTCTGTCTTGTATTTTTGTAATTTTATATTGTTTGTGAAGAGTTCTTCAAAGCTTGGTTTATCACTAACTATTTTGTAGACAGTGTCAACAGGAAAAGCCAGCTTGGATGAGACATTTAAATCCTGTTGCAATAAAAATAAATGTAAGTCAGGGTATTTTATATACTTACAAGAAGATAATTGTATTTTTGGACAAGCAAAAGATATTGCCCATGATCCCAAATCCCAACTTTTTTTCAAGATAACTCAGTAGCAGAATGTTGCCATCAAATATATTCTCCCTCCCTTACTCTTCTATGTTGGATTTATTCTAGTCACTTGTGTGCATTGAGGAATATACAAAAAAATGGTGCTTTCATTAAGATTAGAAAGCTACAGCCCTTAAATCATTCATTTATGCAATTTTTAACTGTTTTTAACTAGCACAAAATAGCTCATTGGAATTATGCAAGTATAGATAATTTTAATTTGAATCATTGTAGAATCATAAAGGACTCCGTTCTGTAATTTTGTGCCTTCAAGTCAGACACTTTGATTAAAAAATAATAAAGCATGAGAGCTGGAGGGTCCTTGCAGGTTCTTCTAGCTATCATGGATTCCTGATCTTTGGTACTAATTCTTCTCATTAATATTAATAAAGGGCTGATAGGCCATCTCAAAGCATAGCACAAACCCCATGCAATTAATTGCTTGTAGTGTTTTTATGCTTATTTTGCACAATGAGAGGCAATGCCTCAGGAGTCTAAATATCAGTTAATCGATAATATAAAATTCACTGGAGACGAGCCCCTCAACTCAGTTTTTAAATTTTTTTTTCACAGAATCATAGAATCATTTAGGATGAAAAAGACCTTTAAGATCATCAGGCCTACCTGTAAAGCTGATACTACTAAATCCAGCACTAAGCCATACTCCCAAGAGCCACATCTACACATTTTTTAGATACCACCAGAGGTGGTGACTCCGCTGTTCCCTGGGCAGATCCCACCAGGCTGCAGCCTCCTTTCAGTTACTTGTAGAGAGCAAGAAGGTGTCCCTTAAGCCATGCATATGTTGTATGACACATTACATGAATGGTCACTGAAAACATGGCACAATATCAGTGCAGATTTGCCCTAACAGAGATTTTTCCAACTTTCCTGCAGCACATGAGTGATGTTCCCTGTGGTCATGCAATACAAAATACCATGTGATACTTACATGTATAGTGGTATTTAGTTTCTGGAGCTCTAGAGGCATTAGATCCATTTTAGACTTCCAAAAATTTCCATGCGCTGGTAAATACCCTGGCAGAGTTCTAAAATAACACGAGGAACTTGTATTTAGGAAACTGGAATATAATCTGCAGATATTTATAAACTGTTGAAATCAAATAATTGTTTTAATTTCTTTCCTATAGAGTTATCATTAAAACACAGATGGAAACAAATTCTAGAGATATACACATCTGGTTTGGTCTCATTTTATATCATGACTTTTATAGTTGTCAAAGTTGTACACACTGGAATGCATAACCTTCTCCTTGGACAAAAATCACAGTCAAGATTACTAAAGATAGTAAGTAGGAAACTAATTTTTCTAGTTTTTCAGATGAGTTTCTGTTATCTGAAGCAGTATACATCTAATGCAGATACACAATTTTGAGGAATACTCCAGAAACTGAGGCTTGCAGTCATTACCTCTAGTCACATTAAAATTAACTTTGGGGGTTTTTTGCCATTAGATGCTACCTTAATATTTTGTCTTTTATTTTTGTTAGCAGTTTTGCATTTTAATCTTAACTTACTGTGATTTCTCTTATTTCTGCTTGAATTGTGATTCCACAAAATTCTGTTCTTTATTACTAATTGAATAAAAAGAGCTGATCTATAAAATAAGTTTCTAAATAACTTTTGTCCTTTATTCTACATTCCTGAGTTGAAGAAAAGCAGTTGTTTTTTTTTTTTTTTCTCAGAGACACATTCTTCAGCATACTGAAGGACTTCTGAGCTTGATGCATCTGACATGTGGTGCTTCCAAGAGTGCTGTTATACTATTCAAATTTTCTGCCACACCAAAGCCCTTAAATTTTAAGTACAGGGAGATTATAGCACAAAAGCAGTTTTTGCTTAGCAGTGCTTTTTTTATGAATTTTCCCAATTTTCAGGAGGATCAAAACCAATTACATGTTGTTTTTAAATTACAAGAAAAAAAAGAAATAAAAAATAGAAAAAGATAAAAAATGAAAAAGAAAAAAAGAAAAAGAAAAATAAGAAAAGAGAAAAGAGAAAAGAGAAAAGAAAAAGAAAGGAAAAAAAGAAAAAGAAGAAAAAGAAGAAGAAGAAGAAGAAGAAGAAGAAAAAGAAAAAGAAAAAGAAAAAGAAAAAGAAAAAGAAAAAGAAAAAGAAAAAGAAAAAGAAAAAGAAAAAGAAAAAGAAAAAGAAAAAGAAAAAGACAAAAAATAAGAAAAAGAAAAATCATACAGAAATATTTACATGTGGCCCTTGCTTCTTCTTTCAGGGTTGCAGTTTTATGTGGTATAATGCCAGTGTTTAGATCCCTTTTCTTCTCCTCTGTTACATAACAGAAAAGTGATTGCAGAAAAGTAGAAACATTTCAGAAAAATGAGAACTTCTCTCCCATCCTGAACTGATCTACAAAGATGAATTGCTGACACTACAGAACAAAAAGGGAAATACTTTGGATTTTTGTTCATTTCTAAATACAATTATAATTTTGTACTAAATTTGTTTTTATTGGTATAAAGGTTTCACCCCAGCTGGCAACAAAGTACTGCATTCTGTGCTTCCCTTCTGCTCCCTGGTATGGAGGAGAACTGGAAAGAAAAGGTAAACCTCCTGGACTGAGATAAAAAACTATTTCATAGTTGCAAAAAAATACATGAAAAAATAATATTATGTTATTTAATGCTCATGAAAATGAGAGAGAGGAATAAAACCCAAGAGAAGGAAGTGATGCTCAACACAACTTCTCACCACCTGCTGACCAGTGTCCATCTCATCCCAAAGCAGTGATCTGTCCTATCTGGATAGCTGCCCCAATTTATACACTGGACATGATTTTTTATGGTATGGTGTGGCTAGCACAGGTTTTTCCCATGAGAATTCTTTTTGTGTTTTATAAACAAAGATAAAGTTTGGATGTTATTAAAAACAGTGTCTCGAGATTTGGACAGTTCAGGCCTGGCCAATCAGGCCTAGGGGGAGGTTTCTGGCTGACCAATCTGGGTGACCTTTGAAAACTCTATATATATGTTGGATTCAAACAATAAAGTACTTTTTCTATGCCACGCTGAGAATCGGGGCTTTCCTTCTCTGCTAGCGGCTCAACAGCAACAGTATGGAATATCTTTTTGCCCAGTTTGGGTCATCTGTCCTGGCCATGCTCCCTCTCTCCTCTATGGCTTATTGTGCCTCTGCTCACAGGCAGAGCATGGGACTCTGAAAAGTCCTTGATTTAGAATAAGCACTGCTGAGCAACCACTAAAGCATCAGTATCTTATCCACATTACTCTCATTCTAAATCAGAAACACAGCACCATAACAGATACTAGGAGGAAAATTCACTATCTCACCTAAAACCAGGGCAGCTGGGGATGGCCAGATGTGGGGACATGGTCTTGTAAAGCCAAATGACCAAGGAGGTCCCCACTTTCTTGTCATTTGTATTCAAATGGATGTCCACAAGCTATTGTGTCTACTGGTATATATGGTATTTAAAATAGCATTCACTCTGACAAAGAATCCCTAAAATAAATTTTTATTGCTGTTCTGTTGTTGATTTTCTGTTGCGTCATGGTACAGAAAATGGGTTTGAAGGACGCTGGGCTGTGGCTGTTTCACATTGCAACAATTTGGGACCCACAGCAAAGGGTTGTTATGCTTCATGTGGCACACAATAGCTGGTTAAATCCTGCAGCTATTCCTCTGGGCTTTTTACAGCTGGCTAAAGTATTTTTAGCAAGAGAAAAGTACATTTTTATGCACACCTCTACCGGTATTGTTTTATCAACAAGTATGAATTTATAAGGTCAAGTCTCATCCTTCAGGTAGTCTTCGTATACACATGCACACATGAGAGAAAATGGGTTTAAGAAATGTCAGAATGCTTTATATCAACATTTTCAGAATGAACTGGAATGTTTCATTTCAAAATGTCATTTTCATTTTGAAATTGATCTTTTTAAAGGGTAAGAAAAGGAGAAAAAAGTCTTAAATAACTTGAAAATGAAACACAACATTTTCCAATTTGAATTAAACTTCCTGGCTTACAAACCCAAACTCATTGATTTATTTCTTTTCTCTTTACCACTGAAATAAAAAGTTGGATATTCTCAGTAGATGAGTGTTTTACTCATATTCCAAACCAGTGGTCAGCTAAAAGTGCACTTTCTGTTTTCTCTGTGCCTGCATACAGGATGTACCATCAGGTGTATTTTTCACAACTGCAGGCTGCAGGCAGAGCTGTACAGCTGTGTAATTCCTACCCCTGCTCTGTTGAGAGCCATGGTAGGTACCTTAAATTGCTATAAAATGAAATTTTGTCCAAGGAAGACCTGCAAAAGTGGAGAAAGTACAATTTTACCCTCTGTAAAGAGAATCCACAGCAAGGCAGAAAACTCCAGGAATTTCAACATGTGGAGCCATATAGAGTTTCTCCTATTTTTTTTTTTTTTTTTTTGGGTTCTAGATTGCTTGGAATCCACTTGATTCATAGGGGCAATAAACAGCTCCCTCCCAGGCATCCCTTCTAATCAGCAGGTTGGCAACAGCCAAGAGCAAACTGCCCATTACTTTCACCTTCTGGTTCACTGTGCATTCTGATGAGGTCATGAATAATTTTTTTTCAACTGTTATTATGTAAAGATTCTTCTTTATTTTTTCTTTTCCCAAGTCCAATATTACAAAGAGTACAAGAGGAGACATTGCAGGTAATAAAAGGCAGGCCAGCCTGGCACAGATTCTAATTAAAAATAAAGAAAACATTAACTTGAAATTAATTGTAAGCTTTATACCTTGTTAGACCACTTATTCAATAAAAATCTTGGGCTGAAATATAACATCTGAAACAAGTTCTTTTTCATATCATTGTCATTTGATTCAGCTAATATTAACAACCTGAACAAGCCAGGCAAACAATTATGTCTCTCTCTCACTCTGACTCATAAACTCTTTTCTCCAATATCATTAACCTACCAAGCTATTATGAAGGACTTGTCACTGCTAAACTCTGACTTAAATGTGCCATTCATCATACCCTAAGAATACATCAACAAAGAATTTGAAGCTAAAAATACCACTAATAGCAATTAGCTTAGTTTCATGCCAAGCGGGTCTTGCAACATATTTCCTACTTTTGATAAAATAAAGATCTGTTTTTTTCAGGTCTGGGAAGTGAGTTTCAATTTTAGTATCTCATGATGTTTTAGTTAAAACAAATAATGAAAAAAACTAAATAAGCAAACAAAACAGATTAGGTCTTCCTGGATATATTTCTGTTACAGAGAACTTTTTTCCTTAAATGTCTGTGTAATATTTCTCTTTCATGCACTCAGGCTAAAAATAAGAAGCAAAGAGAGCTGGTGTGGTATGAGAAATCATGCCCATGGATGGCAAAATCTATCTAAACAGTTTGGATGAGACTTGTAGCAACCTGACCTAGTGGAAGGGTCCATGGCAAAGGGTTTGGAAATAAATGGTTTTTAAAGTCTCTTCCAACCCAAACCATCCTGTGATTCTATGGCTATGGTTTAACTTGGTGACCTTAAAGATCTTTTCCAACCTAAATGATTCTGTGATTCTATTATTTTATAATTTTATTTTTGGTCCAAAGTCCTTCTTCTCCTGGTTCTCTCATTTGCTGTGTATGCCATGCATATTGATCCCCCTCTGGGCTGATTCAGTTAACTTATTAAGTAGTAAGAATATTAAGTTTATTACCAAGTTTCAGATAAATGTAAGTGATAGAAAAATGAAGAGGGAGGAGATCATTTCACTTTCAGTCGTAATGAGCTATTTAGACTTCAATGTCATGAATGTTTTCTACACGTTTGAATTCAGTAGGATAGTATGGACTCCAAAATAGTTAAATAATTTATTATAGCTAAAATCAATAGCTGTAATGTTATAAAGT
Source organism: Entomyzon cyanotis (assembly GCA_024500445.1). NCBI lineage: Eukaryota > Metazoa > Chordata > Aves > Passeriformes > Meliphagidae > Entomyzon > Entomyzon cyanotis. The sequence continues at coordinate 47,109,925 of JAKEPQ010001021.1, read as the reverse complement.
TTCAATTTTTTTTTTTTTTTTTTTTTGTGCTACAAGAAGTGACATTATAGACGCCAATAACCCCAGTCAAAGTGGATTTCAGAGTAAGAAACTCTGAAATCAGTTCCCAAGGAGTCTCCAGAGGCATTTCATAGATGAATAGATGCGTATCCAGCTGATTTCTAAATAGGGAGAAAATGTACAAGATAATGAAAAAAAGCATTATAATAAAATATTTACAGAAAAAATCTCTCATGGATCTCCCCAAGACAACATCTCCAAAGCTTTAACCAAATCCTCGGACAAAATTTAATTTTTCTCCCATTTTTCACAGAAATCACATTTTACAATAAAGAGTTGTCATAGGAGAGACTCCAGAAAGCCCAGATGTGTTTCATCCTCTCATGAGAGTAACTAACAGGACCCCACTGTGATAACACTTGCATTAACAAACCCTTTCCTCAAAGGACTCACAATTCAAATAAGTGGGGATGCAGGAATAATAACGAAAAATTTTGAGAGGAATTCTTGAAACAAAGAATGATTACACAGTTCACCTGCTGTGACACAAGTGCCCAGACTTGGTAGATATTTACTTGAGATATATGAAAAGCTATCATAGAATTTACTGAGTGGGAAAGGACCCATCAGGAACGTTGAGTCCAACTCCTGACCCTGATATCACACTATAGAACTTCCTGCCTCACACCAGTTGAAGAAGGTTCACCACCCTTAGCAATAAAGGCAGAGGCAGTGGCATGTCCATCATCCCCAGTCCAATGGGTTAATATAAAGTGGAGCAGTTTGTAGCTTCAATTAATATTCAGTGTTGTGATTTGCAGCAGCAGATAACTGAGAACACCACAGATTCCTCCACCCCCAAGACAAAGATAGGACAGAAATCTATGGCCGGCAGATATCTTCAAATCCTGTGGTGAAATACCCAGATTCCATTAAGGTGAAGTTCACAGAAACTTAGTGTTTTGATGAAACTAACCAAATTCCCACAAATACCAAGGCAGAGTTTTAATAGAGAAGACCTTCTTTGCCATTGGCAGATTTGCCCAACTTTATTTTGGAGATTTTTCATCACTATTTTAGAGGTGTTAAAAGAACAAAGGTCAGCAGAATTAACAATGAAAGGCACTGGAAATTGCTGGAGCTGTAATTCACATTTTAACATAGCTGAACAATAAGGATTGTATTTTAAGCAAGGAATCACACACAACCTATCCGTGATTTAAACCATGCTTCTTCCTTTCTTAAACAGTTATTTAAATACAAATTAATTACTAAACTCATATTTATTGGTGATCAGAAGCACCTCTATCCATGCATATTTGTCAACATTAGCATTAAAACCCATTGGAAATTGTGAACAAAGTGCAGCTTAGTAGCGATGTGGAACTGAACTTCGGTGTTTCACCTGCAGCTAAAACCACTCAGACTACTTCTGCAGGGTATCCCATCTGTTTTACACCTACAGGTTGATAGACAGGAACGTGAAGTCTCGGTGGTCAGTGCTGACGGTCATGCATACCTTGCATGTTCAGCTACTGAAATACCACAGGGCCGGGAGCAGGTGTGAATTACCCAGAAGCTGTCGGATTGGTGGTGCATGCTTGAAACAGCTGTAAGGGGTCCTGAACAAAGCACAGCAGTTGTAGTGAGAAAACTATTAGCATATGCATGAATAAGTGGGTGTGAAAATGCTGGCTAACAACATGCAGTGTGTACTGTATTCCAGCTGAGTAAATGTAAAAAACATCCTCTTGACGAAGAAGTGTGAATTTCAGGGAGACAAGCCTGATGAAAGATAAAAATTTGTGTTTGTTTCATTTGTTTAGATAAAGGGCCTTTTACTTTTGCCGTGTTATTCTGTCATAATTAGGTGAATTTTGTCCCAGTTTAAGGCAAATAGAGCAAGCACAAAATAACAGGACGGCAACTGGGTAGGGCTGAAAATCACAATATGTTTTGAACCAGCCCTTTGAGGTCAAAAATGTAACTTTCTCACTGGTAATACGCATCAGAACTTCAGTGCCTTCACCAGGCTACACAGAGGTCATGGCCCAGACTTCTGTATGACTCTTTGTTGTATGTGCCTGTTAAGACTACCACTAAAAATCAAAAGAGAAACTGAGCCATCCCTTTGCTGGAGATCATAACTGTCCACTAAAAAAGGACGCTTAAAAATTCTGCTCCTGGGCACTTGAGGGCATTTCACATTTCAGCCGTTCACAATTTATATTTATTTGAAAAATTGTGTTGCTCGGCAGTCTTTTCTAATAGCAATATAATGGTATTGCAGCTGGAATTTAATGGTACACTATTACACTTCAGGGCAACCACAGCACGAGTGTATCAATTCTGGGATGAGTCAATGGTGAAAAAGCAATATTGAGGTCATATTTTTCCTCTTTCTGTACATCAGTGAGACAGAGGTATAGGACTTTTGGCAGAAATGTAAAAGGTTATTTTTCAGTGATCTAGTTTTATTCCAGACAAATTTCTACATCTCCTACTTGATGGTTTGCAGTTCTACCTTGTTCTGTTCTCTGACAGGAACTGTCACAGTTATATCAGAAGAGTTACCAACAAAGCAATAAATGACATGATCTTCTACCTCATTTGCCTTTGTTTTTAATATAACTTTTCAGCATTCCTTGAAACTTATTTTCTGTCTCACATAGAGTGCATATGCAGTTGACACAACATGTTGTGGAAAGCAAAAAGATTTTTGTTGGTTCAAAACCTCACTTTTAATCCAGAATTTGAGAAAATGTCATCTCTTTTGTTATTAAACTTTGGGTTTTGCAGCTGATAGACATGTCATTTTTAAAATTAGATAAAATCAGATCTATTCCATGTTTTGCTGTAGGTCTTCTTAATTCACTACCTCATTTAGGGAGAAAAGGCATAAGACCATAAGATTGGCCATGCCGGATCGGACCAGAGGTTCACTTAAGCCAACATTCCCTTTCCACTACTTCCCAAAAGCTGATAACTAAAGCAAACCAGAATAAGTGTGTGTATATTTTCCTGGTGCACTCCTATAGCCTTCAATGGTGTGTGCCTCGGAAATTTCTTGAGCGAGTTGTTGCATATTTCTATTTAGCAGCCTTTGGTGGATTTTTCTTTAATTTCTTTACATGACAATTTCTTGAATCCATGTAAGGTCTGAACTGGTAAAGAAACAGCAAACTTTTCTACCATGTTACATCTCTCTGGAAGTCTATTTATATAAATATTTGTGTTTCTATAGCTGTAGGTATAAATAAACGCTATAAAATAGCAGTTGCATAAGAAACAGAAAATAATTATATATTGTTGCCACTGCTGCAATAATCTCCCTTCTAGAAAAATTAAAAGGAATAGCAAAATCTCAAGTCAACTTCATGCCCAAAATGGACCACAAATGTCTTTGGGTTTGATAAATTACATTACCTTGTGCTGATCAGCATGTAGTTGTTTAAGTTGGGAAAGTAGTCATCACCATTCAAAGACACACAGAGAGGACATATTTTTGCACTCTAGAGATAAAAGTCCTTATCTAAGTGGCTAAAGATCTTCAGCTGCTGTCAAGATCATTCTAATTAATTGGATAGCATAAATGGATAGCATAAATAAACAATCTTGCAAACGGCATTTTAAACGTTTTGTTTTTCAGAAGAATGCTAAAGTGAAAGTCTGCTTTATTTCCTTTAACTCTACAGAATTTGCTGCCTAATAGCTGAGCTTCAGAGATGGGGACATGTAAGCACCAGGAGAATAGAGAAGTATGATATTCCCCCGATTTATCACAGTAAATATAGTTTTTTGTTGGCACAAGACCAAGGGCCTGCTCTAAACTGGCAGTGCAGGGTCTCTGAAATGAGTGCAGAAGTCAAAACTATGTGACAAACAGCAGCATTTTATATTATTTGGGACTGGTGAAGGTTTTGGGGCACTTGCAAACCTTGGCTGGGAAGTCATGTCGTGGGGAGAGATCATGCAAAGTAAATGGGGAAAAGGGAGAATGAAAGGGCTAAGTGGGCTGAAAATGGGAGAGGAGGAGGAATCCTCCACTGCACATCATCCACCTCCTTGCATCAGGACCTGGTCAACTACTGACTCCACATCATGCATTCTTATTCAGAAGGACTGAAACTTTCAACACTGCAACTCAGAGTAAGCACAGTAAGTTTTCTGAGTAACAATTTTAGCTCTAAAGGGCTTTTCTGTGGTAATTTTCACTCTGTGCATTGGTACAAGTACTAATAAGAAAAAAGGATTAGGCTTTTATTTACACTGTTAAACATTAATTAAAGTAACAATAAAGCCTTAGCTTCAAATTCCAGAGATACTGTTCCCTTTTGCATCTACAACATTTTGAGTGTAATACTATCCATAAAGAAGATTTTTATCTGTTGGGTATAAAATAAATCAAAGCAAAGCAAAATGAAATTTAATTAGATTTTATAAATAAAAAATAAAGTAAAATGCACACATAAAACTGGTGAAATTATTATGAATTTCAAATTTTTGCTGTAATGATCCCCCTCCTCGATTTTTTCAAATGTTATCCCTTAATCTGTAGTGTGTCATACCATCACAGAGACATCCATTTAATCAAAAGCCTTCTGCACCTGGGACACTGCTAGTCAATATGGAGTAAACAACCCATGTCTCCCAGTCTTAAGTGGGGACACTGTGTTCCAGAGGGATCCATTGATCTCAAATGGCAGAGTTAGTCTTCTTTTGTGAAAAGAATCTTTCAAATAAAGCTACTTGAGTGTTTGAAGGTGTGAGCACTTTGATGTTTCAAAGCCTCAATTATTTAGGTACCACAGAGCTGAGCACTGTGTATCTGCCAAAGTCTCGTTTAAAAAAAGCTCAGATAGCTAAGATGTCATGTTCTTTTCAAAGTCTTCTGGTGACTGAAATTAAGAGAAAAGCCCTTTCATTTCAGTGACTCCTAAGGCTCCCTCAGCATCCACTCTGCTGTGCTTCAGCATGACACCATTAAATGCTTGCTTGCAATTTGAGTACATTGTCAACAGAGCAGATGGATTCTAACTAAGGAAGTGGTATTTATGCTGATAGACTGTGGTAAAAGCAAAGCAAACAAACAACCCTCCCCAGCTTCTGGTGTATCTTATTAAGGGATAAGATTCAAGTGCCTGGCTGAAAAGTGATTTCACTGATACCATCATATTTAATAATTAATTCAGTTTTGTCACCAGGATTGTGTAAAAGCAAGTGTTTACCTATCCTCCATGTACTACAGTTGAGGAGGGAATAATTGTGTCAGTGGTGCATCATGCTGCCTTCTCTTACTATTAACCTGTTATTATTCCTATGTAGACTCCTGCACTGAGCTGCATTATGGTAATTCAGCAAGATCTGGCCCATAAAGGAAAATGTATCCGGATAGCAATGAGATCACCCTTTAAATGAAATGGTTGAATAAAAGCAGTTGGTTGAGAGAGGTAAAAAACAGTTTACAAGTGGTATTGTGAGTGCAAAGACACCAGTTGAACTGAACTTTATGCTCATAACTGAGGTATTTAGGCTAGAATACTTTAGATAAATTATTTTCTGCTACCTTTTTTAGCTGCTGGAAATCTACAGGAACCTCCAGGGTCATTCAGATCTAAGCACAGTAAATTGTCACTTCAGGAAGTATATTTTTCTATTTGGTCATATAAATAGACTAAGGTACTAAAAAACATTGTCTTAGCTAAGAGCCTAAAATTCAATGAAATTTACATTTGCCTTTCTTTCTGTTTATGGAATAAGATGTGTTGTTCCTTGTTTAAAAAGAAGAAACAACATGAAGAAAAAGTAAAAGACAAGTGGAAGTGTTAAAGGTATAAGAGGTGAAGGAGGTAAGAGACGCAAGTCCTTTATAGATCAGTATAATCCTTTTGGGTAGAATCCAACTGTTTTGGGCAGAAAACAGCAGCAGTTCTGAAAAGACAGATTATTCAGCCACTCCCTGTCTTAGGATTTTTGGTATCTTTCTTTGAAACACCTTGTGAGCAGCCATGGGATGGACCACTCATCACTGTTTTCACACATACTCACTTTCAGACACTCAATTACTCATTTTCATGCTGAGTAACTGAGTTGTGGGTGGAGAACTGAGTTTTAAGGCATGAACATGCAGTGTTGCACCTTGGCAGCTGAGCACAGATGTTTGTGCTAGTTGCAGCAAAACCGCTATCAGCTGACATTTTTTAAAATATTGATCCCCTATTGTCCCATGTAAATACAAATTACTTTTGCTTTTTTTTTCTTTTTTGCTAATCTTCCACCAAAAGAACAATGTCTAGAGATGCAGAATTTAGACCACAAACTGTGCAGTTATTAGATCCCATCTTCTTGCAATAAAGATGTTTCAGCTTCAGGCATGGACAGCTAGGATGTGGGTACATGATTACTGGGTGTGGAGGTTATTAGTGGAAGAGAGTTGAGTCAACTGGGTGTTGCAGAATTCACTAGGGACCCTCAAGGAGTTAGAAGCCTCACATAATGGACTGTGAGCGTCCCTGAAAATTTAAATAAACTACTTTTATTTCATCATTTCTCTGCCATCTTCAGCTAAAAGACATGCAATCTTCTATCCATGCTGATTGTCATGTGCTGAGGTTTGTTTTGGGTAGGTGAAAAGTCTTCTGCTATTTTTGTTTGTCTTTTTCTTGTTCTTATTTAAAACATATACCTTGCAATACTTAAACATATTTTTTCTGGTTTTGTCTCAAAATCATGAACATTTATACTCCTTTATTTTAAGGCCAAGACCTGGCTAAGTTTGCTGTTCAATCAGCCCTGTAGGAGTATTTAGCCACATGACTTTGAGAGAATTTCACACCTTGCTCATTCTTCAGTCTTTTCACAAAACCATGTGCCAAGTTACCAGGCAAGAAGAAACCAACATAATCATTTAGACAATTAGTTAATTTCTTTGAGTTTCTCAGTTCAACTAGCTGTAGAAAATTCACTTCTGCTTGAAAACACAAATGGGGTGGGTTAAATCGGCTCAGCTTCTTCCTGATGTGGAAGGTCGGGAGAGATACCTTGACTGACTTCCCTGAAATCTCAGAGAGTGTACAGCGGATGACAATTAGTAAGATAGATGGATGCTGCAAGTTGCTCCAAGCCCTTATGCCGAGCAACCTTATTAATTGTCGCTGCTTTGTATTGCACAGACAGGTAGGTAGTCACACCATTATGAAGCAAGTTAGATGTGCTGTCTAAAGTGGGTGCTTCAAATACCTCATTTCAGTGTATCTCTCTTAAAAAATATCGAGTTGAGAATGCAGATATATCTGCTGTCTCTAAGAAGAAGAGAAAAATCCATACGTTTGTTACTGAGATAAAGCCACAGGTCAACATAGTTTTTAATTAATTTTTAGTTGAATTTTAAAACATAAGGTGGGGAGAGAGAGAGCTGAGCAGGAAGATTAAAAAAGGGGGAAAACATAATAAATTAATAGTAATAATAATACAAAGCTAACTGGTAAGCTAAAGTGACTTTAATTTTTCTGCTTTATTAAAATATAGTCAAGTCTTTGATGGTCGGTGAAATCTGGTATCCCATCAATTACGTCCTCAAAAGATTTCTGGAACATTTTTTTAAGTGAGAAGTAAGTCAGTTATGGGTTTGTCTTCTAAAGTGTGTTTTATTATGTCATTACTTCAAATAATGTCAGTAACTCGGTACCAGTTTGAATGGTTATGGAACATTTGTAATTCAAGGGGGTGTGATTATCAGTGTATATTCTGGTATAAAAAAAGACTTTAGCCAGATTACTTTTTATCGGCTCATGAATTTAGATGCAGTTCCTTTAGCTCCATAACACAGCTGTCTGAGGGTAGATATATGCAGTCCTTCAGACTGGCTGCCATTGAAAACTTGTAGTGTCAACCTTGATAGTTTTCATTGGGAGGAGCTCTACTGGTTCATGGGCAAAGATATTTTGAAGCAAAAAAAAAAAAAAAAAAAAAGAAAAAGAAAAAGAAAGAGAAAGAAAAGAAAAGAAAAAAAAAAAAGAGTAGAACTGAGAATTGAGAGTCAGCCAAGCATTCCATAAGCTGAGATCTGTTAGTCTCATCCTGTGGACAAAATGTGCTGGTCATCACCTGAAGCCATTCAGTATATTTAATGCAGGTTTTAGCTTCTTACCCAAGCAAACAAAACCTGTACTGTGTCTGACATGAAACCATTAATTTAAATGCTAAATTCATTCTTTACACTTAATGTGTTTGCATTTAGATTCTAAAACCATTTGCAAAGTGGGGAGGGGGGCAGAAGCAAAGGTTGGCAAAATTCATAGTGCCAGCAATTTTCCATCCATTGAAGATTAAATGCAGCACATTCTGTATACACCTACGTGACTATCACACACGGCACAATAACTCAGCAACTTCAAATGATTTAATTGGCAAGCTGCATGACTCTGAAAAAAGCCAGAGGAATAATGCAGAAGTTACTCATGTGAACTTGGTCAAATGGTTTTTAAAAGATGACAAAAAAAGCCTTCTTATGAAGGAAGACACAAGTCATGCTTCTGGTTAATGTAGATTAGAGTTTGTAATATAATGTGTACATTTCTGTCAGGACAGAGCTGAATGCAGGCACAACTTACTGACTGATCTATTGGAGTTGGACTTTGTCAGCTGAATGTTGTGAGTAAAAGACTCCCTTATTAGACACAGACGAAGATTAGGAACTAAAGGACAGAGTTTAGGGGTGGAGAAAAAGACTGGGATTTATTTCAGCAAAGTAAGTAAGTTTAGGACATATCAGAGTGCTATGTAGTGAGAGAAGGGGAACTTTTAATGGTTCCTTGCAGCTCCTGAGCAGACTCTGCTGCTGTAGGATATTGACCACATTCACAGGAGATTTTGCTAGGTCATTTACTCAGTATTCTGGGACCTAGCTTGGGCATAGCTTCGTGTCAGTGAGGACAGCAAAGCTTAGTGTTTTTAATGAAAGGAGGAAAGAAATAGAACACAAAGTTATTCCCTTCTCTCCTAACATGAGTGGAAAAAGTTATGTAAGAGCTCCTTAGCTCATGTTCTCACAGAAATGTAGAACAGGTTTAATATGCTGTAATGCAGAAATAGAGGGGGGAATGATCTGTAGTTAATGCTGAGTGTAAAGAGTTTAACAAGATTATTATGGTCACAAGTTTTTGTTAAGTGTAATAAGACAGGTTGAGAAGAGCTGACTCGTTGGGGCAAGACTGGTGAACTGGAATCTTGGTGTCTGTTGGGAGGTCTCAATATGCATCTCAGAAAACTTTATAATTCATTCCCCTGCTGTTTAATGTTGTTAAACTTGTTTGAAAAACAAGCTGTGTGTCATTTATTTTGTCTCAGGTGAGTTTGAAATTGTGCTGATGCTAAATGCTTGGAATATTTTAACTACAGCTTGCAGGGATCCACAAAATTGATTGATGCCCAGTCCAAACATTGCACTGACGTTACATAAGATATATATAATATGAATCAAGAAAATAATGTTTTGGGAGTTTATTGTTGCATTTTGGGGTTTGTTTTGATTTGGTTCATGTTTTGGGGTTTTTTGGTTGTTTGGTTGGCCGTTTTTTGTGTGGTTTTTTTTTTTTAATTAGTGTGGAAAAGCTACTAAAGTTGTTAGAAAGAAGAATCTGACTTAGCAGGAACCCAAGGGGAAAGAGCAGTTTGAAGGGAGCCTTGTCTACAGTGCAGCAACTGCAGAGGAACTTTGCCCCTATTCCTTGTCCTCTAAGACCCATCCTGTAGCAGCAGTAAAAGAAATAATACAAACCAGGGTGTAGTTTATGTGTTGTTGGTACAGCACTTTGTGAATGTAAAGTGCTACACAAGTGCCATTATTAGTATTATCAGGTGAGTTTCTCCTTGCATAAAAGAGAAAAATTACATCAATATAATTGCTGTGTCCTGGGTCTCTGGGAATTTTTAATTAATACACTAAGACTGAAGCTTAACATAAAATACTGGGACCTTTATGGACTACACCCACCTGTGCTTTGGCCTACCCACATTTTATGACCAATTTATAATCCCTTACCTTAATATTTTCATTTATGCACCTTGAGTCCTGTGTGCCTCAACTTTTTTCTTTTTTTCCTTTATTTTTTTAGAGTATTTTCCTCATTCAGAATGTATTTGACTACAGGCCTAAATGCAAGCATACACTAATATCCCATTGTTACCAGTGAGATTTAGGAATTTTCCTAAAATTTAGTAATTTGCTAAAGAAGAGTGATCTACAAAAACATAGGGTCACACCTGTATAATAAAGCTAAGCAAAAAGTGTCAGAGTAGAATTCCTCACCCATTAGTTCTATTCACTTGCAAGTGACAGAAAAAATAATATAAAATCAAATAGAATTTTTTTTTTTGTCCTGCAAAATAACCTGATGCCATCTGTAGAGTAACGTGCAATCAGTGAAGCTGCGAGTATTCTATGAAACTAGAATATGAGAAATGCACTTTTAATTCCCATAGTAAGTACTAGCTCAAATGCCAGTTGTTTTTCAGGTGAGTTTGTTTGGTTGTGGGTTTGATTTTTTTTTTTTTTTTGGTATCTGTTAGGGGTTTTTTATTTGCTTGGCTTTTTTTTTTTGGTTGTTTTTTTTTTTTTTTGGTGTGTTTTTTGGTTTATTTTTTCTCAAGTGATGGATTGACTGAAACACATGGAAGTCAAGTGATTTTCCCAGGTTTGCCTTCCAATGAACAAAGGTGTGAACCTCTTAAATGAGCAACTGAAGGTAACCTTAGCCATTAAGCATCAAATATACTTCTTCATTTTGTTAAACACTCAGTGTAGCCATAGTTAAATGACAGCAAGAAGTGACTGTGTCTCAGCACTGATTGGCAGCAGGCATCAATTATTATTCTGGCAAGGATCTTCAGGAGCATATCACTCTGCAGCAAATCTGGCAGGTTTGAATGGGATTATTTCGGATTGGTTTACCAATAACTGTCATGCCCAAAATCTCGATAAAATAAGGATTCACCACTGGTGCCAATCACACACTTTGTGCCAACCTTAATTCCCATCCTTCCCTGGATGGTCTTGTTCCACACAGATGCTACAAACAGAGTCACCAGGCTTCAGGGATGAGGAGAAACAAATGGTGCAAACCAACAAAAAGAAGACTGGAGTTTCCCCCTGACATTTAGGGAAAGACCTAAGCGTTTTGTTCTAGAAAGACAGCATTTCACTGTGTCATGCAGACCATGGTACTGAAAATACCTGAATACAGCAAGAAAAAAGCAATAATTTCAAATGACAATTATTGCAAAGATTCCTGCTGAGTGAGTGGACAAATACTTAGGTACATCAATCTGTGGTAATAACAGGGTCCAGGACCCTATCGTCACCATATTTGAGCACTAGTGGGAGGTAGGAAAATGTAAGAAATTAAGTCACGGAAGGAATAAATGTCATTTCTAAGGTTGCATAGGGTTCTGTTAAAACAGAATTTGAAATATATTTGCTGCTGCCATGTTAGAGCAGCAATAACCAGAAGATACATTCCAGAAAAGGGTCAAGATTACATGCATGTGTGACTTTCAGTGTTGAATTGGAGAGGCAATGAAGGTGGAGTTTATTCATCATGGAAGTAGTTGGAATATAAATAAACTTTAGAAAGCATGAACTGTAGGTCAGCCCTACATGCCATAGTGAGTAAAAAAATAAAGATTTGGATCTACAGAAAAAAAAAGAAAGGGAACATGGGAAACTAATCTTAGAGGTATTGGGGAAACACTATTTCCAATATGTACTGTCAGAATCCAGACACCATCAGGTTCCTGGGATAACAAAGCATTGATACTACCTGGTTTCCACCAAAGCTGCTTAACCATACCATCTGATTTTCCATTAGCTTCACCTTGTGAAGAAAACAGATGGATTTTTTCTCTGCTAGGTCCTACAATAACATGATATCAACCCCAAGCTAGAGAATTTGCACTGACCAGACTGTAGCAAAAAGATGTGATAGAGAAAAAGAAAGCTGGTTGTGTACAAAAAGTACTGAAAGTGAAATTTTCACCTGAAATTCTCCAATAATGGGCAGAGCGGATGGGGATCAGAGACTTACAGATTTCCACTATCAGCAGAGGAGCCCTCCTAAATTGATTAATGGAAAATGTGGAAATGCCACTGGTGTTATTCAAATTTCCTAATTTGTCAGTTCCCTTGGAAAACTGAGAACAGCATCATCAGCAAGAAATTCACTTCTTTAGAGTCTAAGGCTTTGGGGGACAGTGGATATCTCACACCATGCTTATGTATTTGTATGTAAGTGGATCTTTCTGCTAAGGATAATAAATGGATTTTGAAAAAAACCATGGATTTTAGATTTTTTCTGAGCCCTGTAAATTTCAGTCTTTCTAGCTCATTTATATTTTGCCTGAGAATTTGGCATAACAGTATTCACATATAACTAAGGAAAAAACGAGCCAGGAGCCAAGGCTGGCAGCAAGAAGGGAAGATCTAGTGATGGAACCAGGACCAGCCACAGGCAGTGAATCCCAGACAGGTGCATAGGGATGAAACAGGTCTGTGGTTAAGACAGAATCCCAGTCAGCAGGTCAGGGTCAACATTTTTAATGGCTGGGGTACAGCCATTCCTGCAGCATAGTTCAGACAAGGACCAAAATCTCAGACAACAGCAGTACCTACAAAGCCAGAGGCTGGAGGCCCCAAATGAGTCTTCTCACAGCTGCTTCTTCTTCTCAAAAGCAAGTAATTACTAAATCAATGTTCCCTAGTAAATGTTTATTTAGAAATAGATTCTGCTTAGCCTTTTCTTTTAAGCTGTCCATGTGCCACATTAGTATATATCACAGTAAATCATAAGTTTCTTAGTCCAGTTGTTTCGTTTCCTATTGCATTTGTTGAAAAGTATCATATCAGCTCATATGGAGCTGAGAGATTAAATTGTGAAGTAGTAGAAAGGTAAAAAAACTATTTTGTCGTTGATGCTGTGGTGGGTTTTGTTTTGTTTTTTTTCTTTTTTTTATTTGTTTTGCTTGGTTAGGTCTGTGTGTTTATTTGTCTTGTGACGCATATCCAAATTCACTTTACAATTTTGAGATGTGGTTACCGGGCCACAGAAACTTGTGTACTTCAAGATGTGGCTGTCTGGTTGCTATCAAGAATATTTTCTTTCTGGATGAACAGTCCTCCATTACAAAATTGATCTCAGCTCACTTCAAATGAAACCATTGCTTGAGACTGTGAAAAAAATTAAGCAAAGTGAGAAAATTCACAGAGTAACTGTAAACCACAGAACTGTGAAAACAAACCTTCAGAAAGATTTCTGGTATTATCTCCTAACTGAGACTTGCTCATGATCTAGTTTTCTCTTCTGCCGTCCTTTTTTTCTCTTTAAACAACGAAGATTTATTGATGAATGAGCAAATAGTTTACTGGGTTCTTATATTTTGGAAAGAGTTTTTTAAAATGACACAGGTAAAATAGCCTGATATTTATTTGTAGCAGTGATTTTCCTGAGACAGCTAAATTAAAAAAAAACAAAAAACCAAACAAAACAAAAAACCCCAAAAAACCAAAAAACACTATTTACAACATTGAAATTATAAAAATAATGAAGGAAAGAAAACACGCTAAATTGCAATGCTTTGAAAGTTTTCTACTTTACTAGCTAAGGCTGAGAACCTTCCTTCTTCACCTGAATTAATAAGCATTTATGGGATCAATTCCCATGAAATTGTAGAGAAATTACAGGAGAGCACTCTCTGTACTCTCTGCTTAAGCAGAAATTTTCTGGATAATCCTAATAGAATGATTACCTTCAGGTCTCAATAGTAGTAATTTTTACATGGCTGCAGAGAGCTTGATTAATCCAGAGGTTTGCAGGCAAAGGGACATGGGAGTCAAAAACAGCATTCTCAGTCTGGAATACAAGATGGTTTGAAATCAGAGGAGATTGTCTTTCTGGCTGAATCCCAGCTAACCATGAGTCAAGTGATAGTCATGGTGATGAGGTGTATGTGGATATTATTAAGCAGGATTGTCTAAATCTGATTATGATAGCTGAGAGAGGGATAGGACAACATTCTCTGAAATTTCTGAGTTTGTTTTGGGATCATGTGTGTAGGTGGTCACAAGTGTGGGGGCCTGGCATGTGTGGCAAAGTAAAGATCTTGTTTTGCATCATTGTGTTTTGTGGACGTGAAAAATGGCTACAGAGGGTGCTGTCCTTCATCAGGTGAAATGATGATGATGAACCTGTGATGGAAGCTCTCGGTGACGGGGCAAAGTGGGTCTGCTGCCACCTCACTTAGCTCTGTCTAGGACACACTTATTGGTGCCTGCACAAAGGAATTTAATTCACTAATTGTGGTGATAAAAATACACACTTGTTCTTAAATCCAGGTCTCCCTTAAACAGTGCTCTCCCTAGGTAATGTGCCGCCCTTCCATAGCTCTTCACGTGAAATTCCATCACTTCAGCTGGAGAGACGTGTGGCATGGTCACAGGTGGGTTTTGTTTAGACATTTCACATAGTCAGAAAATGTTTTGGGTTGGAAGAGACCTTAAGGACCATCTTGTTCCAATACCCCTGCCATGGGCAGGGACAACTTCCACTAGACCAGGTTGCTGCAAACCACATCCTACCTGGCCCTGAACACTTCCAGGGAAGGGGCAGCCACAGCTTCTCTAGAAAACCTGTTCCAGGGCCCCACCACCCTCACAGAGAAGAATTTTTTCCTGATATCCAATCTAAAGTTCCCCTCTTCCTTTTTGAAACCATTTCCCCTTGTCTTATCAAACATGCCCTTCCAAAAACTTCCTCCTTTAAGCCAGTTGCCTCACACATAAGGAATTTAATCCACAGAAGCTGAGATCTGTACCAAGCCCATAAATTTCAGTTTCTGTAGAGGTTCTGTAGTGGCTACATGTTATGCCAAATGCTTGCTGCACCATGTTACCCTCAATGTGCAGTACCAGTAAACTGAAGTCCAAGGGTATGCTAAGCATGACTAATTTCAGAAAGGCAGTTTATGCCCTGGACACTCCCAGAGGTGGCTTGTTGAAAGAAGGGTTCAGATACTCAAAAAAAGGGGGTAGTTTCAAACATGCTTCTGTCCTCAGTGTCTCTTCTCTTTTTTCTGACACTGTTATAGCTGCCATTAAATACACTTTCGTAATATGGTGTAAAGAGCACAATGACTATGTCCAGCTCTATTAGACACCTCATTCTATTTTAAGATCTAATACCCATGCTACCTACATCTGGAAAACATCCCTCAAGAGTTTTTAAAAAAACAGAAAGAAAATGGAATGTTTACTGGCAGTTGTTACACAGTTGATGCTCCTTTTTATACAGTGAGGTTACACATTTAAAAAAGATTTAGTATCAAATTCCCTCTCTTCCTTAGGGTATACTGAGACCTAAAACTTCCAACATTAAGAAAAGAATGTGTAATGTTATGAAACAATTTTCCTTTTTAGTGTTTGTTGTTGGAATTATTCTAGTTTATATGAGAGCTGGAGAGCAAGAGAAATAGAGAGGCAGAAGGTCAGAAGGTGCAGAGAGGCACGGAGACACATTTCCATGGCCTAGATACTTATCTGTGGGACATGGGGGTTCCAGTCTCTTTTGCAATAAATTGTAATTGTGTGTAAGCTGGTTTCCTGTGGGAATGAGGCGGCATGATCAATTGGTCTGTAGGTGTATCTGAATCTCCCACGATTTCTTTCTGAACTTCTTGACTGTTTTAAACCCAGTGAGGCTGAGGAGTGATGGTCTCAAGATGATTATGTACCCACAGAGGATGATGATGATGATGATGATAATAGTAGTAGCAGTATTAGTAGAGAAATAAGATGAGATAATTGCCACAGCTAGATGGACCACAAACATATATTTACTGTGTGAGGTCTTCATTGGGAAAGTCAAATACAACCCTTCCCACTATTGAAACAATTCAAAGTTCATAGAACAGAATAAACCAAGTTGGAAGGGACACACAAGGATCATCAAAATCCAATGGATACCTCAACCATCCCACCCTATGCCTGAGAGCATTGTCCAAACACATCCCGAGCTGTCAGGTTGGGTGCTGTGGCCACTCCCTGGGTGCCTGTTCTAGTTCTCAACCTCATATTTTTTCTAATATCCAACCAAGTCTTCCCTGACACAAATTCAGGCCATTCCCTTGGGTCCTGCCCCTGCTCACCAGAGAGAGGAGATAATTGTCTGCCCCTCTTCATCCTCTCACAAGGAATCTGTAACTGTGATGAGGTTTCCCCTCAGTCTCCTCCAGCTGAACAGACCAAGTGCCCTCAGCCACTCCTCATACAGCTTCCCCTCAAGTTCTAGTCCCCTCAAATGCCAGTAAACCATCAAGACAAATGGTTTCAACGTCTGCTGGATAAAAGACAACAAAACTTCCTGGCTTTGCAAATACTCAATTTTTATGGTAAGCATGCAGAAACAAACAAATACAACCTGTCTCATGAGTGCCGACAGCTCAATGTCTGCTTATATTGGTATTGTTACTGTGCATAAACCACTACAGGTCACCCATAGCTGGGCAAAAAAAACTACTACTATGAGTAAATGTGACGATAAGAGGAAATTTTAACAGAATACAGCAAGAAGTCATTAAAAAAAAAATTGCACAAATCTACAGGAAACCAGACAGCTTTAGCTCCAGTATTTGTGACTCTCATTGGTGTATCCTCACTGTTTCCCAGTCTTGATAATCTCCCTAACTCTAGGCCCATTTCTCTTAATTTTTAATTTTTGTAGCACAGAAATCCACGAAATCTCTCAATTAGCCAGTTATGGAATTACCTATACGGTGGCTCCTACTAAAAGTCAGGATGCTGACAGCCTGAAGTCATGATGGGACTTTCCAAAAATGGAAACATAAATGCTGTTATCTAGTACAAAGTATACTTTGAATGCCTTTCATGTTCCCTTTTCAACTGGAACTAACAACTATATTATTTCCGTTTTCTGTTTAAAATAAATTTCAGTTCTGGATGTTATATATATAGTAGGGATTAATCCTCAGTTTATTTTTACATAATATCAAAAAAATTTTAGTGTTTTGAATGTGCACAGTGTAAGGGTCTTTTTTTTATACTGTTTGTATCTATGTACATATAGATATCTCTGTGGGGAAAGGTCTAGGCACTAAAGGGTTCCAAAAGGCAAGAGACAGTATTTCTTAAAAAAACCAGTAGTTGGACTCATTATGCAGTAGGACTTTTACTGCAACCAGTATGGAAAAAGGTTTTCCTGTTCCTGAAATTAAACTTTTCAGATGGGAAAAAAGATCATTTCGTTCCCTCAAAACAGCCAGATACACATGCACATAAGCACACTCATATGTGTTGTCACCTCAAATTCATAGTGAGAAAGAGTCCTTTGGGCTTATTGTATATTGTGAGGTAAGGAAGAATCCAGTTCCTCTTTCTATCAGGAATTCCATTTTCTTTTCTAAAAAATAACACTTGACGAATTGAATAATGTCTTTGTTTTGAATAATCAACATTATATTTTTAAAAATATATAAAATATTGAAAAATATTTTCCATTCAGCATACCTTTAACATCTGAAGCTGGTTTTCACATTATGTCTGCATCAGATATATATTTATATGCATTTTTATATAAATACACACATACATAAATCTAATGCCAGACACAAACATACACATCACATAGATACTTATATATTCCCTATAACTCTCTCATGCATATATTAAGATTTCATCACCAAAAATTTTTTTTCCTTTCCTTTTTTCTGAAAATTCACTTTTAAATTAAAACTCATTGTTTACAATGAAGGGAATATGTAAATACAGAAAACAGATAATTTAATTTTTAAAATGGAGAAAGAAAAACAACTGGTTAATGCTAAGAGAAAAAAGAAATTAAACCAACAAATTAATCTTTTCAATTCTCTAGATTTGAGAAGCTGCTGGTTGGACTGATAGAGAGAAGAGCTCATTATACAGGGAACATATATGGTGTCCTTAAAATATAACTCCTGAAATACATTATTTTAAGAACCATTATTTACTGTGTGTGTAATATGCTTTTATTATTTATGGTCAGGTAGTTTTTAATTGGAAGTAGGCTGCGTGCCTTCCAAAGGGGTTGGTACCACTTGCAATGAGTCTTTGACTGATAATCAAAGAACACATATTTAATTATATGCTCATATATTGTCTGTGTTTGAAGGGGGGTCTGGGGAGGAGTTCATCAGCATTCTTTGGGTAACACCTAGAAGTGTTCTCAACATCCCATTCTGCAGAAGCATCTCTCTTTTTCGGTAGAGTAAATGATTAATACTGCTTGTGTTCCTCTTTTTTTAGACTGCCAATTTATCTAAACTAGAACCTTAATAGTAGTAATAATAGTAATAATAACAGTACCTGCATTGAATTGCTAGCACACTTGTGAACTTTAATGACAAAGTTTTCTTTGAATATTGTTTTTTTTCCTCTGTCTTCTTCTCTGTAGCACACAACAAGGGGTATTATTTAATGCACTTACTGCTAAGAAAAATCTTCCTGCCTCTGTTAAGAGTCCAGCCTTATTTCTTGTTGAGGACTGACTTTTTTTGGTTTGGTTTTGTTTGAATATTTTTTTTAAATGAAATGTGTGCCTTCTCTCAATCATGTTTGTCTGTCACAGATTCAAAGGCTTCTCTCAGAGGCGAATTATGCACATTGCCAATAAGGAAAGGCAGTAAAAGAAAATGCAAAGGAGAAGAGGGACAGAGAGCAATGCCCAAGGTGCATCTCAGAAGGGTGATAAGACACATCAGTGTGTAGTCTCCAAATTTAGATCCAGTCTGCTTTTCCTTGATCTACAGTATTTGCAGATCATAACCTATCAGAGCAGAGTTAGAGTAGAGGAGAACTCAAGAGAGCTGCTGCTCCTGTGGTACAGAATTTGTGGTAGACTGTAATCCTTCACCCTCTGAGTTTAGAGAATGCACTTGGGGCCAATCACTGGAAGGGGCCATGAGAAGTTATTTAAGCTCCCTAAGTATTCCTCAAAATTAAGCAGAAGAAACCTTTGGAATAAAGATCCCTTTTCCACATAGAAAACTTATCCAGCCTTTTTCTCTTCCTGCTATTTCTACTTTCCAGACCAATGTGCTTTGTTACGAATAATTATCAAGATCCCAGTTTTAAACATGTTAATATGAAATTTCTAAAATCTCACATCAAAATGTAATCCCATAAATTTCACTGCCCTAATTGTCCATCAAATATGTATCTTCCTTTCAATTTAGGCCTCATTAAATTATCAAAGTATTAATCTCCTTTCCTTTTCTGCAAAAGACTGGGTACCTGAGTTCATTGTTCAACAACACATAGTGTCTAATATTCCATGCTGTGTACTGCTATGGCATAGCAGTGCACAGGTTCTGTGCACCTGGAACAGAAATTTCAGTTTCTGGGCCAAGGGAGATTAAAACTTTTACAGCTTCACAAATTTAGTTTAAGACCAAAGACACTGAGAGTTTGAAAGTAGTAAAAAACCTACCTGACAGCAAGAAAGTTTAACACAGGTACTCACATGCGTGCACACACACAGAGAAAATATACATGGATGGCCGGAGTTTTATGGTGATCCCCTGACGAGCAGTTAGAAAGAATTCTTTTTGTTTGCCACAATACAAAAGGTAATAATAGCGTGTTTGCCTTATGCCAGAATTTCCCCTCTCCCTCCTTCTCTTCACCCTCAAAACTTACGTGTCAATCTGTAATACCCATCAGTCCTCTATGAATATAACAGAATCATTCATTACTTCAGCTGATGCCCTGAAGATTGAAAAATAGTTGTTAGATACCGAGAGATGATTGTGCACTGAAAGATTAATAGGCATAAGGATTCACCAGCTGTCCACTCTACTCAGAGAGAAGGAAAAAAATATATGTAAATCACTTTGGCTGCTGGCACAAGATGTTCTACAGAATTTGCCTGGTGCCAGAGTCACCACAATAAAAAATTGTTTACTTCATTTGGGCCTTAGCACCTTCCTACCTAAGGCTGGAATGTCAGGAGCTGACTTGTTCAAGGGCTCACACCTTCAGAACTTCTGCAAATGTACCTTTTTCTGGGCAGCTGACCCTCTGTGTGGAAAAGTTTACATAGAAATGCTTTCAAACAGTAAATTAAATCAAGCCTCCCTCCATTTCAGCTCTCAAGTACTCTCTTTCTGTCTCACTTCATGTCTGGAAATGGAAACTTTAAATTACTCCTCATAAATCCTTTTCTCATATGCTTTGTATTATAGCACAATACAGCCTCCTTTGCACATCATCACTGAGGGATTTGGACTTGGGCTTCTTGTTTGTTGGGTCAGGGATTTTTGTCATCAACATCAACTGTGTTCAGAGCTTCAAAATCAGTTTTACACAGACAGCAAACAAAATAATAGAAGAAAGGGAGTATGGAGAGATTCAGGAACAAATAGTGGGGACTTTGGAAAACAGGATAGTATCAATGCTGGAAATGAATAAAATAATTGTTTGATTGTTATGGAAAGAGGTTGTTTGGCCATATTTCCAAAATCCATATGCTGTTAAGTCCCCATTTGGACTAATTCCTTTCCATAAAAATAAGAGACACTTTTTATATGCAGTGAAAAATTAGTGGATTCATCACACATGATTTGTTAACTACATGAGATACAGGACAGAATTATATAATTTTACACACATTATGATGAGTAAAGAGAAAAAAAAAGTGCTTTCAGAGTATACTTTTTTTTTTTTTTGCAGAGGGAAATTAATATTTGGTTTACTACAGAGCTGACTATAGATTTTAAGATGCCTCAGTGCAGAAGAACTAGAAAGTAAGGAAGAAGACATTTCTGTCACAGATTTACAAGTTAAGAGAGAAAATAAGAAAAGGATACTAGAATCATGATTTTCCAAGATGGAAACTTAGGCTTTTTTGTACAGATTGACACAGAGATGGTAACTAATGTCAAAGTATTGGAGTTTAGATTGTGGAAACTCCAGGTTTCTTTAAGTAGAAATCTTACTTCTGAAAGAGAATTCACTGGATTAAACAAGTGTTCACATCTGGAAATGCATTATGCATAGTTGGCAAGTATGAAAGTTTGAAATTGTTAATCTTGGCAAAGGAAGAGATGTGAAAAATAAAACTGTCTGATATCTTAAGGACTCCTCAAGCTGATTATCTAACCTATTCAGGGAAAGATTAGAGAAAGGCTTGCCCAAAGGTGGAATTTGTAATACACCAAAATGATATTTTAGAATAGATTTTCCTATAAACATTTCCTCTAATGTGTTTATAGGTTTGCTAACCAAAAAAGTAATCCAAGTTAACCGGATGTTGCTGGTATTATTGAACCTGAACTGCATGATCTGTTAGCCTGATGTGGTGGGTTGATTCGGGCTGGACACCAGGTGCCAGCCAAAGCACTTGTTACTGCCCTCCTTAGCTGGGCACGAAAGACAAAAACATAATTAAAGTTACATGGGTTGAGGTAAGGATAGGGACAGATCAGGGTCAGAGGCAAAACTTACTTGAGTTGGGAAAATTAGTTTATTATCAATGAAATCAGAGTAGGATAATAAGAAATAAAACCAAACCTTAAAATATCTTCCCCCTACCCCTCCCTCTCTCCCAGACTTAACTTCACTCCTGATTTCTCTGCCTTTTCCCACTCAGTAGTGCAGAGGAATGGGAAATGGGGCTGAGGGAAGAGCTGGAATTGACTCTGTTAGACCTGGGGAAAGCTTACAGCATCTTCCCAGAGAAGCCACCCCTGCAGTCCCACCCCATACCAAAGACACATCAGAAGAAAAAAAGTAAATATTAAACATACCTGGGAAAGGAAATAGCCGAGTCCAAGGGATTTCATTCTTTAAGATTCACTAGAGAAACATGACCTCTGATTGCCTTATTTTGACAGCTGCTTGCCTACTGGCAGCATATCTTTTTACTGAAAAATTCTGCTAATGACTAAAAGTATTGTTGCTCTATCCAAGCTTGGCATACTGCTATATTGAATTACAAAATCCAATAAGTAATATGTTTACCTCAACTCGAAGAGGTTACAGTTCAAACTCAGTCCTATCAGATTCCATGGGATTTTACTGATTGGCTGAGGTTTGTTTGAAATCCTAAAATCTCTCAGGCTTAAAACAACTAAAAGCAAAATCCCCTGCATTAATGCAGTCACTGTTTGTAGCAACCATCTTGTGCATTGAAAAGAACAAATACAGAACTATGTGAGAGAGGCCATGGCATTGAATAGGGAAATATTCAAGAGCTAACAGCAGGTTACAGCTGGAAACCCATTTCCTCTTGATTTTACTTTTAAGATTAATTTTGGGCAGTTTAGAGTCTCTACTAAAAAAAAAAAAAATGTGCTGGGTAAAAATATAGTCATCATGTTTGTGTCTTTGGCCTGTTGCTGGCCATGATTTTGACAAGCACAGCCTGAGAAAAAAATATTAGTCAAATTTTTGCCAGTTGTTTGAATATAGTCAGTAAAATGGATTGCCTTAGCACTGAACTCTTATCCAACATGGAATTATTTGACACTCAGAAACCTCAGATAGACCAGCAGGTCCTCACTGACCTCAGACTGCAGGTTCTAGACTATGTGGATCATTTTCTACACTGTGCATCTAAAATATGTCTTTTAGGAAAATATTGATTATACTGAGATCCAGAAAGGATAGGTATTAAGAGCAACACAATGCAGACATAGCCTGAATCTTACCACCCATGCAAGTTTCCCCCAGTTTCAGGCCCACACACAATGTATTATAACACCAGGAGTATTCTGAGGCTCTTCTTGGCTGCATCATGTCATAACAAAGTGAGCTTTACTACAAAAACCCAGCACCTCATCTCTCCTCAGCCACTATTTGATTCCCCTCACACTGTTCATTGCAAATATGTGTGAAGACCAATCTGCATTTAGTGTCTGATCTAGTTTATTTGCTCCTGCTTATGTCTTTTAAGGGAGACACCCTAAGGCAAGGGCTTCTTATATGTCCCTCTTTCCATCATTTGCTGGAAGTCCTGGATGTTCACCAGGACAGAAGACACCAGGAGGGGTGATTTTGGTGAGTTTACTGTCCCTCTGGAAGCTTCTTTCTCAATTTAGTGTAGACACAGCAACAGCTCTGTGCTTTCATTTCTCTGTTCACTTAACAGGAGATGGTATTTCCTTGCCTTGCAGGGGTTTCACAAAGTTTAATTCATCAGTGGTCTGTGAGGGACCACTGTGAGGGAGTTTTTGCAGGCATGAGTACCTCAGAATGGCCTAAATAATTTATCCCTTGTTTTTTCTTTTACCCAGTAGGCTTCTCTTTAAAATGCTTCCAGCCCTTTAAAGTTTGGGAGCACACTGTATTTGCAGAAAGAAAAAAAATTACAAAGAAAAAATGCATAATGTATGATAATGTTGAAAGTAGCAAGAATTAAAGTAAATGGTCTGATATAAAAAGGGTTTCAAACAGGATTAATAATTCTGCAATTTGTTATACAAAGTCAATTTTTCCACTTCCAAAGCTAAGTTGCCTGGTGGGGTTTATTGGCTCACTCATTATTAGGTATATATCACTTTTATTGTTTCACATTTTTATGTGTTTATAAAAAAAAAAAAAAGAAAAAAGACATCATTTATGAATAAAACATTTTTGCTCTAAGCTGCCATATATGAAAGTTGGTATAAAAGACTATATCCTCTTTTATTGGAAAAAGGAAATACATTGTATATTTATATATTTATATATTTATGGGTTGGTCTATGTTGGGAGGTTTTGTGTGTTTGTATGCATATGAACATATATATGCATATGTATATATGGTAATGTGGCAATATGTGTATGCATCTATTGTGTACCCCATTACCATATATATACTCACACCAATCTTTGAAAAAGGACTTTGTGATACTAAGAATTATATTTTTTTCTTCCTGATAAGCCTTCCAAACCCTGCCCTCCTCTGTTCCATCTGAGTTATCCTGGAGGGAATCTTTTGTAAATGCCGTTTTCCTTTGCCCCTTTCCTTACCCATCAGGTTTCTTGAGTGCTCATATCCACTCTGCTAAAGCCCCGATCCTCTTCTAATCTGTGGCAGAATGGCTCCTATCCAAATGTCACCTTAGAACACTAGACATGATTGAGGCAGCAGTCAATGTGTGGCTGCAGATGATGTGAGGAAATGATAGCTTGATAGATAATAATTTTATTTTTGGTCTTCTTAATCACTCCACACCTGGTAGGAGTTTTATATTAACTGATAAGTAGTATCAAGAGACAGATAGAAGTTGATGGGGAATATTTTTTGTGTATGAATGCATTTATTTATTTATTTATTTATTTGGAATATTTGGGTGAAAAGATTTTTCTGGGAAGTTTTATGAAGATTTTTTTTTCTTGCTCTTCCTTCGCTGCGTAAAAGTTAATTTCCTGTCGGCAAATTTGGGCTGCAGTTTTAGAGTTGATAAAAACAGAAATTAAAGAGATGTCCAACAAATATAATTTCAGTTGATTAGAGGGAACTCACTGTTCTAAAAGCAGCTTTAAAAAATGGAGTTTCCTCTGAGAGCTCAGCCTTTGACCTTAAGACTCCGTCCTCTTTAGTGTTGAGAGGTAAATTACATTTGCTAACTTCATCTATGACACGACACAAATAACTCCATAAATGCTCCATAATTGTGCTGTGATTATATGGTTATTGCTGCACATTGTCAACAAAATGATCACCCTGAGGCCCCATAACTCCAGTGTCTGGCACATGGTAATTAGCTAAGAAAGGACTAGGATCTAAGGGGCTCTGGAGGAACTCTTTCAGCACACACAGAGGGAAATTAGCATGTTGAATGGACACCTCCAAAGAGGGCAACAGTGGAGACTGGAGTAGGAAAAACGTTTTGAAAAACATTTTGAAAAACATTTTGAAAAACATTTTGAAAAACATTTTGAAAAACATTTTGAAAAATGTGAGACATGAACTTAATGGAAGACTAAAAGAATTGCAAAGGAAGAGAAAGAAAGGCTAAGTAATATCATAGTCCACTGCCTCACAGCAAAAATTTCCACACTAAGTTAGGCACTTGTCATTAGACACAAGGCCAAGGAAGACTTCGTCTGATTAACAGCTGGCTCTCTTTTATTTTTAAATTAGCAGCTGTTGCAGCTGCAAACAGTCAGCTCTGAAGTGGAGACAAAACTTTTGAGAGAACTCTGGGATGACTTTGTGATATATACTGCATATATTTCCAGTCTGTGGGGAAATGGACTTGGTTTAGACTGGATATTAGGAAAAAAATTCTTCATTGAAAGTGTGACATTGGAACACTTTGGAACACCCAGGAAAGTGCTGGAATCACCACGCCTGGAATGTGAACAGTGCCTGCATGTTCAGAAGGTGGATGTGGTACTTGGTGTTATGCTTTAGTGGTGAACACAGTGGTGCTGTGTTGATGGTTTGGCTCAATGATCTTGAAGTTCATTTCCAAACTCAGTGATTCTGGGATTCTATTCTCATTTGTGTAAATCTCAGAGGTAGTGCTCACGGTTGGATTATTTTTCCCAAAGTTTTTTAACTGAGCAACGAGTCTGAGGAAGTTAGAAGTAGAAAAACATTGGTGTTATTCCTTACTCCAAAAAAAATAGGCTGGTATTTTGTCAAAGGAAGAAGAGTTTCTACTCCTGGGACAGCCATATCTGTCTTTAAATAAGTTATAAGTCTGGAGGAACGCTGCTCAAATTGTTCTTTTTTCTTACTATCACTCTGCTTGGGCTGCTGGCTCTGTTACTCAGCCTTCAAGCTCATTATATATAATCCTGAGACTTTAGACTCATAATAGTTCTGAGTATTTCTTACTCGCCTGAAGTTAGATGTTACATCTACTAAGGCTTTTTGTAGTTTTAATTATAAGTGATTTGGTCAAGATCATATGGGAAAGTTTTTGCCTAGCAAGGACCTGAACCAGGACTGAAGCATCCCAAATTCCTGCCCTAAGTAGTGACTCATCCTTCCTCCCACACATTATCCCTTAGCCCTTGCTGCTTTTGGCATAGTTGGTTCCTGTCCTTATGCCAAGGGAAGAGGGCACAGGGAGGAGAGGCAAGGGTATCAGACCCATGACACTGAAAAACACTCTTGCAGTAAAGGGTATTTACAGTTACTCCTTTCAGGCAGGTTTTTGGTTGCTTTTCTTTCCCTCATTAGCACAAAGCAGCTGGAGCTGAGGCCTTGGCTTGACCCCAAAGTATGGTCTGTGTGAGATGATGGCCAGAAATGAACTGCTTGACTGCTCACTGCAGTGAGTGATTAGCTGGTTGTCGTACTTTTTGTTTGCCTGTTATTCAAATGAATTGAAGTTAAACTTTGAGTGAACTAACTACTCCCAGGCTATGCAAGTTTCATCACCAAATTCAGCAAGTTCTCCTAAAAAATATATTTTTCTGGAAAATGGGAATATCAATCAAGATGGTAAGTTGCATAAGATAAAATACTAAAAGCCAACTTCATCCTCAAAATGTATCCAATGACTTCTTCATAGAGCTGCTTCAAAGATGACTTGATCTGGAATGTATATGTTGAATTTTTAATGCAAATACAACATGCCATAAGTGCATGTCCTGCAGGTAAAATGTAATTATTCTAATTACACTGCAATTACTGTACATCTACAGAGTAAATTACCTGATTATTTGCATTCTGTGCTATAAAATATTTTAATTCCATCTTCAAACCCATGCAAACCATTTTCCCTTGCGTAAGAACTCCAGATATTTTGGTTAGAAGGCATGCTGTGACAAGACACAGTTTTAGGGTACTGTCACATTTTTTTACCCCTTACTCATCTCAGTGTCTCCTTCCACTCACATGTAGATAGTTATATTTTAATTGATTAAATTGAGTTTTTCCCTTTCAACCCAAAAAATTCTATGATTCTGTGATCATAGGAAGATTGATTAAAAGGGATCTCTGGAAATTGTCTCTTCTAACCTTCTGCTTAAAACTAACACAATGTGAGGTCAGACACAGTTTTGTCTAAACAAGTGCTGAAATTATCCAGCAATGAATATTTCATAACCTTCCTAGTATCCAATCTGAACCTCTCAAAGTGCAACATTTCCCCACCATCCTTCATTATATTACCTACCACTGCTAAGAAGTGCTGGCTCTTTGATCTTCAAAACTATCCCTAAAGTAGTTGAGGGCAAAAAATCAGGGAGCAAAGAATTAGACTGTGTGAAAGTACACAGGGGGATGGGTGTTGGGAGAGAGAACAATTACAAGAAGATGTATTTTACTGGATTCCCTGCTCATGTGTAATGTCAGGATACAGGACACACGTGTATGTGTAATCTACATGTGCCTACACAGAAAACTGTAGTCTGGAAGATACAGCAAAAGGTGAAGTGGCTCCAGAGTGTAATTTCTGCTCTGTCACTGACTGATGGGTGACCTTGATCAAATCACTTCTCTGCATAACAGGGGTACTGAGGGAAACTTTCTAAATAAGCTGCTTTGAGCCATAGTAATGAGAAGAGCTCAGGTAAGAATAAGGTCATATGGTAATTATTCTTATTGCATACTGTTATGTGTTATATATAAGACACACAAAATAATACATTTCTGTGAAATCTATCACCGGAGGTCAATAAATTCCTTTTTTTTTTTTTTTAATTCTCTAGCTGGAGTTAAATGATCGCTTTTTATTGAGCAGGCATCATGGATTCCCTTCACTCACCTCTTTCCCTCTGTCTGGGAAACTCTCTGAGGCTTTGTTTTCTCCACTCCACAGCAAAGGCAATTCAATTAGGACATCAAGCCAGCCTGAAACTGAGGTCTCTAAGGTGCACTGGAGACAATCTTCCAAGATGGCCAGTCCTGCAGAAATGAATGTCTTTCTTATTAATTTGGGAACACAATGGTTCTTCCTGACCCTTTGGACCCTGCTTTTTTATTGATCAAAGTATGTAGGCATTTTTCCTTGGACAGAGACTTGAAGATGAAGGCTGTTTCCTAAGGCTGGGTTATTTTCATTGGAAAGGTGACGCACACTGTAAATTAATAATCAAAATTATAATTCACATACTAAAATACAAATAGTTGTTGAGTTTTCACTTTTAATATGAAATATGAACTATTTGTGCTTGTCTTATGGTCTATGTTTATAAACTAAATTGAATGCTTCATTCAAAGTGATTTTTTTTTTTTACTATTTCAAAGACCTGGTCTCAGACACAGGATCTCTGATGAGTTCTCAGTGATTTCTGCAATAATTCATGCCCCACAAATAGAACTTTGACATCAAATTATAGAGAATTCAGGTGATGTTGGCACTAAATGAGATTTCACATCATATTTTGTTTAAAAAAAAACAGTCCTTACAATGCCACACTTAAGGTTTCAGTAGTATCAATATTATATTATTTGTCACCAATTCATATTTTCTTTTTTTTTTTTTTAATTTTTGTATTTCCTTGGTGTCTACCTTTGTCTGTGCTATTGTTTATTTTATATTTATTAGGTGAAGTTTCAGGTTAAATGATGTAGCCATTTGTATTAACAAGGTAAAAGGAGGAAAATTAAACTATTCTTGGTCATATTAAAAAACAATAGAAAATAACTGCAAAAGAATACAAATTTAACAAGTTTATATTTGGGAAGCCCTGGACAATCTATGTTTTACAGCACAATACTACATTTAGCAGTATAACTATTATTGTGTCAAGGTTCCATTCTTCATATTCCACCAAAGGTGATTGATGTACAGACCTTTCATTTCCCACATGGTCAATACACACTGACAGCAATTGTTAGCAATTATTTTCTGAAGTTTCCGTCTGTCCTCTGCATACTCTCTCCCCTACTACTCCCCTGCTCCTGCTGTCTGCTGCCTCACATTTCTGAAGATTTTCATATTAGGCCTGCAAATACTAACCAGAAGATCTCCTTAAGCAATTGCTCTCCTTGACCTTCTGTAACATTTCTGGTAGGACCAAAAGCAAGGAAAATGTCTGACATGAGGAAATGTTTGTGAAATGAAAAGATAACATCTTTGTGTAATAAGTACATGTTGTGTAGGACTTCCTTGAAGTGAAAGAATAGTCAGTTATTAAATCCATTTATTTTGTTTATAACATTGCTGCAAACTGTTTCATCTATATATGGTCATGTGTTAACTGAGGTAAATGCTTATAATGGACCAAGAGAAATGTGTATGTGAGGTAACATAGCCTTCTCAATTTTCTTTTCAAAGCATAGAAATGAGCCTAGAGGAAGGAAAAGTATTTTCTCTTATTAAGCACGTGTTGCTGTGAATTATTTGAAGGTAAACCACTGAAGCTGAAGTTGAGCTGCTCTCTGGCAGACCATCCCATTATTATGAACATACGCTGTTCAAAAGTTTCAAGAAATTCAAAGTATGTGAAACATATATTTTATAATTAAGTAGGCATCTGGAAACATTTTGGATGAATTGCAGTGATCTCGAACTAAGTCCAAATATTGCACAAAATAAGAATTAGTCCTAGCAAATATCTACCCAAGCTTAGTCTTACAACTTATTACACCTGGTTTTGAATACAACACTTAGGAAAATGTGACCTATTTCTTTAGTTTGCCACTTTACGATTCTTTAATTTGAAGACTGATCAATTTTCCAGCTCTCAGATGAAGCTATGACTTTTCACAGGTTTGAAAAGGCTAAACAAAACCCTAAACTGGTGCTTTGTGCTTCCTTTTTTCCCCATACTTTGTTTAATGTTTGTGTCTATAGTGTAACAATGGGAGGAGTTATCATAAATCTTCCCACACCCTTTCCAAGTTGAGTCACAATTTATGTTCATTTGCCTCTAATGAGATGATTAGAGTGGAATCAGATCAGATTTAATCTGCAGTTAAACTGTGAAGTTATTTTTCCCCCAAAATGAGGTTGTAAAACCAACATCAAGCTTAAACTGCTATGTGTGATTTTTTCTCTTTTTTTTTTTTTTTAAACTTCAATATTTCCCAACTACAAAACAAGCCACATATTTGAGCATGGTAAATGATGACATCTGGTTTGCAGCCACTTCTAAACTACATGAGTTGAACTAAAACTGTGTTAATATATTATTCAGAAATACATTCAAATATGAGATTAATTTCTTGGAGATTCTCTTGAAATATCATTTACTGAAATTTCACGGAGCTCCTAGATTTGGTAATAGAACACTTTTTTCAACATTGCATACAACGTAACTTGTGTCATACTGCCAAGATTGCTAGAAGTCATGGTCTTTTTGTGTCTGGTAGGTAGCATATCTCTACTAGTATTAGTTCCCTTTTTGTGGACGCATAACATAAATAATAGATGTTCCTACCTCTCTATTTATCAAATTTGGTTTACTCAAGTGCTTAGGTCAAATACCTCCTTGTAAGAGTCACACTAGTGATCATTTCTTGCTTCTGTTTTTTCCCTACCAGCCAAAGGGTTCATGCCAGACTAGCACAGCTAAGTCACACCAGCTCTTCCTGTCTGTGAACCCCCATCAGGAACTGAGGAAATATAGCTCCCCGATTTGACATCACTTTACCAATGATACCAAATGGTGAAGATCTTTGCCTTCAGGACCAGACTTTCATCCATAACTTGCTAACGAAACAATCAGGAACTATTGCAATAGTAATACTACATGTGCACACAAGTTGTTGTTAAAGTCTGTCTGAGCTGCAGAAAATCATGAGTCTCCCGTGCTTTATGGATTCAGGTTATTATAAACAAAAGTCCACAAAGGGAGGGTGTATATCAAAACCAGTACCCTTTCAGAGCAAGGGACGCATTGTCCAATCGGTCTAAAGTGAGTCTTGCACTCACAGCATGACACGCTAATAGCTTTAAAAGCACAATGACTGTATTGTTCAGGTGACTCATAAAACTTGGCCATCAAACCACAATCCCTTGAGTCCATGTGAATCCTCCATACTATAAAATGCCAGTCTATGAGTCCTTGCCAGAGCAACTGATTGCAAGGTCACAGCCTTAGAAATCAAGGTCTTCCCAAACCAATGTCTAATCAAATAACCCAAAGTAAGTATATTTAATGCTGTCCTTTTTGCAGCATTTCTATCCCATTATATTTAGGAGAATACAGAACTTGTATACTGCTCAGCCTGCTTATCTATAGCTTAGCCAGTGAAATATTATTAGTTTTCATATCTATAACTTTTATTGTTTTATCTTTGACAAACTCTGAAATAGTACACTAGTGACATTTTTAAAAATTAGCCTTCTGCGTTTAAAGACCACTCATCATTTTTATCTATCATTGTTCTGGAAATGTCACATTGATTTTATCCTCTTTGCAATAAATGGTAGCATCCAAAAAAAAACCCCAAATAATAGTCTGACACTTCAAAATCAGCTGCCACTCTTGGATAGAACAAAAATAAATAAAAGAACCATTTTCTTGAAGGACAGGGGAGAGAAAAAAGAGTTTAAGAGTGAGACAGAAAGAAGGCTTCATCTCTTTCTTGCAATACTGACAATAACCAAAACAGCAAGAATCAAAGCTAATTTTTCCTGTCCCAACAGTGTATACAAATAATCATTGTGTGGCTGATCAATGAAAATACTTGCAGATATGTCTTAAGAATATTAGTTAAAAATCCTTCGAAGTATGAACTAATACATCAAAAAAGAAAATGCGAAGAAAGATTAAAAATTCAGTCTCCATTTCCCCTTCTCCCAACCCCAGCAGAGTGATCAGGTAAGAGAGACCTTAAACTGAAATTCTGGCCTTGCCAGATCATGCATGGATTTTGCCAATGACATCACCATCCTCATCAGTTCACACACAAGGACAGGAAGGGTGTGTTGTACCCCTGGTGAAGACAGGGCCGAGCCAAGCAGCTCTCCAGAATCCTGGCTTGTCCCAAGCCACATCCCCTCCCAGTGAAGTTGTTGAAAGACTGATTTTGTTGTCATTGGATGGTGGATCAAGCTGCCTGTATGTATCCACATGCAGATGGGCAGAGGAATAGGGAAATGGGTGGATGAGGCCCAAAAATGAACAGGAAGAGAAAGCACGAGTTGTTCAGATCTATACACATAATAATGAGAGATGTGTCTTAAGGGTTTCAAAATTTAAGAAGCCAAAGGCAAGTTAGGAAGGAAATTCCTATATAAATGCTCTCTGAGGCCACATCGAATTGTTTGCTGATATTGATTTGTCTTCACATTCATTTAAGATTATCTGTGATTTTTAAAATTTGAATATCTAAAACAGAATTATTATATCAATGTAGAGCACAGTCCATACAGTTGGGGTTTTTTTAGTTTTTTTTTTTTTCTCTGAAGGAATTTTTAGATCCTGTAAAAAACCTCCTCTATCATCATAAATGCTGCTCTGTCAGTGCCCCTAAAGCTAGACTGAGAGCTAGATTTAGCACTGGCTTGTGTCTTGCCATGACCACCCACACAACTGAAAATAAAACATAAAACATGTCCTCAATCTCTGCTTCACCAGGCCCAGTAAAGAATGTTTACCAATGGGCTCATGCTTTCAAGGTGATTGAGCCTGGAAATTAAATTAGAGTGAATCTGCTGCCTATATGATCCCAACATGTGCCCTCAGGTTGCATCTCCATCCTTGAGACATGGCTTCCCTCTGCTCTCAACAGAACCCAAACCATGTTTTTCCTCAATGTCTTTTTTTTCCCCTCACATTACAGCACAGTGTTCACCATAAAAATTTGTCCCTTCAGCAAAAGAATCTCATTTCTCCATATCAGTTTCCTTCCAAACAGTCCCTTGTTTCCTTCTGTTTGTTGATCAGGTAAAGAGCAGCATTAGTTTATATGGTTTTATAAATCAAAAGTCCAAACTTTTTTTGGAGATAAAGAGGAAGAGGAAACAGTTAAACATGCAAATAAAATGATCAAATCTGCTCTCTTTTTTTAGTAAACTTGGGAGTAGTTTCCACTACAACATAAATATGATTTCAATTTAGCATTTCATCCTTACTCAGCAAAGCATGTAAACACCCTCTTAATTTTAAGCAAGTGCTTAAATCCTATTCCAGTGGCACTTAATCAGGCACTAAAGTTAAGTATGTGTTTAAATGCTTTGATGACTTGAAGCCTAAACAATGAGCAAAGTAATGACTTACTGAGATTTTGCTGTGCCAGGAAATAATACTTATTGAAGAAAGGACACTATGATACACCTCAAGCCATTTCATGGTGAAAGAAAGGGCTTTGGATTGCTTGCATGGTTTTCTACAGTCTTTCACCTTCATTAAAACAAAATAACACAAAGGAAAGGAAAAATATCCTTGAGAAATATTCAGAGCTATAAATAAATAATGAGGCATACTGTATTTCAATCTATAATCACAGTTTATGGAGGTAGTGGAGACTGGGGTAGAAATGTGTTCATCTGTCTTGTACATGAACAATAAGGCCATGTCATGAACAATGAGCCTATAAAACAGGATCATAACAGGAAGAAAGCTTTAATGTACATATTATTAAGATTAGGATATAACACTGTAAGGCTCTTTCTCTTTTTTTTTTCTTAACTTGAACACTGCATGTATAAAAAAGAGATGTTTTATCTCCTTCCCCACTGATGGAATGAATTTGTAAGTGTTCTTTGTGGAAAGAATATTTGGGCAAGTATTTGGAAGTAATAGAAATGGCTGTTTCTCCTACACATTTCAGTACTGAAACAGTTAATTTCAAAAACCAAATACATTTTATATCCATGAGAAAACACCTGTACAGGGCATGCTTGTATCCCCAGGACAGTAACACCTTGACTGATTTAGTATCAATCCTTGCATTATAGCTTGAGGATATTGAAGAAACAAGCATATTATATTGTTCAAAATGAGAATTTCAAAAGTACTGAATAAAGGATAAGAACACTTATAAAACAGAACATAAACATTCAGGTTCAGTGCATAAGCTAGTCAGCAACTGGAAAGGTTAGAATGAGTTCATGTTGTTTGACTGTTCCACGAACCTTTACTACAGAATATCTTGCTCTCCTGAAACCAACAGTAATCATCACAGATCACTGTAAACCATTAGACAGAGGTCTGTAAAATGGGGATAACAATATACTATTTCCCAAACTACCTGTTGTCTTCACACTAGGAGTACCAAAATAATACACGATGGTACAATTCCAACAGCATATCAATTTTGCTATACATACCTAGATGTGTGTAATGCTCCCTGCATTCCTGTGAGAAAATGGAGATTATCTGTCTTATAACATATATCATATTACTCTTTCATTCTCTCAGGAAGGATGTGAAGCACAACCGCTTTTGATCTGGGCCCAGTCAGAGTTCGAATAATTGTTTCAATAAATGGATTAAAAAAGTTTCACACAGGCATTTCCTTTAGAAAGAAAAAAAAAGTAGAAAAGAAACAAGCAAACAAGCTAACAAAAGAAATCCTGATATGGACAAGATTACTGAGGCATAGGCTCTTCCTTTAGTTTTATATTACACTTACAAGAAGAGAGATCCTTTATTTGGGGCTAACAGATGCTACTGTAATAATTAACATTAAAAAATTAGGAGCATTTGAAACCATTAGTCGTCATGTCTGCATGCTTTTTCCCTTCATACATTGCTGATATTCATAGGGGAAGCAAATGAAGCTTAAGAACTATCAGGTTCCTTCTTGAATATCACACGGAGGCTCAAACTTCACAGAGGAATTATCCTAATCATATCATCAAAGGAAAGGGCTTGAAATATGATCTCAGATGAAAACTCTGATGAAGAGAAGTATAGCATAAATTTCTCGGCACTCAAGCCTTAGAAATTACAGCCATGACTCCATATCTCCAGCTCTGGAAGGAATAATAATTACTATTTGGCAATTTATCAAGGTGAGGGTTCCACTGGAGGGAACATCGTATTCAATTTGGGAGCTGAAATTACAGAACTAGTGAGATATTAAATAACAGCACAAAGCAGGACGTGTAGGCAAGGAAAGTGACGGAACAAATCTAAAGTAAAGGTGAAGAACTCAGAATGAGTTATCAAGACAACCTCCTTGTTTTCCAGTTATTATCTTTAGATTCTTCCATAGAAAAGTCTTTGTAGCATGCCAACCCAGATCAGGAACTAGTCTTGGAAACATTGTGAGAACATTGAAACCGGAAAATTACAAGTACTTCTCTTTCTAGACTGACACATGGGTTTACTGAATACAATTAGAATCAGAGTATCCTGAGTTGGAAGGGACCCACTAAAATTATTGCATGCAATTCCTGGTCATGCACAGGATATATCTGCTGCATTTGTCTCAGGCTTTCTCTTGGCTATATTTTACCAAAATATTTAATTAAGTGCTTAAAGAGACTTATAACTTAAGTATCGTAGAGTCAAAATTAGGTATGTGATAAGAGCATGTTTTCCCTATTACAGGCAGCTGGGGCAAATATTTTATAAAATTATTTTTCTTTGCTTAACACACACTACCTGATTCCTGCTTCATTGTGAAGAATGTTCAGATAAGTTAGATTGCTTTACATCTCCGGTTTCAGCTGTCATTTTCAAGAGAGGATGAATATATACATGGCCTGTAACCTGCAGAACTTCTCCTCTAACAGAAAGCTTTTGTGCAAATTCATTTCCTTAGTTAACATCAATTGTAAGGAAAAGGTAAGTACTTCTAGGTTTTTTAGGGAAGCAGAGAAATCCCTGAGGACACTTATCAAAGTGAATTTGGAATTAGTAAATTGGACTAGGTGACCATCTGAGGTCTCTTCCAGCCTTATTGTTCCATGATTCAGGCTGCCCAAGGAAGTGGGAGAGTCATCATTCCTGGCACTATTTTGAAGACAAAACCATATGTCTTAACAGTGTTAGGTTAAGGATTGGTCTCCATGCTCTCAGAGAGGTTTTCCAGCCTAAATGATGTTGTATTTCCATGATTCTATGATCTGGTCTGCTCTAGCTACCTACTTTAAGATATGGGGAATCACATTACAGATCTGTAATGTGTTTCCTCTCATTACAGAATCACAAAATCAAAGAATGGTTGTGATTGGAATGGATCACTGGAGGCCTTCTAGTCTACCCTCCCTGTTGTGCCCAACTCAGACATTCAGACCTTCATTGGTTAGAGAACAGTCATACAGTGACTCAGCATGAGTGTAACACTTTATTTGGGTATGTTAGACCACTGCTTATGTGAACATAACATATAAGCATGCATGTCCCACAGTTTAAAAAGCACTATGTGTCGCCTTTTTCAGTGTAGGTTGATTAAGACAAGGGGTGGGTTTACCGTGGGCAACAACATGAGGTTTCGGTGGTACAGATACATTGAGGAAGACTTGTGTTAACTAAGCTAATGATCAATTAAACACATTTGAATAGTAAGTTAAATGTGTGGCATTGGATTGTCTACACAAGAATGCTGAAAATCTCAGTAGCTGAACCAGAGGCAGGACAGACACATTGAATTTATCTTTGCATTAATGCATTTACTTCACAAATTTCCTGTGTATTTGTTTAGTCTCAAGGATATTCAATGCAATTCCCAGACTGATACATGAATTACTGCAAAAATGTTTAGGCAGTGTCATGCTTTATGAACCAGACCCCTGGGCTGTTCAGTATGGGTTAAACCAAGGACAGACTGTTTTTCATGACAAAGATATTAAGCTATCTATATGAACCCCTGACCATCAAATTACTCACTGTTTGTCATATCATTTTTAATTTACATGGTACAAGGGGCTTAAATGTCAGCATCTCTGTTATAACTTAGACTCCAGTGTCTTTAATTAATGTTTCATGTTCATGTTATGGTTATTTAGAATTTGCTGAAAACCCAAGAGCCATAAATTTCTTTTACAGGTCTTTGTGGTATGAACTTTAACAAAACAGCTATAAAGAGGTAATAGGAATGAACAGTACATCACATAAAGTGGAGCAAAGAAGGAAGAAAGGTGGGAATAAACTCCAGACAGATTAAAAAATTTAATCTCTTTTTAGATTGGTATTTATGATAATTTAGTTATTTCTTCAGACACAGGGATGTAGAAGGTAAATAAGGAAACCATGAATAAAAATTTTCATCATTTTTGTGTGATGTATTTTCTTTTTTTATCCACACTTGGATTAAATTAATATTTTTTACAAACATTTAATTAATGGAAGCTGAAAGGAGTCCATCCACTTGCATGTAACATTCCTATCTTAATTAACTTGATGTTCTTTGTGAGTGCCTGGACTCCTTTAGTTGGTCATAAAGCCATTAGTATGAGTTTGGTCCTGCAGCTTAAGATGAGGATGGGAAAATTCAGTCTGTTGATTGTCATCCATGAATGTGGAGTCACACTGCAGAGCTAGAACAAACTTGGGAATCTGAAAAAGTCAATCAAACAATTTGAATGGTAGCAGAGGACACTCTTAACTTCCAAATGTGACCACCTTAGTTACATAGGTAATGACCATATCTTGTTTTCTTCTGGATCACTCTGGTAATCAGTAAAGTTTAAGTGAGAAGTTGTAGTAAGGAATAAGCTTATGTTCAATGTGTAGGATGGTATAAATGGACTTAAGAATGTGAAACAGCTGTTATGAACAGCGTATGTGGAGTCAATTAAAAAGCACCACAGTATGACTAAGAAATGTAGTACAAAATATGTAACAGATCAGAATTGATATTGATGTATTTTCACATTAGTGAGGAAGATGCCTCTTTCTCAATTTTTCCTCTAACACACAAAGCAGACATGGAATTATAGTTGCAATAAAGTGGAGAGGCTTGTGTCTCCAATTAAACAGCAGAGTGGCTCTGAACTGTGGCTAGCACAGGTCTTTCTCGTGAGAACATTCCTCTGGGTTTTATAAACAAAAGTAAAGTTTGGATGTTTTTTAAACAGTGTCTCGAGATTTGGACAGTTCAGGCCTGGCCAATCAGGCCTAAGGGGAGGTTTCTGGCTGACCAATCTGGGCGACCTCTGAAAAGTCTATATATATTGAAACCAAAATAATAAATTTCCTTTTTCTTGTCACACTGAGAACTCGGGTCTTTTTCTCTGCTAGCGGCTCAACAGCGACACTGAACCACCATTTTTTTTCAAGAATGTGGTAGGTCTCACAATGAATGTGTTTGCATATGTGTATTAATACCGTAATATAACAGGAATAAATTGTATTTGTTAAAATCATATATGAACTTTAAAAATCCCTATGTTGCCTTAAAAATAAAGACGAAGAAATGCTGTGCTACCCAGGGTTAACCTTTGGTAAACTTTGTGGGAAGTAGCTGAAGTAAAAGAACAGACTGAACAAAAGGAGGAAGTTATTCTGGCTACACAGAGCCATTATCTATCAATATGATTGTGATTTCTCAGTGTCTTCAAGAGCACCCAGAATACACCAAGCCATCTGAAGAATGAGCAGCACTTCCCTGTTCTTACCATCTCTGTTCATCCTCACAAAGGCTGAAAAACTATCCATAGTTTTTTCCTACTTTGCATGCTTAACTGCAAATACAGATATATGTGAAATATTACAGTTGTGTAAACAGGGTCTTTTGTGGCTGTTATGCTGAAATTAAACATTCTTGTCATAACCTAAATGATGCAATCTAGAATGATAAAACACAACAGTCAAGCCCTCTGAGCTCATGACCTGTTCTACAGAAAAGTGACAAGCAGAAATCTGAATTCAGAGAGAGACTGATTCTTGCTCCCTGTAGTTCTGGGAAAAAATCTGACCATTGGTGTTGCAGATTTTACCTGGATCTGATACTGTGTTCTGACTAGGTGAGTGAACTATCCAGATCCATATAATTGTTATTTTCAAATCCATACATTGTTTTTGTTTACTCTGAGACCACCACCACCACCAGTTGCACAACCCAAAGTACTACAGCTCTAAACAGATGTGACTTACTTGCTGGGGTTTGCTGCCTCTCCGCTGAAGTGATTTCCTTCATCTACAAAGATTTTGGGAAATCTATCTTATTTTATGGCTCAAAATGTATGGTGAATACCCTGCTGTGAATTGCTTTTGTCACCCATGCAAATATT
Source organism: Entomyzon cyanotis (assembly GCA_024500445.1). Lineage (NCBI taxonomy): Eukaryota > Metazoa > Chordata > Aves > Passeriformes > Meliphagidae > Entomyzon > Entomyzon cyanotis. The sequence continues at coordinate 47,070,862 of JAKEPQ010001021.1, read as the reverse complement.
TTGGTCAAGTTTGAGTCAGTGAAAAATGAGACTGTTCAGTTATCTCTTTTTTCCTTCTAGTCAACTGCAAAAGCATCCAGCTTTCCTTCTGTTGACTTTCCTGCTAACAACTTCCACTAATTTCCCATTTCCTACACTCAACCTGACAAAACCCCCAGTGTTCCTATCAACCATGTTTCTTCATGTAATAAACCTAAAATATTCTCCAGGCTCCTTGGGATGAAGAGACAGTCATGACGGAATATCCATTTATAAGAATGAGTGCTCAGTAGTGAGACTCACTACCTGGTCAAAATTTAGGGAGTGGAGGAGAAAGGGAGAAATGAGAAAAAAAATGAGTGGCTGGGGAGGAAAAAGATGCCATTTAAAATCAAAAGAAAACCTACTCTCTTCCCAACAGCTGAAATTCCAATCTTGATATAAGTAGAAGAGGAGGGGAAAAAAAGAAAAGTAAAAGAAGAATAAAGGATTTCTTTTATTCTCTTCAGAATACTTCAGTAGCAAAGCATTTTCAGAGACTGCTACCATGCCTCAAGGGATTGAAAATGCCTTCTGTCATCATTCCCATCCATTGAAATGTACATTAGACACTACAGAGAGAAAACTGGGGCAAGGCAAAAATGAAACAAAACAAAACCAAAGCAAAGCCCATCAAAGAAAGGGCTCGTATTTTTCTGGAGTTCAAAGGCATGTGTGTCCCTAAAACAAACCAATTTTCTCTCCCTACATACATCACAAACCCACACACTTGAACACACACACTCACACAGGCTTCTGGTCTTGTTGTAGGCATCCACTTTCTGAATAACCATTTCTGTAAGTAAACAAGCTGCTCTGACTGCAGCATAAAATGAGCTTAATAACAACTGAGATCAAAATGAGCCAAGATAGTAGGGGATAATAGTGGGGGATCATTCCTAAGACTGTTTGCCCCTGAAGGGAGAATTATTATTATGACCTTGTACCACCGAGCGGGCATGTGCTCCTAGCTGGATCAAATGTAGGCCTTGGCAAAGCTCTCTGCCTGGGAATGTGGTTGCAGTATCTAGTTTTTAACGCTACTGGAAGTGTTGCTATGGGCACTGAGGCACAGGAGCCAAATACAGGGGAAGGGAAATAATGAAAAATGCTGATTAGGAGCTCAGAGAAAGGAATGGAACATTTGTGCTCAACAATAAAATGTAATGCTCTGTTAATCTGTTTCTTGGCTGTCTGTACTCCATAGGATTTTTAACATAATTTTTGTATATTACTATATAGTTTATTTAATACTCTTTTACTCTATGGGATATTTAATATCCTCCTTTATTCCCTGTTAAGCTACCTACACATCCCCTTCTCAAAAAACCCGCAGTCTTTTCTAATGCAGCTAGATTGAGTCTAGTGTGCACTCACGCTCTAGGATATATAAAGGAAAATCCCATGCTGACTGCTCAAGAGAACAGATATTAATTAGAATTCTTAGATATGCTACAGACTGAAGAAAATATTTTCTTCCATGAGACCTTCCTTTTACTTATCACCCTCGTATGGTTTACCCTTTTCCCACTGATTAATGACAGTCCATACCTATGTTGTATTCTCAGTGATTTCCAAAGCAGTGTCAAGATAAACAAGCAAAGACAAGACTTTCTGGCCTCCAACACATTCTCTTTAACCAATTGTGATACTGGGGCATTGTTTCTCATTCCCAGATTTTTGATACTTAAAAAACCAGAGCTATATTGAGATGAAAAGTTGCCAAACCTGCAGTTGTGTAATTGTTCAAAGAGCAGGAGTCTCTTGAAGTTGGATATCTTCTTTGCAATGAAAAGTAGCATGCATTTGTACACAACATGATGGTGTACGTATCATAGAACTACAGAATCCTAAAATGGTTTGGGTTTTATTACAAGGGTCCTCAAAGATCCAACCTGCTGCCATGGGCAGGGACACTTTCCACATCCCAGGTTGCTCCAAGCCCTGGTCAACCCAGCCATGAAAGCTTCCAGGGATGGGGCAGACACAGCTTCTCTGGGAAACCTGTGCCAGTGCATCAGCACCCGCATTGTGAAAAATTTCTGCCTGGTATCTAATTTAACCCTGCACTCTGTCAGTTTGAATCCATTTCCCCTTGTCCTGTCACTCCAAGCCCTTGTCCAAAGTCCCTCTCCAGCTCTCTTGGAGCCCCTTAAGGCTGGGAAAATGTCTAAGGTTTCTCTGAAGCCTTCTCTTCTCCAGCTGAACACCCCAACTCTCTCAGCCTGTCTCCATAGCGCAGGTGGTCCAACCCTCCAAGCTCTTCATGACCTCCTGCGGATTCACTTCCACGGTTCCACATCCTCCTTATGTTGGGGGCCCAAGAGCTGGATGCACCACCTGCAGATGGGGTCTCACAAAAGCAAAGTAGAAGGGAGAATCAGGTCCTGTGACCTGGAAAATTTTAAGCTGTGACAGAATAAACTTGGTGTCTGTAAGTCTGTTTTTCTTGCAGCGTATTTAGTTTGTTGGATTTCTATGATCAGAGTCATAAACATTATGCTATAAAAATGTAGTTTTAAAAATAAATATTGGGGTTTTTCTCCTGAAATGTATCTCAAGCTGCAGTATAATGATATATACCACAGCAAGGTCACCCAAGCTGGGTGTCTGCCCAGAAATTATAAACAAGTAGATTATTTTTACTTGTTTTATATAAATATACACATAACCACCATGGTACATATGTACATATACATATAAGATGAAAAAGCAATACAGCATGGTAAAACTTACTAAATTTATTAAAGTAAATGGACACAGTTCCTACTCCAGCTTTAGCAAAATATAAATTTCAGTACAATATGAGTTATCAGTAAACAGGGGAAAACTAGTGAGAACAGATGGTTTCATCCCACTTTGTGTTATTAGGAATGGAAGGAACTTCACTTGTTCATTAGTGTTTCATATTAAACTAGGCAATCTTGGGAAGTAAAGTTAAATGTGTGACAGTTTTAGGCAAAATTCTCCTGATTTTTCTTCTAGTCCACATGTATTATCATAACCTGCTGAACTTAATGGGACCAGAGATCCATTCGCCCACAGACCAGTGAATTTCTCCCACTTCTCAAGGGCTGAGGATCTTGTCCAGTGGCATTTTCCCCCTGCATAAATTATATGGGAAAAATTGTTCTCTTAAATTACACCAGCATCCCACCTTTGGAATTAAAAAACAGGGAAAGACAAATCAGAAGAAGCAGGTGGAAGAAGAAGAACCTGGGAACAGGCAGACAGAAGGAAACCACTTTCATTGTTCTGAGCAGATGCATGCATGTGGGAACTGAAATAATACCCTGTTTAGCTAATCTGGCCTTGGAAACATGCAGCGCTGTAGATTAGGCATGAAGACAGAGCCTGATACTTTTCCAAAGGAGCAGGATGGTTTTAGCTGTTCAGCATGCACAGGGCCATACTGAGAACACTTAAAACCTTTTCCTCCTCAAATGCTTAGCCAGCCTCCCTACACACCCACCTTGACCAGTGAAGGAAGAGAGGAGAAGGGAAAGAGGGAAAGGCAATGCCACTCGATGTCGCTATCAGGTGATGCCTATCTAATCTCCCTGCTCAGAGCTCTTGATTTGATTTAGGATAGCAGTTGTTAAGAGCAGAAGGAGCTGCTGGCACGAATGGCAGCCCTCTCAGCCAGCCGCACTTTCCAACTGTCCTGAATATTTAAAAAAAAAAATAAAAAAAAGGAGAGGGGGAAGAGAGACTGAGAGAGACTCAAAGAACAAGCCTACAAAGAATAGTGGCTGCAGCTTACTCGGAGGAATTCCATTAAATGAACTCATCCGTCATCTTGCCTTTTATTGATGAGTGGCATTGCTTGGCGGCAAGTGACATGGCAGAACAAATAGCATTGGAGCCCTGGCTTCCTCTTCCATTGCACATAGAGACACACAGGCCCCAAAACAATGAGTCATTACTTATTACATCCATTATTAACTCAGCTCAGGCTCATTAGGCATGGAAATTGAGGAGGAAAAAGGGAAAAAAGACCAAACCAGGAGCTAAGTAGCATCAAGTACCCACAGATTTAGGGAAAGGGTGTGGTAAGAGGGGGAGGAAGATGGACGGGCAGTTAAAATCTGCTACTCAACATTTGTGACATTGTCAAATCCTAAGGGTGGTGGGTAGTTGATCATATGTTTTCCTTTTTCTGACATGATTGCATTGAGGACCGTGCTTTAAAGCAACAAGGCCAAAAGAACAGGAATGTAAGAACTACATCATTAACTACTCCAAGACCTTCAGAATAAAGTTTATCAAGAATGATATGGTTTTATTAGAGGAATCTCAGGTGAACACAATAAAATTTTTTTTAAAAAATAGAAGACAAATGGAGCTACTAGAATAACCAACCAAGTCAAATGCAAGCAATACTTTGGCGATGAGAGTGAAATGGAATTCCTGTGTGTCTTCCTGTCTGTGGCATTGGATTAATTTCACTGAAGCCTGGTTTTCTAAGAGTTAGACACCTAGCTCTTTAAAAAGTGCCATGTACACATTTCCTTTACAGTCAAGAGAGAGCAATAGTTTTGTTGCTGGATGACTTGTCCAGTCCTAAAAAAGGCAGTTAAAACAGTTTAAATTAACTGTAAATTAACTATGTGAAGATCTTGATATCTCTCTTTTTGCCATCAAGGAACCCTAGATGACCAGTATTGATGGAGCATATAATTTGTAGATAGCTAAAGTCAAATGAATGGGACTGTTGTCATCTTAGCTCATGTCTGACAATGATGGCAACTGTTTTCTGGATCTGTATGTAAACAAGATTTGTTGCCACTTCCTTGACTGCTCTGGTCCAGAAAAAAATTCCTGAAATGTGACCATTCACATCTAAATAAATAAACAAACAAACAAACAAATAAATAATTTTTAAAAACAGTTTAGGAAAACATATAATGTAAGCCAAAGGAGGACAGATAAAATACAGATAGAACTAAAATGGTATTGAGTGGGTCTGAAAAAAAGCAAGATGTATATGGACCCACTCAAATAAAATGAGACAACAGTGAAACAATTTCAGTTAAAGCAAGGCTGTCTGAATTGTTTTAGTCACCCCTTCAGGTAAAAGGAAAATTATTCCAAATGTCTGCACCAGGTTCAATCCGATTCAAGTTTCAAATTTACTTCTACAAGTTTATTTATTCTTCTTGGCTGGATTTCACCTTTTCTTTGTCTGTGCTGCTTGGCTTAAGGATGAGATAAAAAAAAAGAGATTGCTGTAGTATTGAGAAAGACCATTGATCTTTCAAAGATTAGTCAGAGTCAGGGAGGAAGTCTTGAAAATTCTCAAGGGAGTCCTGTCAGCCTATGAAGCAAATGGAGACTGATGGCAATCCAGGTGGTCCTCACCTCTAAGCACAGATTTACAGGTGGACTCTGAAACCTCTGTAGTACTTCCTCAAATTATTTGCCACAAGACAGTACTTGAGATTCACATTGTGAATGCAACGAAAGCAAATTAAATTAGTACTTGGAGTAAGTAGCTATATTTTCAATACAATCAACAGAAATAGCTAATTGCTTGGATTTCTGGAGCCAGGTATTTCCAAACTGGCTGATATCTTTCATTGCACCAAAAAGACTTGCTGGATGTTACCCCACACAACTCCTGGCTTACACCTGCTGTAACAGGAGGTGGATAGCTTAAGATCTTGCACATTTATCTCCTCTAGAGGTTTGCTGGGAACAGGCAGTAGTGGGGAGTAGAGCAAGACACCTTCCAAGTTCATGTTGGCAAGAACATGTGTATTAAAGGCTGTTCTTCTGCTAATTAATTCTGAAAAGAAGCACAGAAGAAAGTTGTGGTGCTTGACAGCTGCCCTAAATATCTTAGTGTCGAGGTTAGTTAGCACATGCCACTGATTAGATTCTTTCAGCTCAGATGCATAAGTTGCAGTTATCTTGCGCAAGAGTTAACAGGACTAGGAAAAAAAATAAAAACAAGGAAATAGGTCCTTCTTAATATAGCAATTCAGCTGATTTCTCTGTATTTTCTCCACGGCTCTATAGAAGCATTTTACAAGCTTTCAGTGTTATTTTAAAAACTTATTTTATTAAAAAGAATGGAAACCACCTCACCCACTTTCATCTATTTTTCTTCCCCTTTCAACATTTTCTGCTCCCTATGAAAAATAAGCCAAATAATGGAAAGTAAAAGAAATCAAAGTTTCAAGGATAGGAGATATATCATTATTAGTCCTGTGGCATTGTGATGGGTCTCATTCACACACACAACAAATAAATGATTCTTATATCAGCAAATATCTTAAATAACTATCTGTAATATATCTGTGCCGTATAATAACAAATTTTACTTTTAATCTCAGACCGCAGTATTTCTTAGAAATATTCTTTCAGAGAAGAGACGAGAAGGAAAAGAGATTAATTGCACCAAATGATACCTACACGTCATTTTGGCCAAATGTCCCCATTTATTCTACCTTTTGAAGTTCAGAAAGGAAAACATACAAGTCATATCCTGGGTTTGATTTTGTGGCAAGCATAAGAATAGATGAAATCAACTGCAGCATTTTGCCAATGCCTCAGAATGTGTTAAAAAGCAAGGAAAAAGAAAATAGATACATTCACATGGTTTATTTTTCGCCAATTAATTCTGAGGCATCTGCTTCGAACATTAAAATACATTGTCTTTGTAAATATACAGCTATTAAAAAGAAAAATCATGGATAGTCTTGGCAAGCTATCTACCTTCCAAAAATCTATGAGACTTGCATGAGTTCATTTAGAAGCTCAGGAACTTCAGATCTCTTCAAGTGAACAAGTTTCTCTGGATGCTCAGGCAATATCTCTGACACTACTCCCATTTGCCACCTCTGGAACCTACTGTGGGAAATCATTGCTCATAACCTGCAGCACCACAGCACAATCCACAGGAGCCTTATGTGGTTGCTCTGGATGCTCATCATCTCTCGTTCAGAGCACTTTGTCTCTGAGGATAGAGTCTTGCAATGAGCTTTAATTATTCATCAGCTTTCCCTTCAGCTGAGTCTGTTCCAGGGCCAGGCCTAGGGGTGGGAATCATTTCACCTTTTGTGAAGTGTCTGTAGGGTAGAAATGTAAGGGAGTCCATACTTCAGTCTCTCTTTTCATTAATAAAGAGAAATAGGAACATTTAGGGCATAATTCAATGACCCATTTTTTTGACTTGCACCTTAGATTAATTGTGCCTTAAACATGCTTGATTCTCCATCGATTACAGGGACTCAAGCGACTGCCTCAGACGTCAACAGCTACCTTTGGGCAGATGAATCTCACTCAGGAGGTTTACATTTATTTAATGACTTTGCATTAAGGCACCAGAGACAAGGCATGAGAGAAAACACCAGCAAGGAAAGATCATCCCCTCCTGCCTGTGGGATGGTGATGTTTTGTGCTAATGTTTTGCAACTGTTGTTCATTGCTTCCTTCTTTGCAGTGTCTGCAGTAGAGAGGGGCTGGAGGTGTCTCATCAGCCTGTCTCAATTCCACCCGCAGCTGCCGTAGCGGGAGAAATCTTAATTTGGTACAATATGCCAGTTGCTGAGGTTAGCTCAGCAGCAGCAGCAGCTAAAAGACAGATGTAAAATCAGTAGCTGATGATTTTACATCAGATGAGTGAATGTAAAATCAATGAGAAGTTTTAAAATGGGGAATGGTTTAAATTTAACAAGGGAAATTAAGTCAATGTTTGTTTTAGCGAATAGAAAGGTTTTCCCTCTCCCAGGCTAAGACTATGATTAGCAGAGTGCTGGAAATGAAGGATATTTTAGCAGAATCTTCTGCTAAGCACAGCATCTTGATGTCAAAAACACACCCTACACCTCTCTGAATGTTCACTGATTCCAACAGTCCAGAATGTTACAGAAAATATATGCAATCAAGTTGAAAATGATGTTATGTTATGGTAAGGCAATGGACAGAAATTGAGAAAATAAAGTCTTTTTCAAAGAGAAGGACTTTTTTCTTAATTTTAACTTTTCTTCATTTAAATATATCTGTATTTGTAAAAAATACCTCTCTTTCCTCAAAATTTTAATTATTTCATTCCCCTCCTCTTTTTTATCACTTCCACTTAGTTCCTTTGCCCCTTTTTCCCCTTTGAGGCTGAGGAAGGGAGCATGGGTAAGGAAAAAGTAAAAAGAAAAGCAGGGAAAAAGAAGAAAAATAACAAAATAAGCAAGAAAGACATTAAAATGAAGAGGATGCCTTACAGCACCATACTTGCATTTTTTCCCTTTTTTTTTTGTTTCTCCGCTTTGTTTGAAAGAAATAAGAGTGAAAATTGAAATAAGCCCCCTTGTAAAGAAAAGGATTTTGAACTTGAACTTGTGTTAGCTCTATTGTTGCTCAGTAAAGGTCAAGCACAAGTTAAACTTTAATCGTATATTCCCAAGGAAATCTCAATGAAACATTCATGTTCATAGAAAAAGAACCTTGAAACTTTTGGATTTAAAATGTTTCAGCACGTATTTCTAAGTAAGTGAGTATTTAAGTGTTTTGGTGTATAGGCAGCCCTTCAAAGCATTTAAGATGCTGTGCTGAAACCTCTCTTATATAAAACCTTCCTTGCTGAACCCTGTCCCAGAGATTTATGTTTGCCGGCATATCAGCCTCCTTTCTAAGATGTGTGATCAGATGTGAGCTGGTAGATTACAGCTTGGGTGTTTGCAGTGCTCTGACATTTTCTTGTGTCAGCTAATCGCTTTCCACGTCCTGGAAAAGTGTAATTTGGGAAGGTTTCTTTCTTAATTTCTCGTGTGTCTTTATGCTTCCCTTTAACGTAAGGTATATGTGTAGATATATAAATATATGCAGGTTTATAGATGTAGAAGTGTATGTGCAGCCCTGTTGGCCAAGAGGCATCTGCCTGCATTGTTGATATTAGAAGATAAGAGTCGTAAGAGTTATGTTTCATTTTGTATATCTTTGGTTAGTATTTTTTCACACTTAATTGTTAAGGAAAATGCTTCCTTTTGATACCAGTTTTCTCATCCTCTGCTAACACAAGGTTTCAACTAAGTTACTTACACTATTTTAAAATGAGATTACTAAACTAAATTAAAGTGGTTTTACTCTGTTGAGAGACAGACTAGACAAATACTGAGCCTTGGACAAAACTTTGCCACACTTTCTAAAAGGAGCTTGGCTTTAGAAGAGCTAAATCATCTTCTGGAAATATCTGCTTAAATATTTTTTTGCCCTTCTATGTCTATGTCCATTTTTGTCTTGACTCTGCCCCACCTACGCACTTGCCTAACTTCCAGATATCAGAAAGGGAGTATAGTTCCTCCATTTACACAGCTGCAGTGTTTTCTGACATTCTGCAATATTTTCTGCAGTATTTGTCTTGGAAAAGAGAATGGTAGTGGTTTCTTACCAGTGACTTTGTGGTAAAGATAGGACCCATATCGGTATTCATATTAAATGTACAGCATAAAAATAGGTTTTCTGGGATTCTTCCAGATAAAAATTACTGAGTTCCAAATCCTGGAGCTTTAGAATTCTGCAGGGAATCTGCAACAGTGGATGAACTCTCCATCATAATATTGAGATTGTGCATGAGATATAATATTTTGAGGCAGTATGAATATTAAGAAGAAGGATTTTTAAACAGTAGTTCTTAACAAATTTCATAAATCTAAAATATTAAAAGGAGAGTACGACAAGTTATGTATATCATGTTATACAAAAGAGAGGAAAAAGAATATGTTACAAATATAAGATTATTTTCCAACCCTTATAGCCTCTCAAAACCTACACAATGATGAAACATCCAAATGAACCCACATGACATAATGTAATGTATTTATTCAAGATCTTCTTTTTATTAGATCCTTCATATATAGTCATGTAAAGCCCATATAGTGTCTGGGACGTATTATCAATCCATTTGTTCCCTATATAGATTTACATTTCTTCCCCAGAAAGAAAATAAGATGATCTCACTAATAGACTGTTTTAAGATTCAGATTTTGGATGCAAGCTTTTAATTGCTATGACAGCAATGTGTTTACTGTGTCTAAAGATATGCAAACTGCTTTATAAGTAACTCGATACTCTAATATGTGTTTGTTTGTGATCTTTTTCTGTTAGGGGCTGATCTAGAGCTCTTTGAAGTCCGTGGGATTTTTTTCACTGACTTCAAAGGGCTTTTGGCTCAGACCCTTATCCTTAAACACTGAATAGATTAACAACTGATTTGTGAATAGTTTGCAATGCCAAAAGGAATAGGAAAAAGCCAGCCTTTACAAAACTCTGTGTCTGGCAAACACTGTTTAACCACATCCTATTGATATGTGTATTAATAATTAACTGGTGCCACAATGGCTTATGTACACTACTGGGCTGGCAGAACAATGCAGGAGAAAAGACATGGAATATGGAAATATTTAATGATATTCTTGCATTTTATACACAGCTTAACCAAAGCCTATTCCAAGAGTGAGGCCACTGGAGTATTCAAGGATGCACAACCATTTCCTAGGCAGAAGTTCTTTCCCAGATGTTCAGTTTGACCTGGGGCAACTCAATCAAAGTCTGTAAGGTTTCCAACATTTCTAGTGGGGATTTATTTTTAAAAATGTGGCATATGGATTTTTCTGGCAATAATGAAATATAGCTGTGCACACTCCATTAAATAAAATGAGACTTAAATCCTTAAAACTGTGTGAGTAACTGGAATTGAAAAGTTGGGAGCTGGGAAAAAGAGAAAAGATTGAGGGTGAAGAAAGTGAAGAACTTCAGGAAGGACATTTGAAGAGCTGACCCAGGGAAAATATGGAATGAGCCATTTGGAATACCTGGATTCAAAGGACATATAGCCAGTCCTGAAAAGATGTATCGATATAGCACTCTAAAATAAACTCAGGAAGGAAAAAAATCAGATAAAAAGATGAAGAGTGACTTAATGGAACTATTTCAATAAGTATATTGGGTTTTTAATACTTGCTGTGGAATTCTTTCTGTATTTCAACCTCTCGCTACTTAAAAGCATAAAAATACTGCTTTGGGTAATTAACTGATTTGATTTATACTATAGCAGTTTTGAAACTTTCAAAGCAGGATAAGAGGCTTAAGAATCTCTACTTCCATAAATTCAGTTCCAGTTTCAAAGAAATTAAAACACCAATAGACAAAACAGAGAGAAAAATAACTCCATGCAATATTTCTGGGATTTCTTACGGATACAGGGTCTAATATTTTAGTTTGTACAGCCTTTCACCCCAAAACAAACTGGGAATAAGGTTTAGTAGGACTATTTTCCCTACATTGCTCCAGGAGGCCTGATCACAGAATGAGTAATATCACATAGAATCACATTTACTCTTTGAGACCTCTGTAACACAGCAGAGCCATTCTTTACAGGTTCATGTTCCTCTGCCTCATTCTCTTTACTATTCCTGAAAATGGTCCTAAGAACCCTTTTTCTCTCCCTACTTATTTAAAGCTTCAAAATATCTTTTATATTTTCTTTTATTTTTTTTAATATATATATATTAAGACAGTATTTCTCCTTGCAGTGTGTTCCATTTAAGCTTACATTTAGGAGATATTTCTAGGGTGACCTCTGCAAGAGCATCACAGCCCAGTGCTTTATGAACAAATGGCCATGTACCCACAGTGGCTGTGCACACCTACATTTCTGTCTGTGTATGTGTTAAAGTAACTCCTCTCCCTACATTTAGCAGATATGAACATTACCTAGTCCAGTTGGCACGTGGTAAATAATAAATAACAACTATGACAGCAACAACAACAGCAATAACAAAAACCAACTATAATAATTTAATTCCATCTGATTGAATAATTTTCTGTCTAAGCACAGGAGTGGGGAGTCCATTATGCCACCAAAATTGTTTGCTAAACGTGAGCCTTTCTACAGAGTAGCTTAAGCAGCTGCTGCTGAGGTCTTGTCGTACTGCAGAAGCACTCGGCTGGCCAAAACTTCCTGGTGCAGAGGCATCAATCTCCCTCCCTTTGGCTGCTGAGTTCACTCTGTAGACAGCTAGTGTTGTTGTCAGCTCTGCGCCTGTGATGGACAACAGAACTCAGCAAAGATGCACCAGAGTAGAGCACTGCTTTTTGCATGATCAAGGGTTTGCACTGCCAGTGACAGTGGCAGTAGAGTTGGTGGTTTTGGTAGGAAATAATGATTCTGAGGCCGTTAGGAATATGAAGGGAAATTAATGTTATCTTCTCCATTGACTGTGAATTGAATGCAGAGAATTGGTGTTGTACGTTCCTCTGTCCTTTATTTAGCCTAAAGATATACTGTGCAAAGGGTCAGAGATGTCTAAGAGACTATCAAAAATATGTGGATGTTTGAGATATTTTGTCCATTGCAAAAGAGCAAAGCCAGTAAGACCTGTAACAACCTAGACTGAAAAAATTAAATTTAGGCAGAGTTTAAGCACCTAAATCTATAATGCTTTCTCACAAAAGCCTATCCTAACTGCTGAGGCATCTCAGTATTCACAGGTGTCTCCATTTTTTTGCCACAACACTTACAGAACTCCATAGAACTCCATTACTGCCTATAGTAAACACCATCATCCTGGTATAGGCAAGCAGCCCAGCAGCTGTTTTCACCTCCGTCTGCTTAGGTGACAGTGCTGGATTTTGTGCAAATCACAGCTTCTCCAGTGCAGCAGGACAGTGTGTACCACTGCTTACAGCAGCCAGTTTTAACTTTTTGTTTTACACAGATGTCCCTCCTTTGTGTCAGAAAGCTCCAACTTACGCTTCCCAGAACTTATGAGAATGCCTTAACTGCTAGCCCTAATATAACCCTGCTTTACTGCCTTTATGAACCCTGAATTACCTAAACTTGTTTGTTCCCTTTTATTTTTATGTTTAAGAAAAGGCAAACAAGATAGCACAAGCTGAAGCAGGGTGTAGATAGGCATCCATCCAAGAATATGTTCTTGCTCAGTTACAGCTGTCATATAACTTGCATTTCTCCCCCAAGTGTGAGAGACTTTTTCCTTACTACTAAAAAATCACACACAAGCACTTATCATCATTACAGGTATGCTGTAAAGACATATGCTGTCTTTAATGAAAGCTTGCTTATATTATCAAACCTTATATGTGCATAAAAAAGATGCAAGATTAAATATCTTAGTATGGAAATAGAGTTAGTAACCCTAGATTGTTAGTTAATAAACCTAGATAAGTTCTTTAGAAAAAATACACAGCAGATAGCTTCACTCATAAAGTCATAGAATGGTTTGGGTTGGGAGGGACCTTAAAGATCATATTGTTCCAATCCCCTAACATGGACAGGAACCCCTTCCACCAGACCATGCTGCTCCAAGCCCCATCCAGCTTGGTCTTGACTACTTCCAGGGATGTGGAAGCCACAGCTTCTCTGGGAAACCTGTGACAGTGCCTCAGAACCCTCACAGTCAATATGTTTTTCATAATATCTAATTTAATTCTATTCTCCATCTTAAAACCATTACCTCTTGTCCTATCACTGCAAGCAATTTACTAATTCCCTCTCAAGCTCTCTCACAGCCCCTTTACTATTGGAATGTGCAACAAGGTCCCTTCTCTTTTTCAGGCTGAACAATCTCAGCTCTCTCAGGAGAGGTACTCTAGCCCTGTGACCAAATTAGCGGCCTCCTCTGGAGCTGTTCTAACAACTCCACAATGTTCTTGTGCTGGGAGTCACAGAGCTGGAGGCAGCACTGCAGCTGGGGTCTCACAAAAGCAGCGTAGAGGGGAAGAATTACCCCCGACCTGCTGGACATCTGCTGGTCATCTCTACGGGGTTTCTCCTTGACTTTGGAATGAGGTCACTTCTATCTAGAGGTGAAGTCATTCACATCACTCCCTTGGTGGCTGCAGAAAGTGAGGTGCTCTAAGATCACTAGTCCAAAGGGTCACTGTGGCCACAGTGTTTCTGTCTTGGGTTTGTTTCTGTCACCCAGCAGTGGAGGCTGCTGCTCCCTTTCTCTCCCAGTAAACCAGCACATTTCTCAGTGTTAGTTTTACAACTCTGGCTTCTAAAACATGTTCTCAGTATTAATTTCCTGAAGAATAATTTTTCATCAAGTGATTTACAGAGTGAAAATGATTCTCTGAGAGAGTGACTGGAAAGCATGAATGGAAAGACAAGTAATGCCTGGTGCTCCCAAAGGAGTTTGTAGGGAAAGTGGAAATGTGAAAGTTAACTTGCTGTGATAAATTGGAGTCACAACTAGGAAGCTGTGGAGAACTCTGCAGCCCAGCCTAAGCCACAACTTGCCCACATGCCTATTTTTTTTTTTTTCCTGTGTTCATATTAATCTTTAAGCTCACAAAAAATCAGAGACCACAACAAAGAGTAACCAGATGTGGCTGAGAGAAGGGCCTGTATTTAACAGCAGTGACAGGTTAAAGCAAGTGACTGTCATCCTTAACCACACACATCTGCAAATCCCAAGGGTGCTCTGGCTTTATGTATACAGCTGAATCTTATGTTAAAAGCTATATTGTCTGTTTAATGTACTTTGGTCTTCCCACTAATTCTCACTTTGTGTTTAAATATGTTTGATCATGGTTCATAAGAATGCTTTCCCCCTTTCTTTCTTTTATTTTTTTTCCCCCTTTGTAATCCAAAGATCTTTGGGAAGCTGGGATCTTTCCTTGATTTCATTAAGCATAATCATATATTTTCTTTTTGTGGTATTTCCCTTTCAGCTCAGTTTTACTAAATCATAAACTTAACTGCATTAGGCCTAGTGATATGCAAATGATTCCTTTAAAAATCCACCCCCTAAGCTCCAGAGACGTGTGGGGTGTAATACCCGCAGAAATCAGAGCCTCTGGGGTTCATCTGTTGTTAGTCCTATCAGAAGTGACGTCCCTGAATATACACTGATGTCTTCTACCCCTCTCCCCTCCCTGAAAGTACTTATTTGCAGATTGTAGCATTTTGAGTCTTTGAAGTGGCACCTACAACTAAAGTGCCACCCACACTTTTCTCTATTTAGGTCAGAGTGACTTCAAACTCTAAAGAAAGAAAGCCACACACGCACAGACACACATGCATACACTCGCACAAACAGAACTGATGCAGAGAAAATCAAATAATGAGGTGCAGCCACCCAAGGCTGGTGTGAAAATCAACATATGGGGAATTATTGCGAGCGTCGGGCTCGGCTTCAAATGGGCTTGTTTTGCCTGGAACCCTGAGATGAGCTGAGAAAGGCAGAGTCGGTTGCTTCGCTAATCACTGAGCTACCTGCAGAGAAACAGGCAACCATAAAAAGAAACAAAACAATAGAGAAATAGATGCAGAGGGAGCTGCTGCGGAATGGCATAGGATGGGCTCACTGGCACCTCCAAGAGCTCTCCTAAAAGTGCTGGTTACAAATACTTTCTCTGGCAGTGGTTACCAAAGCCAGACCTTGGACTTTAGACCCTCCTCTGTGGCTGAGCCAGCTGCACAGAGAGGTTTCCAGTGCCATCGGGGGAGGGCAGGCGTGACTTCATTTCACTGGGTTGGGCACTGCCAGCACCAAAAGTTGTTGTGGGCTTCTGCTTCAAACCCTGAAATAGCAGATAAGGCATGGACGGAAGGATTGTTTTGCGGGTTTGTAGTCCAGAGACTTCAAAGGATGTCTTTTCATAGGATGGGTTTTTAAGAAGAGGAGTAAAACCGCTAACAAGTAAAAAGAAAATTATTTTTGAAAGAGTGAAAGAAATAAAATCACTGAGTAAATACCTAATAGAATCACATTTACATTCTAAGGGATACAGAGAATGTGGCATGCCTGCTCGTGGCCGGGAGAGTTAGAACTAAATGATCTTAAAGGTCCCTTCCAACCTAAAGTATTCTCTGATTCTAGTATTCAATAAAGGAAACTGTCCAGAAAAAAAAAAAAAAAAAAAAAAAAGGTGGGTGGATTCTGCTTGTAAAGTTCTAATCTTTGTTTGGTGTCTGAGACTAAAAAGATGAGACACCCTTGAAAGATGCCCATCTTTCTCCTTGTACTTAGAATATCTCATTAGGTTTCCACAAATTAAATTATATCATCTTGGAAAGGAAGAAAAATATCACTTAAATTTTATTATTTTTATTCATATTAATCTGGCTCTTAGAATAAAGGTATGTAGGTGTATAGGTTGGAAAAAAATATGTCAGCTCATGTATAGATTTCATATAAAGTAATGGCTAACACTGAACATTTTTTGTTAGAATTCTTCCTCCGTAACAAAATTAGGAAATGTGACACTGTAAAGAGGTGTTGTGATTCAGATTTTCTTTTCTTTTACCCAGAAAAAAAATATATATATATATCTGTATGAAAACAAAACACGTGTCAAAGCCTGCCAGAGTAACAAATTTCAAAAATGTCAGAATTTCTAGGAGGAGGGGCTTTCTTTATCCTTTTGGGGAAAACAGAGGATTTCAACACTACAAAAAGGACAAGAAAATAAGGCAAAGTGATATAATTGCCTTTAACTTAGAGTTATTAAAATTTCTTCTAATTCTTACAAAATTTAAGGTGTGTTTCATATCCAAATGGAAGTGCAATGATAAAATACCATTTTAAGTCCAGACAGCACTTATCTAAAAGTACACAGGTGAATTCCAAAGCAAAGTAAAAGTTTGTCTACATCACCATTTCTGTTTCAGATTTTTCAGAGGATTGCCCAGTGTTCCCTTGCTGGTGTACTTAGACCTGATGATGTTGATGTACCTTAAACCTTTCCTGCAGACCACCAGTGCACTCCAGATGCCCACATCTGTGCAGCCTGCAGGACCACACTGAGGTTGTCCTGTGAAATGAAAATGATATGGGGACGCTTTCCCAGCCTTTGACATGGGTAAATACTGACAGATTAGTGGGACTGTATTCCCAAAAAACAAGAGGTGGTAAAACGTGACTGCTTGTATGTGTGTGTGCCTGTGTGTGTAATACAGTTATAACCGTGCCAGCAAAGAAAATATTGCCAGCACTAAGATGCTAC
The DNA here is from genome assembly GCA_024500445.1 of Entomyzon cyanotis. Lineage (NCBI taxonomy): Eukaryota > Metazoa > Chordata > Aves > Passeriformes > Meliphagidae > Entomyzon > Entomyzon cyanotis. Next base: position 47,053,870 of record JAKEPQ010001021.1, on the reverse strand, counting down.
AGAGATCTTAGCACCATATTGTACTGTGGTGAATATTTCTTTCTTTGTTCCGCTGTAGTTTTATACCCTTCTTAAAACACATTATTGAGAGTGATTCCCATATCCCCTAGTAGTGATTAGTCAGTCATGAGTGAGAAAGTTTCAAAAGAAATTGTGTATATATCCAATAAAATAATTTTTCATTTTTATAGCTGTAATAAAAGCATGGAAAAAAAAGAAAAAGAGACAGGAAAACAAAACCCAGCCAAACAAACAAAAAAAAATTAAATGAAACATTGAATGCTAGTAAAAGGAGAAATAAAAGACACAAGTAGCAATGGCAGGTCAGGATTCCGATAGAGCCTTCAAATCATACAGGAAATGTAGAAAGCATTCAGCAGTGGTATTCAACCAGCAATATGCATAAAACAAAAAGATATTATTCCCAAGGTGATACACATCTCTCACCCAGGGCAAACTCAAGCTAACTAGAAGAGTCAAGCACTTATCATGAAAATTACGTGAAGGATTATAAGAACAACATCCCAGTCATTCTTAGAGAAGCAACACAAACTATAAAATCCCTAATGCCAGTTATTTAGTGAGGTGTAGGCTTCATTTTCTTGCTCATCTTTTTCTTTCCTTTCAGCTTGACAAAGATAACTTGTCTAAACAATAGAAATACCTCCTGTGCTGCACCAGTTCAATCCGAAATCTATCAAGGTAATAATGTGGTTTGAAAAACCATCACAGAAGCTCACTGAAAATATTACTGAACGTACACCCTGGAGAGGCAATATGGCTTATGGTTCACATCAGGGAGATGAAAATCAAGTTAAAATACAGGCTAAGTGACATGCCTGGGGTCTCACCAGTATTTTGTGGCAGACCGAGGGTGTGAACCCAGGCTAATGTTCTGATCAGCACTTGACTACACAGAATTTGATTTAAATAGCTTAGTTAAAACCAGAGAAAGCTGTAAATCCTGAACTTGAAGCCAGAAAAATGAAGCAGAGAGGAAGTAATTTGCATATATGTATCTTTGAGAGAGATCTATCAATTAAACATATAATTTTTAAGACTGAAAACGTTGTTTTAATCACAAGACTATGCATTCTGAGCAGCAGGGACTTGTTTCTGTTGACTTCTTTTTGCTGATGTTCTTTTCTCATACAATTGCTATTCAGCAAGAATTTGGGTGACATTATCAATCTGGAATGTGCAGAAACCTAAATTTGCCACACACTTAGCAGGAATTTACACAGTGTTAGATTATCGCTAGAATCTGCTGAAAAAATAATTTGGAAGACACTTATGACAAAATCCAGGGTCACAGGTACTAAAGATATTTGAGCTTAGAATTAGCTAAACCAGGACCAAGTAAGGGCTTCCCATTCCATTCCATTCCATTCCATTCCATTCCATTCCATTCCATTCCATTCCATTCCCCTTCTTTGTGCAGCTACTACACAGAGAGAACAACCCTGATTCCTTCAGCTTTGACACTGTAAACTCAAGCAATGCTGCTCAACTTGGTGAAGACTTAAGCCTAAAATGGGTTTAAAAAGTAGTCTGTGCTGAGAACTTAGTCCAGGTAAAAAAAAAATAAAAAAAAAAAAGAAAAAAGGCAAAAAACTAATTGGCATTTTTGGGTCACAATATAAAACACATGAAACCTTTTCTTACAGAAAAAAACAGAAGGCAGAAGACCAACCCAGTAACCAAAGTGACACAGAAGTAACCTCTGTTGACTTTCCTTTCTTCTGTCATACTTTCGTAACTGATTTTACAATTTTCTGTTTACCAGTATTCTTAAACACTGATTTTAGATCTGCTTTACCCAGTACTATTTCCTCACCTTCATTCAGGTTTTTTTTTTTTCATTTAGTTTTTGATGGATCATTCAGAGAGCTGTTTATATCCTCTGATTTCTTCTCTGGGGAAAAAGCTTTTGCCATTTCACTACAAATAAACAGCACATGGAGAGGTGGTGAAACTGATTTGGACAAAAGGAAGATGAAATATTACAGAACTTTCTTTTACAGTGTCAGATACACAACAATATTTGTCCTCCACTCCAGCTGCTGACCAACTCTTGGCTTCATCCAGTCACATCCATTAACATTTCTGAGATCAACAGCTGTCATTCCCATATTTTCTCAGTCTATTCTTTCACTCCTCCATCACTTCTAAACCCTTCTGGGATTCATGGGTAGACAGACCAGGCACTTCAGAAGACATGACTAAAGGGAAGCATGCTAAAGAGAAGCCTCTCTGAATCCATGGTTTTCCTACTTGGTCAGGAACAGGAGATTTGAAACTCATTTCCACATTTTTTCAAAGTGGAACTTAAAAATTTCATGCTCATTACAAGTTTTTCTGGTGCTGGATGTAGGTATGGGGTATTCTCAATTATCTATATTAAAACTGTCTATTTTGCATGCCATTACTAAGAGAAATTATGTGAACTTTACTCCTAAGTTTATTACTTGAGCATTTAAGTGAAGGTACAGAGGTCTAAATTGCAATGCTTTTACCTCCATTTTAAACCCATAATTCTAAAAGGAGGCAGGACTACAATGAAAGATGGTTCTGTATCATATGAGTGCCTCGACACTAAGATACTGCTCTTCCCTGCTTTAATGTTCCTTGTCCTCCACATCTCCATGCCCCCTCCTGTCTCCCTTTGCCACTGCCATGGTGCCACAAGACAAAGAAAAGGGCTGGATTACACCTTGGATGACCCAGGGGTTGGATGTTGGGCGTTACAACAACACAACCACAGTGCTCAGAAATCTCTCTGTGAACTTGAGTGTGTCCCCAGGAAGGAGTAACGCTTACCTCTGGTAAAATGTGTTTTGTTAGGAGATCTCAGAACCCTTACGTGGAGGTCAATATCAATTTTACAACTAAGATGTTAAGAGAATTATTCAGTTGTAAAGTAGATAAATTCGAAAAACAAACAAACAAACAAAAATCAAACAAAAAAATCGCAAACTGAAACTCTAAGCCATTACACACTCCTATCAGCCCAGCTCAGCCCCATATAAATTTGGAAATCAGCTAGTGTCTGTTCTGGCTACTTTTTCATCAAGTAAAGTTTTGTTATTGAAGCATCAATACTCTACCATTTCAAGCTCCTCTCTGAGTCTTTCCTTATTGTTTTTTCCCTTTCATGGAGTGCATGCCTAAGGTGTTTAAGGTGTTGAGGTGATCAATGGCCAGTGTTATCCAAGGAGAAGTGTTACTGAAATATGCACACATTTAGAGAGATGAACATGAGCCAATTGCATAGGCCCTTAAATAAAATTTATGTATGACCTCTCTAAAATACTCCACAGGTTTCATATAAAGAACAGAAAACATACTTTAATACCTAATTGCTGGTTCTATTATGGCAGTAAAGAAAAAGCCTAATGGTGAACTGCAAAGCATATCTGGAGTTACCTTAATTCATAATTAAGTATTCCTTCTCTCCATTTTTTTTTTGTTGTCTGCCTCCTCTCCTTCTCCCAGCCTCTCCACAAGCTCAACCCTTTCTTTTTTCTTCTTTTTTTTTTTCCCCTAGGTATATTGGAAAATAAATTAGTTGGATTTGTGCTATCAGGAGCCTGTCAATAGGGGGATATTTGTCTTTCTCTGCTTCCCTTGTGGTTTCTGTCACAGGTTCAAGCATGTGGGTTATATCTCACTTTATCTCCATTGTGTTTTAGCTTAGAAGGGAAAGAAAACAGGAAAGATATTTTATCTCCTTATGTACCATATAAGGATCAGTTGCATTGAGGAAGCACCCATATCTCTCTCCTACTTCACATGTCCACAGATTGTTTGAGCCTGCTGACCAAACTTAAACAAAAAGCGAGAATGTGATTTAGATAAGATTTCTTCTGGGTTACTAAATTATTGCAAGTCTGGGTAACAGTGCCAGTTTGTGTAGTCTCTATACCACTTTTAGCTTATTGTAGGTATGGCTTTCTATAACTTTTAGAAAAGTAAATATAAATATAGAGAAGAAAAATTTAATTTCAGCAAAAAGGCATTTGTTACTACTGTTATTTCATCAATTTGAAATATAATTGTATCCCCTTATTAAAAAAATAATTATAGAATTATCTTGAACCTCCAAGTTAGTTCAGTTAAGCTTGGATGGTGCATCAGACATGTGCATTTCTTATCATCTCTATATCTTCATCCCATAAAATGCAGGAAACTACCTCACAATATAAAGAATTTGCCTCCGATTTCAAAGACCACCTGGGGTCAAACAGTCTGTGGCTTCTCTGAATGAAGTAAGTAGTGTTTCTTTCTCCCTTTGCAAATTCACAGTGTTATGAAGAGAACAAAACCAGTAACAAGCCCTCCAGAATCAAATACATCAGTTCAAATGACTCAAGGCTTGCAAATGTGATCAGCATGCAAAACATATTTTAGGGAACAAAAACTTATTGTAGTGGGAGAGTCTTTTCTTCCTTTCTTTTTTTTTCATTCTCAAAATGATTGGCTCCGTGTTTTGCCTCAAACCTTAGTTGTACTGAAGCAAACACTTAGCTGTGTGCCCATGGAGAGCTCCATGTGCTCTGATTTGACCAAATACTTCAGCACCTTTATAAAATAAACATTATGGTGATTGAGCAATAAATGTGATATGGGTGAAGTCAGTTGGATTTACTAGTGCTTTTTGCATTGCCAAATGTGAATTGAGTCTGACTCCTTTATATATGCAACATATTAACCATAAATTTGCATTATGCATGCTGTAATATCCAAATTTTCTGCTTCATTTTTTTTCTTCCTTAGTTTTGCATTTAAATGGACAATGAAGCAATTACTTGCTTGGGAAAAAAAAAAAGAAGAAGAATACAGCCTACATTATAATGTTTATCACTGGTGCTAATTTGCTGAATATTCTGATCTTGGATTATTTGCTTTCTGGCTATAGAAAGAAAAGAGTGAGAGAGGGCAAGATTCTGACTGAGAGAGAGGCAAAAATATAGCCAAATATGACTTAAGTGGTGATAAAAATACAGTGGCTGGGACAGATGCCTGAATTATTCATTTCTGTAGATACCATAAACACGGCATGGGGCAAGCTTTAATATATGTCTTGGAGGTCACATAGATAATGAAATCAGTTGTTTATTTCAATAAAAATCATAGGAAGGACTTTTGATTAAATAATAAGGATCTGTTAACCTTGATTTCTTTGCATACTTTCAAAGGGAATGTAGGGGAGGGTGGAAAAACATTCTCTTTTTCACTGAGAAATGGCTTTTTCTCTCAAAGAGAATTCTGCATTGTGATAAAGTTATTTGACTCTTTTATTTTGACCTGAAAACACTACCACTTTCAAAACCTGTGCTGTGTCAGAGTCTTAGGCAGCTCCTGTGACTACAGAATTGGGTACCATTTCCAAGCTTTCCCTTTGCAGGTTTGCTGGCTCTCCGATGCACCTTAGATAATTCACTCTTTGGGGCAGGAGCTTTATCGTCTGTGTAGAAACCAAACAAGGTCTGAATGACTTTCAAATTGACCCAGTAAACATGACTATTCCTTCCCATTACCAGCACCATGTGGAAGGTGTCTGCCCCAGAGAATGAGGTCTGGCAACAGCAGGGCCAGCTCAGTACAAGTCCAAAAATTGGGAGTGACTTGGTTTTTTGGTTTTTTTGTCCTTTCTTTTTACACCGTTTTCATACATTTTTATACCCTTTCCCTTTCCTTGTACCTTTCACAAACACTCCTTGTACCTTAGACTTACAAGTTTATAACTCTTGTAGTCTGATATTTAGCTTAGTTTGGGGGTTGTCTCAGGGGGACGATGAAAAATTCTTAACTATCTCAAAACTAGAGGCTCCAACCTTGGACAGAGCCTCCTCTCTGGAACATGTTTTTGTAAACTAGGCTGTAGTCTCACTGGGGGGAGGGGGGGTGGTAATTAGGATAGGGGGACAATTACTTTTGTTAAGTTTCTTACTGGGGGATTTTAGGTAGATATGCTAATTTGTGAGGTCCATAAAACTGTATACATGTTGTACACAGGAGGTGCTCCTGGGTGTGATTCCACCTTTGATGAGGGTGCACCTGGAATCCTATTAAAACCAAGGTTTATTTAAACCAAACCCCTTTTCCCCTGTAAACCAAACCCCTTTTGCCCTATACTGCTGTGTCTGCCTCATATTTTTCCAACTTTTAAGGCATCAGGAGGAAATTAAATTCTGTCTGGTTTCCCAGTCCAGAGTAAAAGCATGAGCACATCCTGGAGGTCTCCCTCCATTTCCACTGTGGCTTTTTGGAGCATTTTCACATTTCCTTACTCTGTGCACATCTCTGACAGCCTGTTTGTGTAAATTACACTATATGAAAATGTTTTCTAATAGCAGTTGTGTTTAAACTGGCCAGTGAGGGAACCAGAGATTCTCTGTCAATATAGAGGGGGTATGTTAGTGTTTCACTGATGCATGGGAAATTGTTCTAGTGTGAGGTTGTCAAGACCTTTAATTCCTGCAACACATATATCAGAGTTATGTTATCAAGGAAATATCTATGAGTATCAACAAAATGCATTATTTATGTAAGAGTATTTGAGTTGTTAAACACCTTTAGTGGCATTGGTTTGTTTGCTTTTTCTGGGGAAAGGTGTTCTGAGAATGCAGAACTACTTGACTACTTGAATACATATATAATATACCCACAGGAAGGAGGAGCTGGAATTTTTTTTTTTTTATCATAATATTTTAAGACCAGACCTAACATAAAAATAAAGTTATTCCAACTTAAAACTTAAGTTACTTTATCCCAGCTTGTAGCATCTGAAGAGAGGCAAAGTAGAAGTGTGGAGTAAGAACAGAGTGTGTAAATAGAAAGAGCCCCCAGCATATTCCCCAAGGCTGAATGATTGTCCGTATTTTTTGATTCATTTTTCTTCATCAATCTAATGCCTCCAGGTCTGCTGGGCTACCCCAGTTGGAGGAACCAGCCACATAAATTTTACTCAGTGAATTTCTGAAGACACCATATAGACAGCGGGAAATATGACACCAGACAAACAGACAGATATGAGATCTCTCTCAAAAATGCAGATTTGTTTTCCTCAGATGCTGATAAGATCAAGTAAAAAACTTGGGGAAGAGCAAAGACAGAAACCCTGAAGCTCACTGGGAATTTCTCTTGGGTCCTGACTACCACTGGAGTACTTTTTACAGCCCATCCTCATGGCCATTTTCACCACCTGGCTGTTGAGTATCCCTGTGGTATGGTGGCTACAGGTAATCTATTCCATCCTCTACTGGTTTGCTTTGTAGGAGAACATTTACAGATGTGCGAACAAAACAGGTTCTGGTCATACATATTTAAAAGTGGAGTTGTATGAGGCTTCAGCTCAGAAGATAACACTGTATATTTATTTATCTTTTTAAAGCATTGTTGTAGTTCCTGGAGCTCTCCTTGACATCTTATCTATCATGGTGTTTCCACTGAATATTCTAACACTGTGCTGCTTTTAATCTTCAGATGTAAACAAAAGCCCATCACAACCTGACAAAAGAAGGGGCTGAATATTGATTTATCTGCTGACAGAAACTGTCCAAAGATAATTCAAAATACCCTCTGATCTACTAAATATCCATTACGTGACGTCTATTTTTTTTTTTCTTTTCTTATTTGGAATCTCACAGGCCATATTTGCAGGGAGTATGTACCAGGAGCTGAAAGGTGCAACTTCATGATTGTAACTTTTTCATTTGCACTAGGTGCCATAAAGGGGAGAATGATAAATCAGTAGTGTAGTCCACTGTCACCTTGAACACTGTGTTCTGTTTTGGTAAACTCAACATGGCAGGAATAGAAAAGTCCTGGGAAAAGCAATGATGTGGCTAAGGTTTCCAGATGAGGAGAGATTAAAAAAATTTGAAACTATTTAGGTCTCAGTTTCCTGCAGTCCTTACTTCCACCTGTAATTCAGCTGGCATTAGGAAAGATTAACCAGAGCTGGCTGATGCTTGGACTATGGATGTTTTTTAATTCCAGAAGCACTTCCAGATCCCTTACCACTGTGCACCTACATGTCTAACTTTTCTTTGATGAAGAGAAGCCAGGGGCACAAGCACAGATTTAAGGTCAGCAAGACTGCGTCCTTAATCTGAAGATTGTGGAGGGAGAGTAAGAGAAAATGTTTTCTTTCAGATTAAAAATTACTTGGAAAAGATATTTTTATCATGCTGTATGTGTACATCTGAGTGTGTTCCAATGCTTCCAAAATATAAATGTGAAATATGAAGAAAGACAGAACTGGCAGTGACATATAAATAATAAGTGACATGGAAAAAGCCCATTAGGAGTGCTCTTAATTTAGTTTTGTCTTAATTATACTATTAGGGTAAATGTCACCAGATGATGCATTTATATACAGTCTTCCAAATTCTTTTTCCTGGAATATACAGAAAGAATTTATCCATAAAGTATTTTTATAGTAGTATTAACCCTATATGTTGGAAGCTCTATAACTGTGAGGACAGTTTACTGTTTTCCTTTACTTGACTTCTATGACAAAGCTGGTCATGAGAAATGGATAACTGGTGGTTAGGTACATGAATTACCAGCATACTTTTTGACCACCTCTGTTCCAGGATTCTTGTACCTATATCAATTAATAGCTGATTTAAAATAATGTTCCATGTCACAGACTAGCAATTTCTAGATGCTAGATAGGTCTCAACAAAGAGACACAATGAAATGATTAATGGTCAAAATAACTAAAGAACTAGTAATGAATCATTAAAAAAATCAAATTACTTGATATTGAGCTCTGACCCACTGTACCTAGAAAGTTCATGTCGGAAGCTATAATTACCCTTTTCGTAAAATGGATGTTTCATTCTTCCACAAGAAATATGCAGATAAGAGAAGAACATCAAAATACATAACTGCTCAGATTTTTCAGATATACTCTTTTTTTTCTAGGAAGAAAATGTTACCATCTGGCCTCTGTGGGTAGAGATCAAACACAGAGCTGAGATGCTGCACTTTGTTACCATTCATCACAGAACAGAGGTAACCTCACTGAGGGCTTCACTCAGCCTTTTATAAACAACTTGCTAGGTATATTAGGGTTTTTTGAAAAACAAAAGCAAAATAACACAAAACAAAACTAAAGAAAACCTCAACCAAGCAACCAAAATAACAATTAAAAAAAAGAAAACAAGAAAATTTTCTTAGTAGAATAGATGTTTTTTTCCCTTGTGTCTGTGCAGGGTTATGAGCACTCATTCACTCTGATCTCAGGTGAAAAAAATATGTCATCAGATTTTGCAATTTGATCCTGAAGCTGACCTTTCACAAACTCCAATGTGAAATGCAGTGTTTTGACAGCGGGCAGTGGGTGCTGATTGGGTACTACACACATCTGTCTCTGTGCACTTGAAACACCTCTTTGTTACAGGTCTGCCTGGTGTTTCACATCCGTGGTGTGTAATGCCATGGGAGTGTCCTTTGTCATTCTGCACTAATGGTGCCTGTCAGGCACAGAGCGCTAGTGCCTCACAGACTTGTGACCTGGCACATCTATCTTGCAGATGGCACCTTTGCTTATACCTGACTTTGTCTCTGTACATTCTATACAGATTGTTTGGTTTGGTGTATTTTGTTGGGTTTTGTTTGTTTGTTTGTTTTGTTTGTTTTTTAGTTTTGGGCTTTTTGTGGGGTTTTTTGTTTGCTTGTTTGCTAGGTTTGTTGTTGTTGTTTTTGTTTGTTTGTTTGTTTTAAATAAAAACTTTTTTACAGGAGTTTGGCATGCAGCTCCTGTTGTTAATCCAATCCTTCAACATCTTTCTTGCATAGTACAAGATGGGAAAAAAAAAAAAAAGAATTCACGTGGGAGTGTAAGTAGCCGCCCACTGCATCATTTGTCTTCCTTCAGCAACCCCAAAATCCAGATTTTAATATCTGCTAATGGGTTAAGAACATGCAAACCTTCATCTTTGTCATGCTTTGAGCAGTAACTCTTTGATAAAGCACTTGAAAAAGCCCTTAGGTGCTATTGAGGCCAATGGATAAAAATGTGCATTTAAATCTGTTTTCACTATGTTCTGCTGGGATCAAGACTTTTTATAAATCCTGCAGGTCTCTGCAGCAGACTTGTTAGGCAAAGGAAAATCCCTGCCCAGAACTTAGTGCAAACAAGCAGAAAAGAGAAAGGAATGACATCCCTGAATCCCTATTCTCTTGTGATACAACCCAACATATGTGAAGAACTCTCAGTAGCACATTATCAATCAATAGGAGAAAAACAGGCGTATGTGTGTATATATACACCTACATATATATATATATATATATATATATATATAATTAATTCAGGATTTTTTCACCTAAGGACAGTCCTGTCTCAGAACACCTTCTGGAGTCCCATTAACAGAGAAAAAGCCCAATGCTTAAACACCATTTCAAGACACCTCAAAGAGGTACTATAAAAGGTTGTTTCAACAAAAAATTCTCATTATTAAATTCTCAGAGAGGGTGGAGTAGAAATATACATTTGTGAAGAATGCAAACTATATAAAAGGAAGAAGAAAGGAAAGCAAGCTCATGTAAAAAACACACAAAAATTATACAAATGCAATTTCCTATATAAAAAAATAAATAATTTACAATATTTTGAAAGAAGAGAGACTTCTTTTTCCTGCATAATTTTATCAGAATATTAATCAATTTCCAACATTGAGAAAACTGAACAGTCATTTGCCCATCTTAAACTTCACTACCTCAATTTATTTTGCCAAAGATTTACAGTTTGAGAATTTTTGTGTCTCCCTCCCAGTCTGTACCTTTTAGGACTGTAATGGTCATTGGAGATTACTTTTTTTTTTTTTTTTTAATTCTTATTCTATTAATAACTCAACATCTTCCTATAAACCAAAGCAATTTGGTGCAATAATTCCACAACCTCTGTCCTTTGTCTATTTTAAGATGCTTAGTAGATGAAGAGTAGGTGAGTGTATTAGCAGATTATTAAATTATAATAAACATTTAGAGTACAATTTCACCCAAAGATATTTGCTATTGCATGCAGAAATTCTGAATTTAAATTTCAATTTATATTTACTGTGTATTTAAAGCAGTGTGTTTATGTTAATTTTAGAATGAGGTTTATACAAGTAAGAAGCTTGCGTAAATTGTTCAGAAACTTGTAAAACTGTAAACAAATGGGCAAGATATGTGTGGGGGCTCTTACTTTGGTTTTTTGTTTGTTTTTTTTTAGGTGGAACAAGTTCAAACTGCTCTATGAGAAAAAAGAATAAAAAAACCTCCAAACTTTTTCTCATATATCCAACTGAGTCTTTTACTGAAATGTACTCTCTGCCACAACTGTTAATCTATATGACAGTCTTAACCAGATTAATGTCAGACATATTACCATCTTTTTTCCCCCACCATTATAAGGTCATAATCTGTTTTAGTCAGTTACAGATCCAAATCCTCCTGAAGTAGATCTTGAGCTATCAGCTTTAAATATGTCACATCAGATTGGCCTTTTGCTGTACTAACTTTAAACCAGGATGAATTATTTCACTTGTACCTGTCCTGGTGTAATCTAATTTTGCCATTCTCCCCATGCATTACCTCTGGCCAGCAGCTGCTCTCCTCAGGGATTCTCCATTAGTACCTCTGAGCAGGAGGTGATTTCACCTTCCTGACCAAGGACAGTGAAGAAATATGTGTCACAGAGGCTAATTTGGGGTTCCTAAATCATATGTAAAGCAGGTGAAATTTGCTTTGTAACATGATTTAAAGGAAAAAACTGACTTTACGCTTTGGAAACACCTATCCTTGTTAAATAAATGTTTATGACCAACATGAAACTCTGTGTGCACTAAACCCAATTCTCGTGTTCATCCCATATGTTCATACTTCCGGTAGCTCAGAAATTCAGGAAAGGTCTTCAAAAAATGGAAAAATGTTATTTTCATAATTTCTCTTGTGACATGCTCTTCAATTGTGGTGATGATGATGATATCATTTTCTTTCTATTTATTTTCCTTTTCTTTCTTTTGTTTTTTCCTTTCTTCTTTTAGATATAGACTTCAAAGCTTCTAACTTCATGCTGTTATTGAATCAGAAAATCATAGAAAAGTTTGGAAAGAAAACCTGCAAGTTATCTGGAACAACTTCCTCCAAGAAGCAGTGACAACTTGCAACTCAGTTAAGACTGTGCAGCTCATTCAAGTCTGTGCAGCTCATTCCTGAGAAGTTTTGAAATGTCCATGTTATCCTTTACCCAAACTGTGTATCTTTGTGCTTTCCTCAATCACTGGTTTGTTATTCTGTTAAAGATTTAAGAGCCTTACTTCTGGGCATTACAAATTCATATTAATCTAAGGTGAAACATGAAAACTCTGTTCCTCCTCTTTTTAATTAATTAAAGATCAAATGCAGACAATAGCTGGTGTCTTAACTGGAACTCCACTCAAAACCCATTTGTTTTATAGTGGAATTCAGGATTAAATCTCATACTCAAGCCCAGCTCTTAATTTTTCAGCATTGTTTTCATGGCTTCTTGTGACAGAATAACACGCACAGCAGAATGAGTTTGCCACAGCCATAAAGTTTATTGACTTAGACTTTTATCTCAAAGCATTGATATTTATGTGGGTAGATCGATGGATCACAGATGTTCACAGATGACCTAGCCAGTGGCGTTATTCAATATAAAACAAAAATACTTTTCATCAGGCTGCAGCTTCTGCGAATTTGCATCTTTTCAGCCCTTTCATTTTTGTCAAAGTGCCTAAAATATTTATGTGCACAACAGAAACAACACTAAGATATGAAATAGTGTAGCAGAATTAAGTTTAAAGTCTTTGAGGTCTAGCAAAGATACATGGGAATAGATTGCCTAAAAAGGAAGTAGAGCCTTCATTCTTGCTAGGCCAGAGGCTGTTACACAAATGTAAACTTGGTCGTAAACTAGATTGCAAAAACACTCAGTCCAATAGCAGAATTGATCCATGAAAAAGATGTCCTTTGGATAATCTTACCACTTCTAATTAAAGCTATGTTTTATCAATGGAAAATAATTCGGTGGGGGTTTTTTTGTAGATATGAACATTGGAGCCATGGTGCTAACAACGCCACTAAAATTATTATTTTATTAGTGCTGAATTTAGGCTTGGAGAAAATAAGTAGTGAAAGATATTCATAGAAGTTGTTTTTTGTCCTCTGAGGACTTTTGTAAGTTATTATAATGAGAGATAGAAAGTTGTTTGCAGAGGTGATATATGCAGGCTGCCTTAAAACCTTACTGTAAATTACCCTCAAAGTTGCCAAAAGATCCTTTGTTGTCTCTAACAAGAGCATCTGATGCAGGTGTGTGATTTCTTCAGTGACTGTGAAAGGTCAAATATTAACAACTCAGACTTCATCAAACCATTTCATTATTGAAGACTGGACTGAAGTCCTATACACTGCTCTGTTTTTATCTTTAGGAAAAACAAAACAAAACAAACAAACAAACCAAACCAAAACCCAAACCAAACCAAACAAAAAAAATGAACCAAACAAACAAACAAAAAACCCCAAAACCACCAAGATCAGCAACTAAAACCCAGAATTTCAGACATACAAAATCAGTAAGAAATATATTAAAAAAAAAAAACCTTAGATACATATATCAGACATGTGTTGTCTAAAACAAATTTGAATGGCAGTGAAATTCTTATGTTATCCACGTCCATCAGCACTGAGAAAATTGTATCAACTTTTAACTAGCCTCCTGATATTTGTGGTTCAAAATCCAGGGAGTTTATATAGTTATAATAATAGTATATACTTTACTTTATGCATACTTTTTTCCCCTTGTACACACCTAAGTTTACAAGACTCACCCTTTCTTAGAAATCATTATTCACCAGTGCCATCAGAGAGGAAAAAGAAAAACAAAAGAAACCACCATTTGACTATGCTTTCTTGTTTTAATATTAAAATTCATAATTATAGAGGATTAATTAATTTCCTGAGAAGACACCAAAAATAGATGGCAAAGCAGGAATAGTATCTTCAATGTGTTGGTCACACTTTAGTTGCACAAATATCCTCACTATATATCAGGGTGGTGAAAAAATTATTTTCATACTTTGGAGAATTTAAATTCATGGAATTTAAAAGAGTGTAAATTACCAATTTCCTGCTCTCTCTCAAGAAGGAGTTCTTTCCAATTGTCCTTTTCAGAGAAACAGAAATTTTAGTATGGCAATTAGCTAGTTTACTTAACTGAGAAGAAAATATTCCTGTGATCACTCAGGCTAACAGCGAAAGCAAGCAAGAACAAATCCGTACTTTAATGAGTGCAGATGGCAATACTATTCTACATCTCATCTCTTCTGCATTGCAAATTCTCTTATTAATATCCTTATATGTCCATTTTAGACTTGGGGATTTTTTTTTCATGTTACTCCACATTTCCCCATGGTGTTCATAATTAAAAGTCTCCAGAGTAGACTAAAGTTAATCTGAGCTCTTGTTCTGCCTCTGAGTTCCATAATTATAACTTGCTACAGTTGTGGCTTTTTATAAAAGACTCGATTTATGCACTGCTATAGCAGTACTGCTATTCTTTTTTGGGGAAGAGGAAACAAGGGCAGAAGGGTATTTCATCTTCATCCTGAGAGCCAACTGCACATCACGTCAGGCTTGAAAACAGCAACCTGGAGCACAGAGGCTACAGATGCTTTTGTGGGACAGGTTTCTTGGCTTTCCTGCATGAGGTCAATTACAGCAGCAATTACATCACGGCTTTAGCCAAAATCCTCCTTTTGGCACTGAAACAAATCACCAGCTGGAATCCACTGCAGATTTCAGATCAGCAACCAAAAAAAAAAAAAAATCCAGTGTAATTTGGGTGAGGATAAGAGTGCAAGCTAAAACTTCTTGAAAAATATTACATACAAAAATATTCTGTGGCAGGTCATTGCACTATCCACTCTCATCTGCTCAGTAAGTCTCCACATAGTTTTTAGTACATGCCCTAGTGTGGTCGAAGTGCTTTATCCCCACTTTCCAGTAGCAAACCTAATTCTCTGAAGGGGGAAAAGATATTGTAAGAGGGAGCGTGTCACGAGTAAAATACAACCAGCCAGATGGCACATGGCTCTGGGTCAAGTGAAAGACAAATCTGCAGCTCTCCCAAGGCAGTCTGGGAGACACTGAGTTGCATGAGGTGTAATCCTTCTACCAGCTCTCTTGCCTGTAGTGCAAACAGGTCATTTTTGACATCACAAAGCGTTCAAGTGCTCTCTATAACTTCGATTTGAAGGTAGCACACAATAGAATTAGGACTGAAATTGTCTCCACAGATCTTGAGCAGAAAAAAGAATGCTCTGTACTCCACTCTGTAACTGTTTGAGGACTGACAGCAATTAGGAGAATCAATTAACTCAATGAAAGCCTAATGAAACATCTACTGACGTATGGGATAGCCATAGTGGTTTTAATATTAACCTTGTCTATTTTCACACAATTGTCCAGGAATACCAACCCTTGCATGAAGTTAGTTGAGAACAATTTCAGTCTACAGAAATGCCAGACCTCACACCTTGAAGGAGTCTCAACACCTTGAAGGAGTCTCAACACCTTGATTGGCTGCTGCACGTCAGCTTCTGCTCACCTGCATCTGCCAGAGCACTCTGGCTGTGTCTTTGCTGTTTTTCATGTGGTAACACAGGGGTATAGGTGCACCAAGATGGCTCTGGGAGGAGGAAGTCTAGAGGGTTTTGTTTCCCTTTGCAATCTTATTGTTTTATGTGAAAGAAAAGCATCCTTGTGACCAAGCTGACTCTGCCCACTAAAGTATCTTGCTGCTACCAACAGGGATGCCTCCCTTTCCCGTCCCTTCTATCACTCCCACAGATGTGCAGCCTTGTACACTTTTCAGTCCCAGGACTGGGTCGCAGAATACAATTCAACTCACCAACTCAGCAGAAAACAAAGGGATCCAAGTACGACCTAAAAAAAGACCCAAAACCAAAACCCAAAACAAAATAAAAACAAACCCAAAGCAGACAAACAAACAAACAAAACCAAAGCCAACCCCAAAAAACCAAAGCAAAGCAAAGAAAAAAAACAACAAAAAACAAAGAACCCAAGAAAACAAAACAAAAAAACCCAAACAAACAAACGCCAAAAAACAAACAACAAAACAAGTCAGGTAATTTATAGTTGCTTAGGTAACTGAACTGTCTCATAAGGGTAAGGCATGTGCCAGAGAGCTCAAGAGAAGTAACAGGATCAGAAGTAACACGATACCAGAAGGAGTTTAAAAAAATTATTATATGTTCTTCCTGCTGTACTGTAATTAGTTTATGTGCCTTTCCACTGACATTATACTAAGGATTCACCTTCTCCACATTTTGGCTTAATAGTATAGAATGATTTTGGAGGGCAGGAGGAGTGGACACAGGAAGTGGAGAGAGAAGAAACAAACTCATCAGTTTGAGGATAGAATGAAGCTAGAATTGTCCCACAGACCAGGCAATTACACTCAGTGGAGAAGGCTGGGTTTTAAGTTAAGGCTGCCCCAGACCCACTGGGGAACAAAGCCTTTGTTACAAGCCAAGGCACAACCTGTGTCCATCTCTGGACCCCATCTGGATCACTGCATCCAGCTCTGGGTCCCTCAGCACAGGAAAAACTGTTTGGACAGCAATGGACCTGTTGGAGAAGGTCCAGAGGAAAGGCTGAGAGAACAGGGGCTGGTCAGCCTAGAGAAGAGAAGGTCCTGTAGAGTCCTTGGAGCACCTTCCAGGGCCTAAGGGGGCTCCAAGAGAGCTGGAGAGAGACTTTTGACAAGGTTTTGTGGTGATAAAGGGGAGTGGCCTGTGCTTTAAACTAAAAGAGGGTTGATTTAGATTAAACATAAGGAAGAAGATTTTTTAAAATGAGCATGGTAAAACACTAGCAGAAGTTGCCCAGATCCCCCATCCCTGGAAACATTCACGGTCAAAATAAGCGTAGCTCTGAGGAGCCTGATCTGGTTGAAAAAGTCCTAGTTCACTGCAGGGGATAAGTTGGTCTAAATGGCCTTGAAGGTCTCTAGCAACCCAAACCGGTATATGATTCTATGGCCTGTGCGGTCAGCTACTTGTATTACGGCTCAGAGAGCTACCATGCCAAATTCCTGCAAAGACAATTTGAAACTGATCCTTAATGTAGTATTTTTGCCTTTTTTTGTTGTTGTTTGTTTGTTTTGTTTGTTTTGTTTGTTTGTTTTGCTTTTTGTTTTTTGGTCTTTGGGTTTTTTGTTTGTTTGAGCTTTTTTGTTCTTTTTTTTATTTTTTTCTGGGAATAAACCCTTTGTCCATCAGATAACCAAGGCCCTTAATTGATGTGCAATTGCCACAAGCAGAAACACACCACATCACTTCTCATCTCTGCTTATAAAATCTTTGAGAGCTTTATGTCATCTGGGCGGAGCTGACCAAGGACTGAGCAGCTCTGTGACCTCTCCTTGTCACCATCCAGCTGTACCTACATAATGCCTCTCAAACAAGCACCTTCTGCATGGCAGGCAGAAATGGATCATCAAGCAAGATTAAAAGCCTGGTCAGAGAAAACTGACTTTCTTTCATCTCACCCAAGGTTTCAGCAGCTCTTAAACCCCTAATTGCTGAGCCTTCACACTCCACTTCCTAGACTGAGGCATGATGTGGGCTCTGTATTTATTTATCTCACCCTACCAGTCGCCCACAGAAAATACAGTAGTTCTCTTTTTATGAAGTAAGAACATTTGGCAGCACTGCAGGTGCTTTTTGTCCAGTATCTCTGTTACAGCAGGCAGAAGCTAGATGGGTGATTACAGATTCACAAATCTCAAGAGATTCAGAAGTTTATTTCTGACAGGCACCGAGGGGTGTTCTTGCTTGTGTACTATCCAAACACGCTAGTCAAACTTCTTATGTAGTCATTTCTAACACTGCAGTGGCCTATTTGAAGACAATAGCCCAAATTCATTTACAAGAAAGTTTCTCTGACTTCCATCTTCTTGCCTCAAAGTCATTAGGCAACAAGAATGTCAAGTCAGAATGGGTTTGTTTATGTAGACACACATTTCTTAGGACTCAGCTTTTAAATTGAGACATCCCAGGCTCATTGTACTGTGACATGAGACAAGTTAAGACTACATTTGGTTTTACGCTTAGATCTAGTGATTTCAGTGGTATCACACAGCAATGTATAAACAAGGTAAGTGAGAAAGAGAGAAACCATCAGATAGAGAAGATTTTCTTTGAACAAAAGTATGTCTGTGCCCAAAAAGCTTATGGTTTTTTCCATCTAGAGCAGTCATATTAAAACTGATGTCTCTTCCCTTCTTCCCATCTTGGCTCTCTTATATCCAGGGATCAAACTTGCTTTTACAAGAAGCAAAATATTTTGCCTTTATGAAGAGTGACTGGGCTCTGTAAGCTCAAAAAGGGAAATCTTACCATCGTTCCTCCTTTTTTGCATAGCAGAAGGACTGTGACTGCTGTTAGCCAGTGCTCTTGGAGTATAAGCATACCATCATGTTACAGAAATACAAATATAGCCACAAGATGAATATTTACATGCTGGCACATGCAAATACAGGATAGAACAATGTAACTGATTTCAGCAGTTTGGGGTGCCTGTATCTCAGGTCCCTGTGAGAAAGGAGATATTCTGTGTGGCTTGCTTTAAGTATTTTTTTTTGGTTGGTTTTTTTTGGGGGTTTTTTTGGTTGTTTTTTTTTTTTTTAATTCCCTAGAAATCAGCCCTGTAAATTGGGTGTATTGGACTCTGGTTAGGGGCTTCATTTAACCTTTCCTGGCTTTGCACAACAGCAGCTTGTAAAACTGCTAGCTGTACTTCTTTCGATTAAAGCAGAACTAATATAAAAAAAGCATTTCCTTTTGCTTATAAGTCTCAGGTTAAATTAAAAAATAAAGATCCAGCAGACAAAAACAAGAGAAGATTTTGAAATTTGCCTAAGCAATATTTTCAGAGATTAAAAAAAAGTTCATTATGAACCTTGGGCAAAGATTTGAGTGGTTTCTTATTTGATCAGAACCTGTTTGTTTATCCCTAACTTTAACCATATGGGAGCAGTTTTATAGAGCAGGCTCATAAAATGAAAATGACAGAGCACACAGCTCAATCTGAGTCTGCTTGGGCTGTAAATATCTTGTTATCACCAGCTATGATGCTCTAAACCCTAGCTCCTGTATTAGCATAGTCAGTGCTGTGCTCTTCCAGACTGTAAAGGTAGTTCAGCCTGAAGATCCAGAAATGTCGAATGCCAAAAACACACATCAACATAGAAAATGTCAGCATTGTAAAACAAAGGGCAATACAAAAATGGGCATCAGCTTTGATGAGGAAGGAAAAAAGGTGGAAAGAGAAAGAAAGAGAGAGAGAGAGAGAGAGAGAGAGAGAAAGAAGGGAGGCAGGCAGGCAGGCAAGAAAGAGAAAGAAAGAAAGAAAGAAAGAAAGAAAGAAAGAAAGAAAGAAAGAAAGAAAGAAAGGAAGGAAGGAAGGAAGGAAGGAAGGAAGGAAGGAAGAAAGAGAAAGGAAGAAAGAAAGAAAGAAAGAAAGAAAGAAAGAAAGAAAGAAAGAAAGAAAGAAAGAAAGAAAGAAAGAGAAAGAAAGAAAGAAAGAAAGAAAGAAAGAAAGAAAGAAAGAAAGAAAGAAAGAAAGAAAGAAAGAAAGAAAGAAAGAAAGAAAGAAAATACAAAAAGGTCAAATCAGACACAGGTGAAGTGAGTAAACTCAGTCCCAAATAGACAATGCAACTTGACAAGACAGCAGAACAGATCAGTGAGAGAGAAAAGTAAATCTCTTTTTAAAAATAAATTTCTAATTTGATTTTTCTGTTTTCTCTTGCTGACCATTTCCACAGCACACAGTTCTACACAGTCATGGCATGGCTACTCTTAATCTTTTACTGCACTGGCTTTAAGAAAGAAAAAATAAAATAACCCCCAACAAAACAACAACAAAACAAAAAACAATAACTAAACCAAACAGAAACAAAAGCTAAACCCGAAAAAACCTCTCCATTCTGCTGGCTGGAGGGATACAAACACCCCTTGCCCAGTTCCAGAGGATGCCTATGGGCTCAATTTACTCGTGCAATATCAGCTTCAGCTTTCGGTGGCTCTGTACCACCAGGGTGCTAAGAAGAGTTAAAATTTGGCCCTAGTTGATGTTATACCTGCTCCCATCAGTGCCTAGTTACACATCAGATTGATTGTAAAGCTTTATTGTTTTATAAGTCTCTGCTTGGTCTGTTACCAAGTCACATTAACAATCTGTTAATGGTTTTCATTATTCCCAAAGCATCCACAATAGGTGTCTACGACCTGGAAACAGTCCTTAGAGGAGTGAAAAATAATGACGATAATTGTGTTGATCTGCTCCTCAAGTGACATTTCTGATGCTCGGGCGGTAAGGGTTCTGAGCATGGTTTCTGCTCCCTGAGCAGTGCCTGGCCCCTAAACAAAGGGGTGTTAAGAATATGTAAAAGCACCCGACGACAATTCGGAGCAGAGAAATTAAATTCACTCCTGTCAGCTCTTAACTTCAAAGAAGGAAGGGAAAAAGTTAAGGAAAAATGTAAGCCTATCTGGAACTGCTTCCTGAAAGTAAACTCTCATCCATCTTTAATGGAAAAAGTGGAAGTAAACAGGCTGGCTTCAGTCATTTAAATGTAAATTTGGCTAGTCACTGTGGAACCTATGAAGAAAAAATCTTGTCTTAACAACTTGATGAGAATTTGCAAGTCCAATCTATAGTTTCTTGCTAGGGAAGGTGGTGCTAAATAACGATTAGGAGGGCATTAGCCAGCAGCTGTGAAACACAGCTCTTGTTCCTGGCTTCACCACTGATCTGCAGTCTGACATTGATCAAATAACCTGACTTCTCCATTCATTTGTTTTCCACTCATCTTATATTTAATTGAAAAAAGGAATTTTGATACCATTGATTGTTTCTTTTCATGCATTCAGACAGCAGGAATAAGCGTTTGGGAACATATCAGCTAATTCTTTCAAGCACATCTGTAGTTGAAAGGAAAATAAAACTATACTTTGGTTATTAGCTTTAGAGAATCCATTCCCTGATTAGTTGTTCTCATAGAAAATGATGACTTTTTCCTCAGGTTTCAGGGTGTTTTGTAAGCAGATATAATTACTGTAAGCTGGACTTGATCCCCGGTGGAGAAAAACATATCAAGAAAATAAATATATATTTATATCTATTTGACATTACAGAATCAAATTCTTCTTAAAGTATCAAAACATCAGTGTCAAACTATTCTTTTAAAGGGAACTAACAGGACCTGCTATCAAAAAACAATGTCAGCAAAGCTAACACTATGGTCAGATGAACTGATAGACAACAAGTAATTTGGATAATTCAGAAAACCTTCAGTTTAAAAGTGTGGGATTCTTTCCCAGACAAACATTTCTCAGTTAAGTCCACACACTCCAGTCACTGTGCTGTGTTATATATCCCTGCTTCCCTGTCCCTGAGGGTCACCAGTGGTGCCTACTGAGAATAAAAGGAGGGTCACCATGGACTTTAATGGTCAGTTCTTTGTAAGATGGCTCTGACATACTTTGACTCATGCAGAGAATTTTTGGTACAGATTATAGAAATTAGGACAGTTCCTCTTTCTGTGAGTCTGCAACCATCTTTCACACACTGGCCAAGTCAGGTCCCAATTAATTATAAGATCCAGGGACTGAAGCCAAAGAAATATTAGAAATTGTTTCTTTGCTTTGAAAATATAGCATATGCAAACCTAGATTTCAGTCAATGAAATTTAGGATACTAAATATCTTTCTGCCATCCTGACACCTTAATTCTTCTTGTAATACTGCCTGTTATTGTTCCCATACTGAGAGAAACAAGTTGTTCAGACCTCATGTATAAGTGCTATTAGCTTCCAAAACTATTTGTCTGTCTCTCATAAAAATCTCTGTTTTGTAGTCTTCTTGAATCTCATTTTAAAAACCAGTGGGGTTTTTTTTGTTTTTTTTTTTTTCTCTGTAAGTCATCAGACACCCCACTGCCTAATTGGAGATCATGGATCCCATGATAAGAGTAAAGGACTGAAAAATAATTGGCTATTGCAATGCTCAGCTTTGAAGTCCTTAAATCCAATTTTGTATTCACACTTAAGAACTGCACTGGACTGGTTTACCCACAGCAGGCATTTTTCTTTTTAAAGACTTATTTATTCATTTTTTAATAATTTTTAAACAGGTTTGAAGAGGCTTAGCTTTTGTTAGTAAATACTCACATGTCAGTCATTTGGACTAGCTTGAACAGACCAGCCTAGAGCTCATGTATCCCTAGATGTAGAGTATATGTGGATTTTTATTTATGGCACTGATTTCTCATCTTCTTTTGAATTTAGCATTTTATACTAAAGTATGAGAGTTTAAAATACAGTTAGATAAAAAAGACATGAGTGTAAAGGCAATACAAAGCAGTGACAAACAGAGAATGATGCATATATTTGTTATAGTAATTTTCAGTTTTACAGATCACAATATTTTGTTCGATAGATCCATAACTGCTGATACAAAAAAGGTATTTTTAAAAGAAAGTTTCCCAAAACATTACCATGTTTAATTTTTGAAACCATGGTGAAAATATCAATTCACAGGGAGGTTCAGTGTTGTTCTGGGTATCCCAGGACCATTTCCCTAAATCCTTGATTTTTTAGGGGGTTACATGACAATAAGCAAGAAATAAAACACCTTCTGAACAAGCAAGTGAATTTCTTCTTTTAATGATGAGGTGATACTTCTGAATCTTCTTCTTCATCTCTTCATAAAGCATTTAAATGATTCTGAATATATTTATTTGTATTGCTAAGGAAAGCGAAAAAAAGCAGAAAATGAAGAAATCTTGCTACATAAAAGAATGAAAGAAAATATAATCTTTTACTTTAAATTTGTTTGCCAGTAGCTTATAAAATCTCTGGGTTATATGAAGCTTTTAATCTATCACCCAGAGCTGAACTTTCTCATTGAAAACACATTTTATTGAATTG
This sequence comes from Entomyzon cyanotis, assembly GCA_024500445.1. Taxonomy (NCBI): domain Eukaryota; kingdom Metazoa; phylum Chordata; class Aves; order Passeriformes; family Meliphagidae; genus Entomyzon; species Entomyzon cyanotis. The sequence goes on along the minus strand of JAKEPQ010001021.1, from coordinate 47,030,826 downwards.
CATTTAAATTATTTAGCCATTTTTATAGGCATAAGGTGATCAAATACATAATGTATTTTGATGGTCCCCAAAATGTCCCTGATGTGTACTGGCTTTTGCTAATTAAATTCAGACTACTTGCTTCTTTAATGTTTCATTTCTTGTTTCTCTTTTTCTGTCTCTCTCTTTCTTCTTTCCCTCTTTCTTTCTTGCTTTCTTGCTTTCTTTCTTCTTTCTTCACAGGAAAAAAATAAAGGTCAGCTGTTAATTAGCGGTTGTCTGAAAGTATCCATTAATATTACATAAATTACTGCCTCAAAATCCAATTAGAATCCTGGGCCATATTGAAACTAAATAGATCATTTAATTTTCAGGGCACAATATGAAATGAGGTCTAGGAAAGAAATCAATACTGGTTCAGTAAGGAAATATCAAGAGAGGTGTGGGGGGTGGTGGTGGTGTGTATACTCACATAACATAGTAATCTCAGCTTTATGAGGACTTGGATGTATGAGATAAATATGTATTTAAATGTGCAGCAAAGCTGGCTTTAAAACAATAGGAAAATATCCAACTCTTCAGCTGCCTGTGTTTCTTATTCTGTGAGGTTTTACATTTCTTCTGATCTTCTCCCCCTCCCCCCCCCTTTTTGTTTTTTTTTTTTCCCTTTCAGCTGGGGTAACATCTTATCCCAATTTAAGAAAAGAGAACATTATAAACTTTTGATTAAAGGAGGACATGACCACAAAATCAGATCTTTTGAATTAGAAAACTATGGACAAGTAGGAAAAAAAAAATAGTATTTTATTTGTTGTGGAAGTTGTACAGTTTGACCATGAAAAAAATAAATGAAAAAATGTATAGACCTGGTTTCTATACAGCAAATATTGTGATTAACTAATCTTTGAACAGTACCAATATTTGAGTTTCCTGAGCATTTACAAAGGGATGTAATTGAGTTGGTTGGCCTAATGGCTCATTTTAGGACATTTGGAGAGCCAGTGCTTTTAGCAATTTCTTTTAGCAAGAGCCCTTCTCTGTACATAATGAACAGTAATTGATCAATATGACATGGAAATGTGTTTTTGTTATTATTAGCTTCTCCTGTGGATAAAAGGAGTGCAAGTACTTCTACAAAAGACCATTAGGCAAATGGACTAGAAGTATCAAACTGTTGGATTGAATGGGCAGCTCCAGAGCTTGAAGAAGCCAGGTTCCTAAGCAAATAAAATTGGTAGATGGTATCACAGCCACTTATCCAGCAAAAAAAGGACCTGGTAAATAATGGTTCAGAACATTCAACTCGAACTGCATTAGCAGGTCAAGCAGCCAGTGAGAGATGAGGAGGGGATGGAAAAAGGGAAAGTAAGCAACAAGGGGGAAGGAGGTGGAAGAATTCTGGTTATGTAAATTTCTGCTTTTTTCAGAGAGCAAGGATAGAATATGTGATGCATATCACTGCAGACTCATCTGGACAAATGGAAAGTTTGTTTAGAATGCTCCTTTGAATTGCTGGTGGCCCCCAACACTAAATAAATCTAATCTAAAGGTCTTAGTTATGGAATTAAAACTCTGGTAGAAGGGTAGAAGACTTGCCAGGATAAAGCATTAAAATCCTAGGTGTTATCCAGTCAGGAAGGATCTATTTAACAAAAGAAAATAAACACAGGCAATATCTGTAAAAAAAAACTTACTTTCCCTTTGGTCCTTACAAAGTTATTTTCAGAAGAAAAATGGTCAGGTGTAAAAAGAAAATAATGGAGGGAGATTTCAGAAATACATTTCTGGTTTGGAAAGTTGTTTATAACACAGTGTTTGGGATACTGCTCTTGCAAAAGCCTTGGGGACTTGTGCTGGAGAGGTGTGGATGAGAAGGAGAATCCATGAAGCTCTGCTAAGTCCTGTCCTCTTAAAAGTTGTTAAGTTGTCAGACAGAAGATATGAATCATGAATCAAAAGAACCAGTGCAAAAATGGAGTGTTAACAACAGAGAACCTGGAATTTCTTATCCATTTAACACAAAGCCAAAGTAGAAGGAATACAGGAAATGTCATTAATCTGATTGTTTCCCTCTGCCTCCTCAGTCTTCATAGAGATGGCAAAAGGGGAAACACTTCGGAGGAACTGCAATATAGGAAATTCTGGTTTGAAATCAGGAAAAAAAAGTTTCAAGGGTGAAGATTATAATAATGCAAAGAAAGGCAAACATTTTTAGTACATAATTCCCTTCTGCATTTGGGACAAGCTGAAAAATGTACTCATAGCATATGTTGACATAATTCCAGCTCCAAAAAATGGTTGAAACTTGCTAAACCACTGCTACTAAGTTTGATATATTTTCATTAACGTATCTGATAGTTTATAACAAAGAACCTTATAAAAACTGTCTGAGACCATCTCTGCCATCTCTATGACAATGTTCACCAAATTTTGGAATGCTGGAGATAATTCAGAGAGCTGTTTACAAAAGTGCTGGTGTTTTCAAAAGGAAGCAATAAACCTGAATAACTCTATATATTTTGTAAAGATTCACTCTTACTTATTTTATGTAAAGTAGATTCCATCTAACTAATGTGACATTTTCATTTGAGAGGAGCATATGTTAAATTAATAAATACAGCAGTGCTGGTACAGTGCTCTTAGATGTCCATGAGGCATTTGATTTGAGGCTATACAATTTTGATATAGTATATTTGATTAAGTAATTAAAACAGTTAGAATCAATGCAATAAATAGGTTTAAAGGAATGAACAGATGCATTTCGTTGTAAATAGTTTTGTTTGCAGTCAGATGCTATGCCATTTATAAAGTTTATCGTGAGTGACAGAGCTGAAGCCTCAAGACATGAAGTTGAGAAAAGCTGAGTATCCTTGAGAAGAATTGAGCAGCTCAGGGGTGATCTTATCTGTATGAATACATACCTGATGCCAGGGTGTAGAGAAGACAGAGCCTGACTCCTGCCAGTGGTACCCAGTAACAGGACAAGAGCCACTGGGCACAGAGTGGGAAAAAACCCCAAGACATCTCCTTCAAACATAAGGAAAGAAAAGGCACATTATGCTGATCAAGCGCTGGAACAGATTCCCAGACAGAGAGAGTATGGAATTTTCATTGATGGAAATATTAGAAGTCCAGCAGGACAAAGTCCTGAGTAACCTGATCTATTTGACCAAGCTTTGAGCAAGGTGGTTATCCTACCTGACCTCCAGACATTCTTTCAAACCTCAGGTATTCTGTGATTCTGAAAAGTCTTATTCAATTCTGACGGTAAGACAAAGGTAAGCCAATACTACAGAATTTCAGGTAGGCGAAAATAAACATAATTGTTTTAATATACAGTCAAAGAAGTCTGAAAATTTTTGAGGGTCATTATGTCTAACCAATGAAAATAAATCTTCATTACCATTGTAGGGACCAGTACTAAAAAGAACTAACATAGGACCTAGCCCAGAAAAAGAGGAAGATCTTGAGAAGTAGGACTGAACTTAGATGATCTTCACATTTAACACAGCATAGCAATAAGACCTCAAAGAAGAATGAGAGAAACATATCACATTAATGGTTTTCTCTTGCAGATGGGGTCTTTGTTCTGGATTATGTAGTGCCTCATTCCTTTGTTCTGCAGCCTTGCAGGATGGCATATGGCCCCACGTGTTTTATATGAGACACAGCCTATTTAATCTTTTCAGCAACAATTAAGTTTCCATGTTAGCTGATTCACAGATTATTGTATCAGAACTATTAAACTGGTGGGTTGTTTTTTTTCCACCTCTGTTTAGCTATTTTTTTGTTGTTGTTTAAAACAAACACTTGTCTCTGTGGTGCAGCACATACCAATATAGAACAGAATTACAATGTACTTCCAGCCAAAATCAGTTTATTGTCTATTTCAGTAGTTTTCTTATGGTAGCAATTATTCTCTGTAAGCCTGCAAGCAAGCAGCAGAAATCTGAAATCATCAAAGAGTTTTTATCTGCAGCAATTTCAAAAATGGCAGGTAGCTGATAGTTTAAACTTTAGTTCTCTGCAGTAGAGCAGTGTGAGAACTGGAGAATGCCATCTGCCTTCAACAGCTAGTTTTAAATGTTCAGGAATCAGGCTTGTGTTGCCATTGCTCATATGTGCTAGTTAAATCAAGCTGGCATGGCACAGCAACAAATGAGTTATCCATAGTAAAACTGATGGGTGAACTCTATCGCTTTGAGGGTCACAGCTGAGTTGGAGAGGTGCATTCACTGCTCTACCAAGTATGCACCACTCACAAAAACTCTCTATTAAACCAGAGGAAGGTGCAATGGAAGAGTATTGGACAGTGCCATTATTTAATGCAATATCATGTTGTTAATACATCCTCATAGGAATAATGGGCTTTGTCTATTTATACCTCTATCTCTATCTCTGTCATCTGTATCTATCTATATCTATATCATCTATATCTATATCTATCTATATCTGTATGTATATCATCTATATCTATCTATATCTAATCTATATCTACATATCTATATCTAATCTATACCATCTATACCTATATCTATCTATCTATCTATCTCTCTCTCTATCTATCTATCTATCTATCTATATCTATATCTATATCTATATCTATCCATATAATCTATATCTATATCATCTATGCCTATATTTATCTCAACGGAATTCCAGAGGGATTAATGCTGTCAGAAAACCAGAAACAAGAAAAAAGCCCAAACCCATATCCCGCATTCCCAGAATTGGAGCTGAGAATTGAAAATCCAAAACACACTGGTGGTTCTGGAGGGTTAACATGAAACATTTTGCTTTGTCACCATTACATTTACAACAGTGAGGGCTGAGTCCCTTTGTCCTGGTTTAATCCCAGTGGCAATGAAATCCCATGAAGCTTTTTGCTCATTCTCTGCCCCTCCAATCCCCACGGTGTGATGAGGGAGAGAATTGGAAGAGTAAGAGTGAAAAAATTCACGGGTTGAGATAAAGGCTGCTTAACAGGTAAAACAAAAGCTGTGCAGAAAAGCAAAATGAAACAAAGAATTCATCCACCACTTTCCACGTTGCTCAGTAACCCCCAGAGCCCCAAAACATGCTTGGAAAGACCAACACCATCACTCCGATGGTCCCCTCTTTCCTTTTTATTCTGACCAATTTTACATGTTGAGCATGGCACCATGCACTATGGAATATTGCAGTGGTCAGCTGGGGTCACCTGTCCTGACTGTGTCCCCTCCCAACCCCTTGTGCACCACCAGACCCCTGCTGGTGAGGTGGGTTGAGGAGAAGGAAAGACCTTTGTCTTTTTAAGCACTGTACAGCAATAACAAAAAACACACAGCAGTCTGAATAGTTAATTAAATTAAAACAAACAAACAAAAAAAAATCTAGATGTTTTTGTTATATAACCTATTACTACCTAATTATTTATGTTTGGAACTTTCTGGTTTGGGGCAACTGAATTTGGGTTTGGTTGAGAAACTGTTCTGCACAAAAAATATCCATTATGTTCAAAATTTTTGAAGCTCATTGAGAACTATAAGTAAAGCCAAAGAATCCCAAAGTGATTTAACAAAATTAAGTGAAAAAATCAAGGGTAATTTTTTTGATAAAAACGAAATAATGAAGCATGGAATGACAAAACTTATTTGTTTCTATGCTCTGCTGGGATCTAAAGATAGGAGAAGGGAAGAATCCTGCTTGTTTGGATGAATTTGACTCAACAGAAAGAATTACTCTCAAAGAGCTCAGCTGTAGAAGTCATAGAAGAAAAGGAAAGAAAATCTGAGCCAGAGTAATGTGTTCCAATTTGGTTACCTGGTGAGACAAAAATATGATATTACAGAAAGAAAATGTCCTTAGACTTAAGGAGTGTAAATTATGGAATAACAAAATGGTTTGAGTAAACCTTGTTCCACCCCCTGCCATGGGCAGGGACACCTTCCACATCCCAAGTTGCTCCAAGCCCTGTCCTGTCTGGTCTTGAAGATTTCCAGGGATGTGGCAGCCACAGCTTTCTGGAAAACCTGTGCCAGGGCTTCAGCACCCTCACAGTAAGGAATTTTTTCCGAATATCTAAGCTCAGTCTCTCATTTTTAGTTTAAAATTGCTCTACCTTGTCCTGTCACTATCTGCCCATGAAAACGGTCCCTGTCTTTTTTTTCACATCCCCTTCCAATATATGGAAAGGCTGCAATAAGGTGTCCCCACAGCCTTCTCTTCTACAGGTTGAACACCCACAGCTATCTCAGCCTGTCTTTTTAGGAGAGGTGCTCCAGCCCTTGAAGAATCTTTGTGAACATTAAAAACAGCTTTCCTCTCCAATATAACTGCAGTATGTGTATCTATAAATAAATGATGTATTGAAATGAGTAAAGTGCTCTTATTTTGATTTCTTATAATGGAAACATATGGAAATATTCAGAAAAATTCAAAGGCAACTAATTTAAAACTGACTAAAAATATGGAACTGATTTCCACCAGATACAATTTGGTGCATACATTTTCATAGGGAAAATTTCAATATCTGCAGTTATATTAAAGAACATCATATGGGAGATTTCCTGATTTTGAGCCAAATCCAAACTCTACATTGTTGAAACAAACAAAAGCTGTCTCCATAGGGACAAAGTTTTAGTATTATCAGGAAAATGAAGAATTTTGTTTTCTAACCTAAATTTACTTCAAAGACAGAAGCAGCACCACAACTAAGGCCATGATCACTATGAATTTTATGTATAAATTGAGGTATAGAGAGTCTCAGAAGCAAAATTTCAAGAAAATTACTACTAGAAATATTTTCATGAACATTCTACTGAACTTTCAGCTCTTCACTTTGCAACCAGAAAAGAGATTAAACTTTTTCGTATGGTTTTCATTATTTTCAGTTTCAGATGTGTTAGAAATAGAGCTACAAACATTGCCTCCTGTCAAGCTCTTTTTCAGGAGCAGATGACAGCAGAAAGTCAGGAGGAAGCAACTAGCAAAAAAATCCCACGCCACAACTTTTTTAAACTTTCTCAAATAGCATAAAATCTTGAATTCACCTCAGTATTTGGAAGATGTTTTTAACCCAGTTGTTGTTTCCTGCTGTTATCCCTGGGATGTGAAAAAAAAAGTCATTTTATGACCCCCTCCAAAAATATCTAAAACCTGTCTCACTTTATGATTCACCCAAAACTCCCCTCATTACAATTCCACTTCCTTTCTTTATACAATACCTTTTATCATACGCTGGAGGGTGATGGCTTAAAAGGCATGCCTAAGGGTTGAATTACTTAGACTCCCTTGAGCCACAGGTTCAAATTCTGGCTGGGTTGACTCAATTCTGCCTCCTTTCAAGGGAAAGAAATTGAATTCAGTGCAGGTCATTCTGTGAGAGTCTTTCAGGGAAGAGCAAAATTGCAACTAATATCCAGCCTGCTTTCTGGAAACATTAAACCTTTCTATCAGAAGGAAGTTTTTCGCAGCATCTTTCACAAGTATTTCATCTTCAGTCACTTCAGTGCTGCACCTTCATCAGTGCTGTGTGCTTGGCAGTCACACTCTACCAGGGACTGCATAGATCTGGTGTGGTTATACAAGGACAGATAACACACTGCCTTTAGTTCCAGCCCTGATTTGTTAAAATTTTCCTAACAGTCACTATTTCCTAAAGTTTTAATGGGATTTTTCTTTCAGAGCTCTAAAAGAGGAGGCAAAAGTCAATCACTGCGAGCCTCATCATTAATTATAAGGAAACCAAGAGGGTTCTTTCATTTTCTTTCACACTTGCAAAAAAAAAAAAAAATCCTGGACACCTCACACTTGCACACCTGAAGGGGTCAGGAGCTGAATGGTAGAAAAGGAAAGCCTGAAATTCATAATTTTAAAATTGTGTGGTTTTCAGCAGACTTTCATGGTTTGTAAATGCTTTGGGCTGGCAGCTCTGTGGAGTGATGACAAGGATGCAATCAGCAGCAGAAGGTAACCCAGGCTGTAAAAGGTGTTGGCATCCTGTAGGAAGAATGGCATCACAGAGCCAGGCAGCTTAGGAAACAAAGTCAATGTTTAAATTTGACTGACATTTCCCATATCTGGACTCTCTCTCTGACTGGCGACAATACTGCCAGTTTTCAAAATTTTAGGCAGGAATTTTTCATCTTGGCAGACAGTGTTGGGCAGATATTGCATGGAAAATACCACAACCAATATAATTTCTGAAAACAAGCTTAAGCGAAAAACAACCAGCAACAAGGTTTTACTCACTTGTAAAGAATACTCACATAGAACTGTTTTCTGAGAAGCCTCCTGACTTTTGCTAGTTAGAAAGATCTGAAATTTTACAAATTATCTCATACTTTGTGTGAAAATTCACCTAATTTTTCTTGATTAATCAAAGCAGCATTTTCAGAGAGTCAGGTCATGCTAACCCCATTAATTGATAAATGATGTGCAAAAAAATATACTTTTTAGAGATACAGAGTTACTATTTTCAGGATTATATTTGCTTCTTCCCCTGAAACCACTATATATTCTGTCTTGGGGTAATGGAGCTCAAGAGAATTTCCCTGGAGTCACAACCTCCAGTGACCAGAAATGACCTTTTTGGCATTGTGCTGGGAAAAGTAGATGTAGCCTAAGGCAAATTCACAAGGGTGAAGTTCAGGGATCAGGCTAAAAAAAGTAAATATAAGGGATAACTAAAAGAAAAAAAATAACACTCTGTCTATGGCATATATCATCTGTGACAGACAATTTTTACCTCTCAGTAGGAAAGGTGGCAGCCACCAATTCTGTTTTCATACATTCTTAAGCCTAATTAAGGGATACACTTTCCAATAAGGCAAATAAACTGTTTTTGGAAGAAATTTCTGCTTCTGGTATCTGAAGTTGCTTCCCCACCACCATATTCCTGAGGGCCCCATTGTTTCATCCCATTACACCAGATTTAATATACATAAGAATAAATTATGTCATGCTCACCAGGAGAGGTGCCTCCCCACCAGGTGAATACTATTTCCCTAGCACCTCCTGAAGCCAGTTTCTGGTCTCCTCTTCTAGTTTAGGTTTATGGCTTGAGTTATGATCAGTGAGCCCAGGTGAGTTGAGGAGCAGGATGGTATCACACACAGCCTTCCTCTTTCTTAAGGGTCTCCTTTGTTGCCCCCCAGGTTGTGTGTACTCCTGGTTCATAGGACTTGGTCCTATCTTCAGCAAAACAGTGCCAGAGTCATAGAGGGCAAATGCTGGGGCTATGACAGTGGATAACTTCATTAGAAAAGAAATATATTATTTCATATTCTTGGTTAGTAATTCTACAATTGTCAATGGATTCTGTTTTTTTCTGCCCATACACATGTTTGTGTTAGTTCTAACAACATTCTAAGTAAACACAATGACTTCAACCCAGGGCCAGCATTTTTAAAAATTGTTTCTGCTCTGCTGTGATCACTGTGCCCATATATGACTGGTTTTGGTGCTCGTCTGAATGTTTTAAACCCAACAGATGTCCTTTCTTCTTTTTTCTTTTTTTCCTGTGAGCGTAGGAAATGGAGAAAATAAATAGACTGTTTAATATGATCTGATTCTATTTTAAAATGCAATTAGATTGGGGGGAAAAAAATCCAAAATAAACATTTAAAGGGTTTGGTGATAGTGTTCAGTACTTTTTTTCCTCCAGATCACTTTTTTTCCTCCCACCTGAACGAAGCAGAAGTTGCAAACAAACAGTTCCCAATTCAGGAGTGTGTGGCTGTGGTCCAGTCATGAGGTGTGCACATGCCTGCACTCTCACAGATGCCCAAAACACAGGGACCAAAAAATAAACACCAAAGAGTGTTTCAATTTTGAGACATGATGTCTCCAAGGCAAAATTCAGGCATATTTTCAAGGGATGAGGAAAAAAGTCCTGCACTCCATTTTTGCTTCTGTGTAGAAAATTCCAGCTTGTAGAGCTGCTACAGTAACATCTCTCACCAGTTTATGATTTACCTTTCCTCTTGAGAGGCACAATACAATAAACAGTAAGGCACTCTCCCTAGCTCCCAGAAAATGTGGGAATTGAACAGCTGGCTTCCAGCTAATATTCAAAACTGATCATTGATTTTTCAGTTAGTTGTTTCATTAGTGAGATCCAGTTTAAAATTAACCTATAATGATCTTAAATTTTGAAATATGGAAGATGTAGAAAGTACACTGAAGCACTGAGGGAAGAACTCTTAGGGGAGAGAAAGAAGAGTGTGCAAGATTTTGGACAACACCAGAAGACTGAAATTTTCCTAGGTATGGAGCTTCAAGTGAGTAGTTGACTTTTGAATAATTGTTTTCCCTTTGGGCTTGATTCTAAACGACAAGCCAAAAATCACAACTGTGCTACAATTAGCCTTTATTTAGCTTCATGTCTGCTCACAGTACAGGAATTGAGGGATAGAAGATCAGGAAAGAATTTGAAAACTTTGGAGATTTAAATTACTCTGTTGATGAATCTTTTCCCAGAGACTTTCTAGATTTGTTAATGTCCATGTAGATGTCATTTTACCTGATGTTTACTTAATTTTGAGCTGCTTTTTTGTTGTGTGCTTCCTCTCAAGGCACCAGTGTTCCGGTGTTAGGAAGTTCATAAAGCTCTATTTACATTGTTTTGTTGATATTTTCCACAGTGCCATCCAGGTAGTGGAGAAAGGAATGTGACAAAATATTTTTTCTTACCTTTACAGTTAGCTGCTATAATATCCCCCCAGCACCATAATTATAAAGACAGAGGATAATGCTTTTTTCCAATATCCTAATGAGAACTGAGAATGCCTGCATTCCCTTGGCTAGTTCTTTTAGCCAGCAGCTATTGCAACATGCCCGTAAGGAGAAACTCAGACAGAACAGAAATTTAAAGAGGAAAAGACACATAGAAAATATCTCATCATCATCCAATTTTCAAGGAAACCATTTAAAGATAACTAGCTCGTAAGTGATTGGGGTTGTATTGCTTTTAACTGCAGCCACCTGTTTCTAAAAGAGGAAGAATGGGTTGTTGGCTAAACCTTTGCTAAAACAATATCTAGCTGAAGTTGGGTATCTTGGCTCTCTTCCTGTAACTGCTACAGGCTTCCTGCAGGACCTCATGGCAGTTTTTACACTTCCTGGAAATTGTTTTCTTCATCCCTATGCACTTACATGCCTGTCACTCATTAATGAGAAGCTCTCTAATATATGAAAATAAAAAAGTAATTTTTGATAAGATAACAAAGTGATGGCAAGTGTGGTGCACCCAGCAGGGTAACAGAATACAAAAATAGTGCAGTGGGTTTGTTTGATGAAAAAAAACACTGCCTCTGACCTTCTGGAATGGAGATGACTCAGGGGCAGTGAGGTAGATCTGTAACAGGAAACTGAGGTATACACACACTAGCACATACTTTGTACTCTTAGAGAATAATTTATGCTTATTACACTCCTGAAATGTGGCACATCTAAGAGAGAGAAACCATCAAGCCATGAGTTGGTTCTTATCTCTGGTGTTTTAGGGCAGGTCATTTAATTTCTCCAAACTTTTAATTTCCTTCCCTGCCTTTTCTCACTGACAAAGTTCTCTGGGCCGTTGTTTCTCTTTTACAGTGGCCTTTCATATTTTCTTTAGTCTTGAACTCCTCTCTTGATAGATCTATCAATATGAAGATGTACTGAATAACAGCTGCAGAGATGTTAGGTTCCTCTATCCTTGACAAGACTTAAAAAATCCTTGCGGGCTCCATAGGGGAGGGATGATGGAAGGAATCATGATTTTATACACTTATTTATTCATTCTTTCATTCACTCACAGATATTACTGACTAGTTTCAGTGTATACCCTCGAGTTCCAACACATGTTCTTAACAGATGTTTTATTATATGATCTTTTATTATATTCATCCAAACTGCTGCAACACTCATCCCCCTTTTATTTCCTTCTACCCCAAACTAAATTAAAAGAAAATAAACTCTTCATAGTCATAGACAGTATTGTGTTCCTCTGACTCAGAAATCACTCCCTCCAAGGGTATTTATAATCAACTCTCATCTTTACAAAATGTACTGTATGAGATCAGTGACTTGAGATGTTGTGATTTCTGAATGCTCAGACTTGGATTTTCAGGAAAGAAATGAATTCTTCTTTCTGAACAGCTGAATGGTTTCCTGGAACTAAAAAAGGACTAAGACACATAGTTTTAAAAGTATGTTTAAATATTTTGGAGCAAAGAGTTACTCAGTGTGTTTCATGGATCTTACTCCAATAGGCTCCATATTTTCTCACATATAATCAATACATCATCCTTCAGGAGCAGAAACCTTTGATTCAGCATGGTGTGGATTAAAAAAGAAGTTTGTCCCCTTGATCATGTTGCTCCTGATTCAACTCTCTGTCTATCAAAATTTCTGTGGTGAGGTTTTCAGTCATCTGAGCATGCAGAGTTCTGGCATGGGACAGTATGACAATAAAATTATTTGTGGGTGTTTCATGTTCTCCTGGAATCTTATTGGTCTTATAACAACATCCACTTTACTACCTTACTTTATTCACCTAACTTTGAAAATGTTTGCTTAAGTGATTTTTCTGTATTGACTTAGCAAGTTAATAGCAGAGAAGAAAGACAATCCTTTGCTTCACCCATCGAAGTGTCATTCCCACTTCCTGATTGAGGCTGTCATTGGAAAAAGCAGTTGTTAATAGTAGCTACATTTATATTTCTCTAACTAAATTTTCATACTGATATGCATTGGATATTACTTATTATACTGCTTACAGAAAACTTGGAATCATCCTAAACCCAGGTACTAGCAAACGCAAAGTATTCATATCAGTGTCATCCTTGTCCTATTAAATTTTGGAACAATCTCTGAGATAACTATCAGAGATCCATAGCCCTTTTTGTAATATTTATAAATGTATTATATATAAAAATATTTAACTTTTTGTATTATATTTACTGGTTTTTTTTAAATTTACAATAACATAAAAATCTAAATTTGAGCCAAGAGATAAAAATTGGTCTCTCAAAAATATCTGAATTGTCAAATATGAATTAGAATCATGAGAGTACCGAAACAGAAAAAGCATTGAGAATATTATGAAATCTTAAAATTTTATGAGTTAGAAATTGGGTAATAATAATAATAATAATAATTTATATCAAGATTATCAATAATAATATATTAAATATGTTAGAATCTTTATCAGCCTTGTTTTAGCTGAGACTTTTTTTGGTGACAAATGTTTGTTTTCTACAGAAATAATGCTATGTTTTTGTATTCAAAAAAATAAAATAATGACATAATTAATTTCTTTTTTCTAAATGTCTATAAATATATATATTAAAAAATATAAATACACATTGTCAATATTACTTCCTTTTTTTTTTTTTTTTTTTTTTTTTTGCCTATATTTTATTTGAACATGATCACAGTTTCCTATAACAGAGGACATTTCTTTCTCGTGAAATGTAGGAAGTAGAATACAATCTCTGGTATTTCACTACATTTGAGAACTTACATTTGTAATGTCCATTGCTCCTAAAAGCCCATAAGGTACTTCATGCTTTTCAAAAGAGAAGCAAGATGACAACATCTTTGACACATCAAACAAGTACCAAAGTTTCCAGCTGTAGTCACTGTTTTGGGGCCCTTCCATTTCTGAATGTTCAGGGATTTAAGGAAGGAGAAATAAAGAAAAATCTGTACAGCTTCTGCATAATTCTGGGTCAAAATCCTGCCAGCTCTAGAAATTTGGGTAAAACAAACAAGATAGCTAGACTGACACTATATAATACTGAAAGATGATTTTGTATGTGTTTTCAAACTTCTGTTCATTCATGATGTCTATTGAATGAAAACTAATTCGAAACACAGAAATAATGTTCCTCCAAAGAGCATACAAAGAATTAAAAAAGTTTGTAACTGATGCTGTTGAGGAAAATGTTGAATTTCTCTTGATAAGTCTAAGCAAGTGGTGATGTCTTAGCTTTTATACAAACATTTTTCATTAGATAAGGTTAATTTGAAAAAATCTTTATCTTTTATTTTTTTAAATAATGCCTTTACGTCCATGACCTGATACAAGTGTGATTGTTATCATCTTAGCTAACACATCAGGCTGGATCCAAGAGCCTCCATTAAAAGAGGAAGGTTACTGACATTCAAAGCAATAACATCTCTACTCTGAAAACATAGAATTATATGAGTTACACAGTCATCCTGTATTGTTGATGAATACTCAAACATTCTGGTTGGAGCACTAGTAACATTTTGATAATTTCCTTAGAATTCACATCGTGAATTGCATTTAGACACCTTTTAATTTGGGACTTGCTACATCCTTTGAAAATGTAAGACTTTAGGTATATTCTGGGGTTTTTTTTTTGGTTGGGTGGTTGGTTGGTTGTTCTTTGTTTTTGTTTTTTTTTTTTTTTTTTTTTTTGTGAATTATGAGAGAAATTGATTATTATTTAGGGAAGAATGTAGTTTTGTTGGTGGTACCAGTGGTGATAGGTATTCACATCCTATGCTGTGATGAGGAATGAGTTCTTGTGATATTGCCAGTAAGGGGAGAAAAAAGGGAGACCTTTTCTTCTCGCTCATAAGTGTGCCTTGTTGCATGAGAGTCAAAACATTCTCATATCATTTACAGTTACTGGACTGTCATTGCTCATGGTCATTAATTCAAAAGAGGACTCTCCAGAAGTTCTAACTGCTATTTACTTTTCCCAGTGTCAGAGAATGAAACTCTATGTGTAAATAGGCAGCTAGAAACCACCAAAGAACATCTGATTCAATATAAGGTTTCCACCATGGAATTCCAGTCTTCGTTATTAAAATATTATAAGAAAGAGAAGTTGTATAAACCATCACTTTAAATTTATACTTCTTCCTACCCTTTCCAGTCACTGCAGTGTGGTGTGTGATGATCTTCTCACAATGCTGAGGCATCATTTTTTTCATGTTACATTATAATATTTTCTACAGGTACTAATTCCATCTTGGACTGAAGCAGAAAAGCACAGATGACAAAAACTTCTGTCATTGGACGCTCAAGAAGATCTCCAATACAAGTCTGAACATTAGTATTACTACAGAAATTAATATAAGGTGTTTATATTTTGGAGAATGCTTATTATATAAGTTGTCTAAGATTACTCATCTCCTCAGCATATTATTTCAAGAAAAATTCCAGTCAAATGAATAACTGAAAATTGTCTGTTTAAGTACATTTTCTGGTAGAAATTATCCTTATTCCTGTACCATGAACTAGACATATATGATAGCAAAAATTAACCTGGTATGGAGATAAAGATATATAAAAGTTCAACATATATCCATATATGAGCTGGTTTTTAATTTATTTGTTGAAGGTTGAAGAGAGAAATAAGTTTATTTGGGACAAATAATAAAAATTGACTGCCTGACAGCATAGGTTTTGACCCTCTTTGGAACCTCAGTTCCTGTTATTGTGCAGATGATTCAGTACCTGTACACAGTGTTCTCGAAGGAAAACAGAAAAGAAAGACCTTTAAAAATATGGAAATAAATAGGTACTTATCCTATCAGCTGGTTTTTTGGTTTTTTTTTCTTTTTCCTACAAAGAATGCAGAGATATAGCATGACATGATAAAAAACTCTTTTAGAGCCTTTAAGTTGAATGGATTCTGGCTGTCTTGAATCAAGGCTGGCAGGGAATATGCTCTCCAGACTGTGGCAGATGGCATCTGTTTTGTTTGCTTGTTCGGGTTTGCTGTAAGTTTCTGAGTGTTACACTGTGTTCTGCCCTGTTCTGCTAAAAGGCTGCCTTGCAGAGGGAGGAGGTTTGCTTTTTCACTAGCTGGTGCCTCCTGATCTCTGGGGCTGGTGAAATTCTCTCAGTGGAGAAAACATCAGACTTTCTCTGTCTGACAGCAAAGCAATATGACATGTTGCAATGTTTTTTGGAAGAGCTGGTTGGATACATCAGGGAGTGAAGCACACAGATATCTGGGATCTTGAGGCACAAATAGAGACAAAGTAGGTTTCCAGAAAGAGAAAAAATCGCTAAACATTCCATAGGAAAGGAGAAGAATTATGAACATGTGACATATGATATTTGTGTTCAGTCTGGTACAACTGGGAAGCAGGAGTAGCAAAGGAGGAGGAAACAAGATTGAAGAAAAGTACCTCAAAATCACATGCACTTTCAAGCTGGCTTTCTCATAAGGATTAAGCACATTTTTCTGCCTTTAAAAAAAATATTTTGCTTTAAAAAATTGGCATTGTTCTTGTTGAACAGCATTTAAACGCTGGAGTTTATTGTCATCTAACATTATGGAGACACAAAAAGGCCCATTCAAATTGGAGCAAGATGAATTCTGGGACGATGTGAATCAATGCGTTATATTTTAATCTCAATGAGAATGATGTCTACTGAGAATACTTTTTTTATCTTTCTCAGAAATTAATTACAGACTAGGGGAAAGACAACCTTCTTCACTAGGGAGCCTTGCAACACTTTTTGGAGCATGTCTTTATTCCATGCCAGGTGCCCTCTGAAGACTAAAATTACTCCCTTAGGAAACGATGCTGGACCACAGAGTCGGCATTCCCCATGATTCTAAAGAGAATACCTCACTGCAGGCAATGATGATTCAGATGATAAGAAAGAAGTTCAAAGAATGAGGCAACAAGAGAGGGGAAAACCAGTATGGTTTTTCAAGACAGACCATCCTTTGCACCAGCTTTGTAATTTTTGACCAAATTACCCTCTTAGACTTAGTTTAAAAGCTTTGTTTTCCCACAGTGACTGACCACAACAAGATGCACGGCCTGGAGGCCAAGCAGACTGGATAAAATTCTCCAGAGGACATAGATGTCAGGGTATTTGATTTAGAATCCAGTGCTAATATCTTTCACATGTTTCTTAAAAATTACATGTTTTCCTCCTCTGTGCAAAGGATTTCCCTGAATCCACAGTGTACTGATAGGGGATGCCTGAAAAAGAATGGTGAAAGGATGACTTGATCCAAGAGAAACCTGCTTGGTTAGGAAGCAGCATACTAAAAATCTAGCCAAAATTTTTGAAGGGAGGAGTTTCAAACATTGATGAGAAAGGTAACAGAGAAAAAGGGGACAGAGATCTCTTTTTCTGGATAAATTTTCTAGGGATGGATGAAGACACTTTCCACTCATATATTCTTCATAGCTGTAACCACCAGTTTTCTTAAATTCAGTTTGAATCCAGATAGTAACTGGGACACAATTTTCACTGCCACAGTAAATGGAGTTAGAGGTGATAGTCTTAGATTTGGCTCATAGCCCTTGCCCCTCTCCCTAAGGAAGCACCTGTTGCATGCCTAAGGAAAGATTTGGCCATTTGTCAGCCAGCTCTGAAAGACTTTATAGCCAATCAGTCTTATTGCCTTACTTTACTTTCCACCATCCGTATTTGTTTTAGGATGAGCTCCACTTTCTCTCTGATAGCAGAAACCTGTGATAGCAGAATCATCCATGCCAAACAGTTGTGCTTTTCCAGCCACAGGTCAACGTCTCTTCTGATGATTCTGCAGGAAGAAAAGCTGAGCTGAACATCTAAAACTTCAGAAAAAAATTATGCTCTGAGGGGAAAACCCTTTTTGTAAGGGTTTTGTCTTGTCCCTCAATGCTGAGAATTCAGCTGGATATTACCTAGAGATGACAAAGTGACAGGGCATTTTCTGTGCAGTGTGATGAGTTTTTCTATCTCACTTCAATATCCTCAGTACTGTACAGTCATCTTCTAACATTGCAAGATTCCCATGTAATTCTTGTGTCCTTTTCTTCTTTTTGAATGGGGTGGATGGTCTCATGTTTAGTTTATTGACCCAGAAGTTTGTAGATGACCTATATTGATTGGCTCTACTGAGAACTACTAATATTTCTTGAAACAGTGGATATGTTCATTGTTTTTCTTAATTTTATATGAGTAAGACATTGATTCTCTTTTCTTATGTCAAATGGAATTGTGATTATGAAATAAGCAGCTTTTGTATGATGTCTGTTCATAGTGCTCTGAGTGACATGCAGCTGAGGGTTCTTGCTGAGCTCTCAGAGACTATGCTTGATCTTAAAGGAACCAAATTTGATTATTGTGGAGGGACTTTTAAATCTAAACAGTGACCAAGAGATGAAGATTTCATATCCTGAAAAGCACGTGTGTTTCCAATGTCCCTGTTTATTAGCAAATGTTAAAATGTTCCTCAGAACAGTTTTCTCATTTTTAACATAGAGTTTGTTGGTTTTTTTTCTTTCTTATTCTCTTTTGTCTATTAAATATTTCTGCTTTTAGTCTTCAGGTGAAAGCTTTGTTATCCTGCTCTTTAATTACTGCCACTTTGATTGACAGAAAAACAGGACAGAAGAGTTGGGTTGCTTTTTTTTAAAGTAAAGGAAGCTTTTTCTTCATCCTTAATGACAAAATGTATCCAGCTATTAGCAGACTTTTTGTATGTAGAAGTGACAGAGGGGGTGAAGAGAGGAAGACGAGGCAGAAGGGAGGGAAAACTCCAGCATTTGATAGGAAATTGCACAGAGTGAGAGAACAATCACCAAAAAAAAAAAAAAAAAAAACCAAACAGAAAAGGGAAAGTTAATTGGTATAGAAGCTAAATTCAATATTCGTTTGCGGACTGCTTTAATGGTTTAATAACTGCCAATTTTGTACACATCCACTTTTCAGTTGTACTGAGAATTCCAACCCCAGCTTTTACAGGAAAAGATAAGCAACCAAATATACTGTGGCCACTGAATGTTCTAGCACTGTGTTTTATTATGTTTACTTTATAATCCCATCATCCCTATGCCACCAGCATGCTTGAGGGGTAGAGGAGGCAGCAGTCGGCACTCCCTGTCGGCTCCCTGTCTTTCACTGCTACCCTAAGGTACTTAAGAATGACAGTATAAAGAATTTCTGTGCAGATGAGGCTGTAGATTTGGGGAATTGGCTGCTTATAGACAAGGATTCTTTTGGTAGACTTAACTCCTTTAGCAAGGGTGAAGAACCATCTGTGGGGATTCTTGTCATGTATAAGGAAGTTAGTCGTGCTCTCTGTGGAGTTGAGTTTCTTGAATTTTAATGAAACTCATGTCAATCTGTCTCTTCTATACCCCTGCCTTGAAATCAGTGGTCAGCTAGTCAACAATCACAATAGTAAATCACAGGAGATAAGCCATGCAAGACAGCAGTGAGGAATTTACAGTTGTATTTTTTTTCCTCTTCTCTCTCTCTTTCTTTCTTTCTTTCTTTCTTTCTTTCTTTCTTTCTCTCTCTCTCTCTCTCTCTTTCTCTCTCTCTCTTTCTCTCTCTCTTTCTCTCTCTCTTTCCCTCTTTCTCTCCTTCCTTCCTTCCTTCCTTCCTTCCTTCCTTCCTTCCTTCCTTCCTTCCCTCTTGCCTCATCCCTCTTTCTTTCCCTTGTCTTCTCTGATCTTTCTTCCTTGCTTTTTCCATCTTCTGCTGACCTCTTTTCTTCCCAGAAAAAGAGTCTAAAATTATACAAAATAAATTATTGTCATTTGTTCTTTCTTTGAGTGAGGTGTTTCAGAGTGTGAGAAGAGGAGAGAGAAAAACACCTTGCATTTTGGAGATATTTTATCTTTTTTGATCCATCCATGCTTTTTATTGCTCATTTAAATGACTTTCCATGTATTTGACTTCCTTCAGTATCTGAAATGCAGAGGCTGAGTTTTAATTTCCTAATTTTTTTTTTCAATTTATATCTATAGAAATATAACATGCACAGGAATCAATAAATCTATTTAAAAAAGCATAGGTTATGCAAAAGATCAGTATAAAGCACAGTGTAGTGGAAAATTTTTTTAAGCTTCTAAATTCTCGAAAAGTTGAAATCTCTGCTCCAATGTCAGTCACATTTTTAGGGTGGGTTTTTGTTGGTTTGTTTGGGGTTTTTTGTATAGTCACTTTGTTTGTGCAAACTGCAGTAAAGGCAAGAATGAATTAAGTTGTCAGTCATCCAACTTCATCCCTTTGAGTCAGGGACAGCTATGTAATAGACATGTCCTATAGAAAGGCACACACAATTTTCTAAATTTTATACCACCATGCACAAGAGGTTACAGATTATACGCTGTATATAGCAAAGATTCATTTGAGGAGAGTGAAAGATGCTGCAGGATGGAGGACAAGAAATCATGTCCATGGACACTTTCCTGGGCACTTCCACTAATGGTTTGTTTGATAAACGAAATTCCCCCAGGTTGCTGGGGAAAATGACATTTCAATAGAAAATAATCAGCTTGGACACAGTACCAAAATAATGGGATTATATGTTCTTGAGTCAACCTGGTTTGGATATGGACTGTTCAGATTGAAGGAGTATATTATCACATATTTTCATGTTGAAATAATTTTTAATCTTTCTTTTAGATGGCAAGTATCAAGTTACGGTTCCTCTGGAGAAAGTTAATTTTGCTCATTTGTCCTGATATTGAACTTGTACACAGAAATAGCTAAAAAAGTCTGTTGGAGTGTGCAAATTTCAATTTTGTTTCTTTACCCTTCATAATGTGAAAAAAGCATTCAGTTCTTAGGAAGCTGTTGATATGGTGATAACAACACCATGGTCATGTGTTCCATCCCCACTGAATCCCCTTGGTCACTCACAGAGATTCGGACTTGATGATCCTTGTGGGTCCCTTTCAGCTCAGAACATTTTGTGATTTGGTACAGACACTCTTCTTCTATGTAAGCTAAAAGCCAGGATTTCCTTCATTCCCAGCTCCTGTGACTTTCTGTGATTTTTTGAAATTAACAGATGTATGCAAAAAAGAATGTACAGATACTGGCATTCTTCAATTCAATTTTTTTAAATCTAAAAGTCTCATCTGCAGAAAAATGTAGACTCCTTCCAAACTGCTGCAAAATGTCAAAATATTAGAACTTCCCGTGCAATCAAGATGTTCGTTTTCTTAATTATGGAATGTCAGGCTTTTTTCCTCGTATTATGTCAGTCATAACATTTGCTTGCATTAAATGCTTTATCCAAAACATTGTGAATGTTTTACCTTCAAATTTTCCTAATTTGCCTGTTTGAATTTTACAGATAGTGGAACAATATTCAAAATGTTGCAAGACCATAAGATTTTATGGTTCAAAATTTTGAGAAGTGATAATCCTAAATAATAAGGTAAAGGAGAAAACCAATTATGGAAGATTTGCAAGCCCAGTCTTGATACCAGTTCTTGTTACTGTTCTTATGGCCCACAACAGCAAAACATTCCTGTGCTGATAGTTACCTGGCTGTTTGTGTTTTTTTCAAAATTCCGTAAAGAAGAAAGAATATTTAGGTCAGTATCCTAATTCAGCTGCTAGAACCTTTTTGGTTTCCTGTCTGGTTTTGTTGGGTTTTGGTTGGCTGGTTGGTTGGTTAGTTGGTTGGCTGGAGGTTTTTTTTTTGTTTATTTTTTGGTTTTTTGAGATATTTAACTTCTGTTTCACTATGAGAAGTCAGACAGTAAATCCTTTTCTCATCTTGATGTTCCGAGGGTTATGGTGTAGCACAGTTACGCCATCCTGAGTCTGGCACAGATATGAGAGGATTTTAAATGGAAATGTCCTATCTTACTTTAATTACCTAAGCCTCAGGAACTAGAGTATCTCTATAGATCATAACAAATGTGAATGAAGTAAAGTAGCCAACCCAATAAAGCAAACCTTTCAGAAGACAAACAAATTGTCCCATCTCTAGCTGGTGTCCAAGACAGACCAAGTGAAGTGCCACATATTTACATAGAATTATAGAACCATCAAGGTTGAGTTGAACTTTACCAATGATTGCAATTTAACTGATGAGGTCCTCAGACACTCTTGATAATGGTAGCCACATTAATCTGTAGAAAACGCAGGCTAAAGTCTCCACATAAACATACTGAGAAGCATTGAGGTAATGACAAAAAGCCCAATATATTTGCCATAGGTATGTTCATGTGCTTTAATGCATTTGCTGCTGAAACACATTACCCAGAGCAGAAATGCGGATTCTGTTGTTCTGACCCATATTGCTTTTTTTTTTTTTGTTTTTAATCAACTCTGTTAAGAATTTTTCTTTGTCGCTGTCTGGTCAGCTAAAAAAATGCAGCCTTTTCCCCTGAGTATTTAGATTCCTTCTGACTTTATAGCCATGAACCTGTCTACTTTATGTGGCTTTTACTGGTTGCATCCTGTATTCACATGTTTATTTCTTATGCTTAATACAGCGTTTTCTGATCTGTAGTTAACCACCGTCAAAACAGATCAAGAATTTCTTCCTTTCCTCAGGGTAATTAATAGGGAAACTTCTTTCTTATTTTATTTTGGAAATGTTTGTAAAAATTAATGAAGCATGTTTTGCTAAATTGAAGCTGTTGAGATTTTACAACTGAAATATATGCTGCTGTAGTGAGAAAGACTTCAGCATGGAGGAAAAAGTAATGCAGAGATAGAACTTCTAAAATAGTCACAAAAATGGCATGTATTTGTATTGTTTATTTTTTAATTGTATAGATTGTAATTCTTAAGGAAAAAATACACTTATGTTACTGATCAATTAAGGCTAGAGCATTCAGTCTTTTACTTAAAGTATATTAAACTTCCATCTTCAATATCCCTAACTTCTATGGTCTAACTATGCTTCAGGATATTATGTCAGTACACTGAATCAGGAAAAGTAATGAAGAAATGTAATCTCAACCTTTCATGGCAGCCAACATGTCTTTATTGAGGGTAAATCACGCCTGACCAATTTGTTGGCCTTCCAAAACTGGGTTACAGCAGTGGTGGAGGAGGGAGGAGCAACTGACATCATCTACGTGGACTTGTGTAGAGCATTTGTACTGCCCTGTACAGCATCTCCCCTGTGGACAGGAGAAACATGGATCTAACAAATGGACCCCTCTGTGGATGAGATGTTTGATGGATGTCTGGATGGCATTGTGGTCACTGAGTTGATGTCCAAGTGGCGTCCAGTGGCAGGAGAGGTTGCTCAGAGGTCAGAGTTGGAACCAGTGTCGTTTAACAACTTTTTTAGTGACATGGACAGTGGGATCAAGGGCATTTTCAGAAAGTTCACTGACAACACCGAGCCGTGAGCTGAGGTCACACATTGGAGGGAAGGGACGGAAGAGACCAGAGGGACCTGGACAGGCTGGAGAGGTGGGACTGTCATGAAGTTCAACAAGGCCAAGCCCCGGGTCCTGCACTTGAGTCAGGGCAATCCTAAGCACAAGTGCAGGCTTGGCAGTGAATTAATTGTTTGAGACCAGATGAGTATAAAGACTTGGGGGTGTTGTTTGCCAAGGAGCTCCACGTGACCCAACCTCTCCTCTGGAGACAGGCTGAGAGAGATGGGTATCCAAAACTTTTATGGACAACTTGCTCCAGTGCTTCACCATTCTCACAGTAAAAAGTTTCTTCCTAACATCTAAGTTTACCTTCTTTCAGTTTAAAGCCATTCCCACTCATCCTGTCAGAGCATGACATTGCACAAAGTCCCTCTCCAGCCTTCCTGTAGGTCCCCTTTAGGTACTGGAAGGATAAAATAAAGTCTCCTTGGAGCTATCCAGATGAGCAACTCCAGCTCTCTCAGACTATCCTCATAGGACGTGCTCTAGCCCTCTGATCATCTTCACTTTGGAATTATTCAAGGCCAGGTTAAGGAAGATGGCCAACTCAAAGTTGTCCCTCCCAGCGCAGGAGGATTCAAACTAGATTTGTGGTCCCTTTCAAACCAAACCAAACTATAATTCTATGATTTGTTATAAAACTATTTTAAAAAATCTTTACATAGATTATGGTATTTCAACAGAAATTTTAGGTCAAATTTACACACAAGAACAAAGAAGAACACAGAGTGATAATGAAGAATTTCTATCTGAAGCTATACGAAAAGGAAATCTTTGACTTAAGCATCATAAGCCTTTGTTGCCCAGTTTTTTGTTCCTATTGTCATTATGATGTCTTTTTGGCAATATTTGCCCTTCTAAATCCATCATTTTGTTCTGACGTATAAGGCTTAACTATCAGTG
Organism: Entomyzon cyanotis; assembly: GCA_024500445.1. NCBI lineage: Eukaryota > Metazoa > Chordata > Aves > Passeriformes > Meliphagidae > Entomyzon > Entomyzon cyanotis. Next base: position 47,006,835 of record JAKEPQ010001021.1, on the reverse strand, counting down.
TTTTCTCTCTCTTACTTCCTCTTTTCTTTGTTTCTTTCAAATGGATTAGTCATCTAGTTTGACTATAGCTTCATTCTAATCAATGAAATAGACTGGAAAGAAAAGATAATATTCAAATTACCATATGATTTGAACATGGTGATGCTAAAGGACTCTGCACTTAACTTTTAGACTCCTTAATCCAAGAACTGAGTTACACATTGAAGTCCTCAGTACAAAATGAAAGGCTATGTAAATACCTCAATGTGAAGTTTTCAGTGCTGTGGATTTTAACAGGGCGCAGACAAGTTTAAGAGGATTTCACTTCTGTCTTGGAATGAAGGTCTCCTATGTCTGGATTAAGCTGGGTACTTCTTCAAGGCTGGGATTCCAAGTCTCAAATCAGGCACAGGTTTTGTCTAAGAGCATGAACACAGGAATAAGCAACTGCAATAAGTAACTGAAGGGAACTTGTATACCAAAAGACTTACACATCAGCCTTCTAGACTCCTTTATCAAAAGGAGTTTTTGTTAAGACTCTTTACTGATTCCATGATATCCTTCAGATGGAAAATTCTTATTCCTTCCTGCATGTCTTGTTTCTTTTTACCACACTGGGAATGCTATTTCATATGATGACAATGCTCATGATAATGATGTGAACAATTACTTTTTGCAATATTTCTTTCTCTGGCAGTCAGTTTTTTAACAGCATTCAATTGATGCTGCTGAAATGAAGGAAATGGCTGAAATGAAGGAAATCTCTCTGGCTGGCATCAGGTAAAATTTGTTAAGTAAAAAGCTTAAAGAGGGAAGGTTATCTGGCAAGGGACACAAACATGGGTTTTCCAACAAACTGCACTCTGTGTGTAGTAATTTTCATGTATGTGTTCTTTCTGCATACCTGAAGGACAAGTTATTTATTGTTGTATCTAAATATATTTGTGGTTTTAGCCCAGACAGCAGTGAGGCCCCACAGAGGCACTCATTCCCTCTGCTCAGTACTGGGGAGAGAATCTGAAAAGTAAAAGTGAGAAAACTCATGGGTTAAGACAGTTTACAGGTAAAACAAGAGACGAGCATGAAAGAGAAGCAAAACAAGGAATTCATCTACAACTTCCCAGGGCAGTCACGTGTTCAACCATCTCCAGGAAAGCAGGGGTCTGTCATGTGTAATAATTCTCTGCAAAGATGTTCATCACTCTGAACACACCCACATTCCTTCTTCGGGTTTATGTAGTAATGTAATTTTGAGATCTCCATGTGCTCCCTTTGTTTCCCTGCTCTGTATGCTATTGGTTCATTTTGAAATATGCATTCTGCTGTACCCGAAGTCTGTTGGTGGGTTCCCTATGCCTGTCTTCCCTTCAGACGCCCCGGGACTGGCTCCAGGGTAGACAGTCCCTCCCCTTCCTTTCCCTTTATAAGGCAATGTCTGGATCAGCTTGAGGTCTTGCATCTCTGAGCTGGCAGCCCTTACACTTTCCCTGCTCTTCCTTCCCCCTTTTCCTCCCCCGGCAACCCCCTTTTCCCCATACCCCAAATAAACCTCCCTGCCAGAACAGAGATGGAGTCCAGTTCTTTTCTTTGTCTCACTATATTCCTGCTGAATTGACGTGGTTTGGAGACTCACGCCATGCTGCAGAACCTCGGGGGCCGGGCGCACCAGATCCGGTGGGATTACACGTACCAGAGACCCCGGTCTGGGCGGGAGCCACCCTGTGCAGCCCCCCGGACCCTGTTACATCAGGTTTATGTGCTGGACATGATGCCATATAGTCTGGAATATCTCTGGGGTCACTTGGGGTCAGTTGTCCTTGCTGTGGCCCCTACCAACTTCTTGTGCCCCCCCCACTCCCCGTCTGGCGTGGCTGTGTGAGAAGCAGAAGAGGCCTTGGCTCTGTGTAAGCCCTGCTCAGCAATAATTAAAGCATCCCTAAATTATCAACATGATTTTCAGCAAAAATCCAAAACACAGCCCACACCAGCTATTATGAAGACAATTAACTCTATCCCATCCCAAACAAGCACAATATAAATTTTGCTGTCACATTGAACAGCCCAATATAAGAATACACTTACACAGCTTTGATTAAAGTGCTAAAAGAGAGACACAGGATGGAGGGAAGTTTGCAAATTACAGCAAGGTGTGACATTGGACAACCTGGGACTGTTAACCTCCAGCTGAAATTTTCTAATAGCTTTTGAAATGTATTTTGCAATATTAATTCATTTTGTTTTGGGGTCATTGACATTGTGCTGCCTTTGCACAGGTGTGATGGAGAGTTGATGGGCTGTACATAGTTTCATTAGAACTGAAGAACTGACTTAATACCTCTGCCGGACAAGCAGAAAAAAGAACCACTGTAAAGCTCCAAAGAGCAGTGTTTATAAGTTTTCAAATAGAAGCTGAGAAACACCAATAAAGTTTGGATTCAGCTCAAGTGTACCATCAACCTCAGGCAGCTTCCTGATATTTTTATTTATTTATTTTTTTATGATCCATTTATCTAGTACCACTGAAAGATCTATAGAGAAAATTACTGGGGCAAAACAGAGATCCACTTGCACATCTTACAATAGGAGCAAATAATTCCTGTTCTCATTATTTCAATCGATAATTTGCTAAACCAGTATTAACAAGAGCAACAACTTTACCAGGTTAAGGGAGTTTTGTACTGAGTAATGACTGCCTGGAGAAGGAAAGAACAGAGGGAGTAAATCCTAGCAGCCTTTTACTATTGAGGTAGCACATTCAAGTGAATCAATAGTGGCCGGAAAGGTGGTGCTGTAAAGATATTTTATTGGTTTGACTAAGTAGGTTGGCAGGGAAGCTGCTGCAAGTATCAGTGCAAACAATCAAACTGGCCCAAACACAGAGTTGGAGCCCAAGAGCCTTCACTTTCTTGGAAGCACTAAAAACAAGGTTTTGGTCATAAGAGCCTATGTCATCCAGCCTGGCCTTATGTCAAGGCTGTGAACTGCCTAGAAGGTTCAAACATTTTCTTTCAACCACAAAAGACACCTTACCTCAGTCATTTGCAAAGAACTTTCTCCCAGCTAATGAGCTACAGGCATTAGTAGCTCATTACTCCCGAGCTGATTGCAGGAGATGAGAACATGATAGCACTGAAGAGCTGAGTTTTGCCATACGACAGCCTGGATCTCTTCCCACCCAGCTCTGCACACCTGCCTGGGGAATCTCAATGCTAAAGCTCCCTTTGCAGCCAGAGAGACTTCTCCAAGGTGTGCTTCAATCTTGCTTAGATCTGCCTGCCTCTCTAAAGCAGCCCATCTCTCTCCATTTCCTGCACTGGGAGCCTGTGGAGACCAGGCTTACAGATTAAATCCTTCTCTTAGCTACCTATGCTTAGAAAGGTTGAGTCTAAGCCCACAAGTGCACTACCAGTGAGTCAGTAGTTTTTCAGCAGAAAGGCCATAACTTATTAAAGCATGCTACATAGATTTGTTGTGAGGGATTGAACATACATAAATTACATTTTCACCCAACAGAAATTTGTTGACCCACAAGACGTTCAATTTTGTTTTCAGCAAAATGCAATCTGCTAACATCCTTTCAGCACCAACAACTTTGCCCATGTCTAGGGCAAAAAGAAGTCTTGAAAGTGTTTTAGTGAATATATTCTCAAAAATGAACTTTATTAGAAGTAGCAATCGTAGCAATAAATAGTAATACAATGCTGTATAGGGTTTGCATGACAAGATTGTAGTAGCAGAACTATGGGGCTGGTTTCTTTGAGAAGCTGTTGGAAGGTTCCCTCGTTCTGGCATAGCCAATGCCAGATGGATCAAGGATGGACCTACTGCTTCCCAAAGCTGAGCCCTTCAGCAATCATGGTAGCACCTCTGGGATAACAGACTTGAGAAGTGGTGGGGGAAAAAACCTGCACAACAGCAACTGCTGCAGGAAAGAGGAGTGAGAACCTGTAAGGGGAGCAGCCCTGCAGACACCCAGGGCAGTGCAGCAGGAGGGGCAGGAGCTGCTCCAGGCTCTGGAGCTGAGATTCCCCTGCAGCCCCTGGTGCAGCCCATGGTGAGGCAGCTGTGTGCCTGCAGCCCAGGGAGGGCACGGGGGAGCAGAGATCCACCTGCAGCTCCTGCAGGAGCCCAGCTGGAGCAGGGGGATGCCCAAAGGAGGCTGTGACCCCATGGGAAGCCTGTGCTGGAGCAGAATCCTGGCAGGACCTATAGAGAGAGGAGCCCAGGCTGGAGCAGGTTTACTGGAAGGACTTGTGACCCCATGGGAGACCTCCACTTGGACAGCCTCCTCCTGAAAATTGACCCCATGGCATGGACCTGAGCAGGAGCAGTTAATGAAGAACTTCAGCCTGTGGGAAGGACTCACGTTGGTGAAGTTTGTGGAGGACTGTCTCCCATGGAAGAGACCCCACCCTGGATCTGGGGAAGAGTGTCTCAAGTCCAGCCCCTGAGGAGCAAGGATTGACAGAGACAACATGTGGTGAACTGACCACAGCCCCTATTCCCCAGCTCCCTGTGCTGCTCTGGGGGAGGAAGTAGAGAAAACTGGGAGTAAAGTTGAGCTGAGTTGTCCTCCTAAGCAGGGAAGTGACAGAGTGGCTTTGGTGGGTACTGAGCATCCAGCAGGGGTGAACTCATCCCCTATGCACTTATAAGGAAATTTATAAATAGACAGTTTTAAGTCTGTTTGTGCCCTTGGCACAGACAAAGATAATGGTGTTTGCTACTATTATTAATTATTATTTTCCTTAGTAATAGTATTTGCATTTCTATTTATTTGTATTTGTGTTTGTGTTTGTATTGCAGTAGTGCATAATGAAGAGCTACAGCAACGGATCAGAATTTCATTTAACTATATACTGTACAAACATAGAACTTTCTTAAAATAATTTATAGGCCAAGTATAAAACAAAGCTATGGAATACACTCAAATATACATATAAATGTGAAGGGTTTTGTTTGTTCTTCTGTGTGTGTGAGACAGTGTAAATGTATTTTCTATGTGTGAGACTGCAGAAGAGCAAGGTGATGATCATAGTGCACTAAACACTTAAACAGAATAAACAAGTGCAGAATCTCAGATTTGTTTGAGCCTGGAACTTACAGTAAACAATAATAAGAAGAAAATTTCCTGAAATTCACATGAATTGACCAAGTGAAATTTATATAAGTCTCATTCAAACTCCAGTCAAACCCAGGAAAGATCTGGCCTTCTTTAAAGCCAGACAGGGATGGAATCTGAATACAAATTCTTTCTCATGAAAGTAGGATCAGAGATTACCCAATCACCAACTCTTCTGCTTAGCAAGTTTGTTTATACTAAAAAAAGTGTTACATGTTTTAGACATTTCAGTCCTTAGTGTTTCATTTTTCTGCCTTGACAGTCAAATGACCTTCTCTTGTGACAAGATGTTGGACTGAGAGCTAGACAAATTAATTACTACAATTCACAGTTTTGATTGTGTGAAGTTAGAGATCTGGACAGATTTTAAATCAGCTACTATTTTGAGAAGGGAAGAAGGAATGAGAATGATTTTAGCTATATATGCCTTCTACCAGTCTTTCTGAAAGAAAGGAGAAAGGGGAAGTAAAAAGGCTCAGCATTTTCTTCTGACAATCTCTTATGACAAACATACATCTCTCAGGTAAAAATGGCCATTGTTGAGCCTGGAATACATCACTGTACAGGAGACATGTAAATTATAAGCAAAACTAGCCTTGACTTCTTCTAATATTAGGAGACAAAGACCTAGACACTTCAGGCAGCCAGGAAGTACTTCTCTCCTTTTCAGGGGCTACAGGTATTTTCTGGGGACTTATTTCAAAATTCTTCCTTACACATCAAATCTGAAGTCCTTTTGTCTCTGTGGTCACTGCACTGGTGCAGGCTGTTTAGGTTTGAGGATTATCTAGGAACAGACTCTCAGTTATATACATAAAATATAGCTCTGACTATGGATTAGAGAGGGGCTGCCAAGTGCAGCATTCAGACACCTGGCAGTATTGATTTTACACTTTTCCTGTGATTCTACATCATGTTCCTTTAGTTTCTGGCAATCTCTATAACTTTTATACTGACATAAATTGCGATAAAAAAAGGAATCAAATAATCTCTCTTCTCCTTCAAGAAATAGTTGGGAAAGCTCTACAGCACCATTAATATTTTTGTTAATGTAGGTGAACTCAAGGAGGACAAAAGTACTGGCAAAGTTAAATCTAACCTCTTGTTATTGTTTCTGTGTTGTCTTTAGATAAATTCTTCTAGAAAGAACCTTTAGAATGTAAACATGGAAAAATCCTTTTACTAAGTGATTGTTATCACTCTCCTGTTAAAAAAAAAAAAAATAGCATCCCACAAAGGATCAGCTGAACATCTCTGATTAACTTCTTGGCTCAATTGGAAACCAGAGGTACTAAGACCATACTCAGGAGACAATGTAGGACATATAGTTTCACTAATGGTGCTCTTGTCCTTAAAAAACACTTCCTGCTTTGCATAGTGAAATAACAATAAAAAGTGAAGGCAGTGCTCTGAAACCCTCCATGTATTACACTGTGGTTGGTGGAGGGACAACTGCCCTCAAAGAACCTTTTAATTTTCAGACTTCAGAGTCATGGAGTTGCTTGCTTATGGAGGGTTATGGAGGGCTGTTTTGGGTTTTTTACTGTTTTTTTTTTTTTTTTGGGGTTGTTCAGCAGTTTAGGGATTTTTTGATCCTGCAAATGAACATGTATTCTTGAAGTTTCCTTGCTGATGAGCTGATGGAACTCTTCTAGTGAAGCTAATAACACTGTCTGAGGTTCAAACCACTAGTATGAATCTGAAGGAGTAGCAGAATATCCAGGGAAAAAAAAAACCCAAACCAAAACCCAAAACAACCCAAAATATTAGATACAGCTTCATGAATAACTAGCTAAGAAAGAGCAAAGCCAAAGTTTTGTCATGTCTCTATCATCAATGGAGGGGTTTGGAGCAGTGCCCAGAGGGAAGTTGTGCTAATACTGTCATTCATTTTACACTTCACAGTTGTATGTTAATAAGTGCACTTTTTGACCCTTTTTTTTGCTTAAATTTGATTTTCAACAATTGCAGTAAAAACTTTGTGCAAGATCTGTAAAGACTAAAGTCCAGTAACAAAGCTGCTCTTAAACTTAGAATGAAGAAGTAATTAAACACATACACACACAAACAAAACAGAAGTGACAAAGAAATATTTTCACAGGACTGGAGCAAAACATCCTGGTTTGTCTGTCAAAGAAATGGCTTAATTAGAAAACTAACAGTTATCGCCAAGAAATAGTAGTGCACAGCTAAGCTTTTTAATAGTCTTTCAGTATTCCACATTGTTTGGATCATAGGCTTCTCCAGGGCAAATTAGCACTGTTTATTTCAGCAAATCATCTGGCTGCTCCCACAGGGACCTCTACTTCTTTGACTTCAGCACCCAGGAACCACACAGATCATCATGTATCACCTCCAGGAGCTGAGGAGAATTTTAATAGCAATAATGTTTTGTTTCAATTCTTGAACACACACTGATGAGTTTCACGATTGCAAACCATATGACATGAGAGACAGTAGTGGCAGCTTTGAATTTTGAAGGTCTTAAGTTCCCAAGAAGGTGCTTTATAAGCAACTTTTAATGAGTTAAGTAAAGTAGACTTTCTAGCCTAGGCATTCTTGAGATGAATTCTGGGAGATGATTCAGTGAATAAGTAAGAGAAAAGGTTGCTGTTATAAAATAGTTTCCTGGGATTCTGCTACTTCTACTATAACCTAACCAAAGCAAGAAAAAGAAGACATTTAGGAAGAGTTATGATATATCCTTTTCTTTCAGTGGAATTCAGTTTTGGATGGGATAGACATATAAGAATTACTCTATTACCATAAACAAGAAAGATATTTTTTGGAAAATCTTATATTTTCTCCAAAATATTGGAGAGTGACAAGTGAAAAGTAAATGGAAAAGTAGCCCTCAAGGTCTTCAGAGGGAGAAGAAATGTGTCATATGAAGTCAGACAAATTATTTCAAGCTAAAGAATTAAAAATTACTAGCTAAGTTGTTTAAGAGCCATCTGTCAGAGAGCAGTTTTTCTCTCAAGAAATGCTAGGGAAACATCCAGGGAAGACACACCTTGGAGCAAGTGTTTTTGAAACCCACACATCTCCCATTGATGGTCATCTTGGTTTAAGTTTCCTAATGGTCAAAAAGAAGTGGAAAAAATAAAGATTGTGAGATGAATCCAAAAGTCTTTTAATACATTAGATTTTTGAGAATACATCTAGCTGTATGTAGAGAAAGCATGGTTTAAATGATGTCTAAACATGGATTTGCAAAGGTTTATTAAAATTAAGGAAGATACTTTAAATGACGTTGCTTTGTCTCTGTCAATGCCATACACTTTTCCAGAGAGTCCCAAATAATTAGGAAGACACTGCCCACAATGGAAAAAATTAGTTAGCACAGACATATCTAAAGTGCTGTTCCCAAGATGTAAATAGTATATCGTTACTAAAAGGGCATGACTCTTGAAGGGAAATTTGCATGCCTGGGGGGATCACAGTACACCAAAAACAAGTGAGTTAAGAATACTGGTTAGAACTGCTTGAATTTGGCAAAATTAGTATATGTGCCTACTGCTTGAGTTTGAATAAAACTGAGCTTATGCGGTTTCTAGGATTTCTTTGAGTAGAACACTGTCTTGAAAGCAAAGGTAATGCAAGCATTAACAAGAAAGCTATGAGAAATATTATATTCCAAGAAAAGAATTAACTGAATGTTGTGATTTCACTACCATTAGAGAAAATAAGAGAGGAGTCTTTCAGTCAAACTACCTTTTTTTAATATAATAATTATGCTGGTTTTTAACTGAGCTTTAATTAAACTACTTTGCATTCCTCAGCTTATGTTTGCATTCCTGACAGACTTAAAATAAAGCACATTTTTAATTTGGCAATTGCTGCTCTTGCATTTCACTCTCAGTTGACCTCGTCATTTGTTAGAAACCTACATGGCCTTAATAGCTGAAACGTGAAGTAATGTTTTTTTCAGAATAGAGGAGACTGCTGAAGAAACTGCTGTAATACTGTCACCGCTGTAGGAAAAAATCCTGGTGTGCAGTTTTTTTGTTAGGGTGAATGAATTCCCAGATTTAGAAGATGGGAGCTGGCTCCTCCTCCAATATCCTTAAGTATTTGGCATACAGCAATATGGAAGATGTTAGGGTTTATAGGGTCTCAAAAGTTCATCTACCTCTATATTCCCCCTCTAAGGTGGCATAAACTGCCACATTCCAGATAGTTCTTCATCTAACGTGTTCCTAAATGCCTTTTCCCATGAGATTCTGCAGCTTCCCTAGGCTATCTTTTCCAGAGTGATGGGAACACTAGGTAAAAGCAAAGTGAACATTAGCTTTGGTTTAACAAACAGAGCCTGTGTTTTCGCTAGCTGGGCTCTTTCTGGTTTAACAAGAAGTTGTGCTAGATGGATTCTAATTAGATCCATAGCCCCCTCGTGGGTTCATTTTGAAATCCTGTTACCCATATTCATCTTCCTGATTAAGCTCCAAATGAAAAGGATGCCAGAAGTCTGACAAGTAGGGTGGCAAGCCACCAACAAGACCTTAATCAGCAAGACTATAGCATGGTTGGAGCTCACAAGTCATGAGAAATTAGATAATGTGAGGTACCTGAAGTGAGGCCACAGTACCACTGTCTCATTCCAAAAATGTCTTTCTCATAGGAACCATCACTGCCAGTGTTGAAAGAGTGGAATTGGGTTGGAAAAGTGTTGTGAATTCAAATATTGTTTTCAAAATATATTTTGAATTTGTGGCCTTGGAGAATAATTACCTCAATTTAGCTGCAGCATAAATTGAGATTAAGGGAAAGAAAGCATTTTTTCTATATAGAATGTTATGAAAGGTGACATCCAGATTATTCAAATCTGTGAGGTGAAAGTATTTTTATTGCCTAAGAATGACTTTTTTTTTCTTGTTTATGTAATAAGCAGCAAAGAGGAGAAGGGAAGGGAAGTTCAGGGAAGGGAAAGGAAAGGGGAAGGGAAATGAAAAAAACATGAAATCTCATCAGAAGTCAATCATGAATTTTCTCTATGTGAAAATTACTTTTTTCTAGTTTTTCATCACATTTTTTCTCAATTTATTTTTGTGAAATTAATTTTTCATTTAATTATTCATTTTCATTGCCATACTTGTAAGGAAAGTCACATCAGGAACACAATCATAAAACAGAGCACTAGAAAAAGGGAAACAATCTATTAACAGCACTACAAAAAGAGTGAAAGGAAATTGCAAATGTAAGTTCAAAATCATAAGAGTGGGACAACAAAGAGGAAATTACCTCAGTTGATAGAAAGTGGACAAAGCACATATAAATAAAATTGTGTATTGAAATGAAAGACAGAATAAACAAATAATGAGATAATGTGATGGAACTTTTAGCCATAAGGAACAAACAAAAACTGAAGATTTGTACAGATTTCTGTACACATAACAGTAGTTTATGATAAATACTTAATGATTCCCAAGCTTGCATAAGTCAGCTTTTAGACATTTTTTTGACTTGGTACTACTTAACATCAGGTTTGATTCCTACTTTAGCTTCCACAGAAAATTATTTATATAAAGTTGTTTATATAAATATATAAATTAACACAATTTACTTCTTCACTGAATCTTCTGGCTTTTACTACTGTAATTTTACTGAATCAGTTGTGAAGTGAAAGCTGTGTGTGTGATGTAACTGAATGAAGATAATAGCCCGATCATGAAATATCACAAGATAAGTAAAGAAAATATAACATTTCTGTAAGACATAATAAAAAACCCACATTGACCGGGAACGTTTTGCCACTTATGATCAACACAAAATATTTTTTTCCAGAAGTTTATAGAAAAAAAGGTATCCAGACAAACCAACACACCTCTTTTTAGAAGCAGAATGTATCAAATTTGCAGTTCTAAAGTCATATTTCAGTTAGCTGCATTAATCTTCAGCAGGTGACTTATCTTTACATGCCTTTCAAGTAGGTTATGGCAGAATTATCTTGGCAGAAGATTATGTGTCTTGCTGGATCATCTCAAAAACATTCTCAATATTCATGTTCAATCTCTTCCGACAAGTTGTTTATTCATGAAGGAAATGACGCAAGTCCTTCTTAGAAAAGCCTCCATTTTTATCTAGGGAAGGCAATGAAAAACAAAATTCAGATACAACTTCTATCTTGTCTTGTTGAGAAGCTTTCTCTGATTAGAATAACCCAATTCATTTAAAAGCCATTTGAAAGAAAAGTATGTCAGAGCTGGTAATGTTGGATATGGTAAATATGAACCATTTTCTGAATATTGTCATTTTAGAAGCATGAATTTTGTATCATCTGTAATACCAGAATGAGGGAAAATATAAACAAGCACCCTTGTTTTCTGCTTAGAGTACCAAACGATGCATGCTTATCCAGGACCATGCATTTGGAACAGATCCGTGTACTTTCTGATTAAATGACGGCCTCCTGCCAAAGAAGATTTTGTGTCTGGAGCCTGAACAAAATACCAGATTACATTTCCAACATCTGTAAACCACCAATTCATAGGCAGCAAGGAACTGATTTGTCACTTTAACTGCCCATTAGCTTGAGAGAAAATAATAACTTGCAAAATATGAAGAAAATGTAATTGCAAAGATGAAAGAATCACATAGTGACAGCTTCAAAACTGGCTTCACAAGACATGCCTTCTAGTAGATCTCTAGCAGACCCAATGTAATGACTTCACTATAACAAAAAATAGCCATTTATCAAAGCCCATCTCTCCCCTGCCAGCTGTTTTCAGTCATGCTTCAGCAGAAAGGAGAGAGAAAACCTCTTGACTTTATGTGGTGTACTTTAATTCTTTCTTTATTTAGCAAACTGTCTTGTGCCCTTTTTCAGGCAAGCCTTGTGCCCTGTTAGACTAGACCCTGATCTTCCATTGTCTAACAAGCCTGGTAACCTATATAGCCAAATGAGACAAGGGAGCACATAGAGAGAGACCTGTGTTGGAGCAGAGGATCCATTAGTCTCTTAAAAGAAATTAAAGGACAGATCCTGTTCTTCTTCATGGTTTTGTAAGAAGAGTAGCTCCAGAGATTTCACCCAAATTGCAGCGGTGTAAATCTAGATGAGAATTTGTTCCTCCATGACAGCAGCTCTGAACTTAATAGAATTGTGAAGATTGAGGGGTTAAAGTAATGAGTTCCTCAGCAGTTCACCTCTTACTGCCAAGTATTCATTAAGCTTGTACTGGACGTCTTAGACAGTCACCTCTAAAGTCTCTGACTCTGGTGAAGACACAGTCAATCTTCACTGTAATGTCCTCAAAACTTATATCTCTGAAATGTGCTTTCATTAGATTGCTCCACAAATCACCCCTTTAAGACCAATTCTAAATATGCTTTCTGAACTGTAAAGTGATTAGTGCTGAATGCAGTACTTTGGGTGAGGTCCTAACGAAATACACTGTATTTCCTTAACAATAATTGAGTTGAAAGCTTTAATATAAGGGGTTTTTTATTATTAAAATAACTCTCATATCTCTCTCCAGGTCAATATGCTGTAGTACCTTCCCATTAAGCAGATATTATGTCCTTTTATTACATTCTCCGAGACTCATTATTCTGCATTTATCTGCATTGAATTTGCTATCTATTAGCTCAAGTACTTAAATGATCTAAATCCTTCCCTACCTGACTGTATTGTTTCTCACGGATGACCTTTCCTCCCAATTTACTATCATCTGCACACCAGAAATTTTTAGTTTAAATAATATGCTCTGAGTCATTTAAGGTACTGAAAAAGCTGTGGTTCCAACATTGATCCCTGTGGTGCCCCTGACACGAGTAACTTTTGCAGCAGCTTAAAAGCATAACTCAAATGTGTGCTCTCACCAGCTGCAGCCTAACAATATGGCCTTCCCACTTTGAAAGAAAGGCAAAGCCTTGCTTAATACGTATTTAAACTCTTTTAAATAGCATTCTGGCTTTCTTGAAAACAGATGGTCAATATTTCTAAAAGGCTCCAGGGCATGTCTGCTCTACAGCTGTAAAAAACCCAGGGATTGTGAGCTCTAGCCTCTGAGCCATTTCAGCTGCCATTGTACAATACCAAAAACTTTGTCACATCACTGCTAGACTGTAGTCATGCTGTTGCTGGAGATGAATTTGCAATATGTTTGAGTTTGGATTCGAAAGCAAGCTTCCCCATCCCTGGAAGTGTTCAAGGCCACGTTGGATGGAGCCTGAGCAACCTGGTCCAGTGGAAGGTGTCCCTGCCCAGGGCAGAGGGGCTGGATCAAGATGATCTAAAGGTATCTTCAACCCCAACCCAATCTATGATTCTGTGAAGGATAAGCCCTGCCCAACCCACTGCTGCACCTGCTCAGCATCAGTTTGAAAGGTTTTAAATCTCACTGCTTTGCACAGAGTGAGTGTGCCAGGTCAGCTGTGAAAGAAATGTAAAGCTAGGATGAAAGCTGAGGTGCTGGCAGTGCAATTAGTACTCTACACAATCTGCACATGGGGAAAGCTGAGGGTTCACACTGCTTTACCTCTAACACCTGATGGAGATGCTTAAAGATGAGCTGCCCCTGGATTCCCAGGTGGTCAGAGGGGAAGACAAGCCCCTTTCAAGGCATTGAAACTCCTCACCCTGACCATACATTTTCATGTGCTTCCCAAACAAAGCAGCCAAAGTAAAATCTTGAGCTTAGGGAGACATAATATTTCTCTTTATTAATGTTATTTGGGAGAGATATTTTGGATATAGGTGTGATGCAGGCAGGCATTCTTATGTGCCTGTGAGGCCTATGGGAAAACCAAGGTTCTGTGAAAGATAGGGTGATTTGTCACAAGCAAGTTAATGTTGCTGAACTCTGTGTTTTCATAGGTCGAGCTCTATACAAAGAAAGCTTATCTGGGTTTCTCCACATTGTAATTTTCAGTAGAGAAATATTAAAAGCTTCTGGCTTGTACTTTGGCACAAGTAAGTTCATCAAAATGGGTGAAAAGATGGGTGGTAATATCCAGCTTTGTGGACAGAAAACTAACATTTGGAGGACTGGATTTAAAGGATCGCTCAAGGATTTTTCACAGAAAGCAGCTCAGTTTCTTGCTCTGAAAATCACTCTGCTTCCCCAGGGGTGTCAGACAGACTCTTTCCACCTGCATGCTGGGACTTTTCACTGTAGCTCACTCTTTCAAAGCTTACTTCTTAAGGTTGGCTTTCCTTGCCTCTGCTCTGCTTGGGGTTATTGGCTCTAATTTCTGTAGTCTAAGCTTTTCTTACCCTGTCACACCCACTGAGATCTGCGGTCAGCCTGGCTGGGAGTTACAGCCCTCTCTTAGGGCAGACAGTTGCACACACATCCAAGATTTAAGTTTTCCTTGAAAAGGAGGTAGAAGAGATGTTGATGAGAAAAATCAACAAAAAATACTTCAGGAACTGTATTTCACTTTAATAATTGAAATGTGTCTCAGCTCCAAAACTTGTGCTGATATTTTCCACTTACTCTATTTTTTTCTTCTAGCTGAAAAATAGGTTGCTATGACTGAGTAATTTTCTTTTTCCTAACAGCAGCAAAAGAACCAATTGTGTATGCACAATTTTAAGTTATTTAAATTCCATCACCCCAAAAAGTGATTATTTTCTTTCCCTAGGAGGCGTTCCAACAAATTTCATGCAGTCAAGGCAGGCTTAGCTACTTCTTTCTTTGGCTTTTCCACTTCTCTCTGTTCCCTCAGGATGTTCTACAATGATTATTTCTTTCTGTCTTTATTTTTTCATTCTTTCTTTCTTCCTTTTTCTTTTTCTTTTAACAACTCGTTATCCTGAGACAGAGACTGCAGCAGTATTCCTGAAGCACTGCTAAATGCAGCAAGAAAAAAATCATCAGTATTTGATAGTGGCACAGTAATTGCATGTTGGATAATCTGTTATCTCATTTGTGTGGCATGAACAGCAAAAAAACATACACCAGAAATCTGTATGTTTGTGTGTGATTTTATTAATTTCAAAGATTATTCCATCTCTGTTTTGTGCAAATAATATCAGACTGGTTTAGATGAAAGAAAAGACAGGAGCTAATAGGTCTCATGGGGCAGATATTTAGAGCCTTTTGACATCTCAGTATTTCAAATATGCAACATTTTGAAAATGCTTAATCTTGAATTTATAAAGCTCTAGAGAACGAAGATTTCCATTAATTCACAGCATAGGTCATGATGGCACATTAGAATATTTCCAGATGAGGAGGGCCCACCCATACAGAAGAGGGGGTATTTCATATTTCATGGCAACTTATACTCTTACTCTTCTGTTGCAACTTTACAAATAAGCACATCATTTATTCAGTTTTCTGACCCAGGCTCTGCCCATTAGAAAGTCAGAGACAGTAATAAACTTATTTAGTTTAGAAAATGTGGAAAGTATCACAGGGCAGCAGTTTTCAGGAGGTTGATTGCCACTGATACTTCCTACGGACATTCAACAGCAGCTAAGCCTCTTCCCTTTCAAAATCACTCTCAGTCACCCCCATATTCATAGATCTGGACCTCATCATCTTTCTCTCTCCCTACTTTCATGTGGAAAGAATAGAGAGAGGGTTCAGTTTGATTAAAAAATTACTAAAAATTCCAAACCCCTCAATATTAGCTTTCTGAGGTTTTGGTGTCCCCACCCCTACACCCTGATTTTCCTCAAAAATACCTTTTTCCCTGCCTACCTTGCATTGTCTTGCTTTGTGTTTTGTTTTTCTTGCATGTTGGTATGGGTTCAATTTCAGGATCACCAGATTATTGTCCTAATACTAGAACAATGCAGGGAATTGATAGGTTTTTTATACTTTCAGTGGTAATTGCTTAGTTTTTCCATATTCTCATTGCTGTGTCATTCCCAAGTTAATTCAGATGAACCACTTCCTACAGTTCAGTTGAAAAAAGGAAACAAAATATCACAAACTTGTCTGTCTCAACAGTTTTACTTATCTAACTTGAAAACACTAATACAAGTAAAATTTTAGCAAAAGTAAATCAAACAAAAATTCAAATGTTTTTGGGCAAAAATATTTCTTGTAAATTAAATATCTTCTGTTATTCTTTTCCATCTCCACTGCAATCTAAAATCAGTATTAAATTCAAATCATTAGAATTATTGATCACATCTATTATTTTTAATAAAAAGTGGGTTTTTAAGGAAATTGCCATTAAGCAGACAATATTTTTGTACTTAGGCAGAAAAAAAGAAAAAGAACAACTTTTTCCTTTGTTCAGACTGAATATTGAGGATTTGAATTTTGATATTAACTTAACTAGGCTTTCAGATATTTTATAGTGCAGTTACCAATAAGACCTTAATATTGAGCTCCTAGTGTGTAAATCTTAGTGCCAGAAGACAAAGGAATCAGTTGTTTGAGATCTACAGAAGAAAGAAAAGAATAAGATCCATTTAAAAAATGTTGTCAATATTTTCGTTCATTTTCCATCTGTATTAAAAAAAATATTGTTGGGGTTTTTTCCCTCCTTTTTTTCTAAAATTGCCTCTTGCTCTTCCACTGAGCTTTTGATGAAACTGAATTGTCCAACGTCAAAAAAACCCCTTTTCTTTCCTGGAAAATAAAAAATGGGAGCAGGTTTCCTATGCAAAAACAAGATAAATTGCTGGTATCTGAGGCCTAAACTAAAACTTGCTGAAGTCAGTGAATATGAAGCTATTCATATTCAGAAGCTGTCTTTCGAATACTTGCATTTCTTTGCCTTTGTGATATTACAGATGGTGTAACACTAGGAGGTAGGAGACCTAGGTTTCTTAACCTAAGGAACATTGTTCCAGCAATTCCACCTCAGAAGTCCAGACTAGCCTTGGAAATAGAGTTTCTCCTACCTACATATGAGTTTTGCATGCATGGCTTAAGGGTGCAAATGAAATTTGAATTTCCAGCCACAGATCTTAGCTTTGAAGGGGAACTCCTTTTCCTGGAGTACTCACAACAAGTGTTCACCTAAATGAGTAATCACTGGACAAAAACAAGGACAAATTTAGGTGTCAGCCAGGATCTAGACTCGTCTCTTCTTTTGGCATACCTGATTTTGGCAGACTTCTCTGTACAGCTGGAACCAGTGGCTCACAGGATCTGCAGGTCCTTCCCATCCAGCTTCACCCCACAGAAGAGAGGTGGATTGCAGCTCCTTCAGCATAACTCAGGCCCTGAAATTATGTTTTGTGGTGAAGTAACTGTCATTTGAAGCACCTTTTCATCAATGCTAGTTCATCTCTCAAATACCTTTTCTTGTTTTATACACTTTGCATGACATGCAGTTATACACGATAGTATAGATTGCACCACCATTCCAGCTGGAGAGAGCCTCAGTATACTTTACATCAGGATGTCCTCAAGAATTATCAATTTCAGTGATAAATTTTCATAAATAAGAAATAAATATCTAAGCATTCAGTTCAGTAAAGGCAGCCATGATGATGAGAAACTTCCCAAAGTAACCCTAATCACCTGGAAATTTTTCTCCTAAAGCCTTCAATAGACAGGGTTTCTCAGGTGTCTAGGTAAAGTGTTTTCTTTCTAACTTTATTTCCTGCATGCAAGAATTGAAATTCCACCAAAATATCACTTTAAATGCCTAGGTGAATTCTTGCCCACAGTATCTCAAAAATATGTTTTGGTGCCTAGACTCATGTATACCTGTGCTTAGACACTAAACTTTGGAGAAATGTATCTTGCTGATAAGAGAGATATAAATGGGCTAAATATCTTCCTATATCTAACATTGACATTGAGTCTCTTTAAATTTACACTGGGGAGGGGGGATTATCTCTGTCTCAAAACAAAATTAACATCCAGCAAGCTGTAAACAGGTGCAAGAAATATTATTTACTCACGTTCTTATTTTACAAGCATAGAAAGACCTGATTCAGATCTGGTCTGATGACTCATTTTAATAGACCTGGTGTGATTTTAATTGGTTGAATGTTGATTTTATCCCTCTTGTGAAGTATTTTGCTGCAGAGAATTGGAATCTTAACATGATCTGTGCTGAGATTAAGTAACATCTCTCATTTAATTTTCTTCATTTTGTCCTTTGATCTGTATCTGTATCTAATGGATGCAAAAGAGTGCTTTATTTCAGAAGCTATTAACTCAGAGAGAAATATTCTCTGACTTCTCTTACTAACCGACAATATTTATGGATTCTGTTGGGCCATATGGACAGTATTTCAGAGTCACCAGAGTCTTCTGTGTGGAGGGAATTTATAGTTTGTAAACTGTTCTTTCCACTCCCCAGAAAAAATGGAAAAAGCATACTACTCTCAAAAACTTACTGGACCATTTCTGGTATTATAAGTAAGAAACATGAGGTAAGGAGAAACAGAAAAACAACCAATCAACCAAATAAACAAACAAATCTTCCTTTCAGTATAATTTTTCACTGCTGAAACCACTAAATTTAGGAAGAGAGCTGCTTTTGGAGAGTAACTCTCTAATGAATCACATACCATGTAGTTTCATAGACGGATGAACCATGTGTTGTGATGGTGGAGAAAAGAAGTAGTCATTTGGAAAATGGGAACTGGAGTTGCTGGGGGTACTGGAGTTGGAGAATTGCTTAGCAGCCAACTACAGCACTGAGGCACACACGAATCTCGGGGGCCAGATGGGATCCACCCAGAGGTACAGAGAGAGCTGGCAGAACTCACCGAGCCAGTTCCAACCAGCAAAGAGAAGAAACATCTTCAATTTGTGCCAGGGAAGGTTTAGAAAGAATATTAGGAAAAATCTCTTTACAGAAGGGTTGTCAAATATTGGAACAGGTTGCCCAGGGAAGTGATGGAATCACCATCGCTGGAGGTGTTGAAAGCTGTGCAGATGTAGCACTTGGGGACATGGTTTAGTGGTGGCTTTGGCAGTGCTGGGTTAATGGTTGGACTCAATGATTTTAGAGGTCTTTTACAACACAAATGATTCAGTGGTTCTTTGGGTTGAAGAATTTGTATTCTCCTGAATATGAATACATACATGCATATAAAGGCTAGGAAGGAAATTTCAAGCTCATCTGAAACGTTTGTGTCTTTTGATGCTGATGGTCTTCTGGCAAAGGTAGGTAGTCTTCTCCTAATGAGGCTATAGGGACATTATTAAAAAAAAAAAAAAACAAACTTGAGGAATAGGTGAATTTGTGAAAGCATAATCAGAAGTTAAACAATAAAGTTTTAATCTACTCCATGGAAACATATTATTACAGTGCCAGTCTCTTACCTTCCACTTTTTTTTTTTCACTTTGATGCCTCTTGATATGACACAAAGCATATGACTATCAAAATTAATCTCCCATTTCTGCCTTATATTTATCAGGTTTTTTTGCCTCTGTTTAGTACACATATCTTTTTCTGTTAAAAGATGTAGTTTCAAGATCATCACCAGAAAAAACAAAATCTAGTAGGCACTGACAAGTTTGGATCCGAATTTAAGGTTTCCTGACAAAGAAAATCCTGTGCTCCTAAATGTTGTGATATTAGAGCATTCCTGAGAATTCTGGCACTTGAGCAGTTAAATCAGTTCAACTCAGGCTGAGTTACCCACCAAGGTAAAATGTAAAATAAAAGCATTGAAACACATCTCATCAGCACTCAGTATTATTTATGGAGAATGCCTGGGCATTCCGGCGGGTAATACTCCTGTTGTTTGTTTAAGTAAAATAACTAATTTGTCTCTTTAATAAGAACATTATAGATATCCTGTGAATTTCTATGTCAGCAGCACTTCGAAAAGATGGTGTGTGCATAGACAGACATACTGAGAATAAACTACTGAGAGCTTTACTCTGTAGGTAGAAAGATGAACCTAAGGGTAAAATATTTCAGAACTATTCTGACAACAATGCAAGTTTATGAAATGCTTGTGTTGGGAGAAAAAAAGATTATAATAATACTCTGCACATGAGTTGCACTTTTCACCTGGGAAACCTAAAGTATTTTTCAGACATCAGCACTCCCAAGAGGAAGGTCTTGTGTTATTCTACAGATGGATGAACCAAAGTACAGGGGCATCTATCACCTTTCCAGCTCCCTCTGGAGTAAAGAAGACTTTTCTATTGGGCAGCAAATGATGCACTATGATCTAAACTGCTTTTAAAAAAAGAAAGGAAAATGAAAGAGAGGAAGAGAAAGAGAGAAAATGTCTTTTACAGCTTCAATAAGCTGCCAGTGTTGTTGTGCACTGATTGGAATCTAAAAATACTAATTTTAATAGAAATAGCTGGAAATTTTTGCTGTTTTTAACCTATTTTTATAACTTGATCTTGATTTTGTCTAAGTACTTAAAACAGCATGAAACTTTTTCCTCCACTACTCTTCTTCTTGTGAGGGTAGTTTCTCTACTAAGTGATTTTGAGCTCAGCAGGCATATTTGTGTTAGCAAAACCAGGAATAGAGGTCCTAATGGCTGGAAAGTTTTAATCCCACCTAATACTATAAATAAACGAGAAAACATGCTCAGTTAAAATGATATGCTTTGAACTCTTATTGCACGAGGTGGTTCTTGAAGATGCATGAACAGACGTTTAATCAGACTGACTAACAGGTGTGTAATCTGATACTGGTAATTCTTTGCCTTGTCCTCATCTGCTTTCTTGATTTGTTATAAAGTTTGCTTCATGGGAAAAACAAAATTCACCAGTGGAACTTTGAAGATCTAAACTACATATTTTTTGTGCTATTTGGATTTTTGCCGGTCTGTTTGCTTGTCTTTAGGAATGAACTATTAATGCAATATGCACAGGACAAAATCCACACCAAATGGAGCCTTGGCTTAACACTTCTCCAGAAGTTACAGGTCCATAGCTACTGCAGTAACAATGCCAGTTAGTACCAAAGGACTTTTGCTTCAATAGGTTTGTAAACTTTCTAAATTAAAGAAATCCAGGTCAGTTTAGACAAACATATCAAATAATATGAGTAAGAAGCTATCTAGAGTAGCTTAGAGAAGTCTCCTACAATACAGTTGCTGCTCTTACTTTCACAGAGATGAAATGTCTAAAACAACAGTAGAAGGGTTAACTTTGGAATAATTTATTCTAACGGTTTCTTGCAAAAGCACATGAAGAGGATGATCCCCGAACACAAAGAGTAAGGAGATTAAGGTCACATCTAACACAACAATGCAAGGATTTAGCAAGGCAATGCAATTCCATGAAACCTCCTTCCCCACATTGGTGGTATCACCAGCTTGGTTGCACAAAATAAAAAAAAAAAAAAAAAGAGGGGGGCAGGAAAGAGTCCTCCGAAATTGTAAACTTTATATGGAATTATTTATTATGTTTCCCATTATATTTAGATTTGTGATTAACCTTGAGGTTCCAGCAAAGCCATTTTCTGGTTTTAGCTGCAAGCAGAAATTCAGCTGGATGGTATGCAACACCTGAGCCAAGGGCATCCTGGAGGATGTGGGAAAGGGGGAGCCCTGACAGCCACAGCTGCTGTGCCTCTTCCAGGAGCACAGAACTTCCCTGGAGAGGAGGCCAGGTTGAGGCGAGGCTGGGACACTCTTCTGCAGCTGAGCATGGCTTGATAGAGCCTGTGGCCAGGCTGGAGAGGAGCTGTGGAGAGATGGAGAACAACATCCTGCAGCCGCAGTGGAGCAGGGACTGCCAGTGCCCAAAATGTGGTCCTGGACTGTGAGCAGGGACAGAAAGTCCAGCAGGTGCCTCAGGCCCTGTCAGTATGCACGGTCCCTCTGTGGATTAGAGGTTTTCCAGACTGGGATGAAACCTCTAAATCTTATTGAGAGGCAACTGTCCCCACTAAACTTCTGCTCCACAGCCAAAATGTGGTGGTTCTTGTAATCTTGTAAGTCTTTGCCTGAATTTAAGAGAGAAAAAACATACAGAAAGGAAAGTGAAAATGTTTCAGAATCAGAATGTACCAATATATAACAATAGTTAAACTGCTTCATTTTCATGAGGTTTTACATTGATTCATTTATCCATTTTTGATGCCAGTGAGGGAGAGCAAGAATGGCTCCCTACTCTTTTCTCTCTGAAATTAAAAGGTAGTAAGTTTTAAACCAATAAAAGTAAATGTTATTCTGTTTTGTTTTGTGGGGATTTTTTGGTGGTTTTTTTTGATTGTTTGTTTTAATGTAGCTGATAGTCAACCTGAATAATCCACTGTCAGGCAAGGTCACTAGAGGAAACTGCAATATCAGGACTTTAGAAAAGGTCTGAGTAATTTTATTGCCAGTAATAACAGTTTTGCCATTACAGAAGATAAAAAAATGTTGGAAAGGTCACCACTCTTCATGTTTCAAGGTCTGGACAGTCACCTGTGGGGTCAGGACAAAACTCAGTAGTGCAGAGGGCACACCCACAAGTATTGCATACATACAACTCACATCAGTACTTTCAGAATTACTCACTAATAGTTTTTAACAGGTGAGAGAATGTGTTACCTGAAAATGAAGAGACTTAATTTTGAACTGGTTAGTATTCTCAGTCATCTTGTCAGAAAAGGGCTTCCAGTGGTTTCTAGTTCTCAAAGGATGATGCTCTTGGGTATTTGGCATACAAATATTATATCATGAGTGGATTACAACCATAATTCCGATCCCTGTTTTAATTCAGAAACTGTCTGAGATAATTGAAAATGGGCTTTTTTTTTGATGGCTTTGGTCCCTCTTGTGCTCCATCCTGGGACAGATGCTGGCCTCTTGTTCCCTTGCCTGCACTGAGTACCTCCTCAGTGCACAAGACCGTGGTGTAGGGACCCCTATTCTGACCCTGCAGAGACCAGTACAAGCACAGCAGAGTTTTTTAACTTGACATGGAACATTTTTTTCTTTTGTTCTGCTGGTAGATTGTACTGTTAACAAAACTTTTCATGCCTTAAAGATTGGATGAAGTCTGAGGTGTGAGCCGAGAGGGGAGATTCAAAGCTTAATCTGACCTAATGGAAGAGAAAAAAGATATTCAAGTGATTCAGAAGTTTCAGTGGAATCTCTAATAACTGAAGATCATCCTCAGCAGATGATCAAGTCTTTTATTTTTTCTTATGAAGAAAAGCCCAGAATACAATGTTCTGGTGTAATCCAATCTGCACAAAATTCTTTGAACCATTTAAGGCTGATTAGATGACTCAGCTCACATTCTGTGGAGGGTACCTTGGACCTATTACTCATACCTAAATTCAATATTTTCTTCGTGGGCTACAGCAGTACAAATATGAAAATGTCAGGCTTCAGGAAACTAGTTATGAGTTCTTAGAATTGTGAGCTTCTTGAATGTCCTATTTCATATGATATTTTACAGCCTGCCTACAGAGGCAGAGTTTGAGTGAAATGTTCTAGCAGATCTCAGCCTCCTGGGGAGAGGTTCAATTTTTCAGTTTATGAAACCAGCTGATACCAGTTTGCACATTTTAACTGAATGCAACAGGAGGGGAAAGTTTGCATACTTTTTTTTTTCTTCCAGTTATTGACCAAAACTGAAGCATGCAACTTAATGAAAAAGGAAGTGATATAAATTACAATTATAGACAAGGTGTGTTTTTTATTTACTCAGTTTTACTCACTTAACAAAAGATGAGGATGTTTAAATTGCACAACTCCAGTGAGTAGTCATTGCTTCTCAGTCTCTAGATATCTCTGGACAGATGTGTGTCTGACAGATGCACAGTATTGTAATTAACATAAAGGCAACTCAGTCATGTTTAATAGCCGGCAATAAACAAGAACTTGATATAGACCACATAATCCTCCCTTCTATCTTTATCCTGTGGTTTGTGTATGATTGTACATTATATTTTCGTGATTTTTCTGATTTTATCTAGTATTTCCATGTTCATAATAACCTTTTTATACCCATCATCCTTCACATGCATGTCACAACAGATCCTCAACAGAATGTGAATATTTTGCAATTGGTGAAGAAAAGAGAAGAGAGGGGGAAAAAAACTAAAAAACCAAACCAACTGAAAAACAAGAGAGATAGATCCTCCTCACATCATTTCACATACTCAAAGAAGGTGCTCAGAAGAGAGCACAAGGAAAGAAATGTTGCATAGCAATCTGTGCAGGAAGAAATGGAATTACAATAAAATCTCTGTGAAAGAACTGGGGGAACCTTGGAACTCACAAGAGACACTGAAATGATTAAGATATTATCCTTTCTTATTTAATTTAATTTGAATTTAGGGGGTATTTATTACATGGATGAGTCTGCAATATGTTTCTTAGACTGATTCATGAGTTGCATTTTGCTGTATGTAGAAAGCAAGCTTACACAAAAAAATTTCTTTGTGCCCCCTCCACTTCCCTTTGGTAAATCTGAGAACAAGTTTGGCAGAAACATCATAGGCATAATATCTTAGAAAGGAAAGGTGCTTTTTCTGATACAAACCAGAGGCACAGCTGGATGGGCTGGGTCAAGGAGACTGAAAAGAAAGAAAGTGGACAATCAGCATCTGAATGAGACCTCCTTGGACCTCTTTATAGTCAGTGGAAAGGAAAAGGGACAAAGAGAGAAACATACCTTCCCTCCTAAATAATAATTGTCTCAAAGAACTTTTAAAAAATATATAAATAAAAGGATTCACTCATAGACATCAGCTATGTAGATGTCTGCATCTGGTTGAATCATATTTGGAATATAATGCATTTTATATTCCATGCCGAATAATTGTGTTTTGTGTGTGTGTGTGTGTATCAAATATATGCTCTCTCCCACTCTTTTTCGGCTCATCAACAATATCTTTTTACACAACTGGTTGACTTCATCCAAATTCAAAAGAAAAATAAAGGTTTCAAAGACATTCTTTCATGTGCTGATACAATGCTGTTTATTCTGGGAAAACATACAACTTGAAAGACACTGTTGTCAAACTCCCCTTAGTGAAACCTTCAGATGCTCATACTTTATTAAACATCAGAGAATTCATGTGGTGAAAGTAACATAGAGAGAAAGAAGAAAAGCTGGAAGCAGGTATTTATTAGCTCTGGTACTCTCTGAACTAATTATTTAAACATTGTGATTATCTTCAACCACAATTTAATGGCATTAGTATCTGCACCCTTTAAAGGAAGCTGCCAAACTCATAATTGATACAGAGGTTTCCAAGGTCCAATTTCTAAAGAGAATGGGACATCTTTTAGATTTGAAAGTGATGTTTCTTGTAAACACTACAGTTCTGGCAACAAGGACTGATTTTTATTGTGTATAATTTCTATATACAGGAAACTTAATGCTCCAGGAACATCTGACAATGTGATTTTTGAATGCAGAAGCACAGAAAAGATTTTTTCAAAGAGAGAAAGAGAGAAAGACAGAAAGAGAGAAAGAATGAGAGAAAAAAAGAGAAGGAAAGAGAGAAGAGAAGAGAAGAGAAGAGAAGAGAAGAGAAGAGAAGAGAAGAGAAGAGAAGAGAAGAGAAGAGAAGAGAAGAAGAAGAGAAGAAGAAGAGAAGAGAAGAGAAGAGAAGAGAAGAGAAGAGAAGAGAAGAGAAGAGAAGAGAAGAGAAGAGAAGAGAAGAGAAGAGAAGAGAAGAGAAGAGAGGAGAGGAGAGGAGGAGGAGAGGAGAGGAGAGAGAGAGGAGAGGAGAGGAGAGGAGAGGAGAGGAGAGGAGAGGAGAGGAGAGGAGAGGAGAGGAGAGGAGAGGAGAGGAGAGGAGAGGAGAGGAGAGGAGAGAGGAGAGGAGAGGAGAGGAGAGGAGAGGAGAGGAGAGGAGAGGAGAGGAGAGGAGAGGAGAGGAGAGGAGAGGAGAGGAGAGGAGAGGAGAGGAGAGGAGAGGAGAGGAGAGGAGAGGGAGAGGAGAGGAGAGGAGAGGAGAGGAGAGGAGAGGAGAGGAGAGGAGAGGAGAGGAGAGGAGAGGAGAGGAGAGGAGAGGAGAGGAGAGGAGAGGAGAGGAGAGGAGAGAAGAGAAGAGAAGAGAAGAGAAGAGAAGAGAAGAGAAGAAGAAGAGAAGAGAAGAGAAGAGAAGAGAAGAGAAGAGAAGAGAAGAGAAGAGAAGAGAAGAGAAGAGAAGAGAAGAGAAGAGAAGAGAAGAGGAAGAGAAGAAAGAAAAGAGGAAAAATGCTCAAACATGACATACAATATTTCCTGTGCTCTCTTAGATGATCTTATTAAAAGGAAATGCAACGTGAAATAAAGTCTTTTATTGTGTGATCCTGTATAATATGGATGAGTCTCACATGTCATCAGATGGACTTCCTAGCTGCTTAACCTGTACCTTAGAGCTTAAAGAACACATTCCATGTGTTACATATTAAAACTGATTACACCATGATGAGAATCCAGCTTAAAAACAATCATGACATTTTTAAAGTCTTTTCAAGGAAAATGCTGTAGTCTAAGTTGTAAACAAATCTCTCAGAGGGATTAGGCAGACACCATTTTAATTTATCCATTCCAGAATTCGGTGCCAAGAACACTACAAAGATGAAAATAAAGAAACCGCTGACTGTGCATTTTTGTTGCTGGAGCTGCTGCGGCAGCAGTCTCAGAAAAAAGGAGGGACCTGCTGTGCTACCTCGATCCCACACATACTGAAAGCCCGTAAGAAGCTGGATTCTCACATCCTTTTGCCAAATAACTGGATAGCAGCTGAAATCCACCAAGTGTCGCTTTGTATAGAGAAAAGAAGAAAAAGACAGAAAAAATAACAGATGTTTGGAATAGTGACTGTACTGCAGATTATTTCAGTGTGGGGGGTCTGAAGAATGGAGCGAGCTATTTTTGGAGTGCCTTGCAAGAAGCAATGTTGTAGCGGTTGGTAAAGCACTACATGGGGTTCTATGCTTGTAAATGCTTCCTTCTTCTTTGTAGGCACAGGTTGATTTTTTTTTTTGCTAATACAATGTTAAAGTTCAAATGGCAAAATGCATTTGGAATCTGTCTTCAGCCAGTTCTGCTGAAATGAGCAGACAAAGGTGTCCTTGCTATACCCTGGCAGTTGTTAAAAGATTTTGCCTCTCACCTGCCATCAGCTATGATCCAGTCCAGAACATTTAGGTTTTTTGTCATTCTTAAGTCCTCTACAAAATAGTTTCAGTCTGCTTCCATTTTTCTCAGATGATTCATAACACTGACATGATATTAATTTTGCACTTGCATTATTGATGTAAATCAACAGTATAGAACTGGAAGCATGGTCATTAGAGTGTCCAAGAGCAGGATAAAATTTATTTTGGGTGATGGCAAGCAATTTGGAAGCCTCTGAGACAGCTGGCTTGTTATCTTTCTTTGGACTAGCCTTACTATATTTAATAAATGGTTAGCCTGTTGTTAAGGTGACATAAAATTAGTTGTACTGCACATTCAGTGCACCACAGTAACATTTTTCCACATGGGGAAACATACAATTACAACAAAAATTACCATGATTAACAACTTAAAGCAGAAAGTGCAAATTGCATACAAATATTTTTCTTGTGTCTTTCTGTGTTTTGAAGACTGCAATTAACAAAATACCTGAACATACCTATATCTTCAAATGAGGAAGTAATCCTCACTTAAATCTCTGATGGTGATCATTATTATCCCCCTAGTTGTTGATCTGATTTGATAATCCTCTGAAGACCACAATTTCCATCTTATCCCACTAAAGTCAGGAATCTGGTTTTCTCTAAGTCATTTCTCTCTTAAACTAATCAGCTGAACTTTTGCCAAGGAAACCATAAGGTTTATAGTTACTATTCCATGATCCTATAAATCTTTTTAGTAATTAGGCAGGAATTAAGTAACTATGGTGTATCAATATTTGCATGTGTTATCTATAATTTCCTTCCTACAATTTAAGTTACTCCTCCAGAATAGTAAATTTTAGTAGCCTTATTTAAATATATTTTTACAGTATTGTTCTCTTTAAAAAATACAGTCACACTCAGTCCTTTATATTCAGCTCTTGCATCTCACGTGAACTGTGTATGATCACCTATTTGCATACACACATGTATTTATTTATATTAAAACACAAAAATATTCTAAACCAAGGCAAAACTAAAAAAGAGAAAAAAAATCCCTCAATAACTTTAAAAATGCTGAGAGATGAAAATGACTTAAATAAAATGAAACTTGCAAAAGTGCAAGCAGCTGCCATGACTGTTCTGCAATAATTCATATATTTTATTGTTCTGTTTTGTTTTTTAGATAATTAGTTGGTGGCAAAGGAATAATCATATTGCATGAAACATTGTGAATTTAATTTCACAATGAAAGCTATATACTGTATCTACTGAAAGTTAAAAGGACAAACAAAATCTGTTAAAGGGCCAGGCTCAAAAGAAATTTCATGTCTCTATATACGGAGGCTTTTTTTTGTTTTTTAATCGTAATATTGGTCTAAATGATCCTGGTTTCAAAAGCAGCAATGTAAAATCTTTATTTTGGTTTATTTAAATGTTAATTTTAAAGCTCTATCTAACATTTTTTTGATGAGTGAAACAACTGGGGAATGAACGATCATTTTGAAGCAAATGTCTTTCAGTAGAACTCATGACCATGTATTAAATACTCCTACTGTTTACACTGGGGCTATTCCCCTAAGCATGAAAGTTAAGGTCTTGTACAAAATTCCAGGTTCAGACTCTTCAGTGTTCTGAGGGAGTGAACAGCACCCTGCTGATGGAAAACAACTTGGAAAGAAAGAAAGCTCTATTCACAGGCAGTAATGCAAAGACAAACAAAAAGCACATTCACATACACAAGAGAACCACATGACTCCCAGACAATAGCAGCTAAGTCGAATTTTCACATTTCCTTTTCTTCCCAATTGTGACTTCAACTGCAACTTTAGCCTTTCTGTCTTGATGTCACCAGCATTTTAAATAACACCTATCAGCAGGCAGTTCATAGGGAGCTCCACAAAGAAAACAGTTTCAAAGTTGTGCTGAAGCAGCGCCGGTGTCTGAACCACTTTTGTTTTGTTAAACGGGGCTGCGATAAGGCTCTGCCACCCGGGGAGGCAGCACGGCAGACATTTGTCATGGTGTTATTTTCCATGGGCCTCTCGCTTGTTCAAGTTGAAATGTCACATCCCTGTGGTTTTAAGGAAGGGCAGGGGGCATGTGTCTGACCATGGCACTCCAGTGGGGTGGAAGTCTTTTGCGCCTGGAGCCTGAGATGGGCACGCTGTTAACTCTTCAAATGTCACCGCGGCCTCCAAGAGGCAGGTAATCCCTGCGTGTTTGCTGTGCACACTACAGCAGAGCCATCACTCAGACACCTCTATGTTTGCAGGATTTGGGTGATTTCCTTAGGCATTTCTCATCTTGTCAGGTGAAAACTGGCTTAGAAGTTGGTCAGCTATTTTCTCAAACAATGTTTATTTCATTCTTGAATTGAAAACAATTCTACAAAGATGTTCTCAGAAGTTTATTGTGCCTCATAGCTCTCTCAAAATCCCACTTTGGCATAATTTAGTTTTACACATAAATGTAAGATCTGCTGAAGGTCTTTTTCTTTCTTTTATCACCATTTGAAGGTTCAAAATTCATTATGATCCATCCCAAAAGTAGTGCTACTCTTCACAGAACTTTTGGTCAAATTGTTAGACACACCCAGTGTAAATCCAAGATGTTTTTCCACTACCTAACAGCTAGTCAGTGCAGTGAAATGATCCAACAACTCAACAGTTTGTAAAGAATAGATCCCCAGATTGAAATCTTTCATATGCAGATTTCCCTGCATAACCTTGTTAGTTCCATTTCAGGAGGAAATGTTTGTGGAAGGGGACAGGGCAAAAAAAAAAGGCATGAACCAAACTTCTTTTTTTTTTTTTTTTTTAACATTCCTGATTAAAAAACTCATGTCTCTGGTGACTTGTGGAACAGCAGAACAGTTGGGGTTGGAAGGGACATTTAAGGATCACGTAGTTCAACTCCCCTGCTATTATCAGGGACAGTTTCCACCCAACCAGGCTGCTCAATGTCCTGTCCAACCTGCCCATGAGCACTCCTAAGGATGGGGCATCTACAGCTTTGCTGGACAGCCTGTTCCAGTGCCTTACCACCCTCACAGTCATTAATTTCTTTTTATATCTAATCTGAAACTAACATCTTTCCAGATCAAAGCCAATGTCAGTTTCTGGCAAAAAGTCCATCATCCTCATAAGCCTCCTTTAGGTCCTGGGAGGCCACGGTGAGGTCTGCTTTATCCTTGTGTTCTCCAGACTGGACAATCCCAACTCTCCCAGCCTGTCTTCACAGCAGGGGAGTTCCAGCCCTCTGATGATTTTTGTGGACTCTTCTGGACCCACTTCAATAGGTCCATGTCTTTCTTGTCCAAACAACCCTGGGTTTTTCCAAAGCACTAGAGCATAAATAGATTTGAATGAAGTGGACATCAAAGCATGTTGGAAAATCTCACCAAAACGGTATTGTTTTAGATATCTACAATTTTCCATATCTTCCCTGGAGATCTTCCCTGGAGATTGGAGGTCTTCCCAATCTCCAGAAACACAAACCCGGATGGAGCTCTGCTGAAGTCCTCAAAACTGAGCTACCTAATTCCTATTCAGAGCAAGGTTTCTCTTTCTCTTACAGATTGGTATTTGGAATATAGATCCTCTTAAAGTACATCTGTATATAAAAGTACTTGGCTTACATCCCTTCTTTGACTATTATTCAGCTCTTCCTACTAAAACAAATAATTGATACATCTAACTGATTTCAGCAGGGAAGAAAGGAGTAGGTGGTCTCATTAAGAACCCTTGTTTCACAAGGAAAGCATTTCTCATTGTCTTTACCTAGTGATATAAATGACCTTTGCCATGGAATTAATGAATGTATAAATCTTTCATAATATATTTTAATGTCCTGCTGGTAGAAATCTATATTATAAAGCAAAAAAACCCAAGAAGATTTTCAAACAAGAAATTTGTTATTGAAAGCATTAAATTCTTCCACTTCTATAACAAGTATTCAAAGGGGTTTTTTTTAAATTTTATTTTATGCTCCATATTTTATGTTATAGAAAAGATAGCATTATAATATGCTATAATAATAGAAGATCACATTTTCTTTTTTTTTGAACTACCCAAACAGTAGTCTATCTCCTTGTCCCACATAAAATTATATCTCCAAATGAAGTTACTATACCGGCTTTTCACTCAGGTGCATCTGCCAAACAGCTCTCCAAAATGAATTCAGAAGCTTCCGCAGTCTTCAAACAGTATTGTATAAAGTCGTCTTGCCTGGGAAAGTCCGCCCTGCTCTCGACCTAGAGCTCCTGCTCTGGGGCGCAGAGGTGCAGCTACAGACGGTCAGCCTTGGCGCCACCGGCTGACACCTCCTGCAAAGGGGGATGGATCCCGCCAAGGTGAGCATGGCCCCGGTGAGCAGTAGGTGTGGTGCGATGGCAACGGGAAGGAGATAAAAGGTAGAGGGAAGGGGTTTCTCCCTCATGCCGTCACAGCCAGCACCAAGAGGGGGAGATGGCTCTCAGGCCCTGACAGTGTGGAGGGATGAAAGAACGCACTGCACCCAGTCTGCAGGCTTCCAGGGGATTTATTGAGGGTCTTCAGGTGAGGGTCCAGGGATGGCGAAGAGGGACGGAGAGACAGAGACGGTGAACAGCTGGAAGTCCAGAGGCTGGGAGCCCCGAACTGACAGTTGCAGGGGATTATAAGGGGAGGGAGACGGGCGTGGTTAGCCCTGAAGGGCCAACCAGGGAAGTCCGAGGGAAGAGGGAAAGGGGTACGAACCAATAATCTTGTAAGGGGGGAGGGTACAAAATTCAAAAGAACGGGTGATACACAAAACTCAGGGGAACAAAGGAGAAGCTTCCAGAACCAAATCTATATAAGGAAAAGGGGGAGGGGGAGTGTGCAGGACCAATGGCTTTCAGTCGTGGTGCATATTTAGTTCTTCTGCCGCAGGGGCTCACTGTTTGTTTCCACCAGTCTCCATAACTCCAACAGATCAGGCTGTCACAGTCCCATGGGGTTTGTTCCTCAGCCATTGATACTTGTAGCCATAGGCTGCCACAAAACAGTTCTGTCATGAAAAATTGTGTGAGTTGCATGTGCTTGAGCATTTTATTTTCAAATATATTTTGGACTGCATATCAAATCTGAACCAGAAATAATGTCATGTGCTGGCTAAGATTCCTGAGGAGCTCGGGTCTACCTGTCTGTATTCAGAACAAAGCTGGCAGGCTTAGAACAGCTGTGATGCCTCATGTCTTTTCTACTGCAACATTCATGCCAGAAACTAGAGGTCTGATTTAAGACATGATTTTATTTTTCTCCATCTGACTTAATCCAAGCCTATGTCCCTGATCTCCTGAGTGAGCTGATTCCTTTTTTTTCAGTTGCGCTGTGCCAGAGTGCCAAAAAGAAAGCCAGACTTTTTGGGTCAGAGATAGAGTGTATCTAAGCAATGTGAAATCTAGGATACTGGAGTACAAAGTCCTGAAGTCTGATTAATTCATAAAGATCTTATTTTTCTAAATATTAGTGGACTTCTGTTTGTTTGCTAGCCATGTGTTGTACTTAATTCCCTATGCAGATTATGAGAAGAGAATTAGTACCTCAAACAGGCACTAAATGCCCTCAACACATGTTAACTCTAAGAAACCTGGGCTTCACTTCTTCAGCACACAGGAGTAGCAAAAGGAAAGGCTAAACACAATAAGTAGCCTGCAGGTTCTTTCCCCAGTTTCCACAATGAGTAGATAAGGAACACATTGCCAGAACCTCTCTCGTAAAAACAGATGAGGACCACAAGGAGGAGAAGATGCAAAAATCCCCACCTTTTATAGAATAACTTCACAGGCAGAATCAAACCCAATGAGGTGGTATGAAAACTGAGCTTAACTCAGCACTTGCTGATTGGGCCAGGATGAGAAGGAAGTGGCACACGTTATCTGTCCTAAGGTGAAACACTTCTGTCTCAGCAATGCTGCCTGTTCAATTTCCTTTGTGCCAAGAGAGATAAAAATCTCACCTGTCCTAAATCCCAGGATAAACACCAACTCTTTCAGATGGGGAATTGTCAAGACAGGAGATGCCTTCTCGTGCCTTCGAAGCTTTGCCACTGAGGAGCAGATAATTTATGCATTATAAAATCAGAGACCAACTGTTACTCTTTATTAATATTAGTCTATAGTTAGAATACTTACCTGGCAGTGGTTAATTTATATTTCAGAAAGGCTGTAATTTATTAATTACATTTTATAATTTATCTATTTATTCATGTAAAATATTGGTTTTCTTTCTCTTGCATATAGATGTCTTGCTTTTACTTCTATACTTTCATCAACTCTTCTGTCTGTTCAAGGATCCTTTATTGGAAAATGAGGTTAAATACTTAGAATCAGACATATACTGCCTTTTCTCTTTCCAACCCTTCTGCATATAATACTGTTCCCATTTTGTGGCTCTCTTTTTTATTTATGTGACTGAAGAGCTTTTTTGTTATTTGTTTTAATATACTTTGAAAGGCCTAACTCAGCGTGGCTGTTGGCAATTCTTACATTATTTCTACACTTCATGACCTCTAAGGTGTACCTTTACTTGCTGATCAATCCTTTTTTTCCCTCAATTTCTCGTAGGCTTTATGCTTACTCTTAATGTCCTTTTTGAGGTGGCTATACATCCAAATGCCTTTGGAAACCTTTTCTGAAAGTTTTGTTCTCACTTGCTTGATGTGCAAGTTTCAGATAACTTTCCACTGCTGACTTAAAGAGTTTGGAGGAACCTGTCACACTGCAAGCCCCTGAACTCATTGCTTCCATTGACTTCACTTGCTTGTTCATGTAATTTGTCAAAGTTTTCCCTTTTGAAATTGAGTAACCCAGCCGAAGACCTGCTTTCACTTATTTTCCATTTAATTCTTATTCAATCCATTTGTGACTGCTGACTTCAAGGATTTATTATTATTATTATTAATTATTTTCAGTATGAGTACAGGATTAGTGGACTGTTTGGCAGCATAGTTGAAGGAGAAGCAGTAATTCCAGCTGGGCATCTGGAATCACTCTCATGTCCCTTGTGCCTGTGGAGATCAACACTACTTCTTATGTGTGTCAAACATTTGTGTTTGTGAAAGTCATTGAAATTATTGTGAAAACACCACAATATCTTAACAAATGGCTGGCATCTCTGTATTTGTCATACTGCTGATTGGTTATAAAGAGATACAGAGAATGATGCTTTTAGGATGATTTGGATCCCATTCATGATTCACAGTTACACTGTAAATATGTATGTTCAATACAGTGAAAATAACTGGGTTTTAATGCAAAGTTATGTACAGCAAATATGAGAGAATTCAGAAGGTTTATAAACACCAAGGTAGAGAGACTGCCTGGACACAGATTAAAAGGAATGTTCTCTTGCCTGCATGACAAAAAGGATTTGTTATTTTTCCATCAAGGAGTAGGTTGATAGTTTAATGTTTGGTGCCTGTTGACATTTGAATGTAGTTTTGTTCTCCAAGAAGCCTTTGCAGGATCAGGGCTATTACTGTGTCACCTTGCTTCCTGTTAAATTTTCCCATTTTTATGGCAGTAAGTCATACCACAAGTGAACTTATTCTATGTTTTTAGAGCTTGAAAAATGAGAAAACTTCTAAAAAATTACAATGAAAGGGTCACCCAAATTGCACCTTATTTTTTTCTTATTGCAGATTGTTTCTACTCAAATCTTGTTCAGCTGGAAAATATCTGTGGGGAGTTGAGAATAAAATTGTATATCACCACAATCATACTTTATTATGTACCTTTTTTTGGGTGCTGTCTTCAATGTCTTCCTGCTTTACCTGCCCATGGAAAGGAAGCAAAGCAATATTAATTGATCCCAAAGCAATCAAGGGATCAGTCAAGCACTGGCACAACAGAGAAGGTGTCATAATGCTGATAGTTCAAGCCTATCCTAAAGTAATCTTAACTGTCAGAAAAGATTATTCTAAAAAAGCAGTAAATTCTTTTATCCAAACAAATAGAGCTGGAATAGGGGAAAGTTTTACAAAAAATACAGAAGTGGAATTGAAAGACTAAAACAGACACACAAGCAAAAAAAAAGATAAATAATTAGGCTAAAAATAATATATCAGGCAATGTTTTTCATTTGGAGAATTCACCTCCTCACTCACATCTTTGTAAAAATGCATCAGTAAAGGCACATGGAATATTCTCATGGGTAGGACAAAATAAAATCTGCCTATTTTCCAAGTCTCTCAGCCTCATGCATCATCCCATCTTCACAAACATTATAGCTTCAGAGACACATTTTGGGCATTTATCACTGAATCAAAGAAGAACTGAACTCTCTCTTTTTTCCTGATTCCTCTGCAGCCATTTTTGCTCCTTTGTGTGTGTGAGTGTGTTTTGTTTGCTCATCCCTTGTCTCTGCGATCTACTGCATGGCTCGGTTATCAGCGTGATGAGCAAAGACAGCCTGTCCAGCTCTGCCCAGTCTCAAAAAGACTGGTAAAGAAAAGGGGTCTGACCAGATAAACCAGACGACATCCCAGACCTGGGAAGTGAGCCAGGGTCAAAAGCAACATCTGCTGTGGCCAGGCTGCCAGCCCAAACCATCCATCCGTGTCTGACCAGTCACCTTGGATCCTGGGAGCATCAACAAGAGCTCTACTTCTCCTACCTTTGCCATCCCCTCCTTTTTCCCCCCCACTGCTCTCTAGTGTTTTGACAAAGGCGAAGGAAATGACCACAGTTCACAACTCAACATTAAATGCAAAAAGCAACTCTTTTCTCCTCACTGAGAAATGATATTTGACAAAATAAGAGGCAGTAATGCCATTCTTTATTCTAAATAAAGGAATCTGGCATGTTTGCAATATGTACGTTTTTCATTGCCACTCAATTTTTGGTTTAAGATTTGTTTTCGTTCTTTGTGTGTTTGTGGTTAATTCATCCTATTCAGGAACAGATGTAGCGTGGATTGAAATAAGGAGGTTTTCTCAATGTGGCTTTGAAAACACTGTGGCACTATAGGGGTACCATCTGCTATACTAAACACAACCAGTATAGGAGATCTAAAGCCCTGTTTTCCAACTGGTAAATAAATACTTGTTATTCAGACTGTATCTATAAATCGTGATGAATTTTTTAACGTATTTTCCATCAGCTGAAATCCATAAGTCATGCTTGACTGTTTCTGTGACAGAAGCATCTTAAGATATTTTTCTGTTTTGAGTTAATTTATTCTATCTAAACTAGAAAAATATAAGAAGCTATCACAAACTTCTCTCCTCTGTCATTTGTTCTCATGACAAAAATGCATAAACTGGATTTTATCCCTGGGGGAATGCACGCAGTGGATATGTGGAGGGAGAAAGGAAAATAGGATGTGAGTAGAGGTGGAATAACTTAATTACAACTTTGATCCACAGAGGATTTCCTTATGTAAGGATAGATTTTGTTTGGAATCCAGCTCCCGCCATGTGCTTTTGATTTAACCTGGATCCATGCTGGGTTACCTGGCTGTACACGGACCCCATCCCTACCCTTTTTTTTTCCAAGGAGGATAAATCATGGATGAAGCCCAACCATTCTTCAGTGTGGACAAATGGGGAGAAGGACTGTGGGACAAACCGCAAAGAGGGCTCGTGTGCATTCAGCCCTGGTGCAGCTCCAGCTGCCTGCCAAGGCAAGAAGTGCTAGGGAGGGAGAGCTGCCACCTCACTACAGTCTTAGTCAAGAGGCACCTTGTGGAGTGCCCAAGTAGGATGTGAGCCCATCCTTGCTAATACTTGAAAGCTTGATTCAAGAAGCCCCGAAGCCAATATAAATACAGAAATTGTTTTCAGGGGGTGCTTGAAGTGTCATGAACTTGCCTTACTGAAATAAATGGGATTGAATCAGTTACAGTAACTTGAAGGGTGAGAGGAGGGACTCCTGAGGGACTGAAAAGTAATAGGAATAATAAAAAAGGAGGGGACAGAAGAGCAGGAGCTGGGTGGCAGATGTTTGCTTGCTCTGAAGAATAAAAGGAGCAATCACAAAAATCGATAGTGAGCCTTATTAAAGGTGAGCTGGGTGCTTTCACTTTGATATTTTGCTTGGTTGTATTAGGCTTAGATACCTCACAGGTCAGGTATTTCAGACCCAGTATCTCTAGAGAGCACCTGCTTGTATTGCAAAACATTCCCTCCAGAAATCTGCCACTGTCAAATGTACTTTTTAGTCCTGAGTTGGGGGTGAGAAAGTTTGAAGAGAGGAAAAGAAAGAGAAGGAAAAGGGGAAGAAAAGGAGAGAGAGAGAGAATGAGAGAGAAAGAGAGAGAAAGAGAAAGGAGTAAAAGATTAAAGATGAAAAGGGAGAAGAGGCAAGGAAGGATGAGAAGAAAGGGAGGAAGGCAAGCATCCCCTTGTTCCATGGCAGTGTATGTCTCACTTTCGATTTTCAGATTCATTCAATTTTTCTCTTGGACCATGTGCTCCTGATCAACCTGTACAATTTCCCTAAGGTGAAAACCTCCTCTTAGAGAGTTGCAGTGAATATTATCCTTGGCTCTCAAAAATGCCAATAAGAGAACAAATAATATTTGTTCATGATAGTGTTCAGTGCAAACGATGACTGATTACTGTTATGTGTGACATCAACAGAGACAGTAATCAAGGTTACTTTAGCATTGATTTTTTACAGAGGTGAAGCCTCTTTGATGTATTACTCCATCAACACCTTCAGAGCCAAACTTTGCACATGAAATTAATCCCAATTAATTATAACATTTGTAGATAGTGCTGGGCTCTTTTATGTTGCAAAATAAATATTAATTCAGTGGCATTTTTTTCCACCTTGTGGAACTAGGAAGGGAAAAAAAACAACAACCCTATTGATCAGTGCACTGAAATATGTTAGAAAGTTTTGGCACCTGAGGTGGTCTGAGAGGCTGCTTGCCTGGAATCAGTTTAAGGCATAGTAGAGGAATTCAGGAAGCTGGATAAAAATTGTATTGATTTTACTGATACAGACATTGAAAAAATATTGTCTCCAATATATGAAGGGGGGTAAAATTACAAGTTATGTATATTTTCCAAAAATAAACATAAAAGAATGGCACTTCCCTACAAGGCCAGTGCCTGAGGGAACTGGTCAGAGGCATCTTTGCAATTCAGAGAAGTATTTGCTCAGGAATTTTTTCTGGCATTACTGATCTTTTTTTAATTTCCAGTGTTATGAGTAAATTCTTGTGACTTATGTTGGGCTATCTTCAACTGATTTCTTCTGGAAAGGGAGGAAGCCATGTGTATCACCTCCACTCCTTTGAAATTGGGATTCCAAATGCCTTTTGTGTGTGCAATACCAGTTTCTTCAGATTCCTGGAGTCTAGGACTCTAATTCTGGTTCCCAGAATGTGTGCTATTGCACTGGGAAGAAAGGCGAACAAGGCAGAGAAGATTCCTGCTGTTTGCTAATTGAGACACCTAATACCTCATGCTGTAATCCTCCCCTGCTGGTGCATACTGCTTCTTCATGCTGAATATATAGGAAACTTTGGCTGTGAAATTATACCACAGCCTCAACTTACTTATACTCTTGAACCCACTCAGTCTTATATGAAGATACAATCTCTCATCTTGATTATTCTAGTATGAAGAGGGTGTGAGAAAACTACACATTTTTTTCAGCATGTGCTGCAGATCACAAACATGTGTCTACAGTTAGTCTCATTTTTCACTCAGTTAAAATATATAATATAAAAAAAAACCCTAATAGCTAAAAACATTCTACTTTAAACATCAAATAAGTTGTCAAAATCCCGCCTAGGAAAAGTAACAATAAAGAGTGTCTAACTTGATTAGGCTCTTTGGAACCTCATCAAAGGATAAATAAATGAGTGCTTGTATTATTACAGTAATGCTTGGATGGCCATTTCCTCACCAGATTTAGTCCTCACATAGCATTATCTCTGAAACAATAAACTCTTTTCTACAGCCCATTATTCACTGAAAGGAAGAATTTAAGACCATTCTCTGCTCACATCCCAGCCTATGCTATCCGAGTAAGAAGAGTCAGTGAAACATTGGTCCCATCCTAGGGAAGAAATGCAGAAATGCAAAGTGGTGAAGAATAGAAGGTAACAAAAGAAGGCGACTCCAATGAGTCTCTGCTTCCTCTTAAATCATCTGGGGAGTAAACTCCCAGTGACTTCAGTGCACACAGGAACCTTGTGATGAGGCTTGTGCAGCTCTGTGGTGATGGCTGTGGCAGGGCTCTGTGTGAGCTTGTGCTGCCGCAGGCACACAGCCAGCACCGTTAGCAGTTGCCTGCAGCAGCAGTAACTCCTGCTGGGATTCCTGTCCCTGAGTACCAAGGATCATCATGATGACAGGGATACTGGCTTCTTCAAACTCCAGTTCAATAGCTCAGCATTATCCTTATTGGGATGCTACATAAAGATGAAGGGCAGAAGAGCCTGGAAGCAATGCTAAGAGGCACCAGTCTACACTGATCTGCTTGTTGTCAGTCTGCTTCCTTAATAGGTGGTTGAGCCAACATATTTAGTTAGAGAGCAGAAAAAAGGATCTGGTCCTACTTGCTCTATGTTGGCTACTCATTCCTGAACAGCCATGGAGGATTTGGATTTGAATCCCTGTCTTTTGCCAGTAGGCAGAACAGCAGGAATGGAGCTTGTTCTTGTAAACTCTTGGAAATGACAATGGAGTCACGCTGATATACAATGAAATATACAATGAAAATTAATCTAGATAGAATCAAATTAACCAATTCAAAAGATGATTGGTACTCTACTATCCACCCATATTTTATGGGTGAGTGACTTCGGCTGGTAAAAGATCCTGAGTTTGGTTACATGTTCATGCAACATCCAAAACAATGAGGATCTGAAGGTAGCAAATGCATTCCTAGTGATAATAAGGATGATAAAAGCCAGAGATAGATGTGTCTGAATTTCCTCAGTATCATGGCAGCAGACCTCTTGTCAATTTTGTATTGTGGACCTCTTGTTAATTTACTTCTGATTCATAGTGATGTTAACAAGAGCAGAAACAGTCTGTGCATATATAGTGCATTAGTATTTTGAGTGTATCCATGTCTCAGGATTTGCATGTGAATATGAAATAATTCTATGCAAGTATGGGATGGGATTTAATTGTTTTCTCAAACTGTTGTTTTCTCAAATTGTTCTCTCCTTATCTTTCTGGAAGCAGTTCAGACCTTCAAAGAGTTGTTGTTGATGAACTCACTAATTAATTTCCAATACTTAACCTTGTATTTCACTTTATTACTGGTGCTCTGTTCCCCCTAGTTTTACATTTGGTATCAGAAAGTTCATTTAGAATCCAGTCAATCTTCTAGTGCTAGCTCTGCACTTTAAATATTTTATTCAGTAAGGACACAATGGGAATAATGTTTGTATCTGTCAAGGAGATGCACGAAAACTTCTGAGTTGCATTGTCTAGAGAAAAAAAAACACAACTCCATACAACCAAAAAACCAATCAAAAATCCAGGATGATGAGACTTTAAAAAAACCAAAAACTAAATTAAGTTACTAAGGTAACTGGCTATTAAAATAAAATAATTTATAGAACAACAATGAGTCCATAAAAGATTAAGATTTTATTTTAAAATAACTTATTCAGATAGCTGTTTTTATTATATTTTATTTCTTTTAATGGTTTGTTGTTTACTTGCATTATTATCTTAGCATCTCAGGAGATAAATACTTCAGGAAGTAGAGAAGTGACAATTCAGTGTTTAAATGTCAATATTTCATTGGATGATCTGCCTGTGCATGAGGTCCAAGACACATAAATTTGCTTCTGAGTTGAGGATTTATTGGTATGGAAGGGGAATGGTGGGGGAACAGTATGGAGAAAAATAAAATGTTTCATGCTGGTCAGTCTCCTCCTGCCTACTTGTGTAACTCCACTTTCTGAAACCAATACACATAAGCAATGAGGTCTAAAAACACACAATGAGGCTAATTAATCAACAGAACAGTTTATGGTTCTGGTAGATTCTCACTCAATGAAGATCTGTAAATGAA
The DNA here is from genome assembly GCA_024500445.1 of Entomyzon cyanotis. Taxonomy (NCBI): domain Eukaryota; kingdom Metazoa; phylum Chordata; class Aves; order Passeriformes; family Meliphagidae; genus Entomyzon; species Entomyzon cyanotis. The sequence goes on along the minus strand of JAKEPQ010001021.1, from coordinate 46,965,833 downwards.
GATTAGATGCTTTCTGTTTTGTCTACAGAAATTCGTGTTCTCAGACTTGAACTGGATCAGTCAGGAAGTGCCCTGGACAACATTATTTCAGAGATTACAACATATCCACTAGCCATACATTTTATGAGTTCTTATTTTTACAGTATACATCAGTACATTGTAGTTCTTCGTGCATATGGATTATAAAGTTTATTGCTGGTGACACTAGACTTTCGCTGTGAATAGTACATTCAATACAAACACTCTCTGTCTTGGCAAGGTGGCCTGGGAACACTTTTGGACTTTGGGTGAGGATGTACATCTTGGCTGTGGTTTGCCTCTAAGCAGGAACAAGATCTGAATTTGTACGAGTGCTTTCACTCTCTTCTTTCCCTTCTGTGCACTGATTTTCACAGAAGAACAACCCAAGCAATCCAGCAGGACTGAAGTCGTGGTGGGTCTGGCCACCTTCCCAGCCTGGGTGATTTGGGAAATCAAGACCTGGAGATATAACACTGGCTATGTCACAGGTCATTTTAGTTTGGTCTTCATCCAATTATAACATATTTTTCTGTCTTAGACATGTATCTGTCACCCCATTTTGGCTCTCCTGAGGTTCATATATTCTCTTCTAGGGCACAGAGAGAGGCCCAGACTTTGCAGATCTAATTGTGTAGGATTTGATGCAAATATGTAAGGAATGCCACAAAAGCATTTCTAGTACTTTGTTGTATCTAGACAATTGGGAAAAGCGGGAGATGACAAGTGAGTTGGAAGGAATAGAAAAGGGACTAGAGGGTATGGAATGCAGCATTATGATTCTAGCAAAACAACAATGAAGTTATATAAACTATTACCAACTTTGCTATTGAAGGAGACAGTTTAGGTACAGTCTGTAAGTTTCCACTCAAAAATTTTTAGTATAGAGATATCACTAAAATGTGGCTGTGACATCAAGATTCCCTGTTGGGTCCATTCTTCATTGTGAGAAAAATGTATCATCATTATGTTAATGACTCTCTCGGTAGTTCCTCTGGGGATTTTTAACAATTTCCTAAAACCATTCACTGGACATTACTTCCTTTGGGACTTTATTAACTGTTGATACTTTTATGCTTTCAGGAAATTTTGCAGTGGAATATATTCCATATTTTCAAGCACAGTATACAGTGTAGCAGTTGCTTAAATTTTGTGTCTCAATATTCACATGTTCTGAGAAACGAGGCATCTTGTGACTGAATTCATAACATATCAACTCCTGACTTTGACAGGTGGCACTCCACATGTTTACTGCCTCACAGAGGTCATGAAAGATTCCACTGCAGCCCAGATATCCTACAACATCCTAGATGTGGTGGTGATGAGGAGGTTTGGGCTTCTTTTAAGGAACAAGAACAAATTGTGCCGGGGTAGAAACAATGGTGCCACCAATCAGTGGTGCCTACATTGATCTCTTAACCTGCTGGATTGAAGACAGAGTTCCTTTTGACTTTCATAGTAAATATGTCCCATATGTTCTGGGAGAACAAAAATACATAGATGAAATACTGATTTTCATTTTCTTTGGTGTTTCCTTGAATTTTTACACTTTAAGTTGGGTCAGAATAGAAAATTAATGATTCTATTTTCCAATTTTTAGCATTCTAGAGCTTGCCTTAACCAAGTGGGAGGGCTGGAATATCACCTTTGACAGTTTCAAACCCCTTAACAAGAGAAATCATGTCAGAACCATAAAACTTGGGGCAAGATCAGACACAGCTGTCCCTTAGGATCAAAATAAAAGACTCCAATCGGATGGAAGAATTGAAGAAACATCCTTTTATCTACACTTTTTTCTTTGAGCATTCAGATTTGATCTTTATTGGCATGAATGCAAAAGTATATTATAAACTTGGATGCTTGAAATTGCATGAAGTGAATTTCAAATAGCATATTCATTTAGAATAATCTGAATTTGCAAATCATGCTGCATTAGTAACTCCCATAGTTTACAAAAGGGAATGATATGGCAGGAGGGATGTAATTATCCAAAGCAAACAACCAAATGAGCAAGCACACATTCAAGTAAAAACAGATTACCACGGACTCTGCAAGATCCTCATACAGGAAAACAAGTTTCACAAAAATAAAGAAATTCAAATGCCAACCATATGAAATAATAAAGATAAAGAAGCCAAACTCAGCAAATTAGTTCTTTGGAATTAGATAAATCTAATTCTATTGTTTTATAGTTTCCCACCACATGCTGAGTATAGTCATCAGCTAGGACTGTTTATTGGTGCCTAACAACCCACTGCTGTCCATGAATCACAGTTTTACTAATACAGGCATAACTTAGTAATTTCTTTCACAGTCGAAGTTTTTACATCTTTGGGAAATGTTTAACTTTAAAAAACTGTCCAGGGATAAAAATTCAAGCAGTCTTATCCCAGTGTTCAACTGTATTTGGAACAGATTGCCTGGGAAAGTTTTGTAGCTGCTGTTGCAATGAAGCAACTTCTTACATTATATGAATGTCTAAATTAACCAGAAAAAGAAGTGTGCTATGTCAGGAAGGTCCAGAGCTGTAATCATAGTCCCTCACTGATATGTATATCTCACTGAGATTTATATATATATATATATATCTCAGTGAGTTATATAGGCATAGATAGAGATAGCTAGGTAGCTAGCTAGCTAGACAGATATAGAGGTAGGCATATTCCGTTTACCTAATTGTGCATTACACACAACTTGGAGTACCTCATTCCCACAGACCCCAAAGATTTCTATGTCATTGAATCTTTGGAAGGTCAATCTTTGGAGGGTCCAGGCCAAACTAAATTGCCCAAGGTCCCACAGAAAACTTGTGGCAAAGTGAAAAACTCAAACCAGCTTTGTTGAGGCCTCCAACAGCAGCTTTAAGCGTAAGACCATAATTTCTTGTCCTTCATCATACTTAAAATTGGGGCCTGTTTGCAATTATTTGTAGACATCAGTAAAATTCCATAACCCACAACATTAAAGAAAATCTGTTTCTATTTATCCTCACTCCAAATAAAGTAAAATATCTTCCAGAGCTTTATTCTGTCTGGCAGGTTTCTACCCGAACCCTCTCACCTACATATTTTAGACTCAGTATTTAATACTAGTGATGCAGTTGCATTTCCATAATTCATCTGTTCAATCAAGGTCCTCCACCTTTTTAAATGTGTAAGTCATAAATATGAAAAAAAAAATACTGTCTGCAATCTCTGCTGACTGAATTAAAAGTCTTAAAGAAACTTTCCATGCTATGAGGACTGTGAAGGATTTGGCAGAAATGGTGCTAACAATTAAAGCATCCAGAGACAGATTAAATTTGCTGATGACAGCTCATTTCTGAGATGGTTACAGCAAAAGTCTGATAAACGCTTATCTGAAATTCACAGTTTTGATGAGGCTTCTGCTCGTACCAGGAGAAAATGAAACACTTTAAATAACATGTGATCCTAGGGAAAGGGTCTGCTTGGTATTGCAGAGGGAAGCTAGGCATTTCTGCTGCAGTTATGATTGTGAATTATTATAACCCTTTGTTTTCACAGCAGGAAAAATAAGTCTAAACTGTGTCTTGTAAGTGAAACCAAGGGCAATTTCAATCTCCATAGAAAGTTTTCATTGTTTAAGCAAAGGAAGGAAAAGAAAAAAAAAAAAAGAAAGGAATGAGGGACATATTTCAACAAACAGAAAAATAAATACGGTATTTTTGTCATATATTTAATGGGAGAAAGAATCAGCCATCTCAGTGCATCATGAATTCCTCAAACCCAGAGGTAATAACACATCAAGCAGAACAGCCCTGGTGTTACTCTGATGTGAAGTGCATCTGCACACAAGCATTACAGGACAACCAGCTGAAACCTGAATAATGAACTCATTTTGTCTGAATTTCTACAGGTCTGTGTGGTTCCTGCACCAGACTCCTGTACCACCAGCCCCTAGCTCTCTGCAAAACCTGGCAGTGGAAGGTTTTGCAGAAAAAATACAAAACACTTTATCTGGTCCCTTGGGTAGAGCGTAAATATGAGGATTTAATCAACTCCAGTAACTTTTAAGATGGTTTTCTTAGGTGAGAAGCTAGTAAGATGTACAGCAGAATCATGTCACAGAAAAAAAGACAGAAAGAGGTAGACAGATGTTATTCTAGGCAGCAGTCAAGACCATGGAGACATTAAACAAACGAGCTTACTGAAAATGAACTGAGAAGAAAAACCATTTTGCACACAAGGTACAAATAGACAGTGGAATTCATTGTCAGGGTGCCACGCTGGCCCTCCAGCCATTAAGCCTAAGCGACCAGCTGCATGGGTCAGCGACAGTTGAAGAAGAATCATGGGTGTGAGCCAAAAGCTGCTACTGTTGAAGTTAGGGTGACTGCCTAGTGACAGCCCAGAAGACCCTGTGGCTGGAAGAATTAATATGCGCCAAGTAATAAGTTTATTGGCCCCGCGCACTCCCCCGCCTCTACCCTATTTATGGTTTTGTTCTAGTATACTCGCCCAAGTTCAGCACCCCATTGGTTTACAAGTTTTTTACCCTCCCCTGTTGTGTTATGATTGGTTTGTACCCTTTTTCTCCTCCCCTCTGCCTTTCCCTTGTTGGCCCTTCGGAGTCAACCACTCCCCTTTTCCCCCCGCTTTTAACCTCGTGCAGTCCTTTGTTCTGGTCTCTCGAGCTCCGGATTCCTAGCCTTCTTGCTGCCCTCCACTCTCTGTCCCTCTTCACTACCCCCCAGTCCTTCACCTACGAACCTTAATAAATTTCCTTGGAATCCCCAGCGAGAGTCTGCATCTCCTTCATCTCTACCTGGTTTCATCTCGGGCTTCTGTCCCCTGAGCTCCACAGCACGCCAGTGTGCTCCATTGCCTTGGTGTGCCTGGCGTGCTTTCAGCGCAGCAAATTGCCTTTCGGTGCGGTGCTGAGGCTTTCGGCTGGGTTAGGAGTGCAACGCTGCATCAGGGAACCAAAGATTCAGGCACAGTTTTTAAAAATTCGTAGCTCTTAAATGGCTAATGTATCTTCTGTAGGGTGTTTTTAAAGGACTGTCAGAAGAATATTAATATTCGGTGACAGAAATGATCAGGAAGGATATTAAAGGGTATTTTTTTAAAGAGCAATATCTAACTTAGAGACAATAGATATAGAAGATCTGTTAAAAAAAAAACGAAACAAAAAAACTCCCAACCACAAAAAAACCACTCAGTGAGGTTTTCTCACTCTGGGAAAGCGGCAGGACCCCAAAAACCTCACCAAACGAGGTCCCTGCCGGGGACTCCCACGCTGAGGTGGCAGAGCAGAGCCAAGAAGCACGGCACCCCAGCCCAGGCTAACTCCCTGAAGGAGGATAGCAGGAGGCTTGGCAATTAGAAGAGATGCAGATGCTGAGCTTTAGATATCCAGGGTTTATTAGGGTGCTGCAGGGTCGGAGCGGGGTGTGGGGCGTCGGGGAAGGGTCGGTGGGGAAACCGGGCGTTGCTGGGTCCTAGAGCTCAGGCGCCCAGAGCGGAAGCAACATGGGGTTAAAAGGGATGGAGAGATGGGAGGGGTTTTGAGAGGATAGCCAACCGGGATGCAGGGGATACAGAATTGACGGGGGAACTGGGGAATAGGGGTGCAAAGGGGGCAGGTACAGAACTTTAAAAACCAATAAAATAATCGTGGGTAAAGGAACACCCTGGCTATTAACTCTAAATGGGTGAAGGGGAGGAGAGCTCCAGAAACCAATACTTCTGATTCCTGACCCATAACCATGAGGCTAGCTGCAAGGTATGTCGGGGGGGCAATTTTCTGTCACCCTGACCTGAAGGTTTCTTCAGACCCAGGGGGGTTTGTTGGTTAGTTCAGTCTCCAGGCTCATCTGAGTTGGCCTCACTGCTACAACTCAGATTTGACCGCAAAGGGGATTTTTGTACGAAGAAAAAGAAGAAGAAGAAGAAGAAAAAGAAGAAGAAAAAATGAGGCAGTAATAATTTTGAAATGAAAACGCATAGTTGGTTAAAGCTGTAGCATACAGACACCTCTTTCTTGTACTGAATTTTATATATTAGATTACTCACACAGGGATTTAACTAGAAACATATCTTTTATTAAAATCATATAAATAAAAATATGTCCCTCTGCCCTCCAGCATGTTTACAGATGCATTTATTTATTTTACAATATTCTATTTAATTAAAGATCTGCTGTTATAGGAATAAAACTTTCTGAGATGTTTATATCTCCAAGATAAAATTAGACAGGTTTGCAGTGACACAATTGACACCCAAAACCACATTCTGCACATATGATTTGTGCAGAAGTTGGATATTGCACAGTTGTGTTATCAGCTAAACAGGGGCTTACAAACTCAGCAGTCAGTAAATTTGAATATCTCAGTGTCTGTATCTCAGTAGTTCCTTCCCTGTGGAAACAGGGGGATTTTTTTTTTCTCAGAAAGCTCTTAATTTTTATTCAGTGAAACTTGGGCAGAAGTGCAAGATGAAAATTCAAATATTGATGTGAACTTTGTCTTCTCTGTCCCCCCAGAGAAAATACAAGGAGGCAAAACTGAATGAGTCAAACTTTGTCAGAGCTCTGGAAGTTCAGATTTTTGGGCTTTGCTCTAGGACTGCCTTTGGCTCATGAGTTAACTTCTCCATGGCAAAGAGATTTTCCCTACATCCCAGTGGCCATTCACTACTCTGCAATTCTGAAAAATCTGCATTAGCATTCCTTGCCAGATCACTGCAAACCAGGAGCTCACACACTCTTCAATTATACAGAATGTCCCACCTTTTCCATGAACTTGTTTTGAATCACTGATCTATTCTGATTTTCCTGTGGATGAAAAATTATTTTCCCCTTGTGGTTCTATTTTGAAACCAATTTTTTATTTTCTTCACACAGTTTTGGTTACAAAAGGCTATGAAGAATACAGGGATTTACTTTTTATAAGAGACTAACCTCAATTGTGCCTGTAGGCATTATTAAAAAAAAAAAAAAAAAAAAAAAATTAATTGTAATTTATCTCTGAAATTCTCAATAGTCTGTCTTTCTGAAAATTAATATAAGATTAAAATTCAAGATCTAAAAAGGTTGAAAATAAAGTGAATATCCTCTATTTAATTAAATGATCTATTGCATAGTCAATATTAAACAATGTTTACTTCTTTTTTCTTCATAATTCTGTGTGAAACATGGGGAAAGGATGCAATTTTTTCAATTCTTTTCCCCAAATAAGAAAAAAACTTCATTTCTGAAAATTTAATGGGAAAATATAAGAATGAGGAGAATAATTTTCCTAATAAATAAGGCTAGAAAGGGTTTATAAAATTTTAAAACTAAAAAAACCCCAACTAACAAAAAACCCCCAAAACACTAACTCTCCTGGAATTTAATACTTTAATATACTGTTATACATTTAATTTTAAGATTACAATAAAGTGTTAAAACATATGTATTGGAAAACATGGGAAAGTTTGTCCAGAAAATTTTCCAGAGAAATGTAAAAAATTAGTTTAGTTTTCTGCACACGTTTTCCACTGTACATCAGAAAACCAAAAATAACAATTTATATTTGGAGGGTGAGTCTTCTTTCAGAAAAGTTCAGATAGAGATTAAATTCCCTTTTAATTTTTTTTTTAATATAATCCTTTCAGGGTGGACATCCTCCTGCCCTTGCAGCTCCTTTTTGCAACAACAACCTGTTTTTATAATCAGGGTAGTCAAGCAAATCCAAAGATCTGTGAGAAAATGCAAGAACTTTTTATATTTTTAAAATCCAGTTGATTTCATTGCATCACAATGCTTTCAGCCTCTTTATTTGCTGCTACTTATGAATGGACAGACAGGAGCTCAACTGCCAGGTGATCAGACAAATACATATGAATGAAATAACAGTAATCATTGTTAGTGCTGAAATAAATATTTGCATCAGGTTCTGGTGAGCAAGGGCTATAAAAATTAAATTACAGCTAAAATTTTATTTTCCACTCAGGTTTTCAATTTAGGAGCCATTACCACAGTAGATTCAGTAATGTTAATAACATCACAAAATTTTAGAGGTAACTTTTACCCTCAGTGTATGACACAATGATTGAAACAGCCCTCTTGCTAATGATGATGAATTAGTATGATAACAGTAGAAATTTACTGACAGCAAGGTAAAAATAAAAATAAAAATAAAAATAAAAATAAAAATAAAAATAAAAATAAAAATGAAGCTTTCTGAAAGGGATCCTGGTCCAACACTCATCAAATTCATTAGAAATGCTATGTTTGCCCACTTCCTGGGAATTTAGTATTCACAAAAGTATTTTCATCTGAATTTTTAACAAAAATGTATTTTTTTTTTGCAGAAAGAGACATACAGACAGGACATCTGCACTTCCTGTATTTTTAAATAATTACTGTATCTTGGAAAATATTCATATATTTTCTGTCATTTTTATGCTTTTCAAAAATTATCGATGAATACATTACGTTCAGCTTTGCTAACACTGTTTTCTCATACCAAAAAAAATATTTACTAAAAATAAATGCTTGCAAATTGTTATTCCATTAAAAAGTAATATCTACCTTTTAGCTAAAGCAGTTAAGATGTCATATTCCCCCTCTACCTCAGTTTTCCAAATACAATTTTTTTTGTTTGAACCTTTATTTTTCTCTTTTTTTTCTAATTTTATTTCCTCTCTTTTATTCAATGTTTGTCTTTTACTTATTAATACTTTCAAATTCTCATTTCTCCATGATTTTGAAATAACAAATATATATAGAAAGAAAAAGCAGAATAAAAATAGATTTTGAAATTAATCTTCTTCTGAACACAGAAGAGGTTTTGAACAATTAAAGATATAAAGATATTGTGTTTGAGTTGGGTTTGCTACTGTATCATTTTTCTGAAATTGAAAAGAACTGAAAAAAGCCAGAAGCAGTAAAAATAAGGAAAAGAGACAGAAAATCACACCTAAAAGGAAGTTGCAACTTTATCCACTTTTTTTAATATGCTGCATTAAAAATTATTTAATAGGAAGCAAAACACTAAAATAATAATGTGTTGCATTTTTTTTTCCTTTCTGTTAAGTCTAAAATGAAAATTAGTATTTATTTTAAACAGAAGCATGAGACTGTTATTTAACAGCTAATCTGTGGCTCCAAAATAACAGAGAACAAAACAGGTGAGTGCATAAATTCTGAAGAGTTCTTGGGGAGAAACAGTGGAGTTCTGCATACATTCTGTCCACTTGGGGTAAATCTCTACACACTTGGGGTGTGTAGAGATTTTTGATTTTGCATTTGGTGGGATGGGAAGGGAAAGTGTTGAACAATTTTTAACACCCTATTTGTTTCACCTAGTAATGAATAACAAAACTGCACTGAAATTTCTTTATAATACTTTACATTGTAAATACGCATTTGCTGCTATTTGGAAAACCTCTTCAGATCTCTCGGGTGTGTCCTGGGTTGCAATATAGATGTATTTAAATATTCTATTACCACCAGCTGTGGGCTGTTAGCTGTTATCAGCTGCTAATGACCCACCCCGGATGACAGGCAATGGGCCATCAGGGACCCACCGTGTGACTCATGGACTTATCTCATCCCATTGTGGGATGCTCTGCCCAGGAGGGAGGAGCCAGGTGTTCCCACCTGGATATAACCTGGCCTTGGAACTGCCTGAACTAGCCCTGTCTACTGGGTTCCCAGAGGACAAGAGCTACCACTGGATCTTCAGCTGGAGACTAGACCTTCACAGGATCACTGCTTCAACTGGACTACTTCAGTTGGACTGCTACTACCACCCTAACAGGGTGTTAGGTTGTATCTGACTTTGTCAGTGCTTTTCCTTGTATTATTTCACTTATTTTTAGTTTCAGTCTTGACTTGTGATCTCCCACTGGTTTGTTTTCAAACCAACACAGGGTGTTCAAGGGCATCAGTTACTGACATGTTATTATATAACTTTATTCATTTGTTATTTTTCCCCAAAAAAATTAGCAAGTGGTGTTTCATTTACTTTTCTCTTTTGTTCCCCCCAAAACTCCACCTCATGTAATTTATATTCTTCTCACATACTCATTATCTGATTTTTCTAGTCTTTTCTACACTGCAATATTCTAAAATAGTGTTGAAGGGGAAGGGATAGTCTGAATTCTATAGGCAATGCAGACTGGACATTGAAAATAACTATACACACAAAATTTTAATTTTATTTTCTTTATGTGTTTTGGTGAGCTAATTTCTTTCACCTGTCAAACTACCTCTGTGGCTTTTCTGTACAACTACAAAACACAGCCTTGCAGTTGTGCTTTCATCTGCATTAGCAACACTTTCCTGGCTTAACAGCATTTCTCTGCTGATAAACTAGTTTTCAAAACCCATTGAGTTAATGACTTTCAATTTCTCAATTGCATATGTGCTTTTACTTTTTTTCTCTCTCTATTTTTTTTTTTTTTTTTTTTTTTTTTTTTTTGTCTGGACAGTGCATATAAAAGTATGTAAAGGTATGGAGAATCAATAGTACATCTATAATAGTAAATAACGTCCAATGCTCAGAAGCTTTACAGGGCTTTGATCTGTTAGTGGGTTGTACCTCATTTGGGGGATTGACAGCAAATATTATCCTTCTCTTGATTTTCACAGCTGATACAATAGAATACCAGAGCTCATATAATACCTGATTTCCCAAGCTCCCAATCTTATGGATAATTGTTGCCCAGAGGGGAAATTTCTTCCCAGGCTACATCAGCAAATGGTAGGTTTATATCACAAAACATGAGGATTTATGCTCCAATCTATTCCATAGCACTATCAGACTCGAAAAACTTCATTTGAGGAGCAGAGTTAATGTGCAGTTAGCAGTTTTACTGTATCTCACCTATTTGTCCAGAATTTAGTGAGATCTCCTAAAAATATTAGTAGGACTGTAGCAAGCAGGCATTCAACCTCACTGAACCCGAGCAGAGGAGGAATTTCAACAACAGTATAAGATCCTATCATAGTGCTGCTCATATCCTCAGAAGATCTATCTGTCAGTTGCTGCTCATCTTAACAGTGTGGATCGATATATATTAAAAATAAGTGAGAAAAAAACCCCCATGAACTTTATTTTCCTTTTTGCTGAAATGAGGGCTGTGAAAAGATGACTTGTTCAGAGGAATGCTGGTTCGAAATTGGGTAAGACACTAAAACTGTCATGGGTGCAGACATTTCTGATGGCTGTGTGGGGTCTGTGGGGAATATATCCACTTATTCAGGCTGAGAAAGAGAAGCAGTTGGGATATGTTTGTGATCTGGCCCCAAATGCTGCTTTGCATGTCCATCAGCCCTGAATTAGATACAACAGTGACTTCAGAGACTGGTCAGGTGCACTGGTCTGCAGTGACTCTATCAAATGTTAATTACAAAGAGTCATCTCTGTTGCATTCAGCAGCCTAAAAATGTCTGTTCTGAACCAGCCATTTGTGCTACCTGTAGAATCCACGTGAAGGCACAGACAATTCATCCCATCCCTAAAAACCGAATAGGACACCCAATCCTTTTAGAGGTTTGCTTATGTCTTTCCTATAGGTTGAGAAGGTGAGAACAGATGAGTCACTTTTAATTAGTGAAACTTAAATTAGATGATTCTTATACATCAAATATATTCTGTTGTGCTAATTGGCTGCATCTATCTGCTTACATACCAAATATTTCCCAAATCCTGTTGCAGTCAGCAATGAATCTTGTGCTACCTAACAGAACTGAAAATACAAGAGTCTAACTTCTGATGAACGCGACAGCTTTAAGCTTAATCTTTCTTTTTATCTGCCTTTGACAATAGCAAAGCCAATCTGATTCTGTTCACTTTCTTCATTTCACCCCTGCTGGGGATGGCACCCAGCCATCTGCGATGCTACTGAGCTGGAAGGCAACCAATTCAAGGCTAACGGAGCAAGATGGATCTGGTAAGAAACCACCACAGAAGGATTTTTGTCACCTTTTGACTCTTCTGGCCTCACCATCTCTAATTTCACTATGCAACATAGAAGGGAAGAAATCTTGTTAGAATAAGATGAGAGGTAACATCAGGTCTGTGTGGAAAGACTACATTGCTTGTATGACATTGACTGATTTATACTGGCCCTTGTGTTTGAAACTTGGAAGAATCTAGAAAGTGAACTATGGCCTTCTCTGCTAGGACAAAAACTGGTTGCCAGAAAAGTTCAATGTTTTAAAAGTTTGGTTATTATTTTTGAAAGCCAGGCTCAGAGTGAAAGTTAAGATAAGAAGGCACTCGGTCTTTTTACAAAATGTTCTCTCTTAAAACAACCCACCTCTGAAAAGAGATTGAATCCCAGCCCATTGCACAGCTTTTCTCATTATGGGTGCTTCAGTGCTATCACTTTTTGCAGTCTGTGACTGAACTACTTTCTTATTTAAACTCCTCTGCAAAGCAGCTTGTACAGACTCTTTAGACAGTTGCAGTGACAATGGATTTCTTGGAGAACCAGTCCACTTCCCCACTTCTAATTTAAGGAGGAGATTGTTTTCATTTAAGGAAACCATGCTGAAGTGTAAGACTCCACATCCAGAGATTAAATCTATATAAATAATAGCTCTATATTGATATATCTATAATATCTGTATCTATTAGAAATATAGTCTCTTAATCTGTATTAAATCAACATGAGTGCCAATTCACTTTTTCTCTTGGCAGCTCTGCTTGCCTCACAAATTGCTGACATATCCAAAGAAACCAAATTGATTGGTGATTGCTGATTAATTATCACCAGCACGCAATGCAGAATCCCTACCAAATCCAGTGCAGATTTCAAAACACCAAATTTATTTTCTATAACATATGAATCCTTATTAAACAAATAAACAAACCAAACCAAACCCAGCCAAACCCAAAACCCACCAATTAAACAATAAAAACACAAGTCCAGTAACAACAAAAAAACAAACAACAAAAACCAAACAACAAAAACCAAAAAAAACACCACAAACCACACCAAACAAAAAAACCACCAAAGCCCATACCAAACAAAAAGAAAAACCACAAACCCAAACAAAAACAACAATAAAACCCCAAAAAACAACCCCCCTCAAAAACCAAACACAAAACAGCCCTCCAAAACAAAAGAAAAAAGAAACTAAACACCACACGCAAAAAGGAAAAAACCCAAACCAACCAAACAAAAAATAGTTGGGATAAGAAAGTCTATAACTTCATACATACACACTGTTGAGTTTTCAAAACTAATGTCTACCACTGCACCTTCTGCAAAGATGTCAGTCTATGTTTGGGTTTTTTTATTACAGTTTTCAGCATTTTGTGGTCTCCAACTTATTAAGTGCAAAACCATCCACAGACATCTCTGTAGACCTGTCCCTGAAGTGCACTGTACTTTTCATAGTCCTGAAGAAGTTGCACTTTATGCAAAGGAAGACTTTTTATATCCTCACATTTAAAACAGAAAACTGACGAGGTGAGGAACAGAGTGAGCATTCCATGGTCAATGTGGGACAGAGAATGTTTTCTGCGTTTGTCCACTCCTGTTCTCACATGACCTGGTAAGTCTGAGCTGAGGAAGCTAACATGTAGCTCATCTATTACTAACTATTATTAATTAAACACTGGTAGGGCTGTGAAAACCAGCCATTAGAAAGTCTGAGGGTCTATCTCCAAGAGAGAGGAGCAACTTCAGTTCCTGCTCAGTAATTTAATTAGCAGGAAAGAAGTGAAATAAAGGGCAAAGGAATTTATGGGAAACTTTCTGCCATGCAAGCTGTACGCAGGCCTTGTTTGAAAAGAGTACAGTGAGAATGAGTGTCTCCTCTCCCAACATGGGGAGATGTTTGTTTCTCTTTATCAAGAATAAAACCAGTAGAAGGTGCTAGTACAGTGGTCCGGGTCCATATTTTCCTTTAAATAGATATTAATTACTTCAGGACAGATGTTCCAATATCCAGATGTAGCTTGAAACTTTCATTCTTCCAATCTTTCTCAAGTTGTTCCTTTCCCTAAGGAAATTATGACATTTTCCCCCCGATGGTGCTGTGCTGGAAGCTCTCCGTTATTCTGCTTTGGTTGATCGTCTGCTTGGCGTCGGAAGGAAACAAAAAAAAAAAAAAGAAAATGAAAGTGAGCTCTTTAAGCAAGAATGCTCATTTTGCACATAGCCTTTGGCACCAGCAGCCATTAACTGCACAGAACATGAATATTTTGAAGGCAGGTGCAGAGAAGAAAGACATATTCTTGATTCCATTTCCAGTACACTGTGGCTGCTGAAGATGCAGCCTTTCTGTGATAGGACTAGGGGCAGTCACTTTCAAGAAAATTTATTCCCTGGAGGCTCATTTATGCTGGATAATTATGCTTGCAGTTATTTTAAGATAAAGTTCATCATGGAATGTTATCGCCTTGTAAATCTACAGTGACACCTTCATTATCTCAAACCTTACAAAGATATTTGGAAGATCTTCACAGTCCCCAACAGGGGTTTAGTGTTAGACTGTCAATAAAAATGCCTAATTTCCATCTATGCTTTTTGGAAATTTTCTCCACATGGATTACAGGTTTGTTAAAAAAAAAATAGAAAATATATGCAGAGATATGAAGAAGAAAATAATGGAAACAACATCTTTGGTCTCCGAAATGACACAGTTCATCTTTTTTAAGTTACAGAAGTAACATGGCGAACTGTTACATTTATAATTAAGTAATCAGTGAATGTATAAATCATTTATAATATCCCAGTAGTGCTGTGCTTGTTAATTGTTAAACACAAGAACAGAAACAGCGACTTTAAGGTTTTGTGTTTAACATACAGTTTGAAAATTTAGAGTAGGGGAGGGTTCTTTGAGTACTGATTCTGCCAGACTTTCTAAGTGACCTTGAACAAGCCACTTCATCTTTTGTGCCACCACTTCCATCCTGCTAAAAGAAGGCGATAACTACAAAAGGAAGGAATTATGAGGATCAATTTGTGCAGGTATGTAAACTGTGTACAGAGTGGAGCACTGAGGACTGTGGAGTTACTGCACAGAGAGAAATAAAAAGCACCCAATGTCACAGGGATAGTTAACTTATGTTTCTACAGCACAGGGGGAAGAATCTAATGACTGCCACATCTTTCAGACCATGCATAGACTTGATTCAGTAGCAACACATCTGTTTTGGTTTCCTTTACTTAGAGATGGCAGAGCTACATTATTTAGGGCGGTTCTACTTTTGCTTAGATAAAGTTGAATTTCTTTGTTATTACACAGCTAAGGTCATGTAAATCATGTGCCATCAGGAAAAGATATTTCCACTGTGGAGCATTGCTTTGTTAAGATCTGTGACAGGCACAGTTTGTGTTCAAGGCCAAATTTAATGGGGCTTGGAGCAGTCTGCTGTAGTGGAAGGTGTCACTGCCCATGGCAGGAGGGTTGGAGCAAGATGATTTTTCAGGTCCCTTCCAATCCAAACCATTTTATGATTCTAGGATCTGTAAAATATTGTTATTATTATTAAGTATTGCTGGGTTTTGTTGCAGTTGTTTTTTTTTTCAACACCCAATACACTGTGTCTGAGGTCTAAATATGAACATATTTAGCCATGAGATATATGAACATTCAAGAAAATAACAATCTCCCCACTCCCCCCACCCCGTCCCCACTGAAAATACTAGAAAGAGGTGGTTTTTTAATAGATTTCTGATCCTTGTCTTAGACAGAAAAATAGCTCAGCAAGAACCTTTCTCAGGATATCTCAGCAGTTCTGTCCTGACCAGAAGAAAGGGATGCCATAGATAACACCCTTAAAGTTGTTTGTTCAAAGTTAGGTAGTTCAGAACACAATTAGGGTGCATGGAGAAGTGATGCTCTTCCTCTCTATATATTAGTAAAAATTGCCTCGGAAATGGCTGACTTTACTAATGCTTCTATTGCTTGTTTTACATGACTGTCACTTGCATTGAGAGGTCCCTAGCACAGATGACAGAGGAGGCAGCAGGACTAGCAGCCACAAGGGGTAAGTAACCAACAAAAGAAATATTTTCAGGATTTCCCTTGCATATTGCTGTTTTTTTCTTCTTCCCCTTTCCTTTTGGAAAGACCTTAGCTTCATGGTGTTTTCTTTGTGGATGAGGGTGTCTCACACTAGTAAAAAATCCATTTTCCCAGTTCCCCCTGGACTGTATGAGGGTTAAAGCTTTGGAAAGCAAGTCACACCAGCTGGATTATCTCTGCTGCCTGTACCTTGCATGGTTCAGGGTGCTGTCATAGGAAGATATTTATGAATCTCTGAACTGTTGTCACTCAGTTTCCTGACCAAGAACCACCTTGATGAGTTATTTAGTTGGTCTGGCACTGGAACACCACAAAAGCACTACAAAGGAGATAATGCTGATGGCCCTAAGGCTGAGTGTCCTAAATTGAATACTGGGTCTTATGGCAGAATAGCAGTTATCTTTCAGAAGCTGAGGGTCTGGCAGCATAAGGACATGGTGAAGTAGGTTGTGGATCAGTAGTTTTATGTCTGGCACTGCATGAGGGCTCTGCTCCTCAGCAATACCTGTTAAGATGCTACAACTTCCTCTTACATGGCAATTGAAGAAATTCATCAAGGCCCAAATCTGTAGCCCATGTCAAATAGGTCAGAACTTATGCATATGCCTGACTTTTAAGTTTATATAGTCAATAAAACACTGGGCAACACATTGCAAAACAGTGAAGCTGATAATCAGTCCAAGGAGAGGGGATTTACAGACATGGGGATGTTCATTACTGAGCTGAGGTGTCAGAGTCATTAACTGTGCTTTTTCCTAAGGTTTTTAAAACCAATTCCTCTCCTCTTTTGAGAAAATCCTTTCCTGGAGGTGAAACTGAGCCCTTCTACACTATATCGATGTCAAGTATGAGATGTGCTCCTCCTCACTGAACATGCCACACAGCTCTATATTACATCTGCATTAGCATAGGAATAACTGCATGACTTCATTGGTTATGCAGATTAATCACTGATTCACCCTAGTAGGCTTCTGTAGGGTACTTCATAACTCACCTGTTCATAAAACAGCAAAAAAAAAAAATTCCAATGGACACTTCTAGATGTCCTTTGTCAGAAGGAATCCACTTTTTATGGGATACTCCATCTAAATATCATTTGATGCATCCAGTGTCAATTCTCATTGTCATGTTATTTTTTATATCAGGTTCAGTCATTGTTGTAGGTGCTGTCTGAACCCATCACAAATCCTCACATATGACAGTATATTGTTTCATGCAGCTATAACTATAAAGAAATACAAGAGGAAATATAAAAAATGCTTTCTGAGAAGGAAGTGACTGTTTTACACTGTCAAAATAGCTAAGGCAATATTAACTGTCCAGAAAAGGAGAAACAGGTTCTCAGGATTTGGAACACTGAATTTTAACAACATATTTCTGTGGGGCCTTGGGTAAGTAAATATCTTTGACTTCATCTATGTCTACTACAGAATTAAACATTGCTTTTCATGAAGGACTAGAAGACCCAGCTCAGGTCCTTCCCTCCCTCTCAGCCTTTACCCAAACAAGATAGTGGCAGCGAAATAATAATAATAGTAATAATAATAATAATAATAATAATAATAATAAAGAATCCCACCTTTTTTTTTCTCTGGATAGAAGAGTTTACTGTTTAGTTCAAAGTATCATTATGCTGAATATCCCTAGGCAAGGCTTTCATAAAATATGTGCATGTGTAGAACTTGCAGTGATAGAAACAGTGTCTGAACATGTTCCAAATTGCATTGTAATTAAATTTGGTTCCAGGAGCCTGGTGCTCCAGAACACCAGTACTCTCAGTGCCACCCACCAAAGCCAGAAAATATCTACTCACTTTTTGACTTACCTAGCTGCCATTTCACTCTCAGGTGTATTTTACCCAGGAAACTATCTGCCAACAACTCAGCAGTTCCAGCGCAGAAAGTGTCATACTTTGCCACTTACAATGGAGACAAAGAATCCTCAGATCGTTACTAGTACAATAAGAGCCCTACTACACCATGGAGCCAGTATCATCCTGAAGGAGAGAAAAATAAATACTTAAAAGAAGACTGTGTTTTGTCTTTCTTTGTCCTTTCCTACGCCCTATCCAGCAGTAATGTTCAGGAACGTCAAAAATATCCAAATGCTTGGATTTGGACACCCCAAAGCCCCTGACTGACGAATACACATGCAGAGGGAATGGCTTAGGTTTTAGGAATTGCTCACAATGTTTGTTCATTTTTAAATTGTGGTGATGTTGTTTCTGCTTTTCTAGGAAGCAAAAACAGAAAAGGAAAGTATGCTGGAATAAAACCCCAGATATTTAAGAAGCAGGTATGATAACTACATATCTATGTTTTGTTTTGCTTTGTTTGTATTCACTGACACATGAAAAAATGCAGACAACTGTTTCCTACTGAAAAGATTTGAGAACTCAGAGGTTTAAAAAATGTTATGATGAAAAATTTCTAAGCAGATGAAGAGGCTACACTTTTAGTAATATATTTAATACTTTCACATCTCCTTCCTAAAAATATATTTTCTGTTCCAATCTGTATGCAGAGGTATGCGTTGGAGAATGAAACGTTACTGCATGGTGTATATAAAATAAATGAAATAGCATGTCCATATTTAATACATATTTGAAGGCACTTCAAATGCAAATTCAAGCTCTAGAAAATGCACCTATACAGATAAACTACAAGGAGTCAAAAGACACGCTGAAGAACTTGCATGTAATCATCTATACTATTTAATTTTTGTCATGCTTATGGCAAAAGTTTGGCTTATGCTGAGTGCACTGTCCCAACCATTCCCTAAACAGGGACACACAGGGACTCGAAGGTAAAAAAGAATGTTCCCAGGTGGCATCATAGCCTTGCCACCCTGTTTTAGAAAGGGTTCAGAGGAGCATGAGTGTTTGGAGGTGAATACTCAAAATTAAGCAATTGATCCTGATCCTTACAAATATGTAATTGTTGTAGGGACAACAATTTTAAGTCCAGACATGCCATGAACAGCCAAGAATTGTGTCTCTTCTGACAAGGATGTGACAACAGCTTTCAGGAGGCAATAAATCAGTCTTGGTGTGAGGCTGAGGTCCTATATATGCACAAAGTCAAATGACACCAAGACCTCCAGTCCCTAGATTGTCACAGTTGTGGGGTCACCATGAGTCCATTTTGCTCTGCCCCTGTGTGTGACCTGACCTGACTTACCTCACAGAGCTCTTCACTCATCATGTTTCTTCTTCCCTGTGTAGCTCTGCCAACATCCCCAGTACCCCACCAGTAACTGCACTTGTGCTTGTACGCATGTGGTTGAAGCACTGCACAACATCTTGTAGACAGTCCTCTTTCCTGCTGAAGATTACTAATTTGTTCAATGAGTATAAACCCAAATCTTTAGTGAAGTTTAACATTGGCTTATTTCGGAAGGAAATGCTGACCGACTTCAGGAGAAAGTTTCATTAAAATGAACATATTTGACTTTGTAGCCTTTTGCATTAGTTCAACCAATTTAGTGCTCAAATGACACTTGAAATTGAACCATAATATTTTTAAAGGGCTTATCAACAGGAGTACAAATACCAGCATTTGGTCCAGGATAGGACTCTGAACAGCCCTGTGAGCTGGGATCAATGTTCAGGACAGGACTGATCTTTGGAATGCTCAATTAGAGAAAAAAATTCAAATTTAATCATAAATGAACTTGGGAAAATTCATAAAGGCAGTTAATACTTCTACATCAGTAAAGTGGCAAATTTCAGTCTCTGTAGGGTGTCTCTAAGCCAAAACTCTCCAAAGTCTGTGAAGGAGAATAATTTCAAGTCAAGAGCAGAGTTTAAAATTAGAAGTTACATCCTAGCTCCCCACTCTTCCATGGACTTTCAGTCTCTGATCCTCTGTATAATGGTGGTCAAACACTGGAACAGAATTCTTAGAGAAATGATGCATGCCCTCTAAGTGTGGACAATGTCCTTATGAGCATACTTTGGTCAACCCTGAAATGGTCAATGAGGTGGATTAGTGATTCGTTTCAGGCCCCTTCCAGCTGAAATATTCTAGTCTAGTCTAGTCTAGTCTAGTCTAGTCTATTCTAGTCTATTCTAGTCTATTCTGTTCTGTTCTGTTCTGTTCTGTTCCACCTCATTCCATTCTACAATAATATCATAACAGTTTTGTACTTTCTGAGAGTAGACTAAGTGCCCGTACCTGCAGTTTTCACCAGTTCTCTTATCCTCTCTGATCTTTCTTCTCACTCACAGCTCCAAAACGAGACCACAGTTCCTTTCTGATTGTTTCTGCTGTTGTTACTGTTAACATTTGTTTTCGTCAAACAATATCAAGGAATGTCTGAAAAATCAATGTTTAATAAGTTACAGTAATGTTTTCAATTTCCTGTCATCTGCTTTAATGTACGTGTGTACCCTGTCATTTCTCATCACTTTCTAAATCCATCTTGTTATCAGCAAGGTATAACTTAATGTACAGCTAACTCTCCTTGGTGACCTTAAAGTATACACTACTGGGGATGCTTTGCAGAGGAATCATTCTTTCTTTGCAGTGAAGGTGACAGAGGGAACAGCTTGGAAGCTGCAGCACAAAACTTCAGCAAGGACTTTTACACTTGGGTACACATCCTTAGGAAAAAAAAATGTTTAGGCAGAAGAACATCATTATGTCTGCAATGGTGTGATCACTGTGTACTGGAAGAGTATTTGCCTTGCAAAAGTAGAGTCCTAAAGCTTAATCAGACAAGGTCTCATAGCATTGTCTGAGGATCTAACCTTTAACATTTATTATGAGGATCTGACCTTTAATATTCGTTACTATTACTTCGCTCTACCTTCTTCTCTGCAGTGATGTGATTGACAGAAAAATATGAAGAAATGAGGCTGTGATGATTTATTTCAGTGTTTCCTCTACACAAATATGGCATTGACATGTTGCTTTATGTGACGAAAGCTAAAGGAGGCAAACAAAATAAGAGGGTGAAAGAATGCATTGCTATGATGCAAAGATAAAGAAATAAGGAGGGAAAGCAAATTAGGAGAGATTTCACTGTCCTGAGGAGATTGATCCAGCCATCTCTATGCATCTATGCAAACAGTTCAGTTAGTCCTGTTTAGATATTTGATGCTGTCAATTCCTTAAGAGCAGAGAGAGTTTGCTGTGGAGAGCAACCCTAAAAATGGAACAAGTGATGTAGGGCTTCAGACCTCCTGAACAAAAGTCCTTGGCTCAAGTCTCCACCGTTTGGATGTTTCATTGGCCAGTCACTGCAAGTCATTAAATCTCACCAGACCAAACAGCATGGCCTATAAAAAAGGATGGGGACACCTAAATGGTGGTGCTGGCACACAGCCCATATCCTTGTTTTTCCAGTGATTCTGCTAGACACCTGTTACTTTTGGTCGTGCTTCTCTCCCATTCCTGTTCTTTTTAATGGTTTTAAATCTAATTGCTGGAGCATGCAAATGTCTTCCTACCCAGATGTGTTAAAGTCTCAGGTCAGACTCTTTGCATGCATAAAACTCTCCAGACCCAGATTTAATGAAGACTTGGGAAATGAAAAAAAGCAGAGAAATAGTGACTCTGGGAACAAGGGCCAACCCACTCATCCCAATCCTGAAGACACTGAAAAGACTGTGAACTCCCACGTAGATTTCTGCATTCAATTCATTACCAGTTGGTACTTAGAGATAACATTATGGAAGTGTTTGTTTCTACACTTTGCTTTAATTGCCTTCCTTATTAGGATTTATCTTTCTGATATAGCAAAATATTATTTCAGTAGATGCCGCAATGTTATGCAAAAGAAGTCGAAAATTATTTCCCACAGAACATTATTAATGAATGTTTATAAGTTTCAATGCAAGCAATTTAAAGGGACCAGAAGATACCTTTCTTGAGAGCTCAATTCAACACCATACATGTTTGGTTTAAAATAAACTAAGCTTCATGTTTGGGGGTTTCTTTCTTTTTTCTTTTTTTTATTTTTTTTCCCTTCCTCTGGAATATATGAAACCGTTCTTCAAATGCTAACTAATCTAACCAATTTTGTATTGAAGCATGAATGCATTTTAATTCACTATTCAAACTGCTGTAGGAATGAATATTTCTGCATCCCTAGCAATATGTTGAAGGAGAGATTTTTGCTGTTTTTTTTATTTAAAAAACTTCTGCAATTTCTTTCTACAGTCTGATTGAAATCCAATTAATTACAAACACAATTAAACCTTTCTACCAGAGTTTGCAGAAGAAGGTTGATGCAAGTAAAGTTGTCAATCAAAGATCCAATAGGGAATAGTAACTTGTCATCTACATAACTTCTAACCAGTGAAAATGTTAAGCTAAAATACTACATTAACAGTGTACTGCTGTATGCAAGTTTATTAGGAAATATCTCACTTCTTTGATTGTGTTTCTGCTTATCATCAGATCAATACAATTTTGTTTATATGGCACCTTTCTTGACAAAGTCATCCCAAGGCATTTCACAACAATAAATGTACATATAATAAAAAGGCAGTTAAAAATACAATAAAAGGAAATTAAGCATTAATGTACAATCCAATCCTATTGTGAAATCAGTACTGCCAAAGAACAATTTGATGGCGCCAAAACTTTTTTTAAATTCTTGTTTTATTGGCATTTTGAAATTTTATAAAACCAATAAAATGCCTAGCCATAACAAATAACAAACAGGGAATATACATAACATATATCAGAATTTCCCTCAGTGCAGACTGTCAATTGGCATAAATCAGCATTTCCTTGCTGACTTCCATAAAGCTGTAACAAATAATGATTACTGGAGATTGGGTCCATTACGTGTTGATTTAAACTTTAAAGACAGAATACATTTCCTATTATATGGGGGGTAGGTTGTTGATCTTTGTTTCTTTGCTAACATCACTGAAAGTTCCCTGCTGGGTAGATATGAAACTTCCTCTCCAAAGGGCAAAAAATAGGACTAAAGTCCTCTTTCTTATCCAGGGTTTGAATAGATGTTGTGGAAGACAACTAAGCACCACACAGCTACTCTCTCACTCCCCTGTGTGGGACGAGGAGGAGAAAGGGAAGGAAAAAATTATGAAAAGTCGTGGCTTATGTTAAAGACAGCTTAAAAGTAAAATGGACATGTGCAAAAAAACCCAAAACATGGAATGAATTCATCACTTCTCATGGGGAAACAGGGGTTTAACCATTCCCAGGAAAGTGAGCTTCCATCACACACAGTGGTTACCTGGAAACACAAATGCCGTAACCCCGAGCATTCTCTCTTCCTCTTTCCTCCAGGTTTTAATGTTGAGCATAATGTCATATGATTTGGGACATCTCTTCAGTCAGTTGTGATCAGCTATCCAAGTTGTGTCCCCTCCTTGGGCACCTCCAGTCTGGTCACTGGCAGAGCAGAGTAAGAAACCGCAGACTCTGATATTGTGTGAGCACTGCTCAGCAGCAGCTGAAACATGAGTGTGTTATCATCTAAGCGAGTTTTTGACCTCGAGTTGTCTCAGGCTGGAATTTTGTCCACAAGCTTTGCCTCTGACTTGCTTTTACACAAAAACTTGACAGAAACAACTTCACCAACCCCACTCCCTACCCCGACACTGTTCTCCTTTTTTATGCTGCCCTCAAACTCACTACTGTGATGTCTCCTCAGACATCTCTGAGACTGCTTACTCCCTGAACTTTTCCTTTTGTCCCTACTTCACCTGTCTGCCTCTTTGGAGGATGGGACTACAGGAAAAGCAACATGACTAAATCCAGTTCAACCTACAGTAAACCTTAACTCATGTCATCTGCTTGGAGACTATCAGGAGTGGATGTTGCATGCTCCAGCTCAGTGTGGAGAAGAACATACAAGATTTGATGGCTTTAGTGCATACTGGATGTTCTTTCTACTGACAACAAACTGGGGCACAGTTATGCATATGCAACCAGGCAGATAGCCTGTGTTCGAGAAAATCTGAAAATCATAGCTTAAGAATGGTTTTAAAAAAAAAAAAAAAAAGAAAGATAATGATAAAAAAAAATCCCACAAAAAACCAATCAAACACAACAAAACCCACCAAACAGTTTTGAATGTCTTTTTTAGCATATTCATGTACTTATCCTTGATTGAAGTCAAGTGCACCTTAGTGGTAAGCATGCTTCTGAATAGTTTTCCTAGTACTAAAGCTCGTAAGCACATACTTACATTTCTTTTTCCCCCCTAAATGACTGGCCAAAGCCACTTGTGGTCCTATCTGAATCTAACAGAAGCCAACAGCAAGATTTGCTCTATCAGATTTTAGTCCTCAATATCTGATTTAGTCCTTGAGGCATGCTGTGTAGTCAATTGTGGAAAACAAGGCAAGATTTCTTTGTCTCAGAGAGCTGTTTTAGGGTGAGGTGAAGCTTATCTTTATGAGTTCCTGGGTTTTTTTTTCTCAACTATAAAGGGAACCTATAAGACTATAAAGGGAATCTAGTGCAACTCACTTATATTTAGGTGTTTACATTTAGTCAGTATCTTCACCGCCTACTGTGTAAAGGTGGGGATGAGTCACTAGCCAAAGACAAAATGTTTTTTTATCCAGACATTCCTCTGCTCCCACCCTGAGGCTGTCCCCCTCCCCCATGCTTTTTAAACAAAAGGATGTCACTTTTCACTAGTGGCTAATTCAGTTGTGAGGCAAAGCGACTGACTGGGAAGGGTGTAATAATTACAGCACAATGTGATGATCCTCTGGTGTATTCCCTGAAGAAATATGATCTCAGAGAATTTCTGCTAGGCCCTCTTCAAGTAATTACTGTCAATTCATGCTTATCTGCCAGCTCTCTCTCCAGGTTTTCTTTTCCTTGCCTTCCTTAGTGAAGATACTGGTTCTGACAAAAGGAGCCATTTGTCAAGGAGCTGGCATGCCAACTTTTCCCTCCATTCTTTGCTGAAATTATGCAAGAGATTACAGCCCAGCCTGAACCAATATGAACCTTATCACCTGAATACTGGAGCACATAATAGTCAATGTCAAATGGACATTGGTGGTAGCAGATACAGATATGCCATTCTCACAACCACTTCTGGACATCTTCATTTTCAACACAAGAAATCACAGAGGGCTTTCAAACAGATCACCAAGGCTGATTCAGCAATTGCAAATTCTGCAGCTGTAACAATCCTACAGGAGTATTATGAACATAGGTGCTTCTCCTCAGCAGCCATACTGGAAGGGAGAAGTCTCTTCAAGGAATATCTCAAAAGAAATGTTGCCTACACATAAAGGAGAAACAGAAATGTTTTCTTGGGCTTCCACAGTGATGACCCTGACTTCAGCTTGGCCTGGCTTGGAGTGAAATTGCAGCCTAAGCTTTGCTTACTCTCCCAGAGTTTAGACAGGGGACCTCTGACTTACAGTTTTTGTGCAAGCCTAGTCTAGGCAAGAGCGTATTAAAATCCTCAAATGAACAATACCGGTGGATTTCTCCTCTAACCACTATGTTTTTAAATTTTGAGCTCTTGAATGGAAAATGGAATTGTCTCTGACCTCCTGTGAAGGCAACAAAAGAGACTACTACTCAGAAGATTTAACCATCTAGTATTGCAAATGGTAAATCTACAGGAATAAGGAAAAATGATTTGGTGTATCAATGCACTTTTGATAAAATCAAAAGGGTTGTGGAACAATTTATTTGAACCAAAATTCCCATCCTCCTTTCTTAGACTGCAGAGCACACGTGAAACTCCTCAATTCTCTGACAGTCAGCACAATCTGAGATTCTGAGCATGAATTCTGTTGGTCTGCAATTTCTGATTTCTGTGGGAGCACAGCCTGAGAACCCAGTGAACTAGAGAGCCCATCTGCACCCTTTTGGTAATCCTGCAGCTGTGATGATGCAGAACACGAGACTGGATGTGGGGCTGGTACTACTAAGCCAGCTTCTCACACTTGCCTGTGCCACTAGACAGGGTGGTACTTTGGCAACTCCATTGTCATTGTTCAAGAGATTGCTTCTCTTTCCTAAAGTGCAATATTCACCTTCTATTGTGTGTTCAGTCTTCTCCACAAAGGGGAAACAAAGTCAGTCCCCTGAAGAAATATGCCCTGTAGAATTTTCCCCCTTTTTATGTTTTAAACATAAATTTTATTTTCAAAGCTATCTGTAAAACATGTGAAGGGTAAAATAAGAATGAAATGGGAGAAGGGTAGAACTCTCTACCCTGAAAATTTGAAGAGGGTGCTTTAGTTTTATGAGATGCTAGCATTTGCCTTAGGATTTGGGCTTATTATGAGCTTGATTTAGCTGTCAACAAATAGATCCAAAACAACTGTCTTCCCCCTACTAGTTCCTTCAAGCCATGTAGTCTCTCTGGAGGATAGGTCCTTTTCCTTTTGTGTGTTGCAGTTTGCTTTTTTTTGCCCCCTCCTCTTTTTACCCCCAGCGCTGTCAGTAGTTCACCCAATAACTTACTTGCTACCACATTTTTTACTTTCCTGTTGTTTTGGTGGCTGAAGAAATTCAGCAATGCCCTCTGAGGACTTGCACAAACATGTCACTTCTTTGCAAAACATCCCCTGATTTTGTCAGTTGCATGAGCTAATGCCAGCGAAACTCCAGTGCTTTGGAAGCAAATCCAGGGGCACCTTGAGGGGTTTATTTTTTATTTTTTTGTAAAGTTCAAGATGATTAATTATATGGGACTCAAGATATGTAAAAGTTATCCAAGTTTTCACCATTAATCACATAAATGAACAGAAAATAATTAGTTCGTAGTGACTTTCTGGCTTATTATAATCAGCCCAACTCAAATCGACTTAGCCCAGAGAGCCAAATATAGCAAGGAAAAAAGCTTGAGGCATTTTTTCGCTATGTGTTGCCTGTTATCACACAGTGAGGTTTCTGTTCAAATGATGTGCCTTATTAAGGCAGGCGAAACCCATTTAAACAATGTATCAGAAATGCAGACAAGCTGCAGAAAAAATACATGTATAAAGGGTATATTTGTCTTGAAATTTATTGATGGCTAAGCCTGCTAAAAATTTAGAAAATGTGTTTTCTAAACCATTGACATTATGTATTTCTACTAGTACAATTGTTTGTTTTTTTTAATTTTTAATTTTGCAGTCACTCCTTTCTCCCCTCTTACTTCTCTTTGTAATGGACTTGAAGAATGGCAATTATTCCATTTTATTTTACTGGCTTAAACCATGTGCTTATTAGAATAAATGTTATCATTACCCTTTATATTTTATGATTAGTAATTTTTTATTTGATTGCCAATGCTTTTACTGTAGGCTTAAAGTCTTGAATATTACATGTGATTGAACAATAATAAAATGGAAAGACTTGGATACGATTCTTTCTTTCTTTTTCCCAATAAATACAACTTTAATTCTTAGAGATTTATTCTAAAGGTAGGTACCCTACATCATGTTTAAATTGTTATTTTTTCACTCATCTCTGTTGAATTGAAACCTCATGATCTTTGGCATTTTCATTGTTTGCATGATATCATAAAACTACAGAAACATTAAATCATTGAGGCTGGAAAATACCTCTAAGATTATCAAGTTCAACCATTCCCCCACCACTGCCATACTCACCACTAAACATATCCCCAGTGCCACATCTACACATATTTTAAATCCCTCCAGGGAAGGTGACTCCCCCACTGCCCCGGGCAGGCTGTGCCAGGGCTTGGCCACCCTTTTAATGAAGATTTTTTCACTAGCATCCAATCCAAACCTCCCCTGGCACAACCCGAGGCTGTTTTCTCTTGCCTTGCCCCTGTTTCCTGGGAGCAGAGCACGACCTCCTCCTGGCTGCTCTCTGCTGCCAGGGAGCTGTGGAGAGTGAAAAGGTCCCCCTGAGGCTCCTCTGCTCCAGGCTGGGCCCTCCAAAATCCATCAGCAGCTCCCCATAGGCTGTGGGAGGTCTTCCCTAGGTCTGTTCCCTCCCCTGGACACAGTCCAGCCCCTCAGTGTCTTTCTTGCAGTGAGGAGCCCAGAACTGAACGTAGGATTTGAGGTGGTCAGGACTGTTGGTAAATGATGGAAAACAGCTTAGAGCACTTCTGCCGGCTCCCTCAGCCTCCTTGAGAGGATCCCATCTGGTCCTACAGACACACAAACACACATTTAAGTGCCGTTTTAGGCCACTTCCCATTTCTCCTTGGGTTATGGGGGCTCTGTTCAGTTTCCCATCCCTGACTTCCAGCTCAGGGTGCCTGGAGAACAACTGTTCTTGCTATTAAGGACTGAGGAAAAGAAAGCATTAAGTATCTCAGCCTTTCCTGTTGTTGATACACTTACCCCCTCATCCAGTAAAAGGTTGTATGAAATTGTATGAAAGTTTGTATCTTAAAGTTTGGAAATCACAGTTCCATCAGACTGCTGAGACATGTCAGGTGAGTTTCATAGCCAGCGCACTTAAGCAAGTAAAATGATAAACTTGTGAGTACATAGGAGGGCTGTCAGTGTCACATGTCAATAGAATTGTGATGTTGAGTCAGAAAAGATGCATAATTGGGTAAAAACTCAGACAGGATCCCAGAACTTTCTGTGGTGTCAATAATGGAGAGGCAAGGTTCATGAGATGCTTCTTTTGATAATTTTTTGCCCTGTAATTTCACACTGGTGATGCAGAAATCATTTCCTCTGTTTTGAATTTTTATCTTTTAAAGTTTTGGGAAAAAAAAAAATTCCTATGTTTTGAAAGCTCCCTGGAACTACACCATGCAACTATGACAATTTAAATTAAAAACTTTTTCTGAAAGTAACGTAGCTCAATGGCAGAGATGAAATCTGGTCACAGTCATTTTCTAAGCTCAAGAAGCAAAGTCAGGGCGTGTAGGCTCCAGCCTCACAGGGTACCAATATGGTGAAGGAAGAGAGGCAGTCAGAAGCTTCAACTTCACCCTCTACATAAAATTTGAAAATAGGAACTTTGTATTAACTATTTAACCCACTATTACACTACTACAGAAACAAGCTTTTCAATAAGATTGGATAACTCAGCCTCCTTAAAGCTACCTAACTCTGTTTGAAAACTTTTTTTTTTGTTTATTCCTGAACCATGCACACATGAGTTGTCAGTTGTTTTAGCATGGACTTTAAAACAAAGACCAAGGAGGTACCTGGAGACAGTGAGATGAACAGACATCACCTATGCTCCAGACAGAATTTTCAGTATTCCCTATCATTAATTTGATATTTTCATCCTAATAGAGAGCTCAAATTCTTTCGTAAAAAAAAAAAGAAAAAAATCAGTGCTCAGTGCTTTTAGATCATCACTGTCAGAAAGACAAATGCATGCTTTTAATGTGGTCATCCAGAAAATGAAATAATGCAGCTTGGGTCCCTTTTGATTTGGCTGAGATTTTTCCATTTCAAAGAGTTGGACTCAGATCTCTGCACAAACTTTTCTGAGGAGAGCAAAGACACAAACACCCCTGGAACTTGAAATAACATCCAAGTTACAGAACTTCAGAACCCACAGTATAAGAGCTCTCACTGACTTGGTATTCCCATCAGGCAACATGTATAAGAGATCATCAAGATCTACTTGCTCTTAGGTTCTTTTTTCTTTTTCTTTTTTTTTTTGTTTCCTTTTTTTTTTTTTTTTCCCTTCTCTTTTAATTCTCTGGTAAAGTACATTCCAGTGATTACAGAACCCTATCCAAACCAAGAATGATTTCTTAAAACAGGGAAGTGTAATAATTTCTGAGAGAGAGAGACATTCCAATGTGAAATCTTTAACTTATTTCAGATTCACTTATTCAATATTCAGATTCACTTATTTCAAAATTCACTCCTCAGAATATGTTATGGCATCTCAGAAATCTTTTTAACTCTCTGGGTAGGGGATCAGACCAAAAATTACAGTATTAATATGAATATTCTGTGTTCTGATACTAACCTGTGGAACCCTGACTTTGCCATTTTGGCCTTCTGCTTTTGTACCTTTATTTTGTGTGTTCAGACTAAACACTTCTTGGCAATGCCATCCTGTTATTATATTTACACAGTCCCTAGTACGAAAGCAACTAGAAAACAGCTGGAGCCTCCAGCCACAAATACTGTAAATAATAATAGATTTTGTTTCTCTAAACAGCAATGCACATACATCAAACTCATAACAAAAAGATTTGTAATAAAATAATAATAAAAAAATTGAAATACGTTTGCAAATAAAATATCTCTTCAAGTTTTGTCTTTCATAGTCCATGTGTGTGTGTTGGTGAATGTGTGTGTGTGTCTGCAACATAACAGCCAAATTGGTTTTCGCATATTATATTCAAAACAAGCGCAATCACAGTAACCATTTATTTCTTGGCAGTTTCATTTATTTTTTTCTTTTTTTTTTTTAATGAACTTTCCCTGAGGACACTCTTACAATTGAGCATTTATTTATTATAAGTAACAAAAAGAATTTTGATTGCTCCAGCAAGGAAATACACTTTGATAAGCATACAGTACCACAGATGAAAATAACAACACAAGTAAACAATGAAAAGCTTTGGAATTTAAAGAAGAAATTCTCTACTGACATATATCTGTAGAATTTAAAGAAAGTTACATCTCTTAAATGTTTGACCATATTTCCCCATTTCTCTAGAAGAAATTTTCTTCCATCTTAGGCAAAAAAAAGGACTTATTAATATGAAATCTCAGCCTAACTTGTTTGGAAGATTGCAAATTAAAGAAATACATATTTATATACATGCATATATACCTTTTTTGTTTGCTTGTTTTCACATCTGTGCACATGGTGGGAAGTAAAGGATCAATGTCACACAGTGGTGTCGCAAAGAGAGTCTACATTAGGCATAAGATCATCCATTTTTTTTCCAGCTGAGAACACATGAATGAGTTGCCCTGGAGAAAAAAGTCCTATGCACCAGTTTAACAACAAATATTTTATTTATTCATTCACCTCATTGTGAGGTTTTCTGTTTAAAGGTTTACCTCTTTAACCTGGGGTGGGAAAGAATTATCTATATCACATCTAGAAGTCAGATGAGAAGGAAATATTGTGGCACACTATGCTTTTAAGCAGCACTATGAATGGTGAAGCAGTCTGTTAACTGCTTCATTGTACATTGCACCATTGCAAAATAATTCTGTTTCTTAGAATTTACAAAAATACTTACAGCTTAAAATATATTTTTTAATATTGTGATAACTCTGTATATGAGGATTAATGTCTTAAGATTTCATAGAATGTTTATAGCTAATGGTTTACCTCTGATAAATGTCCCTTCAGTGTTTTTTTTATTCTCTTTTCAAAGAATCATAGATTCAATTATTTTTTTCCCCATGGAAGTCAAATTATATGATGTGGTAGACAGAAGTGAAAAACTTTTTATTCATTCCAGCATGGCAAGACCTAAAATGTCTCATGAGAAATGATGCAAATTTCTCCCTGCCTTGATTATCCACTTTGGGTCACAGTAGTGCAACTATTGCTTCTGTGATATAAAATTTGGTGTTTGGATACAAAGGTTTTGGTGTTTACTGGTTTTGTTTAGTTGGTTGGATTTTTTTGTTTTGTTTGGGTTTGGTTTTGCTTTTTTTACTTCCTTCAAAAAATCTGCCAACTTTAAGTTGACAATCTATCCAGCTAATAGAAGACAAGATATTTGAGGTAAGTATCAGATTTGGGAGGACATTGCTGCAGCTTCAGGAGCAACACTGCAGAAGGATTCATGTATTGATTGGGAACTATTTGCCCTCCCTTAGCAAACACTAGAAGAAAGCAAAAAAGTACTTTTGAGAAGAAGACTTAGGCATGACAACACTGGTATTTTCAGCAAATAAGATACAGGTAAATATAACAGCTCCATCAGCAAAAGGGAGTTGGTGGCAGGAGGCCTGGGTGTTTGAGGCAATGTGTTTGAATTTAAGAGAAGAGTGTGAGTAAGGCTTATCTGTAGCACTTTGCTATGAAGGCAACAGCAGCAGTCAATGTGAAATTGTATGAAAATGTATGTGAGAATTTTTAGCAAATTCTTTGGGGCATTTGCCCAAATTTAGTCACAGCTCAAAATCTTTACTCCCTCCTTATTAGTTTAAAGCTGTGATGGAAACTCAAAGTGACAGTGCTGTCAACGCACTGAGACATAATGCTACAGAGCACTGTGCTTCCGGGCCAGCAAACAAAACATCGGCTTCCAAGTGAAAAGGCATCAAAATAAGGGAAAAAAGCAACTGTGTGCTGTGCATTATCACCGCATAATGCTATAAAGTAGAACAGCACATTTGCTAAGGAAAGCAGGGGCAGGAGTGCACGTGTAGGGAGATTCTGTTCATAATGCCATAATCAGGAGTCTCATTTATTTATCTCTAAATTTGCGTGATGATGGGATTGACTATTGGCAGTAGCCTGCTATTAGTCTGAATGACTATAAGGAAGAAAGAGCTCCCCTCTTTGATACACACATACATAAAACAAAGTGAGAAAACCACGAAGGAAAGGCCTAGTGTGTACTTCTTACACACAAAAGCAAGCAAGATAAGATGAAAAGGCTTTGAAATTATATTTAATAGTGTAGCAGCTCTGTTCCTGCATCAAAACTCCATTAAACCCAACAATTGAAAGGATACAAAGAAACTGGGTCTCTTTCTTTTCTGCTGAAATTCAGACCTTTCACACCTTCCAGGGCTGTTCTCAGGCAATAGTGTGTAGATTTACCTGCAGAGGAGGCAGTACCTTCAGCTGCAATTTGTTGTGTGAAAACTCAGGGGGAAACTGCAAAATGAATGAACAAGGCCATGGAAAACATTACATTTCCTCTTTCAACCTGGTCCAGTCAATTTTCCACAGCAGACTCCATCTCTAGGGTTGAACATGTCAGTGGGAAGGAGGGTGGGGAGCAGAATGACACAGAATGGGCGCAGCTTGTGTGACTTCATGACAATGGCCAAACACCGTGGGCTTTAGACCTCACATAGATGCACTTCATATGGAACATTCAACATCATTAGAGAGGGACAGTGAGTCAGGATGTTCTTAGTGATACAAATATAACAGTATTTCTTCAAGATCTACATGGCTTCTATAAAATCTCCCTAGCGTCTCTTGACACAGGAGGGCTTCTTAACCTGTGGTGCGAGACGTGAGGTCTAGGAGTCAATACTCTGGGAATGGAGACTTGAGATTTCTCCATTAATTTGACATAAGACCAAATCTACTCATATCTGAAGACACAAACCAGTTTTGCTCCCACTCACACATGCATGGACACATACAATCTTGATTGACAATTTGATATCATAAAGTTTCCCTGTTACTGCCATTAATATGTGACTATTTTTACTACTGCAGATAACTACTGTATTTTTAATAATTGTGCAACAAGAGCCTTCAAAAACGACCAAGATACTGAACTGTCAAGAGATTAGAAAACCCCACAGAACAACACAGAAGAGGAGAGCACAATTAAAGAGCTTTAAGTCTAAATGGAAGTGCTAATCTGGGTGTATTGGGAGAATTACAGCCACAGAATAAGTTGTCATACAGAGCACTAAATATGCCAAATCCGTGGTGTTACAGCAGAACTATTATGAAATACCTGCAATCCCCTGGTGAGATGCCAGAAGGAAAAGGGTAGGACTCTGTTTACTTCCTGCACCATCTCCCTCAATGACGTGAGGTAAGGCAATAAAACCCCACTGCTGGTGTGGCTGCATCTGCTACAAGCATCTTACAGCACAGTCAACAAAGTGATGTCATCTTTTCCTGCCCACCCCTGACAAAAAAATACTTTAGGCAAGAGTGGGGATTAAGCTTTAGAGACCTGGTGATCAGCACATTCTGTAAAACCTAACTGTTTCCTCCTGTGAATAAAGGAAAACAAACAACCCATCATGAAAGTGAATAACACTGCAATCTTATTGAGTGCATTGTGAAGGTTTTCTCCTAAACTTCTTTGCTCCTTACTGGTAACAAAAGTGAAGAAAAATCTACAGATGCAGTTTATATATACCAAAAAAAAAAAAAAAAAAAAAAAAAACCCACCATACCAACACTTCATTTAAAAAGAAATATTTTGCTGTATGATTTCTGAAAGAAAACATAACCAAAAAGAATCATATCAGTTTTCCAAAATTGAACCTATTTTTTTGGCAGGTACAAAGACTAGGTAATTTTGAGAATGTCAGTGATGAACAAGGCCCTGTAGACCATCAAGCGCCCAATTGCTTTGGTGTCTGGGATTATTTGCCATAGTTTGTGTTCAGAAGCCTTAGTGATTTTACACGACACAAGACTTTTGCTTGTAATATCATGCTACACTTTTTCTGCCTCCATGTTTCATGTTCCTTATGTAATTTTCTACAGCTGACTGGTTAAACATAAAGGAAATGGCCTTAGTACTCAACTGCACTGTGAAATCAAAGCATGAAAATGTTGAATTTTGGCTCTGAGCTTTCTCTGTGCTTCCTTGTTCATGGCTCCAATTGGCACTGTTATTTGAGAAGCAAACCTTGTTACAAACACCAACACTTCCCTTATTCAGAGGTCATCTTAAACCCAGCCTACAGATCTTCATGATAGACATTCAGGTAGCATCAATTAGCAGAGTTAAGATATCCTTAGAGTTTTGCTGGTTCACACAAATTGAGGATATAGCCGTACAATTTTTCAAGCAAGGTATCTGCAAATTAATTTAATGAGAGTCATGACTAAATAATGTCATGGAGCCTCCAGCATCTTAACAGAAGCACTTAATGACACATCAAGACTTGATTTTCACTGTTTTACTTAGAAATTTTTGGGGGTATGCAATACTGTTGTTCCTTATCTGACATCCCCATGTCTATAATAGTAATTAAATAAACACCATTTGTCATTACAGAAATTTTCAAAACCACACAAAATATGAAACACTTCAAAAGACTTCAGGGCCTTTGCTGATTCCATCCTTACACCCTTTTCATGTCATCTTCAAGGACTGATCAATATTCTAGCATGGAATTCACCTCACTAAGGAACAAACACCTAAAAATCTGATGTTTGAACTAGCAGCCTGGGCTCCCTTCACAGAAACATTGCCAATTTCAAAAGGAATTGAGACATTTCACGTTGATCTGACATTAGGAAGTAGAGCTACCCCTTGCCACTGGCTGAGCAGGAAGATTAGCTTATCACCAGCCTGGACTCAGGACTGGATTTTGAGGATGTTGTGGCTTGATTAATAAACCCCCTTAATTCAATTTAGAATTATTCATGAAAGCATAACTGTTTTCCTTTTTTTCCTCTCTCCCACATTCAGCACAAGACATGTTAGCACCTTTCCGTGCTTTAGAAGAAAATATGTCTTTGACACAAAAGATGCAAAGCCTTTGAGCTTCTGTGCCACAGGAAGAGAGAAGCTGAGCTCAAAAACCCTGCTGATGTCCCACGATCTGGCAATAGCACAGTATTTGTTAGCTGATGTTAAGAAGTGGACTTCATCCCACATTAGAAAGAAGAAATAACTCTGCACTGTGTGCTAAACTGACCTGAGGGAAAATTCCCATTAGCAGGATATAAAACCAAGAAGTCTACTTGTATTATAAAAACAGGGTAATGCAGCTTGTTCCAGGGGCACTGTTTGTTCACACAGCTCACAGGACAATGAGGCCTTATTCCTCATTGTGGCATCATTGCTGCAATGAAAATAAGAAATAAATGCAATAAAAATACCCCAAAAGGCAGAATAACGCCTGCCTTAAAACTCATAAGATTAATAAAACAAGGATTGATTTCAGGAAAGGAAATTAACCTGCTGAAGCAAAATACAGTAAGCTCTGACACAGAAAACTCTTCCTAAGATCCCCATGGTAGTTTTGCTTGAGTAGGGAATGTTGGGGTCAGGATGTGAGTGAATACTGACAGTCTGTGCTATATAGCTGGCAAGGTTTAAGCACAAAACAACCCTCTGTGGGGAGAAGGAATGGAGGGAAAGAAAAGCATTCTGGTTCCCTGGACAGTAGACCTGGATCCCTGGCAGATAAAAAGCAGATGAAGGACAAACATGCAGGAGTAGCATGGGATCTGTGTGAGTATGTGAGAGGATTGCAGACTGCATTCAGCTACACTGTGCTAAAAAGGATACATACAGTAATTGTCACTGTGCACAAATGGTGCCATCCATCTCAAAGCCTTTCAGTGCTTAGGATACCCATTTGGTGAGTCCTGAAGAGTTTCTGGTGTTCCAGCAGCTGCCTCAGCTAGGGCAGCAGCCTCAGCTAGGGCAGCAGCATCACTCTAAGGAAGCAGCAGCTCTACACGAGCAGAACTCCAGGAGGTTTAGCAAAGCCCATAGCAAAAAATAAAGACTTCCTATTGCCACCTGGACTCTGAAGGTGATTACAGTTGCAATGCAGAACTGAGAGCTCACATTCCTTGTGAAAGCCCTTTCATCATGATTGCTAAGTGCTGCACGTAGTTCATCTCCCTCCTTAGTAAGGTTTACTGGCTTAGGCTCAGCATTTTATTAACATTGCTATGTGGCCTGCTGACTGGAGCAATATTGTGTCTGGACAATTCAGCATGTGCCTGGCTCCATGAACAGGAGTGTTTCTAAATGCCTAAATCTCATTAATTGTATTTTGGGTGCAAATATGCTGGTTTGGATCTAGCTGTAAATAGATAGCTCAAGGTTACATGCTAAGCCAAAGCTGAGAATTGTCTTCCCCCTTTCCATGTCCAGCCCTAGGCTATACTCTGATCTGTTAGTAGGTTATGCATATTCATGTTTTCATAGCCTCAGGAAGCAGGACCTTGTACAAGGCCTCAGACACGGACAAAAGTCTTCTCTTGGTGGAAAGCAACATAAAGCGGTAGAGCAGAAAGGCAGACCATACGCTAAAGAGAGGATGAAGCCAAGGGAGGCTCCCAGACATCTCTCAAGGACCTCCAGTGAGCTTGAAAGCTGTTTCTTCTGCAGAGCTTCTTGCCTGCAGATATGCTGTTTGCCCTTTGAAGGATGAATTCTCCCTCCAGCACAGAAAGCCTGGTGGTATGAGGAAGGTATGACTTTCCTCTCTCCTTGCAGCACCTTTGTTCCATCTGTAATCCACTGGGGCTGAAATCCCTCCAGGCTATAAAACTGCCACTTTAGGATCCTGAAAGGGCCCTACTTCTACTCAAAGCATCTCCCTTGAGCATATGTTGAAGTGCCATGTACAAAGACTAAGCTCTACACACATGTAACCCCACGGTCTTAATGTGATAGGCAACCCAGGTATTTAATTGGATTTCCCTCCCTTCTCTTCTTCACAGGCATTAGTTCTTCCCTTTGGATTCTTCATACTAAGGTAACAGCATCAAGCACAACACAATGGATCCATTATCTGAGCCCCCAACACAAATTTCATCCATCAAAACAACAGCTACAGAGAACAGGTCCAATCCTCATAAATTACATTGGAAACCTTAATGGAGGTGTCATTCACCTCTACTGTTATTATAATGATACAACAAGAGACATGTATGCCTCAAAAATTAAAGCCTGTATACTCCTATCCATAGTAATGCCTGTCTGTATATAGGCTTTAATATGCAAATAGAAAATTATTAATCAAACCCTAACAAAACAAGGTGAAAGTGTTTCTCCTTTTCCTTCAATACGTTGCTTTGGCAAAAAAAACCCCAAAAAACAAAAAAAACCACAACAAAAAAAGCCCCCAAAAAAACATAAGCAACTTTCAGAGCACATATTTTTGATTCTGAAAACTTTCCAAGCAGATGTGCACAGAAACAAACAGGCCACATGCACCTCTGAAAGTCAGAACTGAGTTTCCCAGTTCAATTTCTTCACCAAAAAGGAGCATAAAATCTTAAATGTCTTCTTCAGAGCCTGATCAGATCTTCACAAAGCTTTTCAAGTCTTGGTGCATAATACCCTTGCAGCCAGAGTTGACTAATTTGGACTCAGTTTGATAAATCTTTTCAAGTAGGACTGATTCTCTGCTGGATGAAGTTATGGATGTCATGATGATGTATGATGGAAACGATATCTTCAGTGAGTTTGTACCATTCTCATTAGAGGGTTGCCAAAACCTACAGATAACAGAGCCAACTCATAAACCAGCACCACCTTTACTGTTCTGATACCACAAAGACACTCTGGCAGCCCTTATGTGGTGCAAGGATCAGACACAACAAATACCGAAGGATGTTGCTTTAAAACAGAATCAATCTGCTTTTCATCTTATTCTTGCAGTATTGCTAGCAGATTATTCACACAATTGTCCCAGCATTGTCACACTGAGCATAATTCACTCATCCTGAGGACTATAAAGTGCAACTGGGGAAAATCGACTGACAGTGATTCATGCAAGGAAACCAATGTATGTGATACAAATGTACTTGAGGGGTATCCAGTTGATTATCTTTGTTGGCTTCATTTTCTTTTTCTGATTGAACAGTCCAGACAGATGTTCTTTATACCTTTTTTTCTTTTCATGTAAGACCAAACCAAATCCATTCAAAATCTTGTCTATTTTGTAAACTGAGGCATCATCAGCAACAGATGCATAGTGCAATTCCACACAGGCAAATCCAAGAAAAAACAGCAACACTCCTCCTCTGAAATAATTAGAAGAATCCCAGTCACAGAAAATGAGAGGAGAAGTGATTTTGGATCAGGAGACATTGTAATTACCCAGAAACTGAGAAAAAATTGACCTGCACAGTGATAGTTGTACAGAGAATTATTACTCTCTATAGAAACAAAACACATACAGAGTAGACTAAGGATGTCCATTAATTGCTTTTATTTATTTTAGGGATCAGAGGACTTGAGAACTAGGGAATTCTGTTTTCTCTGGCTGATTTCTGATATCTCCAGAGCCCCAGGGACGTTGCTCACAGGAAGAACCAAAGTCTGTATTAAATGCCTTGGACAACATATCCCATTTATATGCTCCAAATAGCAAAGACACAGCAATGTAATTGCTTCCCTCCAAAGACCATGATATTATGGCTGGAGAAGGGTGCTGACTGCTGGATATGGAAAGAGTTAATGCAGATTCCTGTAGGAAATAGGTAGCTATGTTTCTATAACCAGAAGAGTGAAACAGTCTTTATTCTCTCTGTGACCCTGTACTGCCAGCTGCAAGCCTTTCACAGGCACAGGTTATTACATGGCACTTGAGGAATGCTATAGCTCCCCTCCATTATTCTGATGAGGTTTTTTGTATTTTCCTTTTTTTCCGAGAGCGCTGTGTCTTTCCCTGGGAATAAGTCACCAGGAGGGGGCTTTTTAATCTGTCACTCAGGGACTCATATAAGCAAGTACCTGTATAACAGGGTTTGTGGGATCTGGGGAAGATTGAGTTCTTCAGTCAAGACTTGAAGGTGTGACCTCCTGATTTAGAAGACAGAGTGCTACTTCTGGAGTTTACCACTTCCACCATCCTCCCCATCTGTTTTTGTCAAGCTCAAGAATTGTGCTGCCAGTGCAAAAGGCTGCAGTTCTTAATGAAATCAGAAGTGCTGGGAATTAAATCTGTGCTTTCTGAAAGATCATCAGCACTCTGTTTTAACCCCTTTTTAAATTTTTTTTTTCAGATTCCTTTTTTTTCTGTGTTAAAAACTTTCAGACAATTGCTTTTCTTCTTTTTTGCAGTTGATTTGCATTGTTTGTTTACAAGGATGATCATTACTATTCCAAGATTTCTTTTATTACTGTTCTTTGTTATAATGTCAGACAAAAGTGTAAAACAGACAAGCAGACAGACACATAGCTCAAGACAAAATTCAGTAAACCACAGGAGACAACTATGGAGAAAAGATACAAATACTGATTCTGTTGGAACAAATCTGAAAAACAAATGGAAGTGTAAACATTAAATTTTCAGGTGATAAAGGCTGGTTTGAATCCACAGCAAAGGATACATTACTCAATTTTCTTCTAGGCTTAGTTCCAGCTGTGTGGTAAAATGACCCTGACTGGGCATGGGGTTCCCACCAAAGCCACTTTGTCCCTCCCCTCCTCAGATGGGGAGACAGAGAAAATATGACAAAAGGCTGGTGGGTGGCAATAAGGACAGGGAGAGGTCACTCACCAGTTACCAACACAGGCAAAATGCACTCAGCCTGGGGAAAGTTTTTTAAAATTTATTTCCAAGAAAATCAGATTAGGGTAATGGGAATAAAACCAAATTCCTAAAACTCCTCCCTCTCCCTTGTCCCCTCCTCCCTCCTTCTTGACTCAAATTTACTCCCTCCTTTCTGGACCTCCTGACCCCCCAGCAGCATAGGAGGATGGGAAATGGTGCTGTGGTCAGCTCATCAAACTCTGACTCTGCAGCTTCTTCCTCCTCAGGGCTTGAACTCCTCACCCCCTTCCCCTGCTCTAGCGTGGGGTACTTTCCTTGGAGACAGACCTCCATGGACTGTTCCAGAGTGGATCCTTCCCACGGGATCAGTCCTTCATTCAGTGCTCCAGCACAGGTCTGTTCCACAGGGTCAGTCCTTCAGGAACAGCCTGCTCTAGTGTCCTCCATGGGGTCACAAGTCCTGCCGGCAAACCTGCTCCAGCCTGGGCTACTCTCTCTGCAGGTCCACAGGTCCTGCCAGGCTCCAGGCCAGGTCTCCCATGGGGTCACAAGTCCTTCCAGTAAACGTGCTCCAGCCTGGGCTCCTCTCTCTATAGGTCCTGCCAGGATTCTGCTCCAGCACAGGCTTCCCATGGGGTCACAGCCTCCTTTGGGCATCCCCCTGCTCCAGCTGGGCTCCTGCAGGAGCTGCAGGTGGATCTCTGCTCCCCCGTGCCCTCCCTGGGCTGCAGGCACACAGCTGCCTCACCATGGGCTGCACCAGGGGCTGCAGGGGGAATCTCAGCTCCAGAGCCTGGAGCAGCTCCTGCCCCTCCTGCTGCACTGCCCTGGGTGTCTGCAGGGCTGCTCCTCTCATACGTTCTTGCTTCTCTTTCCTGCTGCAGTTGCTCTTGTGCAGGTTTTTCCCCCCCACTTCTCATAACTGTTAGCCCTGAGGTGTTACCACTGTCACTGCCAGGCTGGTCCACCCTGGATCCACTGGTATTGCCTCAATTCTTCATTGAGACAGTTAAAAATTCTTTTCAAAGATGTTTGGCCTTCAATTATCCTCTTCTTTTTCCCTCTGTATGTTTTTCTTTTTTTTTTCCTTTTTTTTGCTTTTTGTTTGTTTGGGTTCTTTTGTTCATTTGGGGTTTTTTTTCTTTTTTTTTGTTTATTTGTTTGTGGTTGTTTGTTTGTTTTGTTTTGTTAAGTTTTTTTGTTTGTTTGTTGTTTTTCTTTTTAATTAAGAGAATGCAGCTAGTACCATAGCTGCACCCAACACTGAGGAGTCAGAGATGTTGTCCTGTGGACAGAGCACAGGACAGGCAATTAAATTTGTCTTCCTGTCTTTCCTAATTCTCCTCTGTGTGGCTTCGGGCAGCTATCGTCCCTATCATTCAATTCCTCCATCTCTGAAATAATAAATGATCATGAGCATCTTTGTAATATTTATTGATATTAAGATTTATTGTGGATCTGCTGTTTGGGTGTTATTATTGTGTTCATTATTGCTAATAGTATTGTTATTATTCTTATTATTATGCTTCTGTGCTGGTGAGGACAGCTTAAAGCATATACCACTGTGCTGGGATCTACATCTTGCAATGGAAAAACCAGCCTGAAAGATAACCTTGCCACTAACAAGGTAAAAATTAGAGCACCAAGCAACTCAATAGCCTCCCTCACTGATAACAAGGCTTTCAAATACCCTGAGCCAGATTCTGTTCTCAGCGAGATGAGTGAAAATCTGAGGGGTCCTGCTGAGGTCCACAGAGCTATAGGGAAATTATTGAAAATCAGAATTTGGCCCAGTGGTACTTAAAAAAACCGTGCTCACTCTGAAAGCCCTGTTAGGGGTTGGTGCTCAGTGTGCTACATGGGGAAGGAAAAACAACAGAGATACACACATGCTAATTAAAACTGCAGATGTGACTTGGTGGCTAGATTAAATAACACCTCTGGAAAGAGGGAGAGCTGCCAGATATAAAAGCAGAAAGCTCCTCAATTAAATTTCTCAAAGGGCTGTTGCTGAGCTAATTTCTCCCAATTCCTAGAAGCAGAACCGATAAGCCTCTCTTTCTGGATGATGTCTGTCAGTTAAACGCTGACCCACCACTCCCAAGTGCACTTCGAGTTTTTCTCCACACATTTCCCCCAGTAGCTCAGGTGGATATTTAGAAAGACTTCTTAAACACCACTATTTTACCCTGTTTTGGTGAAAACAGAGCAGGCAGTGCACATGTGGAACTGAGGCTACCAGAACAGCTCTTTTTCTACCCTTTTTAGTTGCAGAGTGAGTACAGAAAGCCTGAATTACAGACAGAACAAGAGTCATCAATGCAGAAGGAAAACACATGGGCCACGTCTATGTGGCTATGGCTAAAGTCAAATCTTCACATTGCTTCTAATCTCACAGGCAGAATCAGCCCTATTTCCACTGGACCTGGTTAGCTGGCTTGCAAGGGATTTACAGAAACACAAAAAATGCATTAAAATTTTCTTGTGGGTTATGGCAGCCGCTGAGGACTTTAAAAATTCACGTCATTGCTAAGGAAGAAAAGAAACAGCATGCCAAAAACTCTGCAAATGGAAAACTGAAAATAAAATAAAGCTAAGCCTCTCAGCCTGGCTTATCATTGCTGGAGACAATGTCTCCTGTGGCTGCTATTCCTACAACAGCTGCTGTGTGGCATTGCTCCCCTTCAGATGGAAAGGAAACAGTGCTCAACACAGTGAGTCAACAGCGTTGGCTGTAGCGCTTTTCTTCCAGACAGCCCTATTCCCTGTCCTCGTAACAAACTGTTCTAATTGTTATGTTGACTATTATGGCTAAAATTGCAATGCTCTGCTTTTCTTTTTTTTTTTTTTTTCCTTCTCTTTTTTTTTTTTTTTCCCCTATTATTCTATAAAGCTGCAGGGAAGGGGGGGAAAATGCCTTTTACAAATTATTTTTAATTGAAAGAAAATAAAGAAATGCCTTGAAAAATAATCTGCTGGCTATAAAATCTATTATGAAATATATTTCAATTAAAAGGCTACATAATTTATATGCATATGTTTTTCTTCTGTCAAGTTTATATTTTTGTTGTCTTGTCATAATGCCCTGAAGTAACTACTTTTGAATTTTAAACTTTAGCATTTATCTTAGCAATCATGCTGTGAAGATAAATATCCCTTGAGGAAGATACACAATTGGATCTTGTATACTAGTAAGTTAGGCTTTGTACCAGTTATTATTGCACTAGGAAGCATGGGGGTTCAATAACAACCATTAGCATTTAGAGATACTCTGTTTATGTTCAGTGTATTGTACATGCACCAGTTAATTAAAGCCATGCAATGGTTGTGATCCTGAAGCTCAGCTCTGAGATCCTTGGAAAACATTTGGGTGGCATAAAAGGGTTGTAAATGAGTTTAAAACGTTCATTAAAATTTTCCCTGGTGCTAAACTTTCTGTAGGGGTCTTTTTCTCAGGTCTCTTCTAGCATGGGGGATATGGAAGCAGCACAGCTGAGAACTCCTATGGTAAAGCAATATTTTAGAGCAACAGCAGGATCTCCTGAAATGGAGGGCACATTTAATCTTTTCACCAGTTTAAATGGTTCCTGCATGGTCAGCGTGAGCCAAAAGGGTTCACTAGAAAGTCGGGTTTTTTTTTTTTTTTTTGTGTGTGTGTGTGTGTGAACAGGGTAGTGTTCAGCTGGCTCAGTTCTCCGATCTGGTTTTGCTCAGTGGCCACGCAGAAATGCTTGGGGCCAGAACAACAAGGGAACAGACTGAGAAGGAAATGTCTTGGGACAACAGAAAGGTCAGGACAGTCACACAAGTGAGTATTCAGCTGTCATACACCTTAGTTTCAGGATGGTAATTACGTTAGGTGTTTAGCTTAGTAGGAATGTGGTCACCTTTAAGCTAATCTAAGAGTGCCCTGTTATGAAAGCAGACAGGTATACTCTGTGACACAGCACCAGCACTCAGATGGCCTTGTGACTAGCCAGACCTTACTGAAAAATCCAGGAAAAAAATTAACAGAAAATGTGCTAGTACTGGCATGGGGAGGAGGTATTAATACAGAACTGGGAATTGAGTAAAATATGTGTTTATGCTTTCCTGATACCTTGAAAGACATAGAAGAGATGAAACTGATGGTGATGATGCCCCTATAGACTTGCTCTAGGCTGGCCTTTGAAGTAGCATCTTTCACTTTGCTAACCACTGAAAAAATATGGCCACTAGACCAACAAAGGAAACATTAAATTAGTTTCTAAATAAAAATTAGAAGCAATAAGAGCCTCTGAGCCAATACCCAGGCTCCTAGAAATAAACCTGATTGATCAGCACATGACTCATATCATTCTCTCAAAGAGGGTCTCTGCTGAGAGTGTTCCTGAAGCTTCTTTGCACACAGTCTGTGCCCCTAATTTGGACAGAGAGAAGGTGGCTGATGAGAAGGTAACCCCTCAACAGGAGGGCGGGTGAGCCACAAGCTGGTCCCAGTCTCTCCCTGCTGGCTGCTCTCCCTCCCACTTTGCCTGCCAGCCTGCACGGAGTCACTGCGGTGGTTATTTATCTCTACAGTGAGGACTTGCTTTCAGGCACAGTCTTATTGATTTCA
The DNA here is from genome assembly GCA_024500445.1 of Entomyzon cyanotis. NCBI lineage: Eukaryota > Metazoa > Chordata > Aves > Passeriformes > Meliphagidae > Entomyzon > Entomyzon cyanotis. The sequence continues at coordinate 46,921,218 of JAKEPQ010001021.1, read as the reverse complement.
GTGTTGGCTATACTGCTTGTTTTGTAACCTGAACAACTTATACTCTTCTCTGCCAAGTTGCATGAAAGCCAAGCAGGTATCAGGACCCCATAACATTTCAGAGAGTGTTACAACCTTTGTCCTGTGCTGTTATTGCCTTTCGGCTTCATAAGAGGTGAGGATCCAGATTTATGATTCTTATGCTCGCCAATATAAGTTTGAGAGCCTTTTTTTTTTTTTTTTTTTTTTATTTTGATCTTGGTTCCTGACTTCCTACAGAAACAAAATGTTTGTGATCATGATCATTCTGCCTGACTCTGACTCCTTTTTCCCTGCCAAATTTCCAGAGCTCTTAGCCAGTTTCAACTAACTGGGGAAGATAAAAATTTATATTTAATTTCTAAAGCATTTTTAGGAAAAGTGGGGATCGGTTCCCAGAACAGCCTATCCATGAAAGGATGTTCTGCCAGGAAGGATGACTGATCAGTTGTCATCAAGTGTTACAGCCCAGCAGTCACCAAACAAATTACTCTGGACCCATTTCTAATTACACTGATCTTGCACTATCTTGTAGACATTTAGGGGTATATGTTGGCAGGAATATTCTGGGACAGTGTGGAGACTTGTAGTTCGTTGCTGAAAAACAGGTTTCTGTAGTTTTGTTTCTAATGGGTGTTAGATTTATTTCTTTTCTTATCCCTGCTGAGTGCTGTCCTGATTGTGACAATCTTGTTTTTATATAACGAATCTAGAGATACTGCCCCAGTCAGCTGTTCAATGCACCAGGAGCAACTGTCTGTCCTCAGAATCTGATACATCCTTTTCCTCTCTCCATGAAAGCCTGAGAAAACAGAAAAAAACCCCCAACAAACCCTTTAAGACTTGCCAGAACTGTGGCTCATCTCCCTCCATGGCTTGGATAAGCTGGTGGGCAGGAGCATTTTGTACTAAGACTGCACTTTGCAAATGACCAACTGCTCAACTCATATTATTCAGAGGAAATTTCCTGAAACCATACTGGTAAAAATACCCTGCCAGTGTAGTGCATATATATATATGTGCGTGTATATATGTATATATATATATATATGTATCTATACACATATGTATGTAAATATATATATATATATATATACACACACATATATATATATATATCCAGGTACAGAAGGTTTGAAATTCCCTTTCTGAAGGTAAATGCTGCCCTGATCAATTTAGACTGAGAGTTCAGGCAGTGTTACTTGCAGGTGAGATCTTGACATCTATTTTTATTTACAAGCATTAATAAGAATTATTAAAGAAATTTCCTAAAATACAGTTCTTTTAGAGCTTTCCTCTGCCAGTCCAGTTTTTCTTCTATGTCTCTCACTGTGACATCCCCTAGACAGCCTAGGCTGACATTTTTGATCACTGCTACCATGTCTTTAGCTTTACAGAATAGTCTTTAACCATCCTAGGGCTAAATTTCAGGCCGGTGTGTGTTCTGTGGCATCTCACCACCAGATAATCCCTCTGGCTATGATGCACAGAGCAAATTCCACCTCCTCCCAGGACAGTAGTGCACATACACATTGTACTACCACCCAGCTCTGCCCTATCAGGAGATTTGTCTGCCCCTGGATGCATTTATGCACTGGAGCAGAAAATAAGATTAAAAAAAAATTTATAAAAATTAAAACATAAAGTAAAAAAAAAATAGACATACATAGTGTACATCAAATTAATTCTACTCAAGTCAAAACAGCTATCCTGATATTCACTAGATGAGGGTTCATTTTATAATTTCTAGCAATACAAGCAGCCGTGTTTCAGTTTTACCTGCAGCTTTCACAGAACACCAGTATTTTAAGCATGCATCAAAACAGCAAACCACAGTGTAGCCATTGCTTCCTTGTAGCTGGCTGCTTATTTTAGACAGGAAGAAATCCGTTCTTTTCAAAATATAATGGAAAAGATTACTAGCCACCAAATACATAGCAGCTGGAGGTATCAGTCTGAATGCAACACACACATCAAAATACAAAGATTTTTAACAGGTTCTAGTGCACAACCAAAAAAAAAAGAAAAATTATCAATGCACTTGTTCTGACTATGCTTTATGCTTCCATGTATTTTTATAATTTAAGTATATTAAAAAGAACCAAAATTCTGATGAATGTATAAAAAGAAAAGGATTCATTTTGCAACTGTAACATAATCGGCTCCAAATCTCTGCAGGTTGTAGGGCACACCACTGAGCTGAAGTCATGTTGAAGAAACAGCTTAAAATGACTCACACTCCCTGGTTTCTGGGTAGATTAGGTATTTGGGGGAGAGGGGGATAAGGAGGGTGTTTGGGACTTTTTTCATTCTTTTCCCAAAACAGAAAGGAGCAGCTTCAAATGCTGCAAGCATCCTGTTTGAAAAGGTGACTTCAGAGTGCAGGACTACCTGGATTGATTTTCCCAGACATGGGAAGTGGCACTAGGTGGGCTGTGTGATCTCCAGACAGCTGTGCTCTTTCTTTGTGAAACGCTTCGAGATTTACGATTTCGAGCCACTGGTGCAAAGGAAAAAGACTTAGCAAAATTAAGAGAGAGAGAAATAAATTTTCTATAGGATTTTTAAAGCAATCTGAACAATTCTATTTGCAAGGATATTATTCTCCCTTCAGATTTATCATATGATGCAAAAATTCTACAGAAGGGGGTAGCATTCTTTATTAAATTAAGGTGCTCTTTGGAGTAATTTCTATAGAATCCAATTTAATTTCTATAAACCCCTATAGGTTTCAATCCTTTTCTATTCTGTAGGATTTCTCCATAGGGACAGTTATTAGTGGCTGCAGGATTTGATTCGCAGCAAAGTTGTTTTGTAGAAAGGAAAAATGGCTTCACTGGGAAAGATTTTAATGTAAAGCAGTGTCTGCTTTTGCAGGTAACGGCCTTAGGCTGATCCTTCGGCCAAACTGGGGCTAGATATACCCACAGCGGTGAAATAAAACTCTATAAGGGTACAGTGAACTTTGCTCAAGTGACATTTGGTGGGTTCAGTCCTGAGAAATCCACTTTTTTTTTTTTTTTTTTTTTTTTGTATTTTCGAGGCAGACTCGCACAGCCATCATCTGAATGGGATTGTAGTGAGTAACTCAGGTATAAAAGCAAGTTCTTTTAAAGGGGAAATGGGTCCTTAATCTGCCATTTGGTAGACGGTGGCAGTTTCTCAGCACCAAGTTGCATCCTACAGAACTACCTGTGATCGCGTAGCTCTTATTGCCCTCCCCAAATCGCCAACAATTTGAGGCTGCATTTTACGAGGCAGCAACACACATGGGCTCTGCCAAAGCCAGCTCGGAGCAACGCGAAGAGGAGCAGCAACTCAGCCAGCAGCGACAGTTCCTCTGCCCCAGCTCAAATGACTAACCAGATAGGAAAATCAGATTCACAGACTCTCTTAAACACTGAATCACACTCTTGTGTCTAAAGTACTTTGCAAACACATGCTCCCAGTTGCCTTTCCAGCACGCTGTGGCCCTCTGAATCAACAGCAAGGGGAAGGAGCGCAGACCCAGGGTTTCATTTTGCCAGCAGCCTGCAGCACGGAGAGCGTGCGAGTCCTACACACCTTAAGTTTTAGCGGTTGCCATGGCGATGAAAGGAGGCATTACAAAATGCACAAGCTGTTGAACATGTTGCGGGAGCCGAGAGGAAGGGCTAAGAATAAACTTTGGGCTAATTCTCCGTAACGGCGCGCTCCGAGCAGCTGCTGCTCGGCCAGCATCGCATCCCAGCACCACATCCCGGCTAAGCGGCTCGTTAATAGGAGGCAGATTGGAGCGGGAGGGTGTCGCCCCGCTGGGCACTTACGGGTCCTGGTGCCCGGCGCTACGGCTGCAAATGGAACGTTCTAAAGAAAGAAAGGGCTAATTTTGTTATGATGATTATTATTACAGTTTAATTCCTCATTTCCACGGGGCTGACGGATAGGATTGCGCCAGCTGCCCGCGTGTGAATAATCCTTTTTTTTGTTTTAATACTGCCTGCAAAAGTCCCCTCATGACGAAGGCTGTAGCGATGAGCTGGAACAATAGGAAAGGTGCCCCTGCAGCTGAGACGGGAGCAGGAGTTTTGAAGGGGAAGGAAGACGAATCTCAGCCTTCACCATTTCTGTAGCTGTGTATGCTCACTCCCAGAGCCACCGAACACAATCACAGAATGTACTGAGTCAGAACAGACCCACCAGAACCATCAAGCCCAGCTCCTGTCTCTGCATAAGAAAGGGGAAACATATCAGGGGGCCTGGAACCTAACTCTGGGGCAAAGAAAGGGTGTTTTCTTAGACTGAGTATTCCTGCCTCTCAAAACATCCTGACACAAAGACATAGGATCACATAGAGCAAGCAGGTAAATGCTCTGTGTGCTCCTTGTAGAAAGCCTGCCCGAAAGACAGATTTTCATTTTCCATATCCCTCAAACGTGTGCCTCCACACTCGCTGATCTGAGGCAGAATTCTTTACCGAACTCTTTTTTCTGCCTGACAAAAACCCACTAGATGGCAACAGCCCTCATCCTCTCACCCAGCACTGCCAGAGCTGGATCCCTCTCGGTGCAGGGGGCTGAGTGTGTTGGGGGGTGGCAGATAAGATGTGGAGATCTTGGATGTTATCGCGTGCTGAGATTTCCAAAGCGCAAAGAAAAACTGATCAGCAGAAAATTCATTGCCAAACTCATCCTAGCTTTAAATAGAAATTTAACCATCAATGACAAAGTGTGTGTTACCTGTATCTGTTGAGAGTTCTGAGCACCTGTGTAGATTTCAGGCCCTGTAACTCAAGTAGCTCCCTTTATTAAGGATGCGAAGAACTACAGACCCCAACAAATTCTGATCAACAAACACCCTGCCCTCTGCTCTCACAGACTTCCCTACTACCTTGTCTTTCACCCAAGTACTGTCTTAAACTAATTTTGATTACAAGATTTTAGTGTATGTATCAGTTTATATGTCTGTAAAGTGCTCCTCACATTTGGAGCATGGCTTACAAGATTAATAGGAAACTCTCCAGGCTTCTTTGTGCACAAAACATATGCAGGGCTGAACCCATCAGTCTTGAACCTACATGCACACATCCACCTTCTTGGAGGCACTAGAAAGGCACCCAAAAACATGCAGGAAAAAAAAAAAACCAAAAAAAAACCCCCCAAGAAACATGCTGCAGGAGCAGCAGACATAAGCAAGTATAAGATGGAACTTAGAGGGAGGGAAAAAATGTGGATATGTATTTCCACAGAGCATTATAGTCATCCAGTGTTAAAAGGTATAGTGGGATAATCTGATGTGACAGCTTATCATGAAGCAGAAAAGGTCAAGTTTTGAGTCTCCCATGTAGGTCAATATATGGCACATTTCTCAGAGACATAACCCGATCCCTGCCACAGGATCTGGTAATGATGGCCTGGATGATGGGGCACCTGTGATTTCATGCTGAGAATGAAGCACTCAGCCCCGTGGCACCCCTAGAGTGGGTCCTGCTTGACAAACTGATAACCTTTAAACTTCTGGTTTTATCTACCCTCTTAGTTCCAAAGGCAGGACAGACGCATTTCTCATGAGAAAATTTGGGTCGAGTGTTCCTTCTCCCTCTTCCCAGTACAGACTGGTTTTGATATTACAGTTATAGAACCTTCCTCTGATTTGTTTCCTGCAGCATGAGCAAAAGGTTCAAACAGAACTCAGGTTTTTAAAAGGGGATAAAGCAAGGGAGCTCTGGGATGGAGTGCCATGACCATCTCCACAGAAATTCAGGCTAGAAGTGAGCAAGCTGTGAAAAACAATGAAATTTAACATGTTGGCTTTTGACTTAAGCAAGATCCTACTAGAAACGTCCCCTATCTGCCCCTCCCCAAGAGATAAAGGAAGGGAAAGAATGAGAAGAGGTTCCTTAAACATGGATAACTGGAGTGTGACTGGATAGAAAGATTAGTAGCTATTTTGTCTGGAACACTGCAGGGTAAGGAAGACCATCCACGTGACAGATAAAACCCAGAGGAAATATCTGCAGGGCAACAAACACTGGAACTGTGCTTTTGTAATGGTTTAAGCTAATGCAATAAGAAGGCCCTCAGCTTCAGTAACTCATCCGTAACCCTCTGGTGTGGCTCACTGCAGGTCTTACAAGGAGCAAGAGACTGGTGATGTCTTACCTCTTGCTGACCACTCCCATCTTTAATCAGCAGATGAAATCTGTGCCATGGCAAATCATAGACCGGCAGGAGCACAGGACATTTTGGCAATGGATTCAGACCATTTTCCTCAAGCTATTTAAGAATGGTCACTAAGGACACATGCACACTGAATGGTGAGGGAAATTAACACTGCCACATATTGGTTATCCACACCTACGCCTGAAACGAACATGTTTCCAATTAAAAGTGAAAAAGACAATTGTTGAAGTCACTTTGGCAGTGAGAACTCTCCAGCTGCCTCTAGATTCCTGAATAAGTGAAATGTTTGACACAGAAGCATATGTTTTTGGCAACGTTATTTAATCCATGTTTTAAAGGGAAAATTGAAATTCTACAAGGTGTGAAAAAAAAAAAAAAGATCACTGGAACATTTTCTGTTTGGAGTGACAGAGACCATGTCACCCTTCTATTCCCATTCTCTGTAGACTTTCATTTTGCAAGAACTGCCTTACAAATGAACAGAGAGGGAACATGCTGGGTAGGCACATAGCAGGAGAAAGCAGAGGTAGCAGCAGCCTCCCAAAACAGTCATACTCTGCAAGATGCTGAAAAAGGCCCTTGGAAGTAGAAATGCAATTTGAATTATAAAATCAGTGAAATCTACAAGATTACCGCACATGTTTAAAAATTTGGTCCTTCTATTTGTTGTTAAAGCTGAAGAGGTGGGATGTAGACAGGGAAACATAACCTATAAATGTAAGCTGGTGACAAGTTGCAGCTTCCAGGCATCCCACAGCTCTGCCAATGGTCTTATGGCTCCCAACCCAGCACCCAGCCTAGACTGTCTCTCACTTTAGCAAGCCAGAAACTTGGATAGGCCCAGCTGAGTCATCTAACAGTGTCTGCTGCTACAAGCATGAAATTCTAACTGGAAAAGGACACAGAACACTGTGGCTGCATGTGTCTCTAGTGCATTTTCACAGGGTTTGGTTCTAGAAACCAGCACTCAGCTAACTTCCTCTATAAAGTCTACTTCTGATGTGCTGAAATGTAAGCATTGTGCCATATCTCAAATACAACACTACTGAATAATTTGAATTTCATGCCACAAAAAACAAACAAAACAAAAACCCCAGCAAATTACTTTTTTCAATTAGTAACCAATAACAAAAGGGAAAAAAAAACCCAAAAAAAACCCCAAACAAACAAAAGCCAAAAGAATACCAAAGCTATAAAAAACTTAGCACATATCACATGCTACAGCCAAGTCCTGGTTAAAAATAAACATTTATTTCCCTTCTTTGCTTTCTATTTCTTATCCAGTCTTTGCCCCATTGTAATGTGTTTTCCTTCATATTCCATGAAGGCTTAGTTTCCTCAACAGCTTTTTGTAAGAGAATTTCTCAAAAGCTTCTTGAAAGTCCTAATAGATTATGTCAGCCACTTCTCCTTTATTCAATATTTATTTGACATTTTCAAAGAATTCTGCTAAGTTAAAGAAGCTGATTTTCCTTTGCAAAACACACATTTCTTTGTTACATATCATGCTTATCTAGGATTTTTTAATAATCCTACTTTTAATTATCATTGCAGTCCATTTGCTGAAGTAAGGCTCACTGGTGTGTAATTCCCAGGATCATCCCTAATGTCTTTTTAAAAGACAGATAAAGCATCTCCAGCGGATGATGTTAATGAGAGCTCGTACATTTCCGTACAGCTAGACCACTTCATCCTTAGGTTCCCTCAGCATCTGGTCCAGGTGGCTTGTTACCCAGGTTGGAATCCAGCCAGGACAGAGGGGTTAACACTTCTACCCATGAGAAAAGTGCTCTGAAATCTTTAATGGCCAGATGTATCAAGAACATCAACCTCTATGTCTCTGCTGATACTCAGCTTTTCCAGGAGCATGGTGCCCCATGCTGGGAAAATATCATGGCTTTCATCTGCGGACTCAAAGGGCAGAATTTTCTTGCAGTTTTATAGACTACAAAACTGATAGAACCATTTCAGCCATTTGTATACAAATATGCAGCAATTAGAGTGAATGAATGAAGCTCATTCCATAATTCCACTGAGCACTATAGTATCATGTAATCAGTTTATTCTACCTGCAACATAAAATTCTACTTAGTTACACAAGAGTACATTTTATCAATTATTGATTTATGAACATCTAAGGCTTTCTTCAGTCACCATTTATGCTCTTGGTTTTATCATCTCTGCTGTGCTGAGGGTAGTGTCATCCAGTGACATAGTCTATACTACTTAAAATTCCACATACTTCAGTAGATTACCCCATTAACCATTATGTTTTCCAGGCTGTATAGATTAAAGTAATTAAACTTGTCCTCAAAGACCTAGCTTCTTGATTATGGGATCATTCTACCGCCTGCAGCACATTTGAGGTGATTTGCAGTAATATTGTCTTTGGGAATTTAGTGACCATATTACACTGACAGCAGTGAGAGCTGGTGTCCTACGCAAAAATCCAAATTTCATCTGTGCCTCTTAGAAAATATCTCACAGAGGCATGCTGGGGCAAGGCAGCAGCATTATGGGTGTCTGGATGGCTTTGGGAGACTGGAACTGGCCTGTGTAGTCCCCTAAATCAGGATTTACTGTTTTGGGCTGTAAAGAACTTGCAACTGTGTTCTGGTTGGAAGTGACTGAAAGAGGTTTACAGAAGACTGTACATTGGCCTGGGCAAAATGTGTTGGATGGCATCAGCAGAACGAACAGGTGCCCATATCATACTTAAACCAAAGTATCCCACTTGATTCTCAGGGTAATAACTTCAGCATCAAGGCCAGGGATAAAATGAGAATGGTGACTAAACTGCTTTTCCCTCCTGTAGAAGTGTCCCTGCAGGTCAAACGAATGCACGTTGGTCTGAAAATCTGAGGAAAGCTGCATATTTTCTGACTGTGCTTTATCTTTTCTGTGGATAAAAGGGAGATTTAAGAATGTCAATCCTGCATCTTTCACTGGCATGAAATTTGCTAAAAAAATATGTAAAGGAGGCAAAAAAAAATTATGCTTGCAGACAGGCTGCTGATGCATTGTGGGCAAATTTTCAAAACCATTCCCTTTAGAAATAATTCATCTTGTGTGTCATATATTTTTCTTTTTTTCTCTGTACTTTTTCCTTCTTACAAAGGACTGGAAAACAGGATCCTCGATGCTTAAGAGTTAATCTGCTTTCGTTACCTATTCCTCACCTGCAGTCAATATTCCCCCTCTGTGACAACCATAGCTATGAATTTATTTATACAGCAGCAGTGCCCAAGGGCCCCAGTAGGGATCAGCATTTCATTTATAATATGCAGCAAAATATAGCACAGTCCCATGTGACTTTTTTTCTTAATAAACAAAGGATGAAAGGATATAAGTGGTTCTTCCCATTTTACAGAGGGGCAACTGAAAGCCAAAGAGATTAAAAAGGCAGATGCAGAAAAGGATTTAGACGATGTACTGACTGCCACTTAGCCTGCATCCCATATACTCATTACTCTGACTCGGCCATCTGCTTTTGGAATGATCTCTATATTTCATGGATTCTTAAGTTTTTGACTAAATTTCCCTAGGGACATGTATTTCTGCCATAAAATAACCTGAATCTCAAGCTGCCCAATGTCTATTTCAATCCAAAATTCCCGATGAGATTCAAAAACTTGGTTTTCTTAGCTTGGCTCGTCAATGTTCCTGCTGGATTGAGCTGCTCATAAAATAGTGACAGTAGACCTCTTGTACACAAGAACCTAACAGAAAGCAGGAACCTGGATGTCTGATTCATGTTGATGCTTGGTTTTCCTTTTATTTCTTTTTATTTTTCTCCATGATTCTGTATTAAATCTAGAACCTGGGTGTAGGCTTGTGTCCAGTTTCACCACATTAGATGTAAACTGCAAAGGAATGATGTTAAGTATACAGTTGTCCAGATAAGATAGGAGGAACAAAAGTGGAGGGTGTTTTTTGACAGTCCTGAATTTGGCAGTGGAACACAATTCCCAGAGTCTAAAGACCTATTTTTATTTTTTTTATATCTTTTATTTGGACCTATTTTATTTAAGGCTGCTGATCCAGTATGGTGATCTAAACTTACCTGAAACAAAACACAGGTTCTTTGACTAATACAAATAACACTTAAGTAAATCCATTAGAAATTAATGCTACTAGAAAAATTCTACCTGATTATGACAGAAGTTCCTGGAAAGGACATTGCAAAAAACTAAGTCTCACTGCTGCATCCCTTTTGTTTTTCTAGCTTTTTTCCCATATAGCTGGGTTTACAAACCTTGCCAGCTTCATAAAGTTCCTGAATTTCACTCTGACCCTGGCTACAGCTCTGACTGTATTGTCTTGCTGTACAGCATTCACAAAGGGGCAAAGAGTAAAACAATATTTCTCAGAAATTCTGCAATCCACACCAGTGAGGAATATTTCAGTCTATTCTGTGGTGTATCTTTAATTTCTGAGTTCCTTTCTGTGTTCAGGAATGGTTCCAGGTATCAGAGTACATATACAATGAAAGTGTCTCTGTTATGGACAATTCAGGGAAAATTTACTCTTTCTCAGAATTTCTCAGGCTATTCAAGACTATTTAAGTACTAGGGACACTGCCAGATAGAAGCTTAGTTATTATCATCTATTCTTGGAAGTTAACATAATTTAACATTACAGAGACAAGCCATTTTGTGGCACTTGTCTCCAGTGCTGGAAAACAGTTCCAATGCAAATAATAATAATATATATGGTGTTGACTAATCAGTCAGATTAAGAGTGAGACTTTTATTGTCCTCTATTTCTAGAAGTTCTTGGGGTTTTTTTTGCATAGCTGTGCATTGTAATGAAGAACAAGATTTATATTGTTTTCTTGTATAAAGAATACCAGTCTCTGAGCTACAGTAAATTTGCATGCTTTCACTGAAATCCACAGGACCGTGATTAAATTTGAACTACCGATTAAATCTTTTGTTCAGTTATCACCCAGGTTCTTAGTGCTTTGCAAGATCAAGCTGCATGGTTCTAATCCAATTATCTTTGCCAAAGGAAGGTTGACTTTGACTACACCAGGATGAGTAACGGTGTATCATGATTTCAGAGTCGCTGTAATGAAACCGCCTTGTTCTGCAATTATACGGGGAACTTTCAAGCACACATTTGATAAATGTTGCACTCCTGAGAGGTGTCAGAGTGATGTTCCTGAAGGTTGAAGTGTTTCATCTCGCCCCACAACAGAAAAGGAGCAGGAAGCTTCAACCCACCCATTCTCTTAGCCACCCCAAACTGGCAACCCCCATTCCCAGGACTCAGAGGATTATAGAGACATCATTATGTATGCCTTGAAGGAAAATCTCTACCAAGTGGGTCAGAGAAAAAGGCTCAGAGAACAGCCCATCAGCAGTCTCAAATGTGTGCAATACACAAGTTGATTTTCTGCTTTCACTCCTTTGTTTTTTTGTCCTACTCCTTTTCCTCTCACTTAGAGAGAGAGAGAGAGGGGAGAGAAAACTTTAGTGTTCTGTTTAACAACAGTCTGGGTTGGCTGGACAAAATAATTTATTTCACAAATCTTCTGGTGACCAAAATGCAGCTAAATCAACATCTTAAACAGCCGAGCATGAGCTCTTGGGGATATAAAAGGAATGTGCAATGTGGTTCTTCTCCACATTGGAAAGTAGAGTCAGCATCAGAAAGAAAAGCTGAATTTTGTAGGTTTGCTGTGTTTTTCTCTTGGTGGCCTTTCTTTGTCTTTTCTCCCTCCTCTGTTTCACACATTTGCCTTTCTTTCCTTTAAAAGAAGTAAATTAGCAACAACAGCAACCTTGGCCCTTCTCAGTTAACCTCTTTAAGGATTTTTTTGCTTTTCTGTTTCAAAGAACATTTATTACTATCTTTAACACAGTGTTTCAGTGTGTTAAAGCACACTATTCTCTCTAGAGGTTTTATTTTTTTTTCCTCTAGCTAAAGGGGTAATAAAGGATATAGTTAAAGCCTCACTTAATAGTTTAAAATTTCATGCTTCCACTTTTTTTTTTCTTCATTCCCAAATGACTAAGCAGATAAACTCAGTGGTGCTGGAGTGGGAAAAGCAGTGACATTAAACACTGTTCAGTGAAAAAAATCAGAAAGTTCCACTAGAGCAAGAACCAGACTGAGGGTCTTTGCCCCAGATCCACTACACCCAGAGACTACACTGATCTGTAAGCTATTGAATTATGAAAAAAACCCACCAAAAAAAAAAAACCACAAAACAAACAAAAATAAAGCAAAATTGCAGGTGTTTTTAATGTTTATTAAACTTGCCTATTCTATTTATTTTTCCCAGAAATGTCTGCTACCTTCTGCCAGAAGAAGACCATCAAACATTTAAGCTGAGGACAGCTTCAACCTTCAAGTCCCATCAACATGAGGGAGAGATGGAATGCACTGCAAAAACATGCATGGCACAGCACACCTGAGACACACGTGGATGGGACAGCTTCTGTCCTGCCTAGAATAATGACTTCAAATTCTTATTGAACTGTAAGAAAAATATTAGGACTTGGCACGATCTAAGCAGAGGTGTGCAGAACTACATTGATACATACCAAATTTCACATTTTGGATGGAGAAAACAAAGCTTGCCATTTCCAGAGTAGGTTTCACTTATGGTCTTTTGAGGAATATTTTGCTCACACTAACCCAAAACACACATACAGCAGTAACTCAATAGTGCATATATGTAACAATGGAAAGCTTTACTGCACTTCAATCCCATGCTTTCAATTTGCGGCCAGGCAGCTGAACACATCTTCAATGATCCTTGGATTCCTTTTTAACTCTATGAGCTGGAATCCATCACTTCTCAACATTTTCAAGTGTGAGAATTTGAAAGGTTTATTCTGATCATTAATCAGCCCCTCCAATTAAGCACAATTACATCCTATAATGATAGTTATAATTATTGATTGATTAATCTTTCAACTATTAATTAAGAATCTTAATTAAAGGAGTTTTTTCATGTTATTTAAACTGAAACATGACTAATTATTTTATAATTTACCCAGTATGTGCAAAAACTGCAATAGTTCCGTTGTGTTTTCTCTGTTTCACTGCTGCACTGAAAAAGCTGGATTTAGGTTTTAAAAAAGAGCTATGTCTCGATCCTTGCCCGGCCAACTTGTGGACATGTTTCTCCATCCAGGTTTTCATAAAGGGCTGAATCTAAAATGACTCTTACAACAGGAGATACAAAGCAATCTTACAAGGTTAAATAATTGATTTGAAAATCTTGGACTTCGCCTGCCAACCTCATGGATATTTGAGTTATTATTCCTCAGCCTGTAAGGTGTCTCACAGTATCTAAGCTAAAGGAGTCATTTATACTCTGGCATAAAAGTAAACACAACTGCAATTGTACTATGTGAAGTAAGATGCAAAGTTCTAGTCTCTAAAAAAAATCCAGTCTCTAGTGTATTTCTTTTGGCTATCATAAAACTGAAGTGCAGCTGAAGAGAATGAATTCACAAAGACAGAGAAAGTTTCAAGATGATAAGGGACTTAGGTATACCTACAGGCACAACTCTTCCCATATGGAAGAAAGTATTTTTCAACTACACAATAAATTTATGCAGAGAATCATTTCTAGGACTGTTTATCATTGTTTAATTCAACCTTACACTTGTATTACAGTATACTGCACTCTTTATCTCAATGCTTAAAAATCATAATTTGGGAGAACCTTTAATTTTTAACTTTTTTTCCCAGCACATCCAAGTTATTTGTTTTTCATGAAACTATGTTATGTCTTAATTCTATTAAAAATGATGGATACAAGGACAAGTTTTTAAAAGAATCCTATCAACAAAATTTTGGGTGTCTACAAGTTAACCACTCCCTAAATTGTTACTGATTGAAACAAAGAATGATAAGTTGTGATTAATTTGATGCTGAAATAAATTCTTAAAAGTTCAGGCAAGTGATGGTCTCCTACAACTTATATTTAAGAAAGCAAAGATGTCTAGCTCAGATATATTTCTCTAAAAATCAGTAAAATCAACCTCTCCTGTGTTCTGAACTCTTGCACATTCTATTTAAAATTTTAATTACAGTCTGTGCCAAAAACTTTCTACGCTGGAATACACATTCTGAAAATATTCATTTTAACAGTTGTTATGCTGAACATATAATGGGATTATCTGTGTGAACATAAATAAGGTTGGAAGAATCACATTGTTTAGTCCAATAATACAACTGATTTTGATAGAACATAGCATAAAGACATGCACATTTTATTAGGAAATTAATCAACGGGGGATATTGATTTACAAACTAATAGATTCTGTTAGAATAGATTCTTCTAACTATAAAACTTTCAGTCTGGAGAATGTTATTTTACCTTAAAGACATCAAAATAAATTGTTCCCTACTTATATTTTTCTAAAAGCTTTACCTCTGTGGAATAAAAGAAAGTTATGTCATTTCCAGCTAATCCCTTGCCATTTTGAAAAAAAAAAAAAAAAGGTAAAGAAGTTCAAAAGAATAAGTCAGCTGCATGTATGGCAGATGCAGCAGTTGTACCTCATTCTATTAGTAATGGGTTTTGTTGATAGTATACACATGTAAGCTCAAAATTCTTTAAAGCTCATGACATATTTCAAACAACATATGAACTAAACTGCCAGACAAGGCAAAATAATTATAGAAGTGTCTGCTTCATAAATTCACTTGTATCAGACCTGATGCGCCTGTCCCAAAGCTGGCGGAGATCAATAGAGGTAGAAACCTTTGCACCCAGAGGATACTAATCTCTGAGAACTGGCCTGTTTTTCAGGTTACAAGAAAACTTGCTTCTGTTTGGGAGGGATTGTTGGTTTTGTTTTGTTTTTAACCCAGCCTTACACCTGCAGACGACTACAGCAGCACCTTGTCAAGATAAGCTGTCTGGCTTAAATCACCCTTCGCTCTGTATCAGCAATGGGATGAAAACACCACTTGGAATGGAACTTAAAGGCCTGGGATTTTCACTGAAGTCGTGATGATGTCTGTACAAGAGAGATATTCAGGAATGAATACAATTCATATTGTATGAAGTGCTGGTATTGACTTCGGGCAGCTTTTCACTGCAGGTTCTTCTGAGTCCTCATCAGAAGTCCATTGTAGCCAACTGAAAGAGTCTCCTTTTCTGTGAATATTAGCTGTGCTTGTACTTGTCCAAAATGTCTGGTTTGAGATTTATATTCTGAGACTGCAGCATGTTCAGTCTCCAAGTACAGAACAAATCTTGATATATTTTCTATATTATTTTACTGACTTCCCTTGACTTTCATTGAGTTTAGATGAAGTGAAAACTCATCAGTAACCTGTACAGTCTCCTTCACAATTTGAATACCAGTGGCCTCTTTCCATCAATAACTATATGGAAACCAGTGCTTGCCAGATCAGAGACCATTTATGAACATAAATTTGCATAAGCTATAAATCATCTGCTTCCAAAGAATCTGTGTAAAAATCACAAAATTGAGAAAATATCTTGCATTGTTTTTTCTTGTTTACCTTCTCTGATCTTAAGCATACAAAAATACTCTGTCCATGCTAATCTGTCAGCTGATAAATATTAATGGACAGCTTTAAACACTCAACAAATATAGTACTAAAATAGGTTCTGATTTTTAAATCATTACTGTTTCACCTATAGCCTTGTTAGTCCAGGGCTTAAATTATCTACTCATATCATGTCACTGGAGACAATAAATATTGGCAATCACTAGTTTGGGTGATTTTTGTATCTCATTCAAACTGAACCACAAGGTGAGTTCTCAGCGATGAACTGAATTTCCCTGAAGTTCACAGAGCTTTCGTTATCAGCATCTCTCCCTAGCACACAGGGCCCTGCGTTGCTCACACAGACAGCACCAAAATGCACTGCAGAGCTTTTAATGCATTCTGAATAGCTCTTGTCATTCAGGATCCTTCATTTCATGTTTCAGATTTTCCCAGGGGGCTTTGATGTTAATCCATTTCACACTTCTAACACATCTGTTCTTCTTCTGGCTTTCTTATCTCTTCTGAGCATTCAAAAAAAAAAAAAAAAAAAAAAAGAAAAAAAGAAAAAAAGAGAGTGAAAAAAAAGGAAAAGAAAAAAGTTTTAGCTGTCATTGTGCAGTTTCTGAAGCAAGACTTTAATGATGAAGCACACTCCAGTTAACTTCATTGATACTTGGTTTTAGCCACACAAGGAGTTATGTATGCACAATATATCCAAGGCTAACTGCTTCCCCATTGCTCTGAATTTCTCTTGACTCTTTATGTAAATTAAGAAAAGCTGCCCATCACAGTCCCTAGGAATAAGACAGCGTGGTCCAGTGATTAATTTTTGTACATCAACAGGTTTTATAAGAAGAAGCCATCCCTTTCCAGAATCATTAATTAAACTGTGATCAAAACAACTTTCATGTGTAGATGTCAATGCAAATTGAAATGCTAAACAAACATTGTGCAGTTGTCACTTCTGCTTATAGCAAGATTTGGCAAAATTCAGTGTTCTGATCCTTGATCTCAGACAAATGAACTTTCCTTTCTCATCAGAAGGCCAAGATTTAAAGTGGAAATAAGTTATACTAGTAAGCACCTCAAAGAATTCAGAATTCCTTGTTGTTTTCCATCACACCACGAGTGAAATGTAGCTCATGCACTTGTAACAACCTTGTGTAAGTAGTCAAAGCTGGATGCTCACTGCATAAGTATGTGGTGAAATACTGGAGCTCTGGGTGTGATTCATTCCATCCCAAGATTTCAGTCTAGATGGGATGAATCACCATCTCTAGGTGTCACTTTCCATTGACATACAAAGTTTCTGGATGACAGCGTTAACTAAAAGTTTAACATTCAGGTAGCTAGAGCCAAGTAAAAATAATCCTGACTTTTGATTTTATCTTGGATAATAAAAGAACTATTATAAAAGTCCTTCGTCTTCTTTTTATCCTTTCTTTCCCCTTTGGCTGGGTAAAGCATTAAGGCTATTAATGATAGTCCCCATTTTAAATATGAAAATGTACTATTTCATGGTTAAACTTTGCAGGAAATGTTCTATTGTACAGTTGCACCTTATTTGAGGTATGTTTTGTTGGACTGACCAAAACTGGTTGCTTAACAAAGACAGTAACTTAATAATGCTGGAAAAGAATTGTATTCAAAGCATCTCTATAGACAGGAGGTTACCTAATAACATTCTATTGTAGGCCTGTCACTGTCTATGAAAGACACGCATTATCATATAAATGAAAAGACTGCTCTTTTCCATCATCCATATCCTTACTCCCCCCTAAAATTAAAAAAAAAAAGGAAAAGAAAAATCTGTCCAGATCAAACTTTAACCACATGAAGTTCCTTGCAAATTCTTGCCAGCTCTTTACAGTTCTCAAGTAGTTTTAAGACACATCAAAATATAACTACAATGAGACAATTGTGACATCTTATTAGTGGGAGGATAATTAATATTAAGAAGGAAAATTATCCCAAAACAAGCCTGTTTACCATGGCTTTCCCACGGGATGATTGTTTCTGGCTTAGTCCCTTGTTTCCTGCTGTACTTTGTATTGTTTCTGGCTTACTCCCTTGCTTCCTGCTGTCCCAGTACTCCTGCTCAGCAGAGGAAGTGGCTTAGTCACAAAACTGCTTGACTTGTTCTTGTGAAAAAAGCAGGATGTTTTCATTTCACCATTGGAGATAGTGGTTTGCAAATATGCTTGAGGCATTCATGATGATTTAAGCATTTAAGATGATTTAGGCATTAAAAAGTTTGTCATAAACAGTGCAATTTCTAGTGAACGGGGAAGTCAAAGAATGCGTACAAACAGGGAGGTAATGGATCTGACTAGAAAATCTGATTAATATAACGAAATGTTATTCATATAATCAATCCCATTTTGTTCAGAAGAAATCAGCTACTGAACAGTAATTACATTAAAGCAAAGAGAACCTTTCCATGATGGAACAATCAGAAAAGCTGATTTTCCAAATCAAAACTTTACCAATGGTGGTTTCGCTGTTATTTTCAGGGAAAAAGGTAGTTGAGAACAGCATCATTAGAAATAAAACATATGGATGAAAAGAACCACCTTATTTAATCAGAATAAAATTTTCTAATAAGGTCATGTTGATTTCTTTTTGTCAGAACTATAATTTTGTGTATAAAGTAGATGTCTGGATGGTTAATACTGACGTTGAAAAAAGGGACATTTCAGAAGAAGTCAATTTCCTGGGAAAGAGAATTTTCAAGTTTCAGTGATGATTGTATTATTCTGTTGAGACAGGGTTAAAAATGTCGGCCCAGAAGTCCCAATGTTTAGGAAATTTTGGGCACCTGCTCCAAACTATTTGAAAGACAATGTCTGAAACTGCAGAATAGGTAGAAAACTGTGGGATTGTTTTGTTTTGTTTTACTCAAATGGAGCACTTTTATCACTGTATTTTCTTTTATTTCATTAAAAAATGGCTCAAAATAGGCTAGTTTTATATATGCATGTGTGAGTGCATATATATACATTTAAAATGTTTAGAAATGGGAAGAAAAAGTAAACAGAAAAATAATATATGTCAAAATAAAGTAGACTCAACCAGTAAGGTGCCTTTTATTTTGTCCTATGCAGTCAAAATCCAACCTATTTTTTGACCTGATAGCGAAGAAATCTGGGAGATATGATCTAGATACTTTGCCTTGTCCCGTCCTTCATGATGCCAATTGAAATTTTGCAACCCATGAAATATTTTAATCCGCATTCATAATCAACCCCTCTTTAGAAGAGGGTTGTCATCTGATAAACTGAGACAATGAGGACCCTATGAAACAGAGTCCATCAGGGAAGAAAGGGAAGAAAGGCAGAAGATCATCAGTCAGCCATGTCTCCCATTGGGTAAGCTGGCAACAAATAAGTGCTTTTAACTTCAGTTTGGTGAAGCAAACTGATTTGACATGAAGGCTTCTTTACCAAAATAAAATTGTCTGTGCTGATTTTTTCCAAACAGATGTAAGGAATTTTTGACATTTTCCCCTGATATCTTTGAGGTGATAATTGCTTGCTACTACTGTTAGATAACAGAGCTGCTAGTCAAGTGCAAGGAATGCCTGGTTTGAAGCTATGTTGTTCATGCTGAAGATGGTGTGTGTGTGGAGGGATTTTTAGTGTTAAGTGTCTGAAGTATTCATCATTTTTCTTTAACACATCTTAAAGGACACTGGAATTCTTCATGACGAGGAAGACCGAGATTGTTTTTCTCTAGTACAGCTTAATTTTGCGCTATGTGCTACCCATGTCCTTCCATGTCCTCCATTTTCCTCATTCTTTTCATAAATAGTCACATGATTAACGATCCTGTGTTTGGTGAAAATGCCTTTTGAGTCTACAGACTCATCTCCACTGCTTTTGAATAACCTTTGTTGGCCAGATATTCTCTTACTTGAGCTGAGTAATTTATTTTCTAGGAAACAGACAGGATTTTCATCTGTAATGGACAAACACTCCCACCCTCCCTCATCATTCAGTTCTGGAACATTTATTCACTCCTGTTCCCCACAATACCTCCTAATGCAAATATATGTGACTGAAGAATATGACAGACCTAACTTAAAGACTAATGAGAGATCTTAAATTTTTTTCTGCTTCACAGTGGATTGAATGACTATTAAAATGAAGAACCAAACACCCTTCTCTGACTCATATTGATATTTGCTCCAGAATGAAAAAAAAAAAAAAAAAAAAAAAGAAAAAGGATAAGAATATCTAGGACGTCTGTGCAGTTATTAGAATTATGAACACATCTAAGGTTTCCAAAACAGCTTGCTCATTTGAAGAGCAATGATGCCTAAAGTACCTCAGAAGCACTATCAGTCTCTTCTGACCACATTTGAAGCTGAAGGAGAACACAATTTCTTAAAAATCATCAAGTTTCTAAAGATCTCAACTCAGTTACACAAATAGCCAAGTTACCAGTTACCCATATAGATGAGGACTTGATTTCCTCAGGATGCTAAGTGAACTTTCTAGCCTGGCAAGTCATATTTTGTTGTAGGAGGTAAATTGTACAGACTTTATAGTCTATATTGAATTTTACTCTCTCCAAACAAGACAGGCAAATAGAACAGTTCTTATAAGTTATTTTGATTTTAGACTCACTAAGCTCAGATCACAGACTGTTCTGAGTTCGTGGCACTTGATCCCCTTCTGCATGTTGGAAATCGTGAGAACACATTCACACATGAAGAAACACAAAGAAAACAAACTGAAAAACCTTCCCAAAGCAAAATGGTCCTCCCAGACAAGAAGGCTGGTATTTAGGTCAGAAACCCAGAAGACAGAGGAAACATGTGGCTGAAATGAGTTTAAAGGAGACCCACACTGGAATTTAACATAGCCATAAGAGCAGCAAAGTTGGCACAGAGCAGACGAGTGCCACTGGATGCTGGGAAGAGAGAAAATTTCAAAGATGTTGTGACGGCAAAGATTGTAGGGAGGAGAAGGAGAGGGCACATATTTTAAAAGGACATTTTATCCTTTGAAAATCTGTTTGCTTTGGTCTGTTACAAAAAAATTAGGACAGGGATTATTGTCCTATTCGTTTCACCCTGTTTCATGGAACATTGTTCTATAAAAATAAGTTACTGTTATTATCATGATAAATAAAGGACAGATCTGAACAGCGCTATAAATTTTGGTAGTTTTAGATCTATTGCATGAATTTAAATGGATGTTTTTGTCACGGTTATCTATTCCCTTGACCACTCTTTTCAAAGAATTAAGGATACAGAATTTTAATATTCAAATAAACTGCATTTTGCAGCATCGTTTCTTCAGTATTTGGAAATGAAGCAGTGCTAATAATAATGATCATGCCAAAATATAAATACTAACTATAAATAATTGCTACTAGACATGAGCAAAACACAGAGCTTAGATCTTTTCATAATCAAACTCCTTTATCCTTGTTCAGTGAGCTGTTGGATTAGGCCGAGGATGAAGACCTTGAAAATTCTGACTTCCCAAATGATACAAAATCACTAAGGTCTGGAAATAAACCAGGAATCAGAGAAACACGTCTGCAAAAAAATCTTAGCTATTGTGAACTAAAAAAAACAGCCCAGAAACAACATTTCCAGCTTTCACAGCACTACTGAAGTCATTTCATGTCCTACAAGTTATTGCCTTCCAACAACAAGACTTTCTAAGGACACTCTTTAGCCACAATGCCATATGCTCCCAAAATTAATTTCCAATTAGTAAAAAACAAAACATGGAACAAAATCCAGACAAGTAGGTGACAACTATTATAGGGCTCTGGAGAATAAATACGGTTATCCACACTAAATTTTGTGTACTGTGTTGTCCATCTGGATTTGACCCTCATCCAAGATATTGTGGAAGAGAAACAGGAAAGTTTCCTGGGAATATTTTGAAACAACATGGTTTTGTTTTATTTATTTTAGAGGAAAGAGAGGGCACAGTGGAAATAGTTGGTTTTGTCAGGAAAGTGAAGAGTCATCCAAACCAGTAGCTATGGAGGTGAAGTCTGAGGGTTTGAGGGTTGTTTGATTTCACT
The DNA here is from genome assembly GCA_024500445.1 of Entomyzon cyanotis. Taxonomy (NCBI): domain Eukaryota; kingdom Metazoa; phylum Chordata; class Aves; order Passeriformes; family Meliphagidae; genus Entomyzon; species Entomyzon cyanotis. The sequence continues at coordinate 46,899,502 of JAKEPQ010001021.1, read as the reverse complement.
TGTCAAAGATTTTGTTAGCCCTAAATCTACATCATTTTCAAAAAAAAAAAGAAAAAGCAACCACACAGTCCAAGAGAGAGACGGATCCTTATGCAGTTACTCATCTAAATTCAAATTATTGCTCTGTCAATATTGCAAAATGTCAAAACTACTTGCAATTTGTTAATGTTCAGGTGTATTTTTCTCAGTCTTAAATTTAGAGCTATTCATTCCTTTTCAAAAAGTATTCACTAGAAAAATACCTTGTACTTGAACCCCCCCCCAACAGAAGTCAGCATGACTAATTTCATGTGAAGAATACTACTACTCCAGTGAAGAAGGGAAGGAGCTGCATGGGAAAAATACATTTTGAAATAATAATATATTTTGTGGCAAGGAACACCCTTTCCCACTCAGCTCCTGCTAAAATGCCAGATATTTTAGGATCCTTTCCCCTTTTCATCCCCAGGATTCAGTGCCAATTCCATAAAAAATTAATAACCTGATCTAAATTAGCCCTGTTTCAACATGGAAATTGAACCAGATGACCTCCAAAGGTCCTTTGCAACCAAAGTTATAGTGTTCCTTAGGCTACTGTTCAGCATGACTTTTTGCAGGTTGTCAAAATAGGGAAAAAAAGGAAATAAAAAAGGAGATGTCTAGGCTTCAACAGTCACGCCTGGTGACATGCAGTCAGTTGCTGATCCAAATTTACTCAATACTCAATGATACAAGGTCATAATGGAATAGGGATGTAAAACAGAAAAGATGAAATACATATTAACTGATATTAAAGGAATATAAGTAACTTATTGACCTTTAAAAATTAGATAAGCAGAGTTGGAAATAGCTTTAAAAGCAAACAAGAGTGTGAGTAGCTTTTATTCTATTTTAACTTATAGCTGACCTGCATAACAAGACCTTTGAGTCTGTGCAGTATCTAGAAGTGGGTGGAAAGTTTGGAAGTCTTGCTTAACATGTACTTGAATAATCCAGAAATAATATAATCACCTCTGCTTTAGAAATCTTTACTTTTGGAAGTGAGTAGCCTTTTTTCCTTTCCAGTTTGGAGATCTGTACTTTCATTATTGTAACGTATTTTATTCATGAAATGAGTAGAGGTTATGCTGACATTATAATTACTGATCAAAAATGAGAACAGAAACAAGACAATGAAAATAATCTGAAAACTTTCTCAACAAACAAAACATAAAAGAGTCCTTCTGAAACAGTTTTAAACTGTCTGCCCTGTATTTTTTTAACAGAGGCTCAATTCTTCGCATAATATAATGAATAACACACACTAGGCATTGAACAAATAGGTCTGTAATTATACTACGGGGGCTTGGTGACAGTGATAAAACATTCACCATCACCCTCTCATTGGAATTAGGCTAATTATGTACATAGTTGGGTGTCCATTAATCCTATTATTATTATTATTATTATTATTTAACAGTATTATTCATAATGTAGGTTTTCCCTCCTTTAATTTCAGACCTGTAACAATTGAGAATGTTCCATGCTTAATTAGCAGCCAAAAGCTTAAAAGTACAGTATAATAGGACATTATGGAGGCTCTATAGTGAGTTAATGACATAGCAACCAGCTAACGAGAATGAAGAATTTTTACAGTGGCATTCTAAAATGAACTGCATGGAAGCACAAGTTGTGTCAAACATCATTTGCCAGTATCCCCACTTAGTCTCCGGAAGCGAGATACGTGTTTGAACCAAATCCTGCCCCCCTCAGAGAAACAAGACTCATCCATACCCTACCATTGGTTTTCTCTAGTAGGAGAAAAGTCAGTTTAGGAGACCTTGAGCCACTGCATTAGCAATGCTCACCTCTGGGAGTGACTGCAGGAGTAATTCTCTGAGATAAAGATCTATCCTAAACAAGGAAATAAAATCACAGACAGGAGAGAACAAAAGGTGTAGGCTGAAAGTCCCCAAAAATATGCTTCTTTATTAAAATGCCCTTTTTCCTGGATCATGTTAGTCTACTCTGCAGGATGGCAGTGTTCTCTGTACACCATGGAAAAAGTGATTTCTAAAAAGGAAGACTGTACTGAAATCAGTATAATACTCATATTTAAGGAACCCGGATTTTGTTCTTATTTTTCAGATACAAGTTCACTGAGTAATATGTGTATGCTCCATACCCACATATAAACCATCCTAATATTATTTTGCTTCAACAAGGTGTTGGTTTATAGAGGACAAAGAAGAACAGTTTTCCAGCAACTGTTCATTCTTTGCCTGTGCAGTAAGGAAGAGCCTAGTATTTTCCACAAAGTTTTGGAATATTAGTGCTACTGCAATTCAACATAAATTAAGCTTATTGAGGTAACTATATTTTTATATCAAGTGAATAAAGTATCCTACACAGAATACTCTCTATTCTACCTAATTTAGTAGAGGCTGAACTATTAATTACAACTTTCCTCTGGGAATACTTCCCTGTGCTTGTTTAAGAATAGTCTGACTTTCAATCAGACTAAGATATTTCTCTGTAGCTGATGAAATTACTTACTTTCCAGAAATGTTTCTCCTTCGACTCAAATTCCTTACAATTCTGTGTTTTGCACTAGAGATCTAACTCTGGGGTGGCTATATTTAAATTGTAAGAATTTTCCCCCCATATTCACATGATTTACAAACTCCCGTAAAAGTGAAAATTCAGACTGTTTCTGTCAGTAGATACAACGCGGTGTGAGTTTAGATCTCAGGTGATAATCCTTCATGGGTGTGAGACAAAACTCTGTTGGAAGGAGCAGTCATGAAGTAGCAACCACACTGAGTTGCATCATTTCTAGCTCTGTTACCAGAGGTCTCTGATCTCAAAACCAGCTCCTGAATCAAAATTTGGACTGCAAAAATCAGCTCTGATTCAAGAAATTTCAGCATTTTTCTGCTTTATTTTTTCTTCGGTTTTTCTGGTCAGTGGAATGAAATTTAAAAGTTGCCCTCAAGGAGGAGATGTAAAGTATAGATGTCTTTCACCCATCTAACCAGCAAATATGTGGAAAAATAGTCAGAAAAGTAGTTAATGTGAAATTGTACAAAAATATAAGTGGAAGAATTAATGCCTCATTTTTCTTTGAGTGAAGATGGGTTTTAACATACAAAAAAGGTTGCATGAGAGAAAGCAAAAGTTATATCAAACAGTATTTCAGTGTCTCTATTGAAGAACACGTGCCTCTTCTTTTTGGTAAGGATTAAGATACCACAGCAAAAAGAAAAGATTTTCCAGTTGGTGCTCTTTTCCTACCTTCCTGGCATTTGTTTCACTGTTTCATTTGTTTCATTTTTCCCTTCAAGTTTCTATACTGAGCTTGTGAGCTGACCTGAATATAGCAAAGAATAATTTTGATTTACTATAAAGGCTTGACAAGACATGTAATTGTTTACATTTGAGAATTTAACCCTGAAACCAAAATAAAACAAAATACAATAATTTCTTATTCAAGTGTTATTGGTCCTGCACATATTCTGCATCAAGAGAAAAAGAATTACCACTTCTCTCATTCCCTTTGTGCAAATCAGAAATGAAAACTAAATAACTGGGCATACCATGCCAAACACTCATAAATCAAATCTGCCCCCAAATAAGCACTATTCATAATATAAATATGCAAACAGCATTGAAAGAAGTCATGCAAATAATTTCAGAAGTAAATCAGGGTAAGTGGGCAGTAATAAATTTCAGTTTGACTGGAACAGCAAAAATTTAGACGAACTAGTGAAAGGTGGGAATGTTTTACAACCAGATGGAAAGACAGTAATCATTTGATCAAGTGCAACTGGACACTGCAAATTATTCCGTCTTTCTCTTTGGTATGAGACATGCACAGGATATTAATCAGATTTCTTCCAGACTTATTTCTGTAAATCTTTTGGGTGGGGACAAGAAATGTACAGAAATATAAACAAAATCAAGTAATTATTCTGAAAGCAAACCTAACCCAGTAACTATTAGAACTACGGAAAAAAAAATTCTGGTCATTGCTATAATTTCAAGAAGGCTCCCTCCATTGTGAATGTACAAGGGAGTAAAAGTGGTAACTCGTATCTTTCTTTTCTGGCTGAGTTATGTAAGAGAAAGGGAATCAGCAAAGACAGCCCTGAGGAACACAGACATGTGAGTGATTCACAAAAGAGAGGACCTCTCGCTGTGTCTATTTGGGCAACACTTTTGCAATATTAATTCCTGTACCTGATGTCTAGGAGCTAGGGTGGCAGGCATCTCAGAAGCTGGAAAGACAGGCAAATCAGGTAGTTCAGTGAGACAAAACCATGAGTTTCAATATCAGTAAAGCTCATGTGCTCCAGGTATCCAGGCTGACTTCTGATTTTCACAGAGTCCTAAACTACCATGGTGTTGGTGTAGAAGTCTCTCTCCAGTTGATGTGGATACATTATCTTTGTGCTACAATGGCAGAACAGAAATAATAAAACAAACAGCTTGAAGTCTTAGGTTCTCTACTATGTAACTGAACCCATAGTGACACATCTACACTGGAATCAAAGCCTTTTCCTAGCTTTTGGGTTGGAGTTTATGACATATTTTTTCAAATTGCTTAGCAAAACCAGAGATGAACACTTTTTCAAACAGAAGTATGAATTAACTGTCCCTTTAAAATTTCCCTTTAAAATGATATACTTCCCAAAGAAGAAGCCAGTCCTTCTTTCAGATGAGATACAGCTTCAGGTAGAAAAACTTTATCAGAGCTTCATTTCTCTTGTGTCTCAAAGTCCTTCCCTACTGGAAAGACAATTTTTCTTTTTTCTTTTTTTTTTTTTTTTCTTTTTTTCTCTGCCTTTCTTTTCTTCTTTTTTTTCTTACAATGCACAAACTTTGGTCTAATTTCTTAGGTGACTGAGATGCTAATCAAGCAACTCAAGACAGAGAGGCTAGTGAAAATAATCAAATGTGAAACTGTCCAGGGGAAACACTCTACTTTGAAGTAAAAGAGAGGAAATTGTCATTTTGAAGCCACTAGAGACAGCCTTCTTGTTACAGAGAAGACCCTGGGGAGTCACTACCTGATTTGCTCTTAGTCAGGCTGGCATCTCAGTGACAGGGCAATTGTAATTAGGATGAATAAAATGAGAGAAGTGCCAGCTCCCCAATTTGTAATTCAGTGAGCAACATTAAAGACACAGTATTATGTTTAATTTTTTGAAGAATTAGGCACTGTGCTAACAGGTAGCAGGACTTCCCTCTGTGGAGATGACTTACATAAAATCTGAATGTTTTTCCATGAAGAGAACAAATATGACACAGGCAAGGGAGCCCAGATGGTTATGGTACTTTAGGCAATCTTTAGGACAAGATAAGATAGAAAATCAGAAGTTGGGAGCTGTTTTTCTTTCTGAGAAAAGTCACACAAGAGGAAAACAATGAAGCTTTGTTGATGTAACAGATTTTACAGTCTGATCTTTCATCTTTTCATCTGACTAATGAAAATTACAGGGTACACATGTATCAAAGACCATTCTTATTATTGCCATTAGAATCAGTAACTCCAAAAGAGAGTATTTTCAGCATCATTTTCTGAGCATTTATAATTAATTTCCAGGTAAAAATAACAGTAGTTCCAGTAAATGTGTAAATTTACTGTTGGGGTTTCACCCTGACTAAATGCCAGGCACCCCTGCTCTCTCCTGCTGCAGACATGCAGGAGAGGGGAAAGAAAAAACTGTTAAACATACACCAAATTAATGAGTGTTGAGATAGGACACGGGTGGCAGGACGCATGGAAAAAGGGAAAACAGACTTCAAACTTAAAGTTACAAAGTGATTTAATTACCTAACAGAGTCAGAGGATAAATGAGAGGTAAAAAAAGCTTTTCAGACACCATTTGTTTACTCACCCCTCTCCCTCTGAAGACACTCTTTTCCTACTCATACACTTCCCTTCTTCCAACCAACAGTTCGGGTAGGGGGCAGGGTATGGGGTATTTTCTTAGTCCATAAATCTATTCATCACTGAAATTATTCTACTACAAATACTGTTTCTCTGCTCATCACTCTCTCTTTCTCAAGACAGTTTCTCTGCTCACCCCTCTCCCTCTTAAGACACCATTTCTCTGCTCACCCCACTCTGTCTTTCCAGCCAGCAGCATGGGCAGGGGGCAGGGTGAGGGATTTGTTCTCTGGTCAGTCCACCAGGGAGAGGGGTTCTCCACTTAGCCATGGGGTCCCTCCCACAAGAGACAGTCCTCTGGGAACTTCTTTGGTGTGGGTCTAATCTCACGAGCAGCATCCCACCCAAATTCTGCTGCAGCATGAGTCCTCCAAGGTGCAGACTCTCCCGAGCCGAGGCCAGACTGCTTCCATCCCAGCTGCAAGGCCTTTCTCTCTCTTGCTAGGCAGCTTTAACTCTTTAGATGAGACTCCCAGTGGATTACTCTTTCCTCCAGGCATACACCTGCTCCTCTGGCATAGGCACCTCCCCACGGGCTCTGGGTGGATTTCTGCACTCCTGTGGACTCCATGGGCTGCAGGGGGACCTCCTGCCCCGCCATGGCCTTCACCACAGCTAGCAGAGGGTTTTCAGCTCCGGCGCCTGGAGCACCTCCTCCCCCACCTTCTGCACTGACCTTGGTGTCTCCATGCTGTTCTCCCTCACATATTTTTACCTCCTCCTCCTCCTCTAGCTAAAAAGAAGTGAATAACTACTTTGTTTCTAGCTAAAAAGAAGTGAATAACTACTTTGTTTTGATTTTTTTCTTAAATATGTTTTCACAGAGGCGTAACTAGCACCTCTAATTGGCCTACACTTGGCCGGCAGCATGTCCATCACCTTCAGAGCCGTCAGAGATTGGCTCTGCTGGATTTGGTGAAAAACTTCCAGAATTTTCACTCAGGACACACAGGAGCCATCTTTGTGCCACTCCCCATCCCTCAGACACTTCTACAGGCCTACCACAACAGTTTTGAAGGGTTTAAATTTCTCTTAGATGTTAAAGATCCCTCACTGATATTTTGGGCTAAGCAAAACCACCACATTTACGTATGTAGAAACTAAAAGTTCACATTTAATAACTGAAATACATTCAAAATCTCTTCTATAAGTGAGATGTCCTGACACCAATAGAAAAACATGCACAATGGGAAAGTTTGATGTCAATCTTCATTTCCAAACACGAACTAAAATACTTGGAAGGAATTTTGCCTTCTCTAAAGCCAGAAAATAAACACAAAACCTTTGCAAAGAATAAGTTCAGATTGCAAAGAATAAGTGAGGACTGTTACAAGATAATCAGTTTTTGTCTTTATGCATAAAGAAATATGGTACCCCAGAAGTTGAGTTCTGGCTTCAACTCTTAGTTGGTAGGCACCAGTACATACCAAGTACCTTGTGAAAGACACAACCAGGGAGTGATAAGTATACTCCACATAATTTTGCCTTTTGTTTCTCTGAGTTGAAATCCCTGAATATTAATATAATTCAAAGCTGGAAAAGTTTCCTTTTATACAAATTTGAATGTTTCAGCTGGGCATTGAAATATGCCAGTATACAACATATGCATATACTATCCTTTCTAAGGCTTGCATTTTAAAATTGGAGGAAAGGTTCCAGAATTGTGTAGAAAATTTTTATTTGAGCAATTCTGTGACCATCAACAATTCAGGGGCCACAAGTTCTACACAATCCAGTCCTCTTCCATAGCAGCTCAAGCTGATAAATACAACAATAACCATGAGCTGTCAGTGAGCTCAACCTTGGCCATGTCTAATTTGTAGCAGGGCCTAAATGTAATCCTAGTGAAGTTCCTATCTATACTACAGATTGAAACTGGTTTGTAAGCAGGTGAGCTGGGAGACAACCTTCCTGTGTTTGGTTCCTCTGGCAGTTCTGCATCTCTAATGTAGGTGGATTGTCAGGGTTACTTTAAGATTTCTTTTTTCAGAGCTGTCAGCCCAGTCGGTGCCACAACCATTAAATTCTGTTGATAATATCACTTTTCAAAGAGAAGATACCTTCCTTTTTCAACATGCTCCAGCTGCCTTCCTCACCTTGTTTTGTCGTGACAGTCATGAAGCCAACAGCTATGTATTGTTCTTACTCATAGTTTGTCAAATTATTTTTCTCTGCTGATGTGTAAGTCTTGGCTATCTATCTGTCTGTCTATCTGTCTGTCTGTCTGTCTATCTATCTATCTATCTATCTATCTATCTATCTATCTATCATCTATCTAGTTTTGGTTGTTTTTTTTTCCCCTGAACCTGGAAATCAGCAATTGAAAACTTTGACATTACGTCTCACAAATGTTGTCACCAGATTCCAGCCTCATCATCATTACACCATGGGGATTAAAACAAAACAAAACAAAACAGAAAAACAACAAATCAAACCAACCAACCAACCAAACCCCCCAAAACCAAAAAACCCAACAAAACCAAAACCAAACCAAACCAACAACTACAACAACAAAAATACACACCAAAAAAACCACAAAAAACCCAACCAAATCCCCCCAAAAGACAAACAACAAGAAATAAAAGCAAGAAACATGAGCGAGAGAGAGAGTGAGAGAGGGAGAGAGAGAGAGAGAGAGAGAGAGGAAGGAAGGAAGGAAGGAAGGAAGGAAGGAAGGAAGGAAGGAAGGAAGGAAGGAAGGAAGAAAGAATGAAAGAAAGAAAGAAAGAAAGAAAGAAAGAAAGAAAGAAAGAAAGAAAGAAAGAAAATATATCCCTTTACAGTACATACCCCCAGAGACTCACAGAAAATCAAGCAGAGAAGATCTGTGCTTTTTGAGGGAAAAGTAAATGACACTTTAAGCAAAGGGAAAGATAACTGGGAGCTAAATCAGGTGATTTTTTATTAAAAAGGGAGGATGAAGAAAAACTCCTTGGCTATCATACCTCAGCTCAAAATGAGTAATTCTGTTTGTAAGATAATTTGAAACTTCTCCATTTGAAAAGCAGGAAACATTAGGAAAAAGAAAAATATTACTTTTCGTCCAGTGTGCCACCATTACATCATTGTTCAGAAAGTAATCAAGCTGGCTAAAATCCCCTGGCAGTATCCTAAGCCCTCTGTTTTTAAACCCCCCCAGTCTTGTCACCCTATTTCACTGTGCTGAATCTTAGCAACGGTTTTGTTTCCAGCCTTCATCAGCAATGTGGTTAACTTTTCTATTGGAACCAGGTCTCATGGCTATCTTCTAATAGCCCAGCAACAGCACAAGTGTAAACTTTGTTGTTAAGTTGTGATGGGAAATAATAAAAGCAAATAAATAAATAAATAAATAATTGCAAATTACTGCTAGCCAAAGAAGCTAAGTAGAATAAGAGGACTTGTATGAATACATCCATGGAAACTGGCTAGAGAGCATTCAGACCTGTTTTAATGAGCAAAATGACAAGCTAATGATGGTTGGAAAGTAACGGGAACATTGAATGCAACAAAATACATTGTGTTCAAATGAAACCCATCTTCAACAAAACACTTAAAAAAACCCAGTAAATAAGAGTGAAACCCTGTTTATATCACTGAACAATTATAAAACTTCAGTGAAAACTTGAGAGCCTCTAAAAGTATCACCTCAGTGTGAGGAATGCTGGGTGAGTGCACAAGGAATGACTAGCTAGGTCATTCAATATAAATATCTCCTCCTATGGAGAGTTAACTAAATCTCCTAGGGAGGATTTAGGATCTCTTAGGATCTCCTAAGATTACAACCTCCTAGGGATGGGTATTAAAGACATTTTAAGGGCAGGTGAATGATTGACTAAGTGAAAGAAAATCAGCAGATGAGAGCTAAAATATAACATGTATGCTTGGCAGTTGGAGGTAACATATAGATGCAGTCCTAAGTCATTAATAAATCATGGAAAACACAACAGTATCACTTCCATTATACTTTGGATGGGTAGACAGGAGCCAGAATTTCACTCCACATGAGCCACAGGGTGCCAAAAATCAGCCTCAGTCTATAAAAGTGCATTTAAATATGTGCACTCCTGCAATTGTCCAAGCGTCTGGACACATATTTCAAATGAGTTCATAGCTTCCCATGGAAGGAAAAAGTAACTAATCCATGCTACCTTCCCCACTACATTTGCAATGCTAACTGAAGCTCAAGATGTGTTTAAAAATCACTTTCAGGTCATTTTATGCCAGCCTAATTTTAGGTGTAAATTTGAATCCACATTTAGGAAACAACAATGGAGAAACCTCAGGTTCAATTCTCTACTTGTGGGCAAAACAAATCCTACTCGCAATGAATATTGAGCCTGTCTTGGCCACTAGCTCTTATGCCATGTGACCTGTGGCAGAATCATGTGAGCTCAGGGAACCCCTCCAATGACAAAAATATCCTGTGATGGAAGAAAAGATGGGATTTTTAATGAGCTTCATCCTGGGGAGCTAACAGATAAGTTACAGATAGACAAGGGAATATGGGTCTGGGATCACACCAAGTCAAAGTACGATTCTTGGCTCGGAATGGCAAAGTCCATGTTGTCAGCCATAAATGCTAACCACTGCCTTATTTAGGGACTCCAGCTTGTAAAAGTAATCCATTCTGTTAGGGATTACACCTGTGCAGTAAGCCACAAGGATGAAAAGCTTTGCACTATTGGAATACAAATCTCCTTATTGTGTGCACAGACCAGACACAGAACTGAGTTGCTAATGTGCTTAAAATTCAGGCTCTGGTTCCAATCAGATAAATCAGTTCTTTTTCAAAGTATAAGAGAAAAGGCTCATTTTCACCCCTGGCATAAGAACATGAAGGGGTGTAACGAATCTAGCTCCCAGTAGAGCTGAAAAAATATGTGAAATATCTGATAAATATTTGTTCAAATGCTTTGGGCCCTGACCCAAAAAAGCATGTGTACAGATGAAAAGCAGATGAGTGCTCCCAGCAAAATGAAAGGAGTATCTGCAGAAATATTCACAGGTCAAAGTCAAGCATACACTAAAACATTTTTCTGGGTGGCTCTGGTTTATGGCTGGTATAAGCACAGACTCTAAGCACGGAACTATTGGTACAATTTATTTCAGGCAGAGAGGATTCATTGCTATTATTGTTCTTACTGATACTTTGCAGCCCATATAGTGAGTGCACTTTGACTTTTATAATGCTTTCCTTGATCCTAATGTGGCTTGTTCCTTTCCCATGTATCACAAAACACTTTGTTCTGGCATAACTGCATCCACAATAGCACTTGTGTTGGTGTTTTTGTAACAGTACATCAGGAACTGAGGAGAAATAAATAAAAAACAACAAAATCCTCATTCGCCTATATGGAACATCCATATTAGACATGGAGTACATTCTTTCCTGTCCTTCTGTTTCTCAGAAAGAATAAAACAAACAGTAGAAAGATGCAGGCAAGATTGAACATGTAGAAGTTTTTCCATACACAAAGACATTAAATAGACCAAAGCTCAGACAAAAAGAAGTCTGAAAAGACTGAGAGAGGTCTCTAAATTGTAAAGAATAATAACAAATGAGTATTTATTGTTTCTCATGACACAAAAATAGGCAGTCAAAAAGCATTATCAGATGTGAAGTCCTAAAAGCAAACAAAGGAAAGGACTTTTACATAAAACAGAATTAATTGTGCAACTTGTTGCCGCAGTAACTTGTGGATGCTAACTGCATCAACCAGTTTCAAGAGATGATTAGACAAATTAATGAAAAGAAAGTCCTTTCTAAAGGATAGACAAAGATGTAAACACTCTAGGTGTTAAGGCTCTGCATTGAATGAAGATAAGCAATATTGGGGAAGTATTAACCTGTCATATTCTCCTTCTGGACGCTCAGGCCATTGCCTAAATGATATTGGGCTAGATGGCAGAGGGGTCTAGAACGTGGGATAAATATTGAAATGCAATTTGTCATGGCAGGCAAACATGGATGAATTTTGTCATCTCACAAACAGCTCTCTTATTGCAGCAAGGTCTACAGCAGCTTCATTTACTGTGGTTTTCAACCTGCTCTGTGTCCCCACAGGTGCAGTGCAGATAGGTCAGGTTAACTGCCGTTGTCTGATTAATTTTGTTTAGCACAGTCTGAGCTGAAGGGAGAAAGAGGTTCTGGCATAAGATGACATCTGAGCATAGATAACTAATGGAGTCCTAAAGGGAAAGGCCACCCACACCTTGGTGAAGGGGTGCAAAAATACAAAGATTTGCTTTATTGGCAAATATCTAGTTGTCATATTGCCAAGACCGTACCTCTACTTCAGCTTAAGATTTAGATGCCATTTTCATTTCAAGCATCTCAGTTTTTTCTAAGTGCCAAATTAGAATTAACTAAGAAATCTTAGCCTACTACACTCTTTGACCTGGCAGAATTTGTCAGTGTAAATGACTTAGGTTTATATTTTTAAAGGCATCTAGCTGCCATTTCACATTCTCCCTGTTCCTGACCTTTTATGCCTTTTGGTTAATGTCACAGAGGAATTACCCAGAAAACCAGTGTGAAACTGACTTCTACAGCCAAACAACCCTCCCTTGCAAACATCTGAGAGCCTTCCAGTCTCCTTAGTTGTGATTAATGGGTCTATTCATGTGTGTAAAGTTATTAACAGAAATATTCATAGAACCAGATACTAAACCAATGAGGAATGAATTAACAGGTTTAAATGGGTGTACAGAGCTGATCAGGTTATGCTCCATCTTAACTTCTTTGTAGTCACCTAAATTATTTATTTATAGTCTACCAAAAGAAAAAAAAACAAAAAACCAAAAAAAACCCCAAAAAACTGCCAAAAAACCAAACCAAACCAAACCAAACCAAACAAAAACAAACAAACAAGCAAGCAAACAAGAAAATCTGAAAGCTGAAAATCCTATCTGGCAGATTTCTGGCTTTTTGCTTTCCTTGTCAGGGGTTCACCTTGGCTAGGAAGCAAACTCCCACCCAGATGCTCACTCCCCACTACCCATCAGAACAGGGGCAGAAAGTAGAAAAAACAGAAACAAGTAAGCTTGTGGGTTGAGATTAAGACAGGGAGATCACTTATCAATTACTGTCACGGTCAAAGCAGACAGGAAAATGAACTTAATTTATTGCCAATTAAAATAGATTTGGGTAGTGAGAAAAAAAAGACACAAACCTTAAGGCAGCTCATTTCTTTTTGCTTTCCCAGAGTCTTCAGACTCCTCTACCCACCCTAAGTTGCCCAAGGGGTACAGTCAGTATAAGTATCATATCAGTGATGGCTAAAGATTATTAGTTTTTTCATATATTTATAGCTTTGTAGACTTTTTTGTATATAGTTGTGTGTTTTCTAGTACTTTTCCTGCCCTTTGTCACATTTTAGAATAATAAGCAAACTCTTTCTAACACATCCTTTAAATTCTGTTTAGTCTTACTGTTAAGAGGAGAATTTCTGACAAGGACTTCTTGTTTTCCACCAAAACTTAAGAGACTTAACAAGAAATAAAGATAAAGAAGCCCCTGGACCAACTCCAAGGGGCTGACCCAAGGATGAGCAACCGATTTCCCACTGGATGTACCTGCTAGATATACTAATTAATTAACCTTATAAAAAGTACAGGAAACCTTTACCACGTGTGCATATAGCCATATTTTGTGCACTTGAAAGTTTTTATTAAATAATTGGTTTTTATCCAACCATTTTAATACTGTTTGGAAAGTTTTGTCCTTTGATTCCAGGCAACATCAGGAATATCCATCTCCTCTGGTGTGGGGTCCTTCATATGAATGTCTGCTCCAGAGTGATCCTCTTGACAGACAGCAGTGTGGGTATCTGTTCTAGAGTGACAATCTCCATTGGATGCTGGGGGAGTCTCTGCTGCTCCTTCCTGCCTCTTTCTTCAATGTTTGCATGGATGTTTCTTACTCTTGTTACATTGGTGAAATCACAAGGAAAATTCCATGGAAATCCAAAGCTGAACATCACAAGGGGGAAAGGCATAAGGAAATGTTCATTTAGGAGCCTTGGGTGTAGCTGGCTGTATTCCTGCTGCTGGGACAGGCACTCCTGGGGCACTAAAAAGACATGTCCTCGGCTGTAAAATAAATCACAAATGGACAATACCATCACAAAAATGAAAAGACTTTTGCTGTCAGGGTAGGCATTGAAGATGGAGGTGAACCATCAGTACACGATGACCGAGGATTTGAAAATGTGACCTTGCAGATAGCTGGAATCCACACATCACACTTTCGCACCAGCTGAGGTACCAAACATTCTGAAGAAGACACTGTCTCCCTGGGATACAGGTGTCTATCACCTCTTGTGAAGGAGCTGGTAACCTGAGGGAGAAGGTGCTGCCAGAGGGACCATAGGTCTGATCTCTCTGAAGAAACACAGAGTTTCCGTGCTGTTCAGTTACCTGAAGTCAGAAATACGTGGGATCATGGTGATGTTCTTGATGTGGGTGTCACTGGTGAAGAGGTCTCCTCAGCAGTCAGGCAGCCTCACCTCTCTGCCAGCCAGCAGTCCCATTCCACAGCTGTGTGATAGGGGCATGGAGCCTGCTATACATTTCTTAAGGGATATATGAAAAGTTGGAACAACTTTTCCTCTGTTTCCCAACAAGGACAGAAGGGGGACATTTTGCACTACATTTCAGCAGAAAACCTAAATGTGGAGTATGAAGAAAATCTTTAACCAGCCTCAGAGGAACAGTCCAGGCAATGGAATAAAACACCAAAAAGAGCTCATGTAAACGAGGAAATAATATTCAGGGCAGGATGTGATACCCAATTATTAGGGATGGAAAAGTCTATGAAGTCAATCCCGCCACTAATGCAGGCGGATGGAATAGCTGTCCAGAGGCCTCCATTCCAGCCTTAATAAATGTGTATAGGAGAATACTGCATTAGCAGTTAAAGGAGACACCAAGGGTGCAAACACAGAGACGTGATATTAAAGGGCAGAGACAACACTCTATTTACAATAAAATAAACATCGTTTACACATGTGTTACCCATTTAAGTGAGAAGATCGGAAATGGAAGCAGGCACTGTCAGGCTACATTTAGAAGAGATGTGTTTGATGGAACATTTCAACATGCTTTGATTAAGACCCCTGCTACTTTCCTTTTGAAAATTGTAGAGTAAAATGTGCTGGTGAATTGTAAAGGTTTCATCCCCCTTGATGTATTTTTATTGAACACGACTTGCAGGCTTCAAATTTTAATACTCTGTCCCTAGACTGCTGTCACTCACCATATCACACTTCTCTATTCACAAGGGTTGGAGTTGGGGGGAAAATGGCCCAAACATAATCATTTGGACACTTTGCTTATCATAGGGATATATTGTCAAAATGTAAATTTATACTTTGTAATTCCCATGGGAAATAAAAATGTGGCATTTAAAAGCAAAAACATAAACCAAAAATAGAAGACTTTTTTTGCTCACTAACTGCCATCATCTATCAGAAAACAAAAGCATTTCCTGATTATATTGCGTTTATTTCCCAAGTGCTTGCTTCTCCTTCATAGGAACGTTTTCATCAGGGTTTCAGAATAATGTCATGCCTTTCTTTCCTCCCTAATCCTTCCAATGTGCAAACTTACAGATGGCAGCATCCTTCTCAGACGTCATTTTCATTGCTACAAACTTCTGTACCTCTGGAGGGGGCCAGCTTATGGTTCTGTTATGCCACTAATGAGTCTCCCATCTCTTCAGCAGTAAACAGTCTTTTTACTAGTCAATATTTGTGCTGCATTGTGCACACAGCACCCTATGAATCTTGCCCCCACTAGTGAGCACATTTTATGTATATAAATAGATTTTTTTTGTTGTCTTCCAGAGACTCAGGATTACTGGCCTTTTTTGTGTATTCACAATGTCTTGTGTACTTAGATCATAAATTTTCCATGAAAAATGGATGCTTGTGGCGGTAGGAAATCTAACTATCTGTATTATTTATTCAGTTTCTCTGGAGCAAAACCTAAATATATTGACTTTTGACTAGTTAGTTGTGCTTGGTCCTTGTGATTCTACCTAGAATAAAACACAGATCGAGGTCATTTGGAAAGCATGAGCTTTTCCAGGAAAAGCTCAAATTCAATATTACTTAGTAAACACACTGGGCTTCACTGTAAAAAATGAATGAAGTGGGTTCAAGAAAGATCTAATTAGCCATATTAGTATTTTGTGAATGTGGGAGCTTAGTACGGACACAATAAAGTACAAAAAACTCTTAATTTATACTTGTTGCTATATAGGATGACCAGGTAAAACTAAATAGAACCCTACCTTGGCAATGTCCTATGAAAATAGACAATTTTCCCAAACATATAACCTGGATTTTAAGATATAAGTAATAGCAGGAGGGGTTCATGAGATAAATAAAATTGGCACAAATGAAAGCTACAAGCCTCTGTCTATCACCATTCCTGAGCTGGAGTTTTCAGAGGGGTGCCAGGACAGGTCTCGTGAGCTGCACTAAAACATCTGGTCCCATTGCAGCTATTCTAGATTTATTATGATGTACCTCAAATAAAAATTGGATTTTGATCAGCTGAGTCAAAACCCCTAGAAGAAATCATGAGTTCAGAGTATCTAAGATTAGAAGATTTGAATTTTTTTCAATCAATGTTCATATGGAAGGAGCTCATTCAACATTTTAACACAGAAAGCACCCAGAATTCTGGGCGAATGGTATTTCCTCAGTTTCCCTTTACTGCTTGCTCCATTCTTCATCCCAGCTATAGTAAGAAATTGTATAGGGCTGGAGGCCATTAAATCCACCTCCCACTTGCATCCACCACCCTGTCTGCATTACACAGAAAAAACCCCAAAACCTTAAAATAGGAATTAAAACTCTACAAACTCACATTCAATTAATATTATTCAAATTATTAATACTTGCTGTTGTGAGACTTATCAGGAGATAATTGACCTTGGCTGTTATGTACCCTCTGCATTACTGTTAGATTCTTCCACTCCCCTCATGCTTAATTACAACCTGATAAAGCCAAAAGGAAGTTTATTTTCCCCTTCCCTGCTTCAACCACAGAATACCATAGAAAAGGGAGCGGAGAGAAAGGGGGTGGAGGAGGGAATAAATCTCCTAAAACATGTAATCTGCTCAATTAATAAAGTGAATCTAACGGAGTTGCTCCCTGGGGCCTGACAAATGCACCTGTCGTCATCACCAGACAACTAATATAAAGCACATGTCCAGACATTTTCCCCCTTCACTACTCTCTATATATGTATTTTAAGAAAAGAATTCTCTAATTGAAGCTAATGGGTAGCCGACCCACCTATTGTTGAGGGTTTTTTTTAATATGAAACACTGCTTTCCTGCCACACTCATTCTGCTCAGCTGGCAACAGTTAGCACAGCAAACACAGGGCTTTTCAAAAATGTATTAAATGGAAGAAGGAATATATATACACACTTAAAGAACAGACATTCTATCCCCCATCTGCTGTCTTTTTAAGTACTATTTCATACATCAGCCTTGAGCTGTCATTCCAACAGATTTAAGACTCACATGATTGGAACATTGATAAGGAAGCGATGCAGGTACTCCTGTGTGTGCAAACTGGTGGCTGTGCCCTGGTGATTAGAGAGGAGATGAAAACATCCAGTCCTCCTGCTGTCATTGACGTATTCATCCCTAGATCCAGCGTCCAGCTTCCACCTCCCCAAAGATCCCTTTAAATAGTCAATGCTGCAACTGAGTTGTACACGCATGATAAAGAAAGCCTTTGGCCCTTTGGATTTCCCCTTGTGTGACCTTCAGCACGGCCTCTTAACCCCTTGGGTGGCTGTGCCTTCCAGGCTGCAAAAGAGGTAGAATAGTCCCATAAAGAAAGAGCTGACTTACTTGTGGCTGTGTGTGACTGTCTCCCTGAGCATGGATAATAGCTGTCAGGAGAAGATTTTGCAAAAGAAATGTTAGCATTTAGCTACCTATTTAATAAACAAGGTATCCATGGAAATAAAAGATGTTTACTGTAAGTCTTAAGTTTTGCCTTCTTGGGCACTACAAAATGGCTTATTCTCTAAAATTATTGGCATGGGTGGAGATTTTCCTCATACAGCTGTCCGGGAGCATTTCATTGTTGGTGATTCGATTTCAATGTTGATTTCATTGATATTTGACTCACTGTGTCTGTGCTCACTACCAGCCGTATATTCAGTGAAACCAACTATTCCTTTTCTTTTTTATTTTTCCTTCTGAATTTTCAGGGCAGTAGGAGGTGAAGAACAAAGAAAATTGTATCCAACTTTTGGTTTTTTGCTTCTCTTTAGGGGTCTTGCTATGTTACCCTTTGAATCAGCTAATATTTTTTGCCTTTGGACTGAGTAAAGGAAGTTCCTCTTCTGTCTCTGTATTGGATGAGCTTCATGGCTGAAACTTGCACTACAGAGATGAGTACAAAATGCTGTATTTGGTATTTACCTTTGTGCCACATGACAGATTCAGAGGATTTTTCTGCGTATTCCTATGGGGTTTATCCAAAACTTTTCTTATAGACATCTTAGGTGGAGTACTTTAGATATTTATCACATTGCTCAGACACCAAGGCTTTCAATTTAATGGCAAATTCTGGAAGTGGAATCAGTTCACTTTAAAATCAGTTGATGGAGGTTTTGAGTACTGTGTTTATCAGATCAGAAAGGTTAATCAATAGGAAAAAGTTTGGAGAAATGTTTTTCAAAACACTAGAGTTGTCTGAAAATAAGGTTGTTTCATAATGATATTCTCTTATACAAGGGAAAAAACAGAAATCACAAAAGATTATAGAACATCTTAATTCTCCAAAATTTTTGATTAAGAATTAATGGTTTCTGTAGAATTCTTTCAGAGATGTGAAAAAACCTGGAGGTATGGGGCCATCATTCTGGACAGCCATCCTAAAATGATTTTAAAATTACTCTTATGGTAAAACTAGACACGCTCTCACACGCTTTACTGAACCAGTTTCTGGAAAGTATGGGTATGATATGTTTGTTTGTTTTACATTTTCTGTTAAAATTAAGGAACTACACAACATGCACAATGTTTATTTAATGCATAAATGGAAGTCCTATTTCTTCTATTGCTTTCAGGTGGCAAGACACATTTGCCTGTATTAGCAGGTTAGAATAGGTTAGACAGAGGGAACAGACACTATTCTTTTTTCTGTCTGAAGCCAATGAAATCAAACTAAGTCCCAGATATAACAAGCTCAACTTCAAATAAAGGAAAATCCAAAGTAAGGTTCTTGCTGTTCTCCTGCTGCGGGGATGCTATTATCTAGTTCTCCCACTATTTCCATGAGGATCACAACAGTTTCTGTTTCCATAGCCTAAATTCAGACTTGTTTCCATTAGAGCAATGAGCCAGTCTGAGCACCCAAATTGAGAATATTGGATAAATAAAAATCACAAGTTATTCCACCTTTTCTAAGCTTGAGGGTGGTGTGAGGTTGTGCTCCCCCCGACCCCTTGAACCCTAACTACCTATGGGGGGCAATGATAACTGAAGTCAGACTGCCAGCTGGATATCAGGGGATGGATGGCAAGTGGTAGCCAAAAGCTGTCTGGAACAGCGACCCAGACATCATGCTGTTATGCAAACATAATTCCATCATCTTACTCCATAAATAGTGGGCAGGCCGAGAGCCACTGAGTTCTCCAGCACTGCAGGGGGCTCTCCCCTTGAGAGGCTGAGACTCCTCACTGCCACTGATTCTTGGTAAGTGATTAATGTCATGCTGAACTTTGAAATCTGAGGTAAGGGATATAAAGCATCAGCTATGCACAGATGAACACTTAAAAGCAAACTTTTGACCAAGTCTAGGACTAGAGGTGCAGGTGCACCCAGACTCTTCTCTGAGAAGGTCCTTTCTGAACCTCATGGCTCAATGGGAGGATCTCCCTGACAGTTCTGTGCGACCCTGTTCTCTATCCAATAAATAACCAAGTGTACCTTGCCACTGAATCTTGTTAAATCCCTGCCATATTTACCATTGAATTTTGTTAGCTCATGGCTCTATTTCAACAATGTTGCATCTTCTCTTTTCAGAGTGAAGTGTATCACTCCCTTGGAGGGAGCTGGTTACGCAATCTCACAGCACCACAAAGCATATCTAAGCAAACCTGGATTAAATACCTTCAGTATGTCCTGAGTTGATTGCTGGGTCAACAAAAAATGCAGTAACATTCAAAGGAGGATTACTTTGGTTGCATTCTCTGCATAAGCCATTTTGATCATCATCACATGGGATCTTTTTCCTGGGATGAGGCTTCTGAAGGTCCTGTTGTAAACTAGGTCTGTCTGATCCGGAAGCCAAAGGCACCCACGTGGTTTGGAGGTGGAATTCGATGCTCCACCACTGTTGTGCCCCAAAACAATGAATGTTTCAGGCACTACCACAAACCATATGAAAGCCCACATGTATAACAACTTTTGATGAAATAGGCCCAAGTCTGGATTTAAGTTACAGGTGGAATTTGCATAGATTTACTTTACTGGTAAATAGGCAGAAAGCTATTGGTGTGAAAGTTAACATTTTTTCAGGGGTCAACAAAAACATTTTAAATGCCTTTGCCTCCACCTCCTCTCCAGTGACAGGAATTATTAAAAAGCAAATTTATGCCTTAGACTATGAAGCAGCTCAAGATATTACAAAAGCTAGAGTACTGCAGTAGAGCAAGCTCTTATGTGCTTGGCGAAGACAAGACATCAGATGCTAAAAGTGCTGGAATAGATTACAAGACTCTTTGTTTCTTTCCTTTATCCTAGATTTTCTTCCTGCCCAGCTTTGGCCAATTTACTTGGATTTCTTGATTAAATTTTAAACAGAAAGAGTGATACTGTCACACCTCACAGTGACAGAAGGGATAATATTTAGATTCTTTATATAAGACTGACAAAGGCACCCTTGACAGCTGAATGGTAAATTGAAGAAATATTGTTAATAAGCCCCAACAATTAACAACTATCCCATAAGCCAGTACCTTTGTGTCCTCTATATCAAATTCACCATGCATAATCCTTTCTTGTGCTGAGCTCTGCTGATAAAGGAAGGATTCGTTAAAAATTATTTGTGCTATTCATTAGGGAAGCTATACAGGGCTCCTGCATGACAGCAGCAGTTTCAAGAACCAGTCTGAACATTTTGGGGAAAAAAATATAAAAAATCCTTCAGTTTAAAAGCAGAGGGGGGAAAAAGAACACTTTTCTACACTTCAGTAGGAGCTTTAAGAAACCAGTTTGGTTTTCAATAGTGTCCCTGTGAATAGAAGCCAGATGGTCTTTAAACCAGCATTTCCCCCACCATTTTAGGCATGAAAGCCACTACTCTGATGGAGCTGCAAGGGGGAGAGATAGGGATGGCAGGATACAGGCAGCACACAAAGGAGAAATAAGAAATCCTTTAAACAGGGATTGAAATAGTCTGTTTGACAGCTAGAAAAGGGGGGAGTGTCAGGAAGGTAAAAAGGCAGGCTCCATAGGGGTAAGCAGAAATAATGGAGTGTAGAGTAACAGGATGTGAAGGGGTTATAATGATCATGGTAGCCAAGTGTGTAATTTGCAGTGAATAATTGATCCAGTGCCTTCTTCTTTTTTATTTTTTTTTAATGTTTCTCATCAAGAAGATCACAATTTTCTTGCATCTGTTCCATCCTGATGATTCAGTGAGTGATTTCTGCAACTGAAGCATGGTCTGTATACTGAACACAAGCAAAATTCATTGTGAATATACAATATCAGAAATCCTAGTTTAGTTTTGATGGAACACATAAATCACATGGTATTTTGTACTTTCTCTAATTAGTGAGTGCGACTCTAACAATTGCTGTGACATTTCTCCCAATTACGTATTCAGAAAGTGTTTTTCATGAATATTCTTTTAAAATGGACTTTCTCTTCAAATGCTTATGACAGTAAACTCATTGGCAAGAATATTACTGCAGAGTTTGACAATCTAGGGATTTAAAATTCCATGGTGCTTTTTTGTTAAAGGGGAAGAGATTACATGAGAGACCAACCCAAATTCTAGCATATATAATTACTCATGAAAATATCTGATATGGTCTTCATTAAATGAAATAGGTCTCCAAGCCTCTGCTTCCCTCTCACTCTGGAGACACTGGTGTATGTGTGACTGAAAGCAAATTTGCAGATTTCTCAGACATGAGACGGGCTGAAAACGCCTTCGAACCAGAATGTCCCAGCTGCCTCTAATGGAACCTACAGGGAGAATTACATGCTCAATAAGCAAATAAATGTTTCCTTGGAATGCTAGGAAGGAATTCTTAGTGCACTATGCAAAAAATAACATGAGGGTGGTCTCATTTCATGACACAATCATAAAATTCCAGAGGGTAGAGTTCAGTCTAGTGAGACTCATGGAAAGAACAGGAATGTAATTAACACTCAAATACCATTCACAGACAACAGGCAGTATAAAAAAAATGATGGTGAGAGGAGTCTGGAGCAAGAAAAATTTCCCTTTAGTAGAATAGATCAGATTAAAGAATTCTTAAGCAAGTTAGACAAATGTAAATCGATAGGTTCTGATACCGTGTACCCAAAAGTGCTGAGGGACTTGGATTATACTATCATGAGGCCTCTTGACAGTGACTGAATGATTGGAAGAGGTGACTGGAAGAGATGCCTGAGAACTGGAGGGAAGCAAATATCACTCCTATCTTCAAAAAGGGTAAGAGGGATTTCTTGTAGAATTACAGGCTGGCCAGTCTGTAGTCCTTGGGAAAGTGATTAGTTAATCCTAGAAGACATTTCCAGGCAAATGAGGAACAAGAGTGAAAACAGGAGCAGCAGCATGGATTTACCAAGGGGGACACAAGGAAAGAAAAAGCTGTGCACACAAGCAAAGCAAAGCAAAGATTAATTCACTGCTTCCATGGGCAGGTGCTCAGCCATATCCAGGAGAGCAGGGCCCCATCACACACAGTGGTTAATTGGGAAGAGAAACACCATCACTCCAAATATCCCCCTCCGTTCTTCCTCCCCACTTCCTCCTCTGTCTTGTACTGAGCATGATGTCACACAGTCTGGAATGTACCTTTGGACAATTGGGGTCATCTGTCCTGGCTGTGTCTCCTCCCAGCCTCACCAGCACCCCCAGTCCCTCCCCAGCCTGGCAGTATGAGAAGAAAAGGCCTTGGTTCTGTGCAAGCCCTGCTCAGCAATAACAAAAACATCTCTGTATTATCAACCCCAAATCAATTTGTGTTTAGCACAAATCCAAAACACAGCCCCACACCAGCCTGGGAAGAAAATTAACTCTACCCCAGGCCAAACCAGCACACCCTGCTTCAGCAGGTGCTTGCACAAGGTGACTCCATCCTTTCAACCTTCTGGACTCTCCAGCCTATGCTTTCCCATAGTGCTGCAAATGGATAGTCCTTCCCTGGAAACCTTTTCAGAGCACAAGTCAGGGTTCTTTCTGCACCAAGAAGGTCACCATGATTCCCCCAATTGCATTTGACTCTTCAGTGACTTGCTGGGCCTTTGTGTTGAAGGTCACCAGTGTCTCATCACAGCATCTGTCCAGCCTGAGGTTAAACTGCTCCTACAAGACCATGACAAGATAGCAACACCTTACAAAGCAGGCTTTTGCCCCGTTAGAGCATCTGCTTTCCTGGCTGAGCAGCAGCTGAGAGCAGCCCCAGAGATGACCCTGGTGGTGCTGGGCAAAGGCTGTTACTGCCCCAACCTCAGTGTTCTTCAACAGACACACAGGCTTTGGCCCCCAGCATTTAGTTCAGAGCTCCTGTGAGCTCACGTGCATGGTGTACAAGGTCCAGTAGGGCTCTGGTTTTTCACGTAGAGGAGTGTCATTGAGGACACCCTTGACTGGCAGAGGTGCTGTGGTCCTGCATGGTGGCAATCCCAGGACCATAGGCACAAGGATAGTTCCAGCACCCTTGGTACTGCAGAAGACTCCCACATAGTTCCTGAGCTTTGCAAGAGCACCTCTTGCATATAATGTAAAATATAAAAGGAAGTGGATCAGGTCCCTGTCAACTCTTTTTTTTTTTTTTCTTTCTCCCTCCTTTCCTCTTTCTTTCTTTTTTTCTTCCCCTTTTTATTTTTTCTACTTTCATTTTCTTTGTCTCACAACCCCAGCTCCAGACCATCCTGTGACAGCACCAATGTAAGACCTAAGAACTGGTGATACTCTTGTTTTATTCCCTTGCTTTGCCTGGGCAAAGCACAGCTGTCACATTCTATTCCATTCTCCTCACAGAAGTTTGTTGTGAAGGGCAGAATCTGTGAAGGTATTTGTGGCTTGTGAGAAGCATCTTTGTGTTGTGGTGTTGTGGCTTTTGTGCCAGCACCTTTGACTGGCTGTGTGTTGTACCTTGTGAGGCAGCACCTTTTGAGGAGTTGGTTGTGGGAGTTGTGTTCTGTTGCAGAGCCATTCTCCCCATCCTTGGGGCCTCCAGTAGTGTCCCATGTGTTCCCATGGATATCCATATTTCAAATTTGCCTAAGTGATTCCCATTTTGATCTTTCTGCACAATGCATGGCATTGCAATCCTTCAAACTCTGCTGCTAGGAAAACATGGAATGAAGACTGTACCACTAAAGACTGAGTAAAGGAAAACTCTGACCTCCTTCCACGTCTCTTGCCTGTGATTTCATTCAGCAGTGGACAAAAATCTTCTTTAGTCTTTGTTTAGCTATTTGTGTGCTAGTAGAAGTCTTTCTGGTGGCTTTTCATATCTATTAACAACTTCAACTCCAGGTAAACTTTAAATTGTCTAATTGCATCGCTCTGTATTCCTTCTGGTGCCCCATAGTGGCTTTCAATCTCTACCCAATATTTTTTCCTACATGAACTCAGTGAACCAAGTCATCCTCTAGCCAAAGCTGCTCAACATCCTTCACATTGAAATAGATATTTCTTTTGCCCTAATTTCATCTTTGATGAGATATCCTACACCCTTTGGCTCTTCAGTGTAGCATCCCATGAGACCTCATGAGTTCCCTGAACAAGACAGGAGTCACTCATTACTCTGCTAGAGGTTTTCCTAATTTCCCTCAGGATCTTTACCTCAACTATTTCATCTCAATGAAGTTAGGTACAAACTGAAAATGAGATTTGAGGATAGGAACAATGCTAGCCATATGACCTGATCTGGAGGGAGGAAATTTTGGAGATTAAGTACAATTTTAGCAATGGTAAAAATTATACAACATTTGCTGACAGAGTTTTATGAATATTATCTTTTCCAAACCAAACTAGACTGTAACACTAATTTATTGCTGTGACTATTTTTAACTTGAGCTAACAAATACAAAGATGAAATAAATTTTTATCATACTGAGCTTAGAATTCAGATATCTACAAGTAATTCAAGATGTTGGATTACCACATTACAACAGTATAATTCAATACAATTCAGCCATTTCAAAGTTGGTGAATGGAAAGGAAACAATCTGGTCTTGGCAAAGGGTCTGAAGGTGAAGAAAGGCAGATGTGTCCACCATAAGGCGAATGTGTCAAGTCTCACCTGCAGAGAAGTGAGACTCATCTAATTGCCTCCTGTCTCACTCTTTTTCTCTCCTAGAGAGGCGTGCATTTCACTCATTTTCAGCACAGCATCAGAGCCTTCCTTTTGGTCAATGACCATCATATGCCAGGTGTGACTGTACGCCAGCAGTCTTATCTGGGATCAGCTGATTCTTGAGGTGGCAAAGCCAGAGAGAGAAGAGAAATTGCTGTCCAGTGCATCCTGTATGGCCAATTTCATTTATTAAGAGGCAATTTACCGCAGAAAGAACTTTCCCAAAACAGAGGGATTTACAGAGATTTCTTTTCTAGGGGTTCTTTACCATCTACAAAGTTGTAAGGTCACATTCAGTAACACTTCTGTAGGGTTTTTGTGGGTTTTATTTTTAATCCAGACTTTTCTTTTATGTTAAATTCTAGGAATTAGATTTTAAGGCTAGCTTTCCATATCAAATTTACTTGAAAGCAGTAAATCAAGTAAATCAAAAGCTTCTCGAACAATCATGGAATCATTAAGGTTGGAAAAGACCTTTTAAATCATCAAGTCCAACTGTCAACCCAGCATCACCACCACCTTCACAACTAAATCATGTCCTCAAGTTCCATGTCCACACATTTTTTGAACACTTCCAGGGATAGTGATTCTATCACTGCCCTGGACATGGAGGGCTTGGGGGAAAATAATCTAAATGTAGGAATCACAATTGCAAAACCCCTTTTCCCCTAGGGTGCCATTTTATATACATTAAAAGAACCCCAACCAATACCCAAAAAAACAAAATCAAGATTGAGGGACAAAAAGTGTCACAAACACCATAGAAGAGGAAAGTACCTGGATCTGTAACATTATCACATCCACATTCAGAATTTGCAAAGAAGAAAACTGTCAGATATATTTGCAACAATTTGAACATGATTCTTCATTGACGATGAAGCCACCTGCTGTGTTATCCCAGTAATGTAGATAAGTAGGCATATTCGGCTGGAACAAAGTAGCCGAATGTTACAAACACTAACATCATTCTAAGGCAATATTAAAATAAAGACATCTGGTAAAAATAATATCTAAGATACAGCTTGCAGTCATTGATAAACCGGTGCTGCATATTCTGAGAGAAAAGGCCAGGCAAGCCAGGGAACTGAAAAATTCAGCACACCATACTGCGTCTCATATGAGGAACACAGTCACTGCAAACTGTATTCAGTATTCCCAGAGAATACAACTTTTCAGAGATAGGAGGAGATGTTTCTAAGAGAAGCCAAAGTTTGGAACAAATTTGCCTTTTCTGCCTTTAAAATTATTGAAGCAGAGAACTCCATAATACTGATGAACCACTATGGAATAAACTGGTGGCCTGATATGAGCTGACAACCCAAGACCAAATGGGTAAACACTTCATCCATGTGAAACTTGCAGCAGCATTCTAAACAGAGGGATGGGGATGTAAATGAGTATCTGTAATTATCCAAACTCAATTAAGACCATGAAATATATTAATTGCTTGTTAATGTTTACTATGTGGTGGCTGAGTTTTGGGGTTTTTTTTCTTTTTTGGTTTGCTGGTTTGTTTTTTTTTTTGGTTGGTTGGTTGGTTTTGGGGTTTGGTTTGTTTTTTTTTTCTTCTTTGAGTTATTTGTATTCAAAGGAGCCATGCATAATCCATGAAACCACCAAGAAAATTTTGACACAATTTTAGAATTTGGGTTAGGAAATGTTTCAAGATTTGCTATTATGTGCATGAGAGGAGCACCTCCTCAAGTTGAGGACTAGTGACACTTCCAACATTATGTGTCTGCCAGGTTGATTATTCTAGTGCACAGGTAGGGACTTCAGTTTGACTATCAAAAGGGGAGACTATTAAACTAACCCTAAACTTCTGGGATATGAAGGCAGTCTGGGGACTATTTGCAGATTTTAATAGCTGTCTTTTTTGAATTTGTGTACAGCTAGTAGAGGGATGTTAGTTGGTTGAAGAAAGGGCAAGTTCAGATAAAGTCAAGGAGGTTGTCTTTTAGGTATTATGTAGACTCTTTCATTATTTGTATAATTTTCTTCCAATACTCCTTATATAACTTGATTGAATTTCTCTCAGCACAGTGAAAAAGATGTTTCTTCCCTTTACTCCTAGCTTGTCTAACTTAAAAAAACCAAAAAACCCAGACTTCTAAACTAGAAACAAACAGTGAAAACTACTGAATTTGAGCTTCTACAGAATATTTCCTCCTTTGCAAGCACATCACCTTTACCTTCAGATCTGTGTTTGATTTGTTCTTGTAGCAGGCCAGAAGTCCATGCCATCCACAGAAATACTAAACCTTTTGAGGAAATGATGTGTGACTTAACCATGTATTTAATTTACTTGCTATAGCAAATACGATTTTCAAAACATAGATAATTAAACAAACTAGTGAATTTTCTTCTTTTTCAAGTAATAGAAATCAGAGGAGAGGTGGGGTCCTAAAAATGCTCCGCTATGGCAAGTAGCATGCAGTGTGAGCTCTTTCACTTGCCTTAAAAGATCAGGACATTTTACTCCTAAGTCTCTGGTTGGTAGATTTGTACAGAACATAGTTTCTCTAATGAGTGAGAGTGCTCTTCAACTTTCCAGTTAAAATTAATTTTCAGCACTTCATACCCATTTTCTCTTTTGCAAACATTGACCGTTACCTATAATAGGTCCTTTCTTTCTGTCATGTTACCATGAAAACTTCTCTGATGTTATTTTAGACAGCAATCAAATCCTCTCTTGTATCCCTTTCATTTTGAAAGGCTCAACAAACCAAACTTTCTAGACTGCTAAGAAAATTTCTCCATTCCCTTGACCTTCTAAGTAGCCCTTTTCTGCATTCGTTCCACTTTGTGTTTCACATCTAGGATTTCATAGTTCATTTATATTAAAACTTTATATGAAACTGGCAAATATACGTATGAATTTCTTATTCCTACACTTTAAGGGAAGAACCACATTGAATATTAGAAAATAGTCGATTGTCAGTGTTCTTGAGCTGTAATTTTGGGGACAGGTAATTTTTGGACTTGTGTCTATCTGTTTGTTTGGTTGGTTTTTGTTATGGAAGTATTTTAATTGGCTTTAAAACATAGAGAAATTATCTGTTACTTACGAGATACACATGGATAGCCTCTACAGACTGAACTTGCCTGTAAATTCAAAATGGAGATTTGATGGCAGAGCAATCCCATCCCTCTCTCCTCCCCGCAAACCACTTCTAGCATCAGTGAATTTTACCCTCCTATACTTTTGGGAGTACCACTGCTTTTCCAAATAAGCTTAAGAGCTGTTACCAGAGCAAATAAATAGGGCATGGACAGCACTATGTCTTCTAAACGTGCCATATGCCTGGGTAGCAAAGGACTCTTAGTGAGAGAGCACCAAGCAGGAGCTTTCTCCAGGTTGAACAGTGTTATATCAAGTGAGGAACATTACTGTCAAGAAATTACAATCTCAGCATTGACATAAATGTTGACAGCACCATATCCACTGATAGTGGTATCAGAACAGATTATGATTCACACAGGACTGCCCAAAGAGTGATGATTTAGATGAAATGCTCCGAAATAAGAAAAAGTTCTGAAAGGAAAACTGCAGATGACAAGGATTTTATCAGGCCACTACTGAGATGGAGCACATTTTCACTTCTGTTCTCAGAAGCATCCTGCCTGTGGAGATAAACTAACCATAATGAAATCTCTTTCTCCACCCATTCCTTTCTTGATGGCAGCAAGAGACATGATAGTAGGGCATGATAAATCCTGGGTGGTGATTGAAGGTGTTTAACTGCAAAAAATGTCATCTTCCAGGTGCATTTCTATATACATTTGAAGAGCTCAGGCCCAAATCTACTACTAATAGTGTGACCTGAAAGAAGCCATTAAAGAGTTTTGAGAAATTTTCATGGCCATAATTTCCGAATGCAGCATTTGGAGGTTTTCAGTCTGAGAAAGGGTAAATGACTTTGTCAAACAGACAGAATTTATGGCACTGTAGAATTTGCAAAGTGAGTATTTTTTTTTTATTTGGGGTCCCCCTTCTTTTCTATTTGATGCATATTCCCAACTCTCACTGTCTCATTTTCATCCCTAGATTAAAAACAAAACAAACAAAAATGAAAAAAGAGGCAACATCTATATCTGGCATATATAAGGAATAAACAGGGACGACTTCAGCCTGTGATCTCTTTGGAAAAAATATGTAAATATTTTAAACCATATAGGAATGCTGCAGATGGGGTGAAAAGAAGAATGTTGAGCTGTAACACTGAGGAGGATGTGGCAATAACAGTGATACTGCTATGTCAGTGATAGTCTGATGATGTAAATTAGTGAATTTTTGTAGGGCAAAGCAACATCTCTTAATAAACTTTCTAACATAATCGGAAGAAAAAAATATGTTTTCTTATTATGGAAACTTTTTTTTTTTGACATTTGGGATATAAATGGTAATTTGGAAGTCTAAATAGAATTTGACAAAAAAGACAATTAATATACGAAAAAAAAAAGGTGAGTTGATAATAATAACTAAACTATAGTCTAGCCATGGACATCTGAAACAGTGAATTTCCTGCTCTGAAAAATTAATGAATGCTTTATTTAAAACTGCAATTAGTGAAGAATTCTTTGAGACATAGATTCACAGACAGCTCCTTCTGGTACCTGAAAAAGATGGAGAGAGACAATTTACAAGGGCCTGAAGTGATGGAACAAGGGAGAATTGCTACAGCTGAAAAATAGTCAGTTTAGATTTAATATCTATGAGATCAATATTTTGCAAAACATTGTCCCATCTGTAAAATATAGTCTAATAAAATAATACTGATCAAACTCAAATATTCAAAATTTTAAATACTCTTAAAACTATCCTGAAACCATCAAATACAATCACTGAGAAAATTTTCTATGATCTTAAAAGTGGGAGAACAGTTCTGGGTCCAAGTCTGCTTTTAAGTTATAACTGTACTAAAGCTATCATAAGGTCACTAATTATATTTAGGTCACATTTGAGGTTTTTACCCTCAAAATTCAAATGTCCCTGGGACAGCATGGAAAAATTGTCTGGCACTTCTATCACTGAGATATTTTTGTGTCTGTAGCACTGTGTGTACAACAAAATTCAGTCTATTGTATTTTGCAATATTTTATGAATCTTAGTTTCATTTTATTCAGTATCCTCCATTTCTACTTACAGAAGTTTTAACAGGTTTATGATCTCATCTTCTAATCTGCCTGGGCTGTGTTCAGTGTTCAGAGGGCCTTAGGTAATTCCCTTCTTATTCTCTGTTCATGGCAGGGACTAAGCCTGCTCTTTATACAACAGTTTTTAGGCTACTCAAAGTAATGTTGTTAAAAAAACCCATGAGAAACTAATCAGCTTTCCTGTGCGTGTTCTTAATCACCCATATAATCTGTTCTGTATTGACCAGAGATGAGGTACTTGAGAAACCAGCCTGTATCCCACGATTTGGCCTTCAACTTTTCTTGGAGAAACAGCATTTTTCACTGCAGATATTAAGAAAGTAGAGAATACTGAACAAATTTATTCACCTTTATTTCTACTTTGAGATAAAAAAAGGAAAGGAAATATCAGTATAATACGTGTTGATTCCTTGTGGATGTGTAGCCTATTTTAAAACCATTCCCTTTTCAGCAAGCTGCTTTTAGGAGGCCAGAGTGTGATGTAGAAATTTAAGAGCAATATAGAATATACGAGGAGAGCTTGCTCTGACACAAGTGTTGCAGTCCAGTAATTATTTCAAAAATCCAGGTTTAGAGGGGAAGGACAAGTAAAGTTGAAAAGAGAAAATGAAGAGGAAAGGGGGAAGGAAGACAAAAGAAAAGAAAAAGAAATTGGAAGCTGATGAGAATGAAAGGAAAATGTGAAGGATGGCTAAGAATGAGAAGGAAGGAGAAGGTGTGCTACTCTGTAACCTTATAATACCCTATTAATTACTAAATAAAACAAGCCTGGTTTTATTAGAGGTAAGGGAAAAAGGAGAGCAAAAATATTAGGTGAAAATTGCTTTAAATATATAACTGCTTATGTTGGAATTTACTTCACAAAAGTGTTCAGTTTTATCTGCCCATATTATGTCCTAGCACAGTGGTCAGACTTGGAAAGACTTGGAAGACCTTTCCTTTCCAACCAGCTTTAGAGGCCTTGATCTTAAGAATATTACCTTACACAGCAGAGAAAGGAAGATTGCTCTCACCCTTTTTTATGATTATTTGTGTGCACAGCAGAGAATTGTGTGTTGGAATTTATTGCTGATACAGAAAGGTGCACAAATGACCTGTGGTAGTGGGCTGTCCTTTCAGACCTCCAAAGGCACTTGGCATTGAGCTGAAAATACACAAAAGCCTCTATAAGGTGACTCTTGCTGTTTTGCACCGCAATGCAAAGATAGATAATGCAAAAATAAAGAAGGAATATTTATTTGGTGTAAATTGACTTTGGTGTAGCTGTATCAGTTTACACTGATGGGAGATCTGTTCCAAGAAGTCTACAGAGTTGACCTTACCTTCTCCTCTAGACAAACATTGCACTGAGTATGCTGAGAATCCATTTCCAGCTGTCTGCATTTTATTTCGAGTTTGCACTACCTGGAGGGTGGTGAGTTTGGGATATTTTTCCCTGTTTGTCCATAATTGTGAGACCCAGATCTTGCGGTAAAGTGATTACATTAGCTAAACAAACAAAAGAAAAAAAAACCAAAAAACCAACCAAACAAAAAAGACAAAAACAACCAACCAAACAACAACAACAACAAAACCAACAAACAATCAAAACGTTTGAGTTTTGTTTGTTGACTGAAGTGTCATAGCACAGGGAAATGTTCTGTGATCATAATAAGCAAGTCATTCATTACTAGTTAAATCCCACAAAACACAAGAGGAAAAAAATCCACGTGCTTAAATATATACTCACTTATTAAAGGAAGAAAAATTAAAAGAGAAAATAATGGAGATTTTTTAAGCCAACACCACTTGTTCAGACATAGCTATATTTTAAAGGAGTTTTATCAAATGATTACCAAAATTGCCTGGTAGGAGTATTGGTTGCTCCACAACATTACAGCATCATTCATTTCAGTAGATTTATAGAAATAATGTGGAAAACAAAAATAGAGCTGCATCAAAGGTTTTTTTTTTGTTCTGAGGAGAGGGACTGCAACACAGTAATTTCTCCTCCTTTTTGGTGGCTATCATTGTGTGTGAGTGCATTCACGAGCATACTGGCTTCAAATCATACCTTCCTCTCATACCTTCATTTGTTTGAACTAAAAAAAAAAAAAAAAAAACCAACCACAAGAAAGAGGTAGCCAACACATGTGTGGGGGCAAAGTGCAGCACACCTCTTGCTTTTGTGCTCTACCAGAAGCAAAGACAGTACCACGTTTGCCCAAGTTGTTAGCTCCAAAAAGCACTACATTTCTCACCATGAGAATGGAGCAGCAGCTATTTTGTTTGGATTTTAGTGAGCAGCTCGCTAGAAAGATTCAAAGAAGGAGGAGTATGGGGAAAAAACAAATAAAAAAGGAAAATAATCCAATTCTCAATTACCTGAATAAAAACCAAAACAAACAAACAAACAAAAAAGAGAAAATAATCAAATTCTCAATTACCTGAACAAAAAAACCAAACAAAACAAACCAAAAATGTAATAATGTAACTTTCACCAATTTAATGTCAGTATTTAAAAGTGAATCAAATGAAAGCTGAACAGAGTGGAGCTAGAATTCATGTTTATTTGGACAGCTAAACTAAGCATCTATTTGGATTGCTGATTTCAATCATCCAGGAATCTTATTGTGCATGATCTTTTTTTCCCCCTGACTATTTTCACATTCAGACATTTTCTAGTACTCATTCCTGTGGTCTATAACTCTTACAAGATAGAGTTCTCTCCACAGTCAGAATGCAGTTGTTTCCCAATTTCTGGGAACTGTTTCCCTGATATTATATCTCTTGCTCTGGCTTACTATTTGGAACTAAACTTATTTGTATCTCAATTTAACCGTGCATAAAGTAGTTGTAAATGTGTTTATTTCTCATGAGGCTTGAAGAAGTTATTTCTTATATTTTCTCTCTCACTCACTTTTATTGTTCTTTCACTCTTACTTTATGTTTCCCTATCTGTCTTATAACCAGCCATTAGAGTGAAATCCATCCTCAATTGAGTCAACAGTAAACATCCTTGACTTTGTTATTTTATATATATATAATTATAATGTCTTTGGAAAAGACATTGTGTTTTCAGCAAGGCACTGATCTATGCCACTTACTTCTCCTGCAAGTGAGAAGGCCCTTAGCCAGCCAGCTTCCCTTCTACAGGAGGACTCATCCTCTCAAAAGAAAGATGTCCAAGTAATGTGGAAAGAATTTCCCTCAAGAGGTACTTATTTTTCTCCATTGTCTCTGGAGAGAATTCAGGCAACCATCCTAGATGAGGTGCCTATTTTTCAGAGTGATAAACTTAGTTGGAAAGAATAGGAAGAATTCATCTCACTTAGTCTAAGACTCCTAAGTTAGACTTTCAGTATGAACTAGTCATTCTAAATTCCTTTTTTATAAGTAAAGGAGAGATATAAGCACTTTTGCTTGTTCCTCAGGGCTGTTCATTTCATCCTAAAATGGCTTGTTAAAATAGGTCAGATGACTTCAGTCTTCCAAAACTGAGAGAGATGAATCTGACCTATTTGCTGAAAAGTACTCAGCACAAAAAGACTTTGATTTTAGTCATATCATCAATATAATGAAAATTATAAATAGCCACTCTAATATTTGGTGGAAGTTTTTAGAGGAGCACAAGAAATAACAACCTTGAATTATTCTCATTACCTGACTCATATGACAGCCTTTGATTTTCCACTGCTCCTTCATTTTACTTCCATCTATAGAGATTGGTTGTTTAGAGATTCTCAGTTCCTTTGTCATCTGCCATATTTTCATGCAACAAAACAAGCCTTGTAATTACTTTGGATATGATGGAAATGGAACACTTAGCTGCATACCTGTACTTCTGTGTCTGTTTCCCAATGTCTAGGTAGATGGGCTATTGTAACCTTGCACAAATATCTGCATAAGACAGATGTCCAGACGAAAAAAAAGAGGTGCATTTTTTGTGCTGGTAGAATAAACCATGGGATCTGTGCTAGTGTCTGGTTTTGTATATTTCAGTAGGGCAGTGTAAAATGTAGAACTTAGAAAATATTTTCTTTTTGTGTGCCAAAAGAAGGAGACTTCCTGTTCTTTTTAGATCCCTTTGGCAACTGTCAAGGCACTTCAGTCTCAAACTCTTGTCTAACCAGGATGTCTCCATCTCCCCAGATCTTATTATGTTACACTTACAGAGCTGAGGACAATATCTGTACTAGTTCAGAGCAATTCTGTGGAGAGTTATGGAAATTAGGAACAAACCCTTGACCTTAATCTTGGGTTTATTAATTTGGATGCACGAATTATGGACTGTTTACCGTAACATGTTGTTCCTTCAGAAGACTTTTATTTCCCATCCTGCAAAGTTAATTTTATAAATTTTATTCATTCATTCACTCATTCATTCATTCATTCAGTCATTCATTCACTCATTCATAACACTATTTGCAGGCATGAATTTTATTAAGAACATTTGTTTAACATCCATCAAGGAACTCAAACCTGGACTGAAACTCTTCTTTCTTAAGGCAAATGCTTCCTTCCCTGATGTTCTGCAGCCTAGTTATTTACTGTTTTCAGCTAGAGATTTGTTTTTTTGCCAGGCCCTGGAATAGTCAAGAGATGTGTTCAGTACTCAGATGCAAAGTGAGTGTCATCTTCATTGTTGCTAGTCTTAATAATTCCTACTAAAAATACCTTTGGCTTACCATCCAGCACAGCAATTTGTCATATCCGTTGAAAAGGTGGGAGACTAGATTTACCCAGATGAGCACATTATACAAAAAGAGACCAAAGAAATCTTTTGGGTTTAGTGTGATAGGATTTACTGCCATCCAACATTGTACATATACAAAGTATTGAACATTTACTGCAGTTCCTTAAAGGAGCTGTAGGCTTATATGTACAATGTTGCTTTATCATAAAGATGTTGTGCTACCTTGGAGACAAAACAACAGTCCTTTTGCCCAGCAATTTAAAATTCCACAGAGAAATCCAGCATGTAAGTGCAGCCATCATATATCCAGAAGAGATTGTGGATGGACAGAAGAAATAGGAAGGACTGGACAAACACCTGCTTTTTCCTGTCTTTTTAAAGCATCTCCAGAGCACGTGAAGGCAATGCATGCTGTATGATTGAGAACTATAAGCATCAGATCATGGATAATTTACCACCTATTCTCAAGACTCATTTCCCTTCCGGTGTTTTTTGTGTTGGTTGGAATACCTAGGCGTTACTTCAACATTGCTACTTCTACTCTGAAGGATAGAAACTGTCATTCCCAGAGAGATGGAGTTATGACTGTTCCTGACTGTGCAATCCCTTTCATACAGTCATTGTTATGGCACTGCAATGTTCACTTATTCTAGAGACTATTCATATTTCTGAAGGGGTGGTTAGGAACTTATCCCAGATTGTCTGTCTAGAGCCTGGATAATGTTGCCAAAGTCTGACACAGTAAAATAGTTTGTGTGAAATTTTAATTTCTCTGTTTCTCTGGTTGAGATTTTTTGGTTGTAGGGATTTGTATTTTTTCCTTTTATGTCTTTAAGAAAGGGATAAAAAGAAACAATCTGCTCATTAGGAGGAAAAAAAAAAAAGATTAAGGATATACTTTCTTTGTTCTTCAGCGATCCTGCCTATTTTTTCTGCTGAATGATTTTTCCTTCAACAGTGTAATGAATTTATCTTTCTCAGCTCTGCCTTTTAGGAAAAGAATAAACATTTCCCTTCTCCAAATGAAGAATGTCAAGGAGTGAATTTATTTTTTTCCCCACATGAATGACCCTGGCACTCAGATGTATGGAATTTCTTAGTGTTTTTTTTTATTATTTTTATTTTTCTGACTGAATGTGTGCCCTGTAGATCAGCGAATTGATTCAGCTGCGGTGTGTGTGTAGTCTACTTAGCAAATCCATTTTCTGTTTAATATTCTATATGTTTTAGCATCTGTGGGTCATCATTGAGAAAGGCAGCAGCTAAGCACAAAGATTTTCCAGTTGACTTCTGTTAACTTAGCAATATGCAGGTGAAATTCTGATTTGTTACATGGGATGTGGATCAAAAGAAATTCTCTTGGATCTATTGGAGCAATACCCTGCTTATACTAGTGCAATTTAATTGAAAATGGGGATATCCTTAAAAAAAACAGCAACCAAAGAACACAAAACTGTATTTTTTTTTCCTTAATGGCTCATTTTTTTGTTTCACACTCTGTTCATTCATGAGGTAACCTGCTTTAATATCAATATGAAAAACCCTTGTTGAAAATAAGGCTCTCTTGAGTGAGAGCTCGCACAGACAGTCACCCTGAGGTCACTTGTTGAAATCCAGCACAGATCAATAGCAATGATGCCTTTTTGGCAGACAAAAAAGCTCTTCAGTGGACTTCAGTCCAGGCCAGAACAGATAAGTTCCTCTGGAGAAGGGTTGAGTAGTCTGAACTCACCCTTCACTGAAGTAAATTGCTGAAGCAGAGGATGAGAAAGAAACATTTTGTGGATGAATCAAATCATTCACAATTTGAATTGTCAGTGCAGCACTTTTTCCCACCACTGACTTTAATTAAAATACTACCTTACACTCAGTTAGGAATTCTTTGTACAGCCTTGCTTATATCAAGAACCTGATTGTGCCCATCTTCTTATGGACACTGTGCTTATAACTGTTTTTTTTTGGTTTTTTTTGTTTTTTTTTTAATGAGAGGTGAATGAAATAACACTGTGACAGAAGGGAGAAAAAAATCTGAAGCTGAGTAAATTTTAAATTTTTCATAATTTTCCACTTATTTCCCACCAGTTGGTCAAATTTTCCTGTCTTTAATCTGATCTTCAAGGCTACATTGAAAGAGAAAATAAGAATGTAAAATCCAAGAACACATTAACCAGACATAAACATATTACTGTTTGAGATTTGGTGAGCTTAAAACAAACAAACAAACAAACAAACGAATAAAAAATCACCCCAAAGCCCCCAAAAGTTATTTCTTTGAAGGAAAAACAAACAAACAATATCAAAAAGCACAATGAAAAGAAAATCCAGAATTAGAAATGAAGGGAAAGTATTGTAAGGAACTATGAAAATACCCTTAAGTGTGTGAAAAAAACCCAAACAACAAAACGGTTTAAAAGTGAACCTGTCTGAATATGACATATTTGCATATAGTTCTTTGCCTAGTCTCAAAATCTGGTCCTTCTCTTTCATCCCTCATATAAAGGTTTTCTTTCCAGAATCACCCTCCCCATATCAAGAAATTGCATTAATAAACCAGAACAAGACTATATAGAAACATGATCTTACCTATGTCTTTAAGAGTACTATGCACATGGACTGTAACACATCTATGGGTCAAAATCTGCAGTGTGAAAAAAAAACCAAAAACAAAAACAAAGGAACTTAACACTTTCTAGGTAAGCATTTTTTAAAAACAAAACCAAAACCAAAATAAAACAGACTAATTAACAAGAATAATGCTAGAAAGATGTGCACTGCAGATACCCTAGCTGTGATACCTCTCAGGAGTATAAATATTTTTCTACATTTACTTTGGGAAGATTAAATATCTCTGGTGCCACAGCTACACCAGTTCTGATAAATTAAATAATAATGGGGAATATTTCTGAATTCCAGAAGTCAATTGGTTGTAAAGCTAAATTTTAATTTAAGTGGTTCCCAACACCCTTTTGAACCACCTGACTTGAGATATCCCGATTTTCAGATTTTTTTTTTGTGTTTAGCACAAGCCAGGGACCAGTTTAAACACATCCACCTTCTTTTGAAGGTGAAAAGCATTTAATAATATGGACATAGCCTTTTCCGTGCCAGTTGGCCTCAGTGCCAGAAAACAGTGTTGGGCACATTTAAGCTGACAATTTCTCTGTTTATTTTCAGCTCCATCTGCTTGCAGATCCAGAAACATTTATTGTCTCCCATTTCTAACAAATCAAAGAATCATGAAGTACTTTGTACTGTAGAGATTGCTGGAAATCATCTTGCCTTTCACTCAGAGAAGGGTTAGGTTAAGGTATTCAGGACTCTGTTTGCACAAACTTTGTGTGCTTGTTTTGCATGGTCTGGTTTTTGGCAGCAGAGGGGTCACAGACACGGCTTCTGTGAGAAGCTGCTGGAAGCTTCCACCATGTCCAGCAGAGCCAATCCCTGATGTCTCTGAAGATGGACATGCTGCTGGCCAAGCCTGGGCCAGGTAGAGATGGTGGTTGCACCTCTGTGATAATATATTTTAAGAAGAAAATTGAAACAAAGTTTAACACAGTTTTTTTCTAGCCTGAGAATGAGGAGGAGCTGAGAACATGCGAGGGGAACAACATGGAGACACCAAGGTCAGTGGAGAAGGTGGGGGAGGAGGTGCTCCAGGCACCAGAGCTGACAATCTTCTCAGACTGTGGTGAAGACCATGGTGAAGCAGGTTGTTCCCCTGCAGCCCATGAGATCCATGGGGATCCAGAAATCCACCCACAGCCAGTGGGGAGGTTCCTCTCACCAGAGCGGGTGGATACCTGGAGGAAGCTGTGGTCCAGTGGGAGTCCCAGTGGGGAGAGAGGCCTTACTCTCAAGATGGAGCAGCCTGTCCTTGGAGGACTGCACTCCATGGATGAGTGACCCATGCTGCAGCAGTTTGGGAGGACGGTCTGCCCATTGGAAGAACTCAGGTTGCAGCAGTTTTGGGAGGACTGCTGCTTGTGAGATTGGACCATGTTGGACAAGTTACAGAGAACTGTCTCCTGTGAGAAGGAACCCCATGATGCGGCAGGGGAAGGACTTCTCTCCCTGAGCTGTGGAAGAAAATCCTGGTGATGAAGTGACTAAAACCCCCATGCCCTGTCTCCCTACACTGTTTGTGGGAAGGAGGGAGGGGTTGGGGGGAAAGGGTATTTTTAAGGGCTTATTTTCTTTCTCATTATCCTCCTTTGACTTTGTTAGTAATAAATTTACTTTGTAACTCTAAGCTGAGCCTGTTTTGCCTTCGGAGTGTTTTCTCCTGGCCCTTATCTCAACTCATGACCCCTTTGTTAATTTTTTTCTCTCCTCTGCCCAGCTGTGGCAGGGGAGAGCGAGTGAGTGGCTGTTGTGGGTGCCTGGCGTTTGGCCAGCGTCAAACCATGACATTTTGAGTGTCATTAAAGGAGAGAGATCCCACAATACCTTTGCAAACATTTTCCAGTGTTTGACCATCATGGTTTCATGAGAGCTGGCCTGGACAGCAAAGATGAAGGCAAGGACGTTATTCAGTATCTCTGTTCCAAAGATCCCCTTTCCACTGAGAAGCAGCTCCACGTTTTTCCTAGAATTCGTGTTTTTATTGATCTATTTGAAAAAAAAAATATGCTTCACATTTCTCTCAGCTTTCACTGAAAAGCATGGGGCATTTACAGGGGATTATTCAGAACTCAGGAAGGCAGCAGCAAGCTGATGACCAATGCTGGCACTGCACTGTTCTTCAAATACTCCTTCTACCTTACCTGTCAGCTTAATTTCTTTGTTGACAGCTGTAGGTGTGAAGATTCTGGTGCTTTCTGGTGTAAGCAAAACAGTGGGACTGTAGTCATTTCAGTATCTTTGGTAATCTTTTGCCCTGAGCAACTACTTTGCTTACGCTTTGAGTCAGTCTCACACTTCTTTCTTTAACAAATACATTTGCTTTTCTTAAAGCTCTTTGAAAGTAAGTTATTTGCTGATGTTTCTGAGTGTATGTGTACAGAAAACCACTGAATAATGTAATGAGATAAAAGAAAGCAAATAGGGCATTTGTAAGTCTTTGCCAATACAGGGAGAGGAAAATAGAGTGTAGAGAGCATAATCTGCTAAACATGACAAGGGAAAAAAGCAGGCAATTAGAGTGAAGAGTTATATATTCTGTAATGTGTGTGCATCCATATGGAGAAAAAAATTGTGTGTAAGTATGTGCATATACAGCAATAAGCATATATACAAATGCAAACACAAACATACACACGATGAATTTCTAATTAAGATGAGAACAACATTCAAGCCTAGACTCAAAAGTTATCAGAGGCCTTGCAGAGATTCCCCCTGGAGTTTCTGAGAGCTCGGTTTAGTAGCCAGTAATTTTCAATTTCTTAGATAATGTGTAGGACCATGGTGCTGATTAGCCCTTAAATCACACTCTCCCTGGAAAAGCAAAGTCTTTAATTTCTTTAATG
Organism: Entomyzon cyanotis; assembly: GCA_024500445.1. Classification (NCBI taxonomy): domain Eukaryota; kingdom Metazoa; phylum Chordata; class Aves; order Passeriformes; family Meliphagidae; genus Entomyzon; species Entomyzon cyanotis. Next base: position 46,858,727 of record JAKEPQ010001021.1, on the reverse strand, counting down.
GCTAAAAACAGTCTCTGCTTTTCTCTTTTTCACCTTCAGAAGCTCTTGGTTAATTGCGATCTGGACATGGTATTTATTTTTGGGTGCTGAGGATAAGCAAGGGTAGCCCTGTTGAAGAAAAATGCAGGGGGGTCTCATATTTGGGGAATTGGTTTCTTTAGCAGAGAAATGATACATCATTTTAATTCCTGCATTTCTAAAGTGATGCCTAGGGTTTTTAATCTCGAGTCTCCCTTTGACATTAATGGGAGTCATGTTGCTGAAATGAGCACGTGATGCTTTGATAATTGAAAGGGAGCATGTGTGATAGAATCATAGGCACTGGAGAGGTAAAATACCTGTTCCACTAGGAGATCTTGCCAGTTTTCCTTCTAACTCAGGAAATTAAGAGATTTACAGCTTGTTTATTAATGTACTTTAGTCCATCTATAAATGAGCCAGTATAGTTGCTTTCACAGGGAGATTTCTGCACAGGATAAACAGACTTTATCAATTGGAAATGTTCTCTTCCGTAATCTCATTCCATTCTTTGTTATTCTTTTTGTGACCTGTGAGTAACTGCTCTCACACCACATATTTTACAACAGTTTGTATGTTTTCAGAGGGTTACCCTGCTTTCCCCTGGGCTCTATTTTGTTGATTTGGCTATTTTAATCTACTGACTTCATAAGTCAAGCCTGAAAGTCCCTGCAGGGATTTTGCTTATTCCTTTTTCACTGAATACTCTAGACTCTTTGGGTATTTCTCAAAGACTAAAAGAAAAACTTTTAGCTCTGGTATGAGGAATCCATTAAAAATACCAGGTGGAGTAAGACAGTGCAAAGGGGTCTCAGAGATGATCTGATGACCATATTGGGGTATGGAGGTGTTTATTTCCTGGGTTTATTAAGTCTATAAAATCCATGGAAATAGTGTGCACATACTTCTAAAAAATTTCCTTTTTATTTCCAACAAGTAGTTCAGAAAGTAACATCAAATGTTTTTGGACAAGATAAGGTCCTTGACCCCTTCAGAGTCCATTACTGTGTATAGTGCAAGAACAAAGGAACTGAGAATTAAGATCCTGTGGTTTAAATATTGCCTGTATTGTCTGCTGGTTTATCAGTTTACTCAGTTCTCAACCCTGCCTAATGTGAGGGCATGGCAATTTCTCATCAGTAAAACAAAACATCGTTATATATATTTACCTTCCCCATTCATCCTCTGAAAAAATCTTGTACATATTTAAGTGGGAAGAAGGAAGAAAAATGATGATAATATACTCTTTTACGGTTTGTACAAGGCAAAACAAAAAGAATTTACTGCAGCAACATTTCTGCAGTTCACAGCGTAGAAAAGACAACAGGGACTTCAGAAAGAAAAGAAAAGAAAAAAATCACAATCAAAATTTGAGCATGTATTTTTAAAGCACAGCAAAAGTATCTAAGGAAATTAATTGGGTAAAGTAGTCATTAAAGCACAGTTGAGGTCGCCACCACAAATCATTTAAAATCAAAAGCAAAACTTTCAGTCTTTTTATGTTCATTTTCTCATGCACCCTGTGAAGAGCATTTTCTGGTTGCTGCTTTGTCATATTTGCATCAAAAGGCCGTGGAAGTATCTAAAGCATCATGGCAGTGTAAGCTGAAATAGAGACATTTTGCATGAAAAAACTGAGAATTTTCATATCCTTCTTCCAGTCAATTATTAAGCAGCCCAACAGTCCTGTGAGCCTGATGGGAACAATACATCCTTGCTTTACAGTTAGGGGCATTCAGGTGTTAAGAGGACAGGCTATTGTGAGAGAAAAAGCAGGAATGGGTATAATTAACTTGTCTAGAACTAATCTCAGAATACAGATTCAGAATAACAGTATTTTTCCTAAGTACCAGCAGTCTACCAGGAGGCCACGTTATGATCCTGAATATTCCCCGTATTTCACCCTGGAAATATGCTTGTAGCTCTTTCTCAAGTTGTAGTACGTCCAAAAGCTGTGTGGGCATGCACACCATCATTAATTTCTGCATGTTAACTGCTGGTGTCTTCCTTAGCAGCAAAATGCAGCCACTGATAGTGGAACCATCCAGCTTTTAGAAAGAGCACTGAGTAAGACATACTTTCCAAAACAAAAGCAGGAGGTTTGGCTTCATGTCCCTTTTTGTTTCAAAGAATTCAAAACTTCATCTCCTGTTTCTCTTGCAAGTTTCCTACCAACCATACCCTCCAGGCTACAGGGATCAAAGAGAGAGGAGGGTGGTGGAACACATTTTGGCCTCAGAATGAGTTGTTCTTCAGATAAGAAAACAAGTAATGAATCCAGGATGAGAGGAATGGGATTTCAAACAGTTTGGTCATACAGTTAGGAGAGGGAACTATGTACTAGAAGCTGCTCCTCAAGTATTTCCCTCTGGATGTATAAGCATAAGTAAGCAGAAAAAAATGTACTCAAGTTTTCTAGACAAGAAGGTTGTTTACTGTGCATGTCTAACATGTAATTTGTTTAGTCTTAGAAGAATTCGAGGCACAAGCGCCCTTTCCAGCATATCTTAACCATTACTCACCATCCCCAAGCTACATCTTGCTCCTCTTCCATGCTATATTTCTTGTTTCCTCTCTGAACATGAGACAGAGGACTTCACAGGAAGTATTCTTGATGGTGTAAGATAAGGACTTCAGCAGGTTTTTTTACGGCAAATCTTTGCTACAAAAACCCTACTGTCTTGTACTGTTTGAATTAAAGAAATTACTCAGTTTACTTCTAGTTCCTGCATGGGCAGAAGTGCTTAGATTCTCACAAATGAGTGTTTCCTATGATCTATTTCTAATATTCTAATATTCTAATCAGCATGCAAGGGCTAGGCCATCCCAAAGGTTACGCACATCACTTCCTTCCACTGAATTAATCAACTGTCATAAGCACACAGGCCTTATTTCCTGTGTCTAAGGTGTTTGGAACTGTCTCTTCACAGTCAGAATAACATATAAAATGTTTATGAAGATTGGTCTGTCCCTAGTGAAAACACTGGACCAGCTTATGGAAGTTTTAGCCTAAATAATTTCGTTCAGTGTGATGGGAAAACTGAGGAAAAAAAAGAGGTAGAGCTGTGGTTAGACCTTAGCCATTGATTCCCAGTCCTCCCTGACATAAAAACTACTGAGAACAGAAGTGGTTCTGGTACCACAATGACAGAACATGCAATCCATAGACTGCATAATACTTTTCTTTTATAGCTGTGTCAATGCAATTTTCTTTTGGTGATGTTTTGAAGATTTCACGTTAAATATGAGGCTCTGAACACCTCTAGTACTGAAGCTTTAGCTCAGTAAAAATAATAGCATGAAAACATCAAGTCCATTCTCTTGAGTTTTCATGGTCTATTTCTTTGCTTGCAGCAAACTTGGATAAAAGTATTTACCTCTTAAATGTTTACCTAATACAGTATGAAGGGTTGACCTTAAATGGTCTTTACACCTCATAGACCATAAAAATAAAATTTTGACTGAGCCATTTTTATTCCTACGAAACCAATGTCTGTAGAAAACTATGTTTTTTCCAACTCTTATCTTAGAGAATACAAGTAATATCATCTTGTGCAATTACTATCATGTGCAGACATCAATTGTCACTTTTCAACTTAACTTTAAAGTCACAGGCATCAGTCCTGGTAGGAAGGAGGAAAGACTGAAATTACTTGACAATGTCTTCTTGTATTCACTGCTGGAGTTGGTTAGCAAGACCTGGATCCTTCTGTTTCTTTACCTTGTGGCTTCTGTGAGGGCAGTTTTTCTCCCCTTCCTTGCCCTCACAAGAATTCAAATTAATTACAGAGCCAATCTCTTACAAATAGCATTTCAAATATAACAATTGCATTTTTCCCTCTCCTTCGAAGTTAAGCTCTATATTAAAATGCTGTCCATCCCTCAAATCACAGAACCACACTGGGACAAGGACTGCAGCCCGTGAGTAATCCATGCCAGGGAAAGAACAGCCTAAAGGACTGCATCCGTGCACCACTCTATTCTTTCAAGAAATGCATGTTTTCTAACTCACCTGACTTTGCAACTTTCCTCTTTCTCTTCTTTTGGCTTTTTCAGAATAGCCAGGTGTTTCTAATGAACAACAAACCTGTATATATACTTTATATATGTATTAAATCTTACACACACATATATATCTATTTGTAAAGCAAAAAAATTATGTTATATTCATATAATGGGATGGTCGCTTCACTTAGGATTTATGATGAGAATCCACTATTGAGAGAAAAAATGCTTTTCAAGTGCATTGCATTTTTTCTCTCTTTCATGGCTGGTCCTTTGATCTCCTCTTTTCATGTTTCTGGAGTTTTTTGCTTTGTTTTGTTCTGTTTTGTTTTATTTTTTCTTCCCCTTTCAACCTGAAGCATAAATGATGAATACTGATGTGACAGAGTTTGGTCCTGTTCAAAAACTGAGAGCATGGGCACACAAGCCTGTGCCTGTTGTTTATAATCTGCAGGTCAGGAAATGTAAGATATTAAATTATATTTTTGAGGGGAGAGTCATGCTTTGTGACCACTAGATCCAGGTTAAATAACTTCTGCAATGCTCCCAATTTTAATACAAGTCACTGTGAGACTTGTTGCCAGTGGCTTTTCCTGATATTGAAATCGATTCACTTTTTTTTGGAAAAAAAAATTACCAGATATAGATAATTTAAAAGGGTTTGAGAACTTCCTCAGATTTATAGCTCAGCTGGACTGATATTACTCATTTTATTTTCTCCTGAGATAGTTGATTTTGTCTGTCTGTCTACCTGCACAGGGATATATAATGAAGTAACTGAGGAATCTGTTCATTTTTAGAGATAACCCTCTCAAAATCTTAATAGTGAACAATCTTGAAGAACAACCTTGTTTATGAAAATGTACTAAATTTTGAGGATCAGCTCAAGCCATATTCAGACTGAATTTCTGTGTCCTTGCTGAAGCAGATCTAAGGTTTGCCTAAGGTATTTACAGGGCATTGAAGCTGCAGAGCCTAAACTGACAGGATATGGCTGCAGCAGATTACTCTATTGTATGTTTTTCGAACTGGGAGATTGCTTGCCTGTAAAAAAGCAGCTGATTACAAAGGAAACAACATGATAAATGCTTCAGGACATTAAAAATCAGGTAAGAAAAGATATCCTACTGGGCTCTTCACTTCCAGATTGTAATAAAATTGGGTAAACTATTCACCGTGACTAATTTATTCAAAAGTTGCCCCTTCATGAGCTCATGAATTTATATTCAAACAGATTTGGATTTCTACAAATTTGTTGCTCAATGTCACAATTACTGAAATAGCTGCACTTTTAATCCTTTTTTGGGTACTTTCCCTTTACACATTCTTTGATTCTTATTTTGTGCATGGGGCTTTGAGAGAAGAAGAATTACAAGAAACTATTGTCATGGAGTACTGATGATGGGTCTTTATAAGATTATTCTTTCACAGCTGTCCTGCTGAATATAAATACTCTGCAGTAAACAAAAATTTAGGTAACACTATGAGATGGTATACTAAATTACATTATAGTAATCTGTTCAGGAGGGCACATTTTGGGAGCAGAATCACCAAATTCTCACTTTCAGTTTAGATTTTGTCTGTAAAATGTTGCTTATGTTCTATAATGTACTGATTTATCTGAATGAATTGAGGGCCACACGACTCTCTTACTTAAGAACTAGGTCTCAGAGAACGCACTAAAGCCTCCTGCGGTAACTAGTATATAATTTTAAAGTAGGATAAAATCCTAGTAAGAAAACCTTTGGAGCATTTCGTGCTGTGAACACAAATGTGCCTTATTAACCTTATGACTCAAAGACAGGGCAGACTGATGGGAGACCCTTAACAGCTCAGGCATCTGGACCCAGAGCAGCTCCAGTTTGAGGATGGGTGGCCTGATTTATGAAAGGTTCCACAAGAGAGAGTATAAGCTGTTTCCTTAAAAGATTCAATACCTGAGGTGGCACATGGTAGTAAAGTACGACCACCACGCAAGGAGTCACTTGAATCTGATATACTGTAAACACAGTAAAAACTTTTTCAGTTTGCCCTGCTATCCTATATGCATTTGAAAGAAAAGCTCATGGATTCTACATTTTTGCAGCTGGGTGTTGAGGCCTAAGGCTCACAAAGCATCTCTAATTTTTTTTCTTTAACACTGGCTTGACTCTGAATTCTCCATCCACTCCACCCACCAGTTATTTTCAGCTCCTCAGGAACATAATGATAGTCTACAAAAGTACCTGGACCAACTTAAGGACGGTCTGAAAAGGACATTTCTGTGAAAGGCCTCTCTATATTGTGGAGAGTGTACCAAGATGTGTGTATCAGAAATTCCTCCATCACCTTCCCAAATGATTTCCTGAAAGTCTAGATATTAAATTACTTTGCTGCATACATATAAACAAACAAAACATCAAAATAAACAGGTCATAGCATAATATTTATAAATTATTAGAAGAAACTTTAAATCCATGACACTCAGAGTTACTGGATAAGTAGTTTATGTAAATACTTTGCAGTCGATGGAGAGCTCATACATTAATATCAACGATTATTATGCAAATATTCTCTTTCTTACTAATTTAATATCAACACTAATTGTCCACTTAGACTGTTTATTATTTGTTTTGCTTCTTGGATGGCAAACATGGGGGGAAATCAAGTAGTCTGTGAGATCATAATCAGATTTCTATTAACATTGACTTCATAATTGCTGGGATATCCCTTACAATCAAAATCTCCAGCTAAATGAAAAGCAAAGAATATGATTAAAAAAGGGTCATGAGGCTATGTAGATAAGTCAATCATGACTGACATCAAGTTTTCTTTGTCTTACATCATTTCCAAACCAGGAGTCTTTGTCTCAAGGGCACAGTTACTTCATAGCTGTGACAATCTACATGCAAATAATTGAGGATTAATTGCAGATACCCACAGAGTGTAGATACATTTTCACACAACTATTTGCTTTATCTCATTCTTAGAAGGACCTTGTCGACTTTGTTTTGTGAACAGACGGATTTATCTGTACTGTACAAAAAAGTGTGTAGTGTGTACCTGAATGAATACTTAGAATGTTTCTATTTCTGTCTCCCACAGCTGGTTCATTTTCAGCCCATTCTGGCAGTGAAAGAGGGACATAAGCATATGACGCGTGGTTGGCAGGTCTGTAAAATGTTCTGCTCACTGCAAATATAAAAATCATCCTTTGACAGCATCCACACAGGAAGCACTGTAAACTCCCTGCTTAAATTGGTGATGGTGGAGGGAAGAGGAGAGAAGAAAAGAAATGAGAAATAAAGAGAGCAGGACTTAATAATTATTTAATAAAAATTCAGGATAAAGGTTGAGGAATACACTACTACCGGGTGTAAATGAAGGAAAACTTAAGCGCTGCTATTGGTGCTGTATTTTTTGAGTGGGTAAGTGAAGAACTGGTTTTCAAGGGGGTTTATAGTTTAACTGCTACCTTTCATTGGCCCTAAACAACTGTTGAACTTCTTTATCCAGAGATATGTGTTGTCTCTCTTTTTTTTTTTTTTTTTTTTTTTTAAGATAAATGATAAGAACTGACACAGAAAATTTTATGTTTACACACTAAAGATATATTTTATACTCTGTTGCTGAAGGAATTGCCAGCAGGAAAGTATTATTTATTGACAAGTTATTTAAAATGTCCTGTGTACTATTTTCTGACAATTTTCTGTTCGTGCTTTTTAACACAAACGTACCTTTCCCCCAAAGATGTAATTCATGACTTTACCTCTCAATATTCAGCTTTCTAGTGTAGTTATATGATAGCAACAGCTGTAAAACACACAGGATAAGTAAAGTAAGTAAACAAGTTAAGGAAAAAAAAAGAAGGAAGGAAGGAAGGAAGGAAGGAAGGAAGGAAGGAAGGAAGGAAGGAAGGGAGGGAGGAAGGGAGGAAGTCAATCAATATGAAAGGAAGAGAATGAGAGCCAAATATCAGTTTGGAGTGTAGTACTGCGACAACGTGACTAAAGCATCTTCCATGATGAAATTCTCTCTCTTGTGTTAATCCATCTCCTGCACATTATGATGCCAAGCTGGATGAGAACATCTGGGGTTTGTGGTAAAATAAAGCACCAATAACATACCAAGGTTCTGTTTTGGGTAAATTCAAGGTTAGTTATGGGTAAATTTACCTCCTGAAAATGTATTCACACTTAGACCAGATCTCTCATTATGCCATCTCTTTGGATTGAACCGTTGTTTGTACTGCTGCAAGCCAGGGAGAATCAGTTCACTTGTCCTTTTTCTTTAGGGAGGGGATTTTTTATGAACTTAATTTGAACCAAATATGTGCAAGGAGCAGTTTCTTTCCTGTAATGACATAATCAGTGGGTAGTTCTCACACAAACCATGTCATATGTCACTCCAGTTGCTATGCCGTTCAAAATTTTACTTGCTGTCATTGTTTTATCAGAATCTATTATAACATCTTAAGAAAAAGACAACTTAGGAAAATCTTTGTGCATGTCTCATTCCAGTCCACAGGAAATCCCAAACTAATTCACAGTCTATTGAGTTTTCAGTTAAAAAACGTGGTGGGAGCCAGTGTTCAGCAAATGCAGGAGGCAGAATTCTAGCCAAAATAGAAAGCTTGTCATATTCAAGCTCAGGATGGGTTCCTTGAAAGAAAACAATTAGAATTCAAAAGGTTGACGCAATTAGGCCAATTTCTGATTTCTATAACTCACAACTGGACATGAAGGCTGGAGAGGGAAAAGGAGCACAGGAATCATGATGGAATCAAAACAAAGGGACTGAAAAGTTAACCACACTGAAATGGTTTTCTTGATCTTGAAAGGCATTCAGTGCTGGCAATTGTGCAATTTAGAAAATTGGTTCAATTAAAGCAGCAGCTTCTTACATTTAAAGCTGGGAGCTAGCGAGTGGGGCAAGAGCTGGATGTAGCAGAAATCAAAGGAGAGTCATCAGAGTTGTAAGCATAAGATCCAGGATAGTAATTTTATGCTGGAAGGAGAGTTTGAGAGCTCATATGTATCTCCTAAGTGGAGCTAGACTAGATGCAGTTGAGGATTGAAGAAATCATTTGGATTTGTCACTTAAGAAGACGAGAGACCTCACAGCAGATCACTAGTTAGATAATCCTTGAGTCAGAATGATGTGACCTCTTACATCCTTAGCACAGTATGTTTGAGAGGAGTAAATCCACTTCCCCACAGTACTCTAGGAATTAACACTGCTGATGTGTATATGTATCCATTTAAAACAAAAAAATGCCTTTGCACCAAATAGTTTTCATATTTATTTTCATTTGTAATGGTAAATTTGAACTTAAATTTTTAATTAGGTAAATTGACTTTTTTTTTTTTCCAGAATTCAATAATGTTTGGATATATTCTGTCTAAAATAATGAAGTCATACTATGATAATAATCATGATAGAAAAAAAAATATTTGAGAGGTTCCTGTTATCTGGCAACAAGTTCCATCCAGTGGATGTAAACTTAATTGCAATATATTTTCTTAATGGTATGGCCTAATTGGGACTCAAAGATATGGTATCTTTCGAATGTTGCCTTCCTTTAATAAAGTGTTTGTAGTCTGCTTTATTTGAAGCACCTTTAAATGATTAGCTTTATGTATGAGTAATGATTTTTCTGAATATTTAATCAAGACTTGAAGAGAAGTATTGGCAGGAAATCATAAAAATTAGCATCAGAAATGACCTGTTGGGTCATCAGGCATTTTTTCCCCTTCATTTCCAGTCACAGAAGAGTGGAGATGTTTTCCCTACAGTACATTTTTCAGCGTTTAGTCCATTCTTTAGAATTTGAGCATTTAATTTTGAAAGAATGGCTGGAAAAGGGAAGCACGCTGGAACCAAGTTTCCTTCTCACCACCACCAGTAAATTAAAAAGCTCATCACCACTGAAATCAATGCAATTGTTACTTGTTTCTATTAATGTGAAAATTGGAGTGCAAATTCCAGGCAAAATCACCACTGGTCTGAATCATCCTTTTGTGTTGTCTATTTCCTTTGGTGATAAAGGGAGACTCCAGTAACTACTTTCCTAACGTCGATTTACTGTTCTTATGTTAATTCACATTACTTAATCTGATCATTCATACACATGCAGTCTTTAACACTTCACTCAGTCACTCACCTGTAATTATTACGATTCATCCAAACTGTACCAACAGCATGAGAGCAATAGTTGTAACTAGCAAGTTGTAAGTACTTCAGGAAGGAACAAAAGGTGAGGATGGTGACATGGTGACAGCAGCTGCTTCTGCTGATGCTCAGAATGTTCTGCAGTTGCAAGGACCCATGGAAGGGAGGAAATGACAGGAATGGACACAAAATGAGGCACTGTCACTATCCAGTGATCTCACATTATACAGAGTACTATGACTCCAAACATTTTTATCTTTTCATTACCAATTTCTGTTTCAGAAGTGTGCTTTCTTTATTTCCTGTTTCTCACCATCTCCATTCTCTTTTTTCCTTTGTTTTCCATTTATTTTCTTTTTTTTCTTTCTTTCTTTTTTTTTTTTTTTAACCAGGAAGGATGTTAAAAAGGTACTTGACCCTAAAACATAATTGCACTGATATTTCAAACCATTATACTACTTCTGCTGCATCCACACTAGCTGCCAGCCATGAATAAAACACTGACACACTGAGGCAACTTTAAAACCAAGTATATATCACCCAAACTCAAACTGTCATGCACCTTTTATTGTAGTTTATTTTTTCCCCTGTTATTGCTCATTACCAAAGCATGTGTACATGTAAGCAGAATCTTTCTTTTCCTTTATCAGCCTGCACGTTTCTTATATCAGCCTGTAACTCGATTCATGAGTTATGCCAGAGACTGACTTTAGTGATATCCCTATGCTTTTTTATTAGGAGGGTTGCAAGAGGCCTGAACCAATCAAGACCAATCCCTTAAAAGATTGGGAAGAACGGACCTTGTATAAATACGTTACAAATTGAAAAGGCAAGGGAGGGACAGAGCATAGAGAGTAATAAAGCTGGTTTTTCACAAGGAGAATTCAAAGGCTGATAGATACAGAGATACATATACTGGAAGTCACAGGATGGGCCAAATACCTAAACAAGCGTGCAGTGTCAGAAATGCCTGATATACAAGTTACCCACAAAGGAACTGGCAAATATGACACAATGTTTCTGAGGTGTCCATATTCTTCTGGAGCTGTAGCTGAACATTAACAGCTTTACTGGATGTGTAAAATATCAGTGAGTGCCTGTGTATGTGAAAGTGTACTGCTCTTTTTTTTTGACTTTTAAGTAAATTTCTTTCTATTTGTGAAGATTATTAAACCCTGTCTTATGTCTCAAGTAATGCAAAATAAAAACATTAACTAGATGACAATTTCAAGCCTTTAACTTTTAGTTTCCAGCTTATCCCTTGAATCTTTTATTCAGAATACACCATGATCATGATTAAAGTACATATGGGGGCCTGCACTCATCTTTACTTTCTTTGGAGATCACAGAACCACAGAATGGGTCAGTCTGGAGAGGACCACAGTGGTGCCTCTGGTCCAACCTCTCTGCTCAAGCAGGTCCATCTCAGAGCACAGGATTGTGTCCAGAGAGCTCTGGAATATCTCCACACTCTCTGTGGACAATCTGTTCCATCACTGTCACTTTACACTAAAGAAATTCTTCCTCATATTCAGGTCGAAGTTCTGTATACCAGTTTCTTCCCATTCCCTCTTCTATGGATTGGCATCACTGACCAGAGCCTGGTTCACCCTTTTGAAACCCCCCTTTAGATATTTATAAGCATTGAAGAGGTCCCCTCTCAGTGGTCTTTTCTCAAGTCTGAGAAGACTCAGCTCCCTCAGACTTTCTTCATAGGAGAGATGATCATCAGAGTAGTCCCTTGATCAACTTTGTTGCCTTCCACTGGACTCACCCCAGGAGCTCCATGTTCCTCTTGTCCTGAGGAGCCCAGAGCAGGACACAGCACTGCAGATGTGCCTCACAGGGCTGAGCAGAGGGCCAGGATCCCTTCCTTGAGCTGCTGGCACCCAGGATCCCACTGGCCTTCTTGTCCCCAGGCACTGCTGGCTCATGGACAGCCTGGTGTACAGCAGCACCCCCAGATCCTTCTCCTCAGAGCTGCTCCAGCAGCTCAGCCCCTGCTGGAGCTTGGGGCTGTTCGTCTCCAAGTGCAGGACTTGCATTTGCTCTGCTGAATATCATTGGTTTTCAGTATGTTAATTTTCAACAATGTCAAATAAGACAGATAAAAAAGGGAAGCATTGTTAGACCATGTTTTACATAGTCTTTAAATTATAAAAAAGAAGAAAGAAAATAGATGAACCAAAGAAGAAAAAATATATTACCAGAATGCCTTTCCTTCAAGCATGTGGGAGTTATGAAGACTCTGGATTCAGTCTTCACATTTTCTTCCCTCTGAAAACGCCAAGCAGATGAAGGATGAATCTCCCAAATGATGTATTTTAATTTGAGAGTAGATAAAAGAGTGATACAGATCACTCATCTGTAGTGTGGTTGGGACCAACTTCCCTAAGGAACCTTTATTTTTACCTCTTTTACTTTTTACCTTAATTCTGCATGACATTTTGAAAAGGCATCTCTTCAGTTTGATGATTTTGTGGGCCAAGTGTCTTACCTCAGATTGAACCTAAACAATTGCTTTCCCTAGGGGGAAAAAAATAAAATATATGTAAGTAGTTAGTGTTATTCTTTGCTCTCAACTGTCACTGCAAATATACCTCACTTTACATGCAACCAGAAGACAGTCGATGATCCTTGCATCAGTGTCAGGTCTTTTTCATAAATCAGACAGCAGGAGGTGGTCCAAAAGTCAAATTCTGAGTACTCTCCTGGGGTCTTAATAGGTTACCTTTGAATTGGAGCAAGCCCTCATGGGTCCCAGGCTGTTTGAACTCCATAACTGGGTCTTTCACATAAGTAGCTATCAAGCCAATGGGTCTTCTGGGTTCTTACTTAATATGCTTAGAGGTTTTGCTATTAGAATAAATGCCAGTTCTTTTTGTTACTGCATTCCTCAGGCTTTTGGAGTGTAGTTTTAAGCACTCTAAATGCCACCAGTACTCATTATCCCACCTCCCATTCCCCAGTGGAATTCTTAAGTGACAAGAAGCTGGAAAAATACAGATGGCATAATTATATATTTTGCAGTTGATTAATCACCACAAAACATTAATCACATTTGGTATAACAATACCTAATCAAATTCTTTATAGTAGAAATTAAGTTTCCTTCTGATAGGGAACGGATTCCTTTAGGATATTGACAAGGCTTTTCAGCATCTGTTTTGCACCAATTCCACATCTGCATTTGATTTAATCAGCTTTAGGGCTCTACGAAAACAAAATGGCTTTAAGGTTTGTTTCATGTTTCCAAGTGCACATGTTAACAATAGCAGAAGTGCAAATAGAGATGTATCTACTGTGACAAACTACTCTTTGAATGCTACATTTTCTCATTTTCTGCCTTCGGTGGATCTCTTCTCTTTTTAAGTTAGTTTGTTGAACAGAAAATTTCTTTTGAAATAATTCAAGTTGTTAATATTTTGATAGAAGAAAGGAAGTCAAGATAGAACACAAACAAATCAACTGCAGATAGCTTATCACAACTGTCAGCATCAAAGGCATGAGAATTTTTGTTGGCCCAGTGGTCAAGGCATGATGCTGTGGCCAGTCATATCAGATATATTTACCACCTCACTGTCTTTGACTCCCCAGTCTCCATGGTTTGTCACATGCAGCTCTCCTGCCAAGGAACGAATTGGTTTGGCATTGGTTCAAAGCTATGACTCTGTGGCACAGACCCACAGATTCTATGTTGTCCCAGGCTATGCTAAAACTGGTTTCAGCTCTTCAGATGTGGGTGATGGAGGCCACGGCTTTTACTTCCAAAAGTGTGCTTTACCAGCCATGTTATGGAACAGCCAGAGGCCAGGACATGTTCCATCGCTGCTGCTAAATCTGGGTTATTGTGCAGTAAAGCAACGTAAAATGTGTAAACCAGAGGCAGAATAATCAAGCAAGATTGAATTGCCAACTACTAAGGGATGCTCTCTCTTAGGTAATACATGTAAACATAACTAAAAAACAGGAAGATAACTTCATAAGTTTAACTCACTCTGGTAAACATTGGTGTTTTAGTCCAACATAATCTATATGCCTTTCTGGTATATTAAATAATCTAGCTGCTGCATGCAGGTTAGAGAAACCTTTCTGTTCAGGCAAGAGGTAATGAAGCTAACTTGGGATGTGGAAGCTCACACTGAGCTCAAACCCAGTCCAGTGGAGGCTTTTGAGGATGCTTCCTCCCATTTTTACAGGAAGTATTCTGACCCCCGAGTTATACTGGAAAGGAGATTTTATTCTCTCTCAAAGAGTCCCATGGAGATACATAAGTTTGCCATATAGTCACTGGCGCTTTGTTCCTCTGAACCACATTTCTAAGACACATACTTTCTCTTCTAATTGTATGGGAGACTGTGACAGACCGAAGGTTAGAAAAATACACCAAGATGAGTGCCTTGGTTTGAACATGAAACCATTGAGTTCCACCAGTTTTCACAACTGAGATACAAATCACCTCTGGGGGGAAAAAAAGTCAGCAGGATTGTTTTTTAGAATTTAGAGATAATTTATACTGAATAATACATAAATTCATCAGTTATACCTCTTATTTAAGCAAGAGCATTGTGCAAGCAGGCTACTAAGAAAACAGTGCAAAGGAAAATCAGTAAGAGGCTATACCTCATATTCAGTGTTTTCAGCTCCTGATTTCAATACCTAAACATTGGATTCAGAGCATGAATGCATAGTAAAAATATTCATATTTATTCTGTTTTTCTGAGGGACAGTAAGAGAGCAAAACAACCCATACGTGTTTGTAATAACCATTTGCTGCTGCATGACCATTTGTAAATTAAGCATGCAACTTACAAGGAGTGATTAAAAAAGCAAACAAATAAAACAAAAAAACCAAGCCCACCCCACTTTAAACTAAACTAGATCAACTAGGATTTGAAACAAAGAACTGAGGCATGTTTTCTGAACACATAATTTGTCTGCTGGTGCTCAAAATTGGGATGTTACTGGCTTCTGTGAAACACTTTTAAAGCTATGAAGAGTGGTGCTGTAGAAATAAAGTGACTGATGTTCTGCCAATACAAACCTCAAAAGGAAGTTGAAAAACACGGCAAGTGTTGCTTCTGAAGCTGGAGATAGGGAAGCATTATGTTTTATTTTGCCCTTTAATATAAGCCCCAAAGCATTGCTTCACTAAAACGGGTCTGTTACCTGAACTGAGTCCAACTCAGTCTCTTAGCACAAATGCAGGGATGAAAAAAACATTCAGCATGTCACTGTAAAATTTCTGTGTTTACTGCTGGAATTAGCAGAGCACAGGGTCTTCACATCCACAGGTTTTGACTTCTATTTTGTTGCATACTGAGGAGATGTAGAGCCAGCTGTGCACTGCTTATTCATACTGGGAAACTGCTACTTGCCCAACATCCCCACTGATAACAAGAGAATTGCTTTAATTGGAAACATTAACAGTCATGGGAAACCATGTCTGAATCCTTAAGGACACACAAGGGCTCTGCCATGAACATTGGTAGATGGGAAAATTGCTTGCTTGTTTGGGAAGAGCTTTTGTTTTGGCTGTCCATGCAAAATACATTTGTCACTCCTGCATGCTTTTGAGACTTTCAATGCAAAATTTTATGCCATTATCATGCTTGCCAATAAAAAAGGAGCATTTCACAATCTTGGTTTAACCCAGGACTTATCCCATTGTCCCCAGGAAGCCTCTACTGAACAGAAGACGAAGATCTGGTTTGGGCTTGTATAGACAAGGAATCATGATGCTCCTGCTACAGTGTTTCTCGAGGAATAACCACAAAATCTCACAGCATCTTAAAGAAAAAGATGCTCTGGAACATGTGCATATTTTCTCAAAGTCTTTTAAATCAATCAATGTAGTTTGGTGCAAGTCTTTAGCATGTAACACTGATCCTCGTTAAGGCGAATTTTCCTTTCTAGTGCACTTCATGCAAAGTAAATTTGACATTAACACTGTTGGATAATCTTTTCACCCTCAGTTTGAATATTTAAAGCAGGATTTAAAATATCTTAGTGGGAAGAATCCTGGTCTGTCAGTAAGTGGAAAAGCAATAGAGCAATAGGTATTTCTCATCTCTGTTCTTACAGTCCAACATTTTTAGGAAAAAAAAATGAATCTAGTCCTTTAAAATACTTGGCATTAATGTTAGAAACATGATTTTATGGTCAAATGGGACAGGCTGAAGATATTAAACACTCATTAAATACTTTTTCAGTGGTCATTGGGTAATCATAATCACAAGAAAGCCTTTTGCCACAATAGAACTCTTTCAAATCTGCAAAGATTTTGTTGCTGGAAAAGAGGCTCTTATATCCCAATATTTAATAACTAATATTTGCATTTCTAAACATATATCTGCAGATCCCCTGCAGCCCAGTGAGGGCATGGGGGAGCAGAGATTCACCTGCAGCCCCTGCAGGAGCCCAGCTGGATCAGGGGGATGCTCAATGGAGGGATGTTAACCCATAAAAAACCTGTCCTGGACCAGGCTTCTGACGGGGAGCTGCAGTTCTGTGGAGAGAGGAGCCTAGGCTTGAGCAGGTTTTGTAGGACTTGTGACCCTGTGGGGTCCTGCACTGGAAAGGCTGCTCCTGAAGGACTGCACCCTGTGAAAGAGTGACCTGTCTCCCACAGCAAGGAGCTCACACTGGAGCAGGGGAAGGACTCCAACTCCTCTCCCTGAGCAACAGCAGGAGCAGCATGTGGTGGACTGCCCATAACACCCATTCCTGTCTGGCTCACTGCATGGCTGAGGGGGAAGAGGAGGAGCCTGGAAGGAAGGGAAGAGGTGGGGGAAGTTGTTTTCAAGATTTACTTTACTTCTTATTATTCTGCTCTGCTTTTGTTGGTGATAAATTCAGTTAATAACCCCAAGCTGAGTTTGTTTTGCCCATGATGGTAGTCAGGGATTGATGTCTCCCTGTCCTTAATTCATGAACCTTTTGTTATATTTTCTCACCCCTGTCCAGTTGCAGAGGGGAGTGAGAGAGTGGCTGTGGTTGGTGTCTGGCACCAAGCCCGATCAATCCCCTGCAGATGCTCATCTGTTTGTGCACTCCTGGAACATCTGTATAATGATGTGGGGTAAATCTGCCCAGATTTACAGACCAAGTCATAACAGGCACCTGATTTGGGAAAAATACACAATGGTAATAGGAGGATGTCAGTAAGAAGCCTGCAGTGTATTTATACCCTCAGGAGTCCACTCCAGTGATATCTCTGATACAATAATAGACTAATATAAAATCCTATGCTAATACTCTTACTCACATCTCTCTCAGTTGTTTCACAAACTTAACTTCCCTAGACATTTGCAAGAGTTGTACCTGAGCAA
This sequence comes from Entomyzon cyanotis, assembly GCA_024500445.1. Taxonomy (NCBI): domain Eukaryota; kingdom Metazoa; phylum Chordata; class Aves; order Passeriformes; family Meliphagidae; genus Entomyzon; species Entomyzon cyanotis. The sequence continues at coordinate 46,841,224 of JAKEPQ010001021.1, read as the reverse complement.
GGACCAAGCAAAGGCAGAGTCAGCAACTCAGGAATAAGTAATCTTAGGGAAGTACATTGATTAGCTATCTCTATTCTTGTTTAAACATATTCCTGCTACATTGTTGACTGAGAGGATTTGCATATGAAAGCAGAATGTGCTCCAGTGTTGAGGAAAGGGTGAGATGCTCACTGTGTATTTATGGAAAAGAAACTGTTAAAGAGTGACAACCAGCTCTGAAACTTCAGGGGTAGAAAGAGAAGAGAGAGCCGTAGAAAGAAAGAGATAGAAATCTAGCAGCTTTTGACAGGTATGCATAAATCTTCCTGAAGGCTAGAATCACCTGAGGAAAGAGAGTGTGAGAGACCATTAAACCTTAAGAGTTTTGCACAATTCCTGAGTAAAATGTGGAAGTTTGCAAGGCATAGACTGGAAACTCCAAATGTAGATTGAAGATCATCAGGAAAGCTCTTTGTCTGTGAGGTATTTGGCTCAAAGGACTCATGTTAGGAATGTTGCTTCATAAGGTCATCTGTTGGTGAAAGAGAGCCTTGCTTTCTGGGGTAGCTGAGCAGATTTTGTTGCAAACCTCAGCAAATCCAGCACTTTTAAGAAGTAGCATTTAAACATCTTGCCTTATAAGAAACTAGACTGGACAATCCTTGCTATTGGTTTCTAGGCCAATCTTTTCTCAGGTGCAGAGCCCCTGTACTGAGTGATGAATGACACTGGTTATAGTTCATCTGTGTTTGAAGAAGACAAACAGCTTGGTGCCAGTTAACTCCCTTTCCACAAAAGGAACGACAGAGTAATGTATTAAAAGGAGAAAAAGGGTTTATTTATCCTTCATTCTTCTATCAATCTGTGCAATTCTCAACTTTGGGCCCCTTATTTGTCCCCTCATGGCTTGTGGTGGAAAGTAAGGAACTGTTCTCTTTTGGTTTGAGGGTGGTTTTATTTTTTTGCTATCACGAAATGGGGCAAAGATAAAAAAGCCGGGACTAGGTGAGGTGGCTGTTAATTTTCTCACTTTGCTGGCTTTCTCATTTTTCCATGTGCTTGTGGGGACAGCCACAGAGGCAGTATTGAAATCCCTTACCCAGAATGCAACACTTGTCTGAGGACACATGTGCCTTGTTTGTTCCTACCTTTTAAAAATTATATTCTTGAACAGCATCTGAATGATACTATTTCACCTTTCTTCACAGTGGTCACTCCCTGTGAAAATCCAAACCAAAACAATCCACTCCTGCCCTCCACCACAGTTTGTATTTCATTACCAATAATCAGACACAGTGATCCTCATTGTCTGGAAAGATAAAGACCAAGTCAGTGCAGAATGAACAGTTAAGAAGCTACTCAGCTTCAGGGTTTGGCTTAGGTTTGTGACACTTTCTTTCCTAAGAAATTAGATCTATTGATAAACCAAAGATCAGGTAATTCCTATTTTCTCTTGTGTTGTTGTAATATCAGACAAGATCATACCAGAAAATCAATAAGGAATTTCAGAAGATGCAATGCTTAGTAAGTTATTTCCTCCTTAGTTCATAATGTCTTTAGATATTCCCTACTATGACTAACAGGAAATTGGTAATTTCATCTCATACACACTAACTTGATAAAACAAAACAAAAAAAAAACCCAAAAAAACCAAAAAAATAAATCATGCTGTCCTTGCATATGAGAGGAGTTTACATGTACTCTTGCAAAATTCAAACACCAAATATCTCAACAATTCTAGTTTTTGCTAGTCTCTACCAGAATGGCAGCTGATGGGACAGTAAAGGCAAGGGTCGCTTTGTCTCAAAAAGTACCCTACAGAAGAAAACAAATAAGGGGGGAAAAAAGGAAAAAAAAATACAAAAAAAAAAAAATGAAAAACATAGGAGAAAAGAAAAAAAAACCAAGGAAAAATAGAAAACAAACAAACAAAAAAATCAAACAAACAAAAATAAACCCCCTAATCCCCCCTGCCCAACTTTTTCTCAAAGTGCAAAATTCAGGTCAAAGCTTTCCTAAAGTATTTAATGACAAAACACCCACTTGTATGTTTCCATTTAAGATAAGTACAGACCACCTCTGAGAAAGAACTGAGTTCAAATAAAGAAATAAAGAATGATCCACCTCAAGTAATTTTAGGTGCGTATGCCTTTTATGTTTAGTCTTCAGCTGGTTTTAACACTGTCTTTATAATCTATTAAAAAAAACCCAACCAAACCCAAAATCAAACCCCCACACACTGGAAGAAAAAGTCTTGTTACTGGACATATTTTAGACTTCTAGTTAAGAATAAGGTGTATTGCACCCTAAAAGTAACTGTTTATCTGCTGTGCTCGTTAAGAGAGCCAAAGGATCACTAGCTCAGGGGTGAGGTCTACATTTAATTAGATAAGGACTACTCTTAGTATTGGCAATAATGGTAGCAGTGGGATTAATGTGACTCTTATGGCTGTCACCAGATGCCATAGCTTCAAGGCAAGTAGAGTTTTTATGCAGTGTTTACGGAGAGATACATAAGAATGGCATCTTCAGATGCCAAAATCTGAGTGATTTACTGAAAACCATGAGCACTCCAAAAGATTCACTTATCTATTGTAATGCAAATATCAGCTGAAGATTTCCTTCCTCTGCCTTAGACTGCAAACTATGATTTTTTTCCTCAGTTCAGAGCTACAGCAGGTCATAACATGTTGCCTTTTTTTTTTTTTTTTTCTGTAAAACAGCAACACAGAAAGGAATTGCAAGTGTTTGCACCCTACCTTAAATGTTCAGCAGTTGTAGCACACCCTTTGAAAAATCTTTCTTTAAATACTCAAAGTGTTTAATTTATGAGACCAGAACTCTCACACCTCAGGAGGGAATCTCCACTGTGCAATCAGATATTCTTCAGTGCATTTCTAGCTTGGTAAGAAAGAGCAGAAAAAGGAGTGGAATGTGGTGAAAGAGAGGTAAAGAAATCAATGAACTAAAAAGAAGGAAGCACTAAATACCAGTTCCCAATGTATTAAATACTTCCTTAACACTCACTTTTGTTATTGTAAAATATGCTGATTATCTACTTCTGATCAGCCCTAATAGGAAAGAGAACTAGCACATGAGGTGGTGATACCTGTGGAAGAGAGCACACAGCTGGGGCTGGGGGACACTTCCAAGGCCAAATAGGTTGCCCCCAAACAATAAGGCAACCATATGGGTAGGATGGAGGAACCCAAGGAGGAAGAGCTTATTTTTACTCTAGAGTCTATCTTTTAGACCCTGCTGTCCACTGGAATCTGCTGGTTAAGGCTGATGCAAAAAGCACCATCAGAAAATGCTGAGCAGAGTGGTTTTTATAGAGACACACAGAACACCTTTATCCAGATTTCAGGTGACTAAATAAAATTGTTTACATGGCTACCTTGCAGCATTTAAGATCTGCCTGAGAAACACAGATATGATGCAGAAGCTGTAAGAGGTCTGTTTCTGTCTGGATTGGTGGCTGGAGGCACCTCAATATGTTTTCTGGTTTCTGGAATCTGGGCATAGGCTGGAATCCTAAGTAAATAGCCACGTGACCTTATTTTGCATGTATCTGCAGGAAAAAATCAAGGTTTCAGTGACTTTGATGTTTATTGTACTAAAGTACCATAATACAAATATTAAATGGGGATTCTGAGAATGAAAAAGCATTTTGTGATTTCAGTGCTGAATTAACTTGCCTATTTCTATGAAAGAAATCTTTCAAGGACTTGAAAAAGATCTTCCATGCTTCATTCTAGGGTTTCAAAAACTACACACTTCCTTTAAATATAATATTATGAAACAGACAAATAAAAAGCAAAACATAGTTGACTGCATGAGCTGAAAGTTTTAAAAGGCTTTCTTTCATTCTGCCTGAGTCACTGTAAAGAGCCCTGGCTCTTTTTTCTTTGTGGGAAGTAAATCTGAACTCACCAGCCATTGTTTCAAAGCAAAAAGTTTTAAATCAAAAGGGAGAAGAAGAAAGAATAAAAAAATAAAAAAATCAAGTTCAGCAAACTTTTGTAGTGAAGAAGAAGAGCCACTAAGCATACAGTCGTGTATTCTCAGAGTAAATGACATGCGCTTTTTGCTCTGGTGAGCGATCCATATTTTAAATGTCCCCATATACCATTATCATGCATAAAAACCTGTCACTATTATTCATGTCTTTTTTCCAATATCCCTATTTTGACATTACCACTGAAAAGATCCAGTGTGCTCAGTGGCTTCTTAAAAATAAATAATTGAAAGCTACTGTAAATTATATTAAGCCTCGACATGGCTGACCCTCTCTTGCCTCAGTCCGTTGCTATCTCTTTAAATGTATTCACTCATAAATTATGTTGTAATTTGGAGGTGCTGAAGTCTTAAGTTTTTTGACTCAAATGTAACTTCCTTCCCAATGCATAATTCATTTTCACTTTGTTCTTGGTGCTGCGTGTGCAATCGCATTTTTGGCAGCCAAATGCAGGCTGAAATCAACAACTCTGTAAAGGGTGAGAATGAAATCAGAATGGACGGCTTAGCGGAAGAAATATTAAGCATGTCACAATGTTTTGTACTCTATCTTGTGAAATGGAGACAAAAACCTCAAACAACTCTTGAGTTTAAAAGGAATGACATTTAAAGTCTGAAAATTATCCACTGCTGATGTCATGCTGTTGTTGCATTTAATTACTTTTCACATCACATAAGCTGATGGCTTCTGAATGTTTTTATGCCATGAGATTTTTTGATGGAGAGCATACTCTCATTTTCCATTTTTTAAACTGGAATAAGTCAATCAATCTCTGTGGACTCAGATGGTGGACATCAGGCTTATCTGATAAAAATGAGTGTCACTAACTTCAAAATATAGGCATTATTTTCTGAAATAGGGTAGGGTCTTTGCAAAAGTCTTGAAACTCCCATGAAATTAGCATGGTTTTGAGTCAAAACTTCAACTCCTTTAAGGCAAAGTAATTTTGCAACCTTATGTTTACTGACAGTTATACCTTTGTTTTTATCTTTTCAACATGAATAAGTAGTACTAGAAACAGACTCATTCAAAAAATAACATCCTCCAGTATTATGGTTTTCTTAACACGTAGCTGTATCTGTAAGAAGCAAAGTAGACAGAAGTGCAGCTGCAACGTGATGGATCAATGACAGAAACATGTCATATTGATAAGCATTCATGAAGATTTCACATGATGAAGCATAAAGATGACAAGTTTTTTTCTTTATGAGATCACACAGCACCTTCAAGATAGAAAGGTGAAGAGGAAGCTGTGAAAATTCAAAACAACCTGGAAAAGTGAGGAGGGTAGAAGGACAAACTTACAAAATAATAAATGACATGTAATGACCCAGGAAGACTTACATAAAACTTGTGAAAGAGAGAGATGGTGGTTAGGGGTAAGCTGTTATAAATATTAAAGATGGAAAAGGAAATAGGGTTCAAAAATGCAGTTGAGACATAGAAACACCTCTCTCCATCAAAGTGTACTTAGGGACTTGTCACTTACCTGAATAAAGTCATTATGTTATAAATAAGTGCCTCTGTGGTATTAAGAGTGCCTAAATCTAGTGATGTGAGGCTGACAATCTGTGATGACTGCCATAACCTGTGTGTCAGCAATGACAGCCCACCTGGCTAACATGACTGTTCCTTTTCTCGTGTCTTCATATCTGGCTCCTCACTCCCCACTTGCTTCAGTTCTCAGTTGTGAGTTCAGCCTGTTGTCTGTACCTCTGAAACATGGCACAGCTGAAACCCTCAAGCACTGCCTCATTCTTTGAGTGACCGTTGTCTTCCTGACACCTCTCTCTGTCCCTCATCACAGCTTTAGTCAGGAGGATAAATAAGTCAGCAGAAATCAAGATCAGCTTCAATGTCATAAGTGATGCATACCTTTGCTTTTTGTCTAGATTTTCCTCAATTCCAGCTCATGATCTATGCTTTTCCCTCCTGAATTCTCACTATCCATCTGTCCCAGCATTGCACCTTGTGCTCATTGTTACCGCAGTGAGGCAAGTGTTGTTTGTATGGTAACACCTCCCACCCCAGTCTGCCTGTGTGTTTTTTTCATGTTGTTCTGCAGGACTAGAACAGCTGTCCTGAGGTAATATGCCAAGCCGCTTAACCTTGCATTATTCAAATCTGTCCCTAGGGAACGAGGAAAGTCTGTGAGCATCATCCACTTACGGGAATCTTTTGTCAGTGTATATGGTGTTGTCTCAGCCTTGTTCCTCTCGCCAGAGAGAAGAAGCTCATTGCTTTAAACAGGTTCTTCTCAAAAGACTGAGATGCCCACCCTGGCTCATTAAGACAGAGAATGTAAAGACAAAGAAAATAGTTCAAATGGGACATTTAACTAATATCTTTTTAAGTCTCTGACACAAAAAAAAAAAACCACAAACCAAAAACAAAACCCAAAAAAAACCCCCAAAGTAAATTACAAGGGAGAAAAGGAAAATGTCTGAAATAGAATCTACATGCATAGATTTTGACAGCTGCAATATTATAGGCTGAATTAATGTTCCATAAATATACACTGGGTATTTCCATTATAGTAATGTCAGCTCTCATTGTCAGTTAACAGGTGCCTGTATAGTAAACCACATCTGACTTCTGAGCTGTACCTTGAGTTGTATTTTCTGATATCAAATGATACTATCATATGATGGCATACAGTCTTTAATTTTTCTACTGAAATGCTATACTAAAAAAATAAAAAACAAAAAGAAACAACAACAACAACAAAAAAACCCCAAACAAAAACCCCAAAACCAAACCCCCCAAAAAACCCAACCAACAAAATACAAACAAGAAACACAGGGGAAAATTTTGCATTTTTGTTATACTCATCATACCATAACATATCTTAAAGTGAGGTGTTGATGTGTAATTATCAACTGTATCATTCACATCAAGAAATATATCAAAAGAGAAACCCATTAGCTATTTTAGTTATTGTCAGAGCTATCTGTAAGGTAAACCTTAAGTGAAAATCATCAGTTAAAATACCAGGGTTTATTAGAGATACGCAATTGCTGCTCAGAACGATGATTGTAGAACTAATTAGAAAACCACCTCCAACATCTAAAAGGAAAAGATGTAAAACTGAGGGAAATTCTGAATTAAAGTGACATGGAATCACTGACTACATGAGCCTGGATGAAAATGGTATACCCTTTTTATGAAAAAAATATGTTTCTTTTCCTCCCACCAAATAAAAGCAGATAAAATTGAGATTTTCTTTTATGCCACCTTTTTCATTATTTTTCCTTTTCCCTCTCACTTTATTTATTTATTTATTAAATTAGTGACATGGAAGTTGTCTGGACACATGGTACAGGAGAACTTTAGCATTAACCTAGCCCTCAGGGAAGTGTTTGAAAATCTCTGTGCATCCAGCAAGCAACAACATAACAGATGGGTGAGTTGGTCACAGTAGCAAAGACTTTTCTTTGCATTACCACATCACAGGAAGCTTCTGAGAGAAAGCCTCAACTTCACACACCCTTAACTTCAAGCAAAAGACAAATAGAATTTTTCACATTCTTACATTGCCTAAGAAGCCACTCAGAATGAAATGTCACAGTTCTCCTTAGCACAAAAGTAAAGATGGGATATAATTGTTTGTCATCTTTTATTTAAGTTGTGGTTCTATTCAAATTTCAGGCATGCTTAATTTGACCACAGCTAACAGTCTAAATAAGCAAGCCTCAGTACTTCTACTGCATCAACAACCAGCTTAATAACATCAGCTTATATTTTAACATGAATTTGTTCTAGCTCCCTGAAAGTGCTATTTCCTCTGCTCGCTGCCATAGGCTAGTTACATGTAGTGGAGATCAGTTTCAGATACACTGAGTACAGCGAGAAAAAACTAGCATCAGACAAAACAATACTGGCAGCAGAAATCTGTGAGAGAGGCTGTCTTATTATTCCTGCCTCAGCCTTCCATTTTTGGTAAACCTGGACTAAATAAAAATAAACAATTATTAAAAAAAAAAGGAAAATAATCAGTGGTGGACTAGATGTACTAGAGCCTGTGTTTTTTATTAGACCAATCCTCTGGCAAAAATTGCATGACATTATATGGGTTCCTAGCTTTAAGGCTGGATCTAACCTTTGCTTTTTGGACAAGCTCAGTATGACTGACTTGCTTGTGACCATACAACAAATTCCATAGTGAAGCAGTGAACAGATCCAGAATGTTTGCAGGCTGCAGTCATCTAGTTTATCTATAAAATCAGCTCTATTGCTCTAACAGTCCAAGGAATGTGCTATTACCAACAACTCAAATTACAGAACTACGGTGTTAGTAGTTTATATATATATATACACAGCTAAACAAATGACTTCTCAGGCTGGTCTAGCCCTGTTTCTTTCTCCCTTTAGTCCTATGTCTTTGTGTGTCTTACTTACCTCAAAAATCCCTCTGCCTCCACAGCAATTACACCATTGGTACTTCTACTGGCACTTGTTAATTGCTCATCTGGTCTGCAGAGTTAAGCAGAATGCTTTACTCTTTTGATTCCTTTCTAATTAATTGTTATCACAGTGATGTGTAGGTGCTAATACCAGTTCTACTATTTCAGTACATCCTGACAGTGAAACAGACAACCTTGAACTGCAGTCAAATAATGCTACCTCAGTTTCTCTTTTACTTGCCCAGATGGATGGATGTTTACAACCCCACTGAATAGCAGAAATGAGAAACCTCAGGGATGTTCTCCAGCTCTATACAAAGTGTGGTGTGGCATTCACCAAGTGGCCTCAGGAAAGCAGACATGGCCAAGATTTGAGTCTATAAGTATTAAATCCAAAGCTGTGATTGCTAAGCAGGAGCATTCTTGACAGATCACCAGAGCTTGTGTTTCTCAGAAGGATCTCTCAGAAGGCTTGAGTGGATAGTTACAGAATAGCATTGCTCATCCAAAAGCTGTAAACTTTGTTGGGGTCTGTGTGCAGAAATAGAAACACTACAAGAGTGGCTTACTCTTTTCCACCATATTTTTCAGTATCATCTTTTGCTAGTAAGTGTGAAAATAATGCATATGTAAGGATTACAACAACGTCCTTTTCATCAAAAAGTTTATGCTCATTAGTTTATACATTATTTACACTATCTGTTCTTCTTGAATTCAACTCATCTCTGTGCCAGAAAATCCTGGAACATATTATATTCCTCCAGGTCCTTAGCCAAGTATGAGGCTTTACTGCATCAAACAGTGAATTTACTGAGATGAAAAGTTAGTGCAATATTGGTCCCGAAATGTAGGTGGTATTGTTATCTTTTCATAGCCACATATACTCCTCTCTTGAGGAGATTTCTTTTAGCTTCAGTGTTGGAGACAGTGCTTTTGAGTCAATATTATGCTGTGATAATTCTTTGAAACTTTATTTCTTTATATTAGCACCACTGGACAATATCCTTCTTTGAGTGAAACACCATCATTTACCAGTAGCTTATATTCATACTGGTCCCTGTAGCACAATTCAGAAACACATTTTCTATTTACATTTGTCTCTCCCAGCTCTCATTTCACTTCCCAGAGCTTTTCTCCCCATGCTGTAATAGGCCTGAATTTTGATGAGGCCAAAACACAAAGCAGCCATCATGAATGACTTATTTAGATGCACAACTTTTAGCATACTGCTGATTCTGTTACTACATCAGTCAAGCTTCCTGACTACTCTTCCTGAGATGTAACAGCTCCAGAAGGATTTGGAGAAACACTACAATAGCCTCAGAGTTGCATTTGTTCTTGCTTTTGCTGTTGCCCAGCCCTGATTAGAAGAAATGTTCCCGTTAGCTAATTACTTTCTCAGTGGTGACAGATGGCCAAAGGGTGTATATGAGGGAAAACGGAGAGGAAAAGGGTTAATGTTGCAGATCACCTTGTTCCCCTTTTATTTAGGCTTCTCTAAAGCCCTTGGTTTAATGGAGTGATCTCCGATTGGGTCTGGAGCACAGACTGGAGAATCAGGCCCACGAGGTTTGGTGACCTCGGGGTGAAGGCACTGCAGGTGTGTGGCTAACAAGGTGCTAATTGGGTACCAGAGCGAGGATGAAAGCAGCTACAAGCAGTTGGTCAAGAGGCAGCATTGTACCCCAAAGAGCTGCAAGTGATGGGCTTTGTGTCTGGGAGAAGAGGAGAGCTCTGCTTCTTCTCGCTGCTTTACTGCAGATCCTGGCTGTGAGTGTTTTCATCGGGAGGAGCTGGCAACGAATGCTCTCCTGCGCCTTTCATGCAAACTGCTGAATCTGAGAGAAAAGTTAGACATTTAATTAACGGGTGTGGATGTGGCTCAGTGACTTGTGCTTTCATAGGAGCACAGATACAAAGAGAAAATCCTTCAGTGAGAGGTTACAGATTCTGCATCTTCTTTTCTCATGAAATCTTGAGAAAGTTGTGATGCCTTCACTTCTCTATTTTCCCCACTTCCCCGATTTTCTTTTTTCATTGTCAGCTTCATAAAGTCTGCTTCCCCTTACTCCACTCTGTCAGGATACAAGATGCCCACCTGCTAACACAATTTCACCATGCTCAGGAGTCACCTGCATATGAAACCAGCTGAGAAAATAAAGATTGCAGGCAAAAATGCACATGCTCCAAAGGGTGAAAGCAATGCTGTCATTAGTAAGGCAGCAGCAAGAACTGTGACCATGTTTTTGGTACTCCACCTGCTACAAACTCTTGGTTTTGTTTCCCTGGCTGTTATCTTGGTTTTAAAACAGTATTTTTTGCAAGCAAGAGAAAAAGATACCAGCTTTCAAATATATTGGTCAGCACTTCCATGATAAGCCTGCCTTTTGTAGGATTTTCATTTAGAGCTTGATGCAAAATATACATGCCTCCTTCATAATGCAAATTTCTCTTCCTTTCCAGGTGGCTGCTCATTGTGTTTATTTTTGCATTAATGCAGGATCGACAGCTTTGTCATCTACAAATCTTTACCTTTTAAGTAACCAGAAGTAAGGGGGAAAAATAAATGGCTGATATATTAGTGCCAGTGCTTGTAGAATGTTCCTTTGTGGGTGTTTTTGTGTCTTTTTTTTTTTTTTTTTAATCAGCCATCAGCTGTACTTTAAATTGCTGCTGAGATGAATGGAAGCTAATAGGAGATATTCCTGAAGTTTGTTTTCTAATCAGATCAGACTGGATCTTACTAATAAAAGTGACTACTGTGAGCAGAAATGTTTGTGACTAAATAATCAGTTTTGTTATTGAGAAGTGATTAAATTGCCTAAGGAAAAATTTGTAAATAACACCTAGTTTACTAAGATTTAAATTAAGGGCCTTCCCCCACCATCAATCTATTCTGAACTGCTTTTCTGTTTAATTTATTTATTTATCTTTATTCTTATTTATTTATTTAATATCAGTCATGTTGCCTCTTCTATAACATGCAGCTCTGTTGAACTGTGACTATATTGCAAGGAACAATGACAAGAGTCTCTTCCATTTAAATAATGGAGAAACTGTGGTACAGGAAGATGGATGCAACTAGGAGTAATTGTAAAGTATCAGCTGAAGAAAAGAAAATTAGTAGTGTAAAAATATCCCTTTATGCAGTGAAGTGCAAGTGACATATCTTTAAATAAAGGGAAAATTATTTTTATATTTTAAAACATAATATTTGCATTTTGACATGAAAGCAAAGCAAGTGATCATTTTTGCACAGTTCTGGTAGCTTAAAAAAGCATCTCAGTTACTTTTATTGGTAGTTTTGCTAGAAGGTAGGACTTGGGATAATACGCTTAGACCAGTTGACTTTAGGGAAAGCCTGAACTCTTCCTCTCTTTCAGTTCACAAAAGACAATATTCCAAAGAAACAGACCATAAAGTATATCCTTCTTGATTTAGACCCTGAGTTGGCACTTACCTTCAACAGAGTTATTAAATCATTTTGACTCTATCACATGCTTAAGTGCTTTGCTGACTTGAGATCTTAATGAGGCCAACCTGAACTGGTTCCTGGTGGAAGTTCTGCCCAAAGCTTTAGAATGGGGGAATCGGTGGCTCCAAATTCCCGTTCTCTTTTTCACTAATTTTTCCAACTTGAGCACATCCCTCCCCAGCTCGGGCTTGATTGCTTGATTACAGCGCTGAGCACACTGATGGCACTCCACCAGAAATGCTTCATAATTAGCAGGACTGATAAGCGAGAGAGACAACATTAAAATAGTAGTTAATGGGCACAGTGCAACAACGTTAATGGGTTAACTTTTTTTCTTGCCTTCACAGTGCAGCTGAGAAAAGTTGATTCTTTTCATTTCTCCTAGTTAAACTGTTAATTGTCTATATTAACCACAAGGCACCTTCTAGGACAAAAATAGCCAAACCATAAAACAACAAAGCAAACCAACAAAAAAAAAAAAAGAGAAAAGAAAGAAAAAAGAAAAAAATTCAAATGAAAACAAAATAAAACAAAAAACCAAACAGCAACAACAACAAACAACACAAAAAACCTGAAAAGAAAAACAAGCAGAAAAAACACAAAAAAACAAGTCAACAATAAAATACCAACCAATCAAAATAAACAAAAAAAAAAAAAAAACCCAACAAAACAAAATCTAAACCCAAAAATCTCGTACCTTAATTAAATATGAAATACTTCCCTTTAATTAACAAAATTTACGGATCAAGACTCCACTTCCTACAGCAAAAAATATCAGTTCTAACAGCCTTCATCATTATTCCTGAGAGGACAAATGAGCTTTGTGGTGCACTGTGAAGGAGCTGGAATTCAAATCCCACAGGAATACCTTAAAGATCTCACTGGGAAACTTTGGTGGTCCTGTTTCTGATTAATCATGATGTCTGCATATGAGAGGAGCCCTCTTAGAGCCAAGTATTCTTATATAAAGGAAAGTTGTCTCAAATTACAAGGTCATAATACATTCAAGATTTGATTGACTAAAATCTGTAACTTTTATTTGACCTAGTCAGGGACTGCAAATGCAGGACCTCAAGACTACAAGGATTTGACTTTAGAAGTGAAATTATCCACATTTGAGTTTTCAAAATTTGGTCTGAGTTCTCCAAATCAGTTAAAAGATAGTTGTGGGCACTGGTTTGTGACTCTGCAAGAGATTGTGTCCCCTGTTATTGGCCACTGCACTGCACACCAGAGCTGAGTCCCCCTTGTGTCAAAGGTGTTTCTTGAGCTTCAACACATATGTGCAGCCTTGTCTTGAGGCAATAAAAATAAGGGGCAAAGGAAAAGAAGGTTGCTATTTTCTTGACATGAACAGGTGGTTAGAGGCTTTCTTATGACCCCAAAGTAGTTCATTGTTCCAGAAGAAATTTCAAAGGTTGCCTAACTCTTTAAGCTCAGAGTCTCTTCTCTTTTTATTATTATTATTCTTTTTTCTCCCAGCTTTTTATTTCATTTCATGTATTTCACAGGATATTTTTATTTATAGTTTCTTGTAATTATAACCCCAAGAAGGAAGCCCAGGAATAAAATTCTCAAAGTAAGATTCCAAACAAAACTGTAACAAAAACAAACTACCTTTGATCAAACAAATAAGCAATAGTTGAAATGTATTATTTAATTAATTTATTTAATAAATTAATTTAGGATTTTGTTTGGTGGCATAAGAAAACTTGAACTCAAGAAGTTTTTATTCTTGAAACTTTGCTGCAGGCAATATAAATGTATTAAATATATGTAACATATATATTGTGCCCGTAGATAATTTGTATATGTAGACAAATAGGTACATAAGCACAGATACATAACATCTGTATTTTGCAGGCAGGAGGAAGAGGGAAGAAGAGAAGTGTTTTCCTTTGGCAGTGTTTAGTTCCAGAATGAAGTATTTCAGTACTACAAATTACATGCAATCACTGGTATTACAGTTCTTTATCTCCCTGTAACATTCAGGACTATAGTTTTTTTATTAACCTGAGGCACTAAGATGGAAAAAAAGGGAGGGGAGAGGGAGTAGATTTGCCTCTCATGTTTCCAGAAATTGCCTCCTATTCTTCTCCAAATGGAAACCCAACAAGTGTGACACTTCATAGGCAGCTGTTCTGAAGAGGATCAGGATATTACGACATCCTCTCAGACTAGTGGGCACCTAGCAAGCATTTGCAGAGCTCAGTAGGAAAAGTGGAGTATTGGGAAATCACATTTGAATATTGTTTCATTTCTCTCCTGAATATATGTATAATGGGTATTGGGTGCTTCATGGCATATGTCCTTTGAGGTCAGGAAGTGTGTACACCCATAAATGCCACCACAGAAGTCCTCAAATTTATTTTTGGTGAATTATTCTTTATGGCTATGAATCTCAAGATGTCAGGGACAGGTAATGGACTGTGAACCTGTAGCAGATCTGACTGCTTCCAGTGGATATGCGCCCTGATCTCTGAATATACTCAGTTCTGATTTTTTATCTCAGATCCTTCTGTACACCCATCAGTCCCACCATTGCAGTGGGACTAAAATGGGATAATGACTCTATTCCAGGGCATTAATGGGCAGAGCATGTTTGCAATGTGTTTAGCTGCCATCAATATTAATGCACTCATTTGAGGGGCAATAAATTGATAGAGTGTGGCCTTATAATGCATAAAAATTGCATCAGCTTCAGAGCCGTAATGGAAAATTCCTCCCTGAGTTGAAGTAATTGGGGAAGGGACTTTTTTTGGAGTCATTTTATTTGGCACTTTTAATACTCAGACCTTGACAAGATCAGTCTTGCTGTCTTCCTTTAGAATCTCAGTGGGACGAAAACAAAGGGTTGTTATGGTGCAATAAAAACTTAAAAAATAGTAAGTGAATAAACTGTCTTTGCTGTTTCAGAGAAAGATTATGAGAAGTAGTTGCCTTCTGTAATGACCAAGTTAGATATGAATAAACAATATTTACCTCCAACTTTAACAGTCTGAGAAAATGACTTAATAATGCTCTAAAAGAGAGCAAACAGTGTATTAAGAAAGTTATATATCTATTTAAATACCTATGTCTGCCTCTCACCTACAGCCAAAAGATGTCAGAACCTCTTAGTGAGTGGCCCCTTGGTCTGTATCCATATCAGTAAATTAAATGTTACATTTCTGTACTCTGAATGGGAATGTTTGTGGTGGTGTTAGAAATATTCCTGGCCTGGGTTTGATCTGGACCTACTGGTAAACTCCTAAATAATGATCATTGATCATTGTCACACATTATAGGGCCAACAGGCAGCTGGAAGGTGTCCATCCTTTTCATAGGGCTAGATTGATAGCTGGAAGGTGAGTAATTTAGTGTGGTTTTTTGCCTCTGTGACTGAATAGTCCCAGGGATTTATTTAATTTATGGCTAAAAACTTAACCATCAAAAACTTCTGTGCTTGCCACTTAAGAGCCAGTAAAATATCATTTAATTAAGACAGAAAGCATGTATGTGCTATGGCAGGATGACAGCCTTATTTATTAAAAAAAAAAAAAAAAAAAAAAGATGTGTGGAGATTAACACACCAAATCACATTTGAATGTATGTGCAAGATAGTCAGAAGGATTATTCGATTTCATCTGTGATAGCACATGTCACTTGTGACTGGTGATAGCTCATCTGTTCCTGGCTTCTGGACAGGGTACCAGTTGTGGCCAAGGTCATTTTGGTAAGACAAGAAGGTCTTGATGTGTGCCACAGGGAGCTCACCAAAACAAGGTAGTGCAGGTTGATTCAATCTCTAAATTAAAGCACAGCCAGTGTGAGGCATGGACATATGTAAAGAATCGATGTTATAAGGCAAGGAGCTGGGAAAACCCATGCAAAACTACACAAAAATCAAGTATTACAGTGGATTGTTTTACCAGCCAATTTAGGAATGATTGACAGATACTGCCATAACCCAGACTGAAAAATGCAAATAATAAATATTCTAGATTCACACACACACACACACATACACATACACACAGAAGTAAAAATGTAAGGGCTGAGGACTGATCCAGCCAACCAGCCTGACAGAGAGGGGATGAGACACTCTGCTGCCTGATGAAATAGAGATGTAGAGTGCTGGATGACAACAGCATGCTGAAAAACACTGAAGCCCATGGCTCCTCATTATCTTCATATCTGTGACTCTACATCCTGACCTGTGGGGGATGCCTTAGGGTACATATCCTGAGGTAAGAAATATCCAGCAAAGACTGAGCAGGAAATTCTGCACAATGCCAGCGTGGAGAGACACTCGGCAAATCTAGGAAGTAAGCAGCTTTGCAGTTCTCTTTTCCCCTTGGGTCTCTTCTGAAGGCCACAATCATGAAAATACAGAGTTTCTTTCAATTTGGGGCATGCAACAAGTAAGCCTTAAAAAGCTGGAGGCATGATGAAGATGATGAGGGTGACGATGGAACAGTGGACCCTTTGATGTGATGAGGAGATGAGGAAAATATGAATTATCTCTTAGCTGTGAAACAGAAAGCCTGAGAAATAAAGTTAGCAAAGAGTGTTGAGATTTTCTAAAGCATCCACAAGAGCTGGACGCCCATACTCCATCACTGTTCTGGGGCCTGATATCACTGGCACTGGAATTCCCAGTCCATGAACCCATTACACCCATGGTGATTTAAGGGTACCGCTATTATTCATCTCTCCCTAACACCAAACTTTGTATTGCAGTAACCCTGGTCACCATTTTCTTGACTCGGGATCCAAATGCATTTGGCATTTTTAGAGAAACAGCACAATCTGCCCCAAACAGGAATCTGGATTCATGTCTCCCTCCTCACTCTTCTAAAATCCCAGGCACAGGCAGGGGTGATCAGCAGATGTCTCAAGGCCACTGTCATCTTCAAGGCACTGCTGCCTCCACATTTTCAGCTCACCAGGGCACCCCATTGTGCTCCCAGTGCCTCACTGTGCTCTCAGTGGGGAAAAGGTACTTTCTGCATTCTGGGACCTAAGGACATTGAGGAAGAAGGGATGAAAAACCACCACAGTCACCATCAGGGGGACTTTTCAGACCCCAGAAGACCATGGATCCTTTTCCTTTTTCTGTCTCTTTTCTCATTTACATTTAGACAAATGACATATAGTAATTAGTTTCCCTGCTCTGCCAAAACTTTAAATAGGATCCTTTTAAAATAGCCTTTAAAACTTCAAGTCTTTTTTCTTTTTTTTTCGTTTTTTTCAGGCAATGAACAATAGAAAGAGTCTGCTTTTTAAACACTTTTTAAACAATAGTAATTTTGAAATGCAGGCTGAATGCTGACAAGTTTGACTAGCACAAAGAGTTTTGGAGCCTATTGTGGCACTTTCTGTCTTTTTTACTTCATACCATTTCACCTCTCCCTTTTGCCTCTTCCTTTCATTCACTGTTGACAATGTATGCATTCATAATTGAAGAAATTCTTTTCTAAATGACTTACAGTGGTAGGAGTTGTTGCTCTTGTCGGTGGTGTGGCTGCTGTTTCTGCAAACTAAACATATTTGACTGCTAATTTCCCACTGAAAGATATTGCAAGGTTTCTGAAATTAATGGTGTAAGACAAGTTTACAAACTGGTAGGCTCTGATGTGAAAATTAGTGTGTCTCTCCTGCAGAAGCTAAGTGCAGAAGGCTGGCATGGTGGTGAGCAGCCTGAATACCCATAAAGCTCCTCAGCAAGGAAGACAAAAAAAAAATTAAAGATTTCCCATATTTCAGAGACTTGGAAACTGTAAGAAATAGACAAAAATATCAGGGTGTGTAGGCATGGAGAAGGGGAAAGTGGACTTCTTAACAAGAAGAAATTGCATGATTTTTCATGTAGAAAGCTCTTTTACGCTAAGAAATCAACTTCTTTGTTAAGGATCTGCTCTTGGTATTTAGCTTCAGTATGGTATGCATTAAGCTATGAGTAATGTTTGTGGTAAATTTGAAAGATTTTTAAGCCAGGAGGTCACAGCACGCAACTTCACTTAGGAAGCAGAAATACAAGAGGGAAAAGTTCATAAACCCATGGAAGTTGAATATTGTCTTCCGTACACATAAAGAAGGATTCATTTGGTTAAAGTTAGTGAAATATTCTGCCAGAGTAAGACATGGTGATGTAAGAATACTTTGCCCTATGTCTTTCAAGAAAAAAGAGAATAGTCCTGGTCGTCCATTTGCTCAGGGACATACATTTCACATATGCAGGCAGCCACTGCAGTTGTCACCTAAAACAGTTCTGTCCTTAAACGCAGTGTGTCTCATGAAGCAATCAAAGTCCTCAACCCTATCCACATTCTTCTAGTTTCCTGTGATTCCTAGAAATCTCTGTGAATATTTCCTTGAGGTATGAAAAACTTGCTTCACTGGTTTAGTGTTTTTGGTTTTTTTTTAACTATCAAGATCCTTGACTAAATTATTCAAAACACTATCTAATTAATTTTATTTTATACAACAGAATCAACACATATTATCTGAGAGGATTATTTATATTTTTGTTTTGAAATGATGCCATTTCTAATATCTCCTGTCATAGACTTTGTTATCTCATTAATAGTAGAGCTAAATGGAGTTTGAAAATTATGCATTTTTCACTGAGATAAAAACATGTTAAAATAAAAATTATTTATTTTAGACATACTTTTGCCTGCATAAAGAAAGTAGCAATGTATTCTTATGGTTGTGAATGATTCCCAGACAATAAAAATATCAGGAAATAGTTATGACAATTAATATATGTTATCCAAAATTTTTTATGTGTTGGTGATAAATGTAATTACAATTTCACCATCCTGTCCTTTTTCTAGATGACCTGCCCATGACCAATATTTTCCACAAGTTATAGGCTACACTGACATCCCAAAGACAGATGACCAAAATTTTATAACCTACATTTATATTTTGAATCCATGTAAAACCAACAAATAAGAACAAACCAAAACCCACAAAGGTTTCTCCAACTGCCCCTCCAATACATCCACATCAAACATAGAATATATGAAGTTGTTATTTGACTACTCGGAGCAACTTTTAAGTAAATGATCTTGGGGCTGACTAATTCTGCATCCTGTTAAAAATTTAAAGTAAGCATAAGCAGGAATAGAGTGTTAATGGCTATGTTTTAATGACTTTAGGAAGCCAGGGAAGAACTCAGGAAGTTTGGAAAAGCACCATGAGAGCTCTTACAACAATGAATGATCAGTACTGTTCTATGTGGACTTCTCTGAAAGGGACTAGTAACCTCTACTGTTTTTCAGATGTGTTTTCTTGTGAAGATGTAAGTATTTTTACCCATCACTCATGCTCTATGTGAGCATCAATGATCAGTCTCCCTAGTGAATTGAGATGTAGATGAAAGATAAAAATAAGAAAGACAAGAGAGTTCAATGGAGAAATACATGTCCTGTACACCAAGAACTAATTTAATAAGAAGCTTCTTCCTGCTAGGGGGCGATTAAACTAAATTGCCAGTCTAAACTTTTCTATGCTGCATTTCAAATGTCAACACATTACATTGCTATTCCTCTTAATTTCTCACAAAGAAAATGCAAAATGAATTCATTATGCTGGAGTAAGTGGAAAAAATGATGAGTTTCTCCAGAAGAGTAGGCAATGGGGAGAGATTGGGCAAGGCGATTATATTGAGATATTTGAATAGCTGGCCATTAGCAAGAGGATCCCCATTACTTTGCTGATAATTATATCCTCTTCGCTATGACTTCCCAGTGGAATAATACAATGTTCCCAGTGCAGGAGATAATGAAAAATACCATTCAGGTGGTACATATATGCCAAGAATAGTGTGTTGTATTTCTTCCCTTCCCCCATCATGTAGATTGCAATAGCACGCACCTACACGATATGTTAATGTGTGTTTGGTTGTTCAGGGCTGTGTGCAGGGCAAATAAATGTATCTTGAAAATGGAGCTGGCAGTGGAATATCATTCTCCCAGTGTAATTATCTCCCGTGTTTAGTGGGCCCAGTGTATTGCTGAGTACATTTTTGTTAGCTATTATGTAAATGACTTTCAAAGCCCACCACATTGTAATAATGAGGACTTTGGAAGGGATCTTATATAGATGAAGTTTTTTTTTCCTATTTTAAAGAGAGATGTATGTTTCTCCTAATTAATCCGTCATTTTGCAGACATGTTTCAGTTCCGCAATCAAGGAAGATGGAACAAACAAACAAAAAAAAGAAAGAAGGAGGGAAAATACAGCACAAGAACACCCACTCATTTACACTAACTATTTTTTTCCAACTGATACATAAAATCTCTCATGTGTTATTGCTGCCTTATCACTTCTTGGCATTTTTATTGCTGTTCTATTTTCAGTTTGAGGGAATCTTGCAGCATACTATATATCTGTCTCAGATTCATTAATTTTCACAGAAAACTCAATTTGCATCAAAATACTTTGCTGTTTGGATGTTACTTTACATATCTTGGGGCCTCATGGCTTGCATGAGAACTTTGCCTTCAAATTATTTACCAGAGTGGAGAAAAGCAATGCCATTGAAATTGTTCAAATTTGAATACTGCAAAAGCCAGTAGCATTTTGTTCTTGGTTTCCCCTATGAAAGCCTTTTATTGGACAACCTGTGTCATAGGTTTGATTTGATTTGGATTTGATTTGTTCTAGGACTTAATAAGACCCATAGATGAATGTAGGTTAAGTTCAATAATGACCTATGGTAACCAATTTTTCATTATACATGCTTCAATAAAAAAACCAAAACTTTTTAACATTTACAAGTCATGCAAGGAGAATTTTTTTATAATATTGTTATAGAAGAGGAAATATTCACTTTGATACTATTAAGGAATCTTATGAAGGAAGCTGTAAAAATCTGAGGGGCTGGATTCCCTTCTTACTTATTGTACAGTCATTCTGGCATAAATTTAAATTACTTTAGTGAATGGAGAGTGTTTCTCTTTTTTTTTTTTTTGTTTTGGTTTGGAGGTTTGAGGAGAGGGAGGAGGTTCAGATAACAAAGAGAAACCAGGTCATTTTATCTGGTGTCAGTGTGATGAATCATAGAATCAGAGAATGGCCTGGGTTGGAAGGAACCCTAAAGATCACCTAGTTTCAACCCCAGTTCTTTAAAGTTCAGTTCCTTTGAATGGAACTCTCCACTGTAAAAAATGGTGTATCAGTAGAAGGAAAAATAACCTCCAACATATCCAATTTTTTGTTTTTCAACAAAGTATGTTAAAATGAGTCAGAAGCTCCTGGACGTCCTTTTGTATGTGGACATTTATATTGATAGAGTTTTCAGGTATGGGAACTTCTGCAGGTTCAGTTGGCACTGTCAAATATCTAGATTATCCAGCATATATGAAATTATATTTGGAATAGAATGAGGATGTGGAAGCTTATAATTTACACAATAAATCTGGATAAATGTAACCACCAAAAGGAAAAACAATACAGTAGTAGTTGCAAATGAATCATTGTGTGAGTTATCTGCAATAAACTGGTCCTGATTCATGTGTTTCAATGCATTGAATTTCCCTCCTCTTGTTCTCTTTCTTGTGCCAATTCACAGTTTTCTATCTATACTTTTTTTGTTGGTTTGTTTGTTTGTTTTTAATATTCCTTTTACTCAGATGCATTTGTAATTCTTGTGTACAAAAAATAAAGCTTTGTGAACATTGAGAACTATTCACTGGTCTTTGCTATTATCCCTTTTCTAAGGAATACTTAAATAAGCAACGTGTGGACACTGTATGAATCAAGAACTTTTAATACTAAGTTAAAAGGATTGCCTCCACTTTGCCTCTGCTCCTCTTCCTCTAGCAACTTGACATATAAGATGAAAAATGACCAGAAAGTTTTCATATTTTTTAAGGTTGTGATCCGTAATCTACCCTTCTACAGCAAAGACAGACACTTCTGAATAAAAGTTCTTAAAAATAGCAATATATTTTCTTGTGTTTCCCCACATTTACAGGGCATATGTTTGTGTTAAACAAAAAACCTTTCTGCTATTTGATAACCTTCATCTTAACCAAGCAGATATAAAGGCTTATGATTTTTTACCAAAAAAAAAAAAAGGACTTTTTCTATCTGTAATGCATACTGCAATAATATGCAAACGTCTTCCCAATAGTACCAGATTTTGGTAAGAACACACTACAAGAAAATCTTTTTCTATTCTCTATGTAAAAAATAGATGGATGGATTAGATGGGTATAAAGATAGAATGCTATTTCATAATGGGCTTTATGTTTTGCTTTATTAATATTTGTTTAAAATAATACTTAATGTTTCATTTCATTACTGTTATGTCTAATGTTATTTCAATTAGTTTGGGGGGAGGGTTTTTTGTGTTTTACGTGACACAGCTTGAAAAGCTTGGACATAATCATGGAAATGGAATAAATCTGTTGACGTCAATCTAATTGTGCAATCTACACAGCGATGTTGAAAATCAATCAATACAAAACATGTTTTACATATTTCAATATGAATTTCCTCCTGTCACTCAGCAGTGGTTACTCACCATAAAAATGTATATTTTCAACAAAAAAGAGATTATGAACTTTAAAGACTGGAATCATATTCTGCAATCTGTGTTCAAGAAAAATCACTTTAGCTTGCCTTACAAATGACCTAGAGCGGCGTCCTACTGAAAAGTGATGGTTTTCATTCTCCATCTTCAGTCAAATTTTAGCATCCTTCCTGAGGGAGCCAGCTGTCACTTGGTTAAGGGTTTGGAAATCTGGGCACAAGCCTACTTTTATTTCATCAAGACAATTCAGATAATGTGGGCGCGTCCAAATAGCTATTAGAGAGAGTGTTAGCTTCCACTTGGTCATTAGGCTGGGATTCATCTGACTAAATGTAGACATCAATGAGGTAGCCACATATTTTTTATCTTGTCACCCCAGCCAATGAGGGAAACAAGGTCATGATTCATCTTGTCCTTAAGAAAATGCTCAGAATATATTAGATTAATTACTATTCCTCTCCCTAGACAATAACAAAGAGTACCTGAAAGGCTCAGAGGTAGATGTCCAGTGTAGATAACTAAAAGTAAAGATGATGAATCACAACATAAATACTTGGATCTTTTTCTGTAGATTCTGAGTAATTTTTATTTGATTTTTCAAGACTATTTCAGACTAGCTGATTAAACACTCTTTAAGCTTGTCCTAGTCTGAGTCAAAGACAACACAGGAAACTCTGAAGGATCATTCATCTGAACCTGAGTGAGGCATCTGACTTTCTCTGTTGATTATTTATATTTAATTTTTTTGTCTTGGAGTATGATTCTTCCCGTAGAGGTTTTTCTATGGGTGTCCTTGGTGTGTCACAGAATGCTCCCATCACAGTAATGCCCAGACCTTGTTTGATGTCTCTTGAAAGCTTGGACCTTCAAAGACTTTTCTAGGGAGCTATTTAGACATATCTTTTAAAAATCCTAGGATATTGCATTACCCTTAAGTAACACATGCCCAGACCTTTTTGTTTAAATAATAAATGACAAGCTTTGGAGGTCATACCCCTGATCTTCACTTTCTTGGAAGCCCATTCTTTGCATTCCAGATCTGTGTTTTCTAGCCACTTAGTGTGCACTTGCCGTGTGATATATACTGAGATGACATCACTGTGTCAAATGTACATTATCACTTTTTACTTCAGTCAAAGGGTCAGATAATTAAGTTATGACTGCCAGGTTTCCCAAAAGCAACAAGAAAGTGGTGTTGTTTCTATGCAACACAGTGTATCACCAAGAGTTGTGCTTTCAGAGTAATGTCAGAAAGATCTCCAGAGCCCTCAGCTTATAAAACCATCCAAGAAAATGGTTCTTGTCTTTTGTTTGAAGGGATAAAAATCAGGTTAAGGGTAGCCACTTCAGAGCAGCCCAGCTGCCTGCACGATTTGTTTCTCCTTATTTAGCAAGAAGAAGGTTCTACAGGACAAAAAACTACACAAACAAGTAGAGAAAGAACAAGGGGAAGATCTGTCAGGCTGTTTACCTCAGAAAAAAGCAAGAAAACAAAACAAAACAGAAAAGTGTCTCCCCACATGAATAGCATGATCATTATCAATATTTAAAAGTTTATGAAAATAATTTTGAAAAGCAGGTCCAGGAAATTCAGTTTGTAAAACTATTTTTTTCAAAGACGAGTGAAAGGAGAAAGACTATGAGTCAGTACTGGTCACATCAAACTTGTAAATGAGGAGAGGGCCTATTACTGCTTATATTGCTGTGCATCTTACTGCCATCTCAGTCAAAAATTTTGCATTACTACCCTCTCCTTCTATTTTCCATCTGCCTTTTCACACTTTATATACACATTCTTTGTTCAACTGTCTCCAGCCATGATGTCTGTGACAATCCAGGAAGAAATTTTTATGACTGATATGTACAGTAAATATGCTCACTCCAAAAAACGTGCTGTAAAAGGTCTACTCCATCTGACTCCATGATCTCCCTGATGTCTCATCATAGTGAAAAGTAGATACTTTAAAAGCAGGACAGCAACAAATTTCACAGTGATGGTCTTGTGCTTCATTTTAACATTTACAGCAGCTTTGGGACTTAACTAGAGAACCCAAATGCTGGAAGGTCAGGCTATGTGCTGGCACTAAACTGGGCAGAAAAGATCATAAGCATTCTGCTGAATTTGGTCTATGCACTTTGATAAAATGTATTAATTATCTTAGACTTCAAAAAGTTTAAGACATCGTCTCTAAATCTGTTCATTCCTGCATCATCTGCTTTAAAATACAATCATAGCTTTGGGGCTATTTTAAGGGCTCTAAGTATGTAATATAATAACAGGTTATTTTATTTCTGACTTACCCATTCTACTAAACTACCATGATTCTAACTATTTCCCAAAGCATGATGAATGGCACTGAAGACAAAACAGTTGCCCCATATATCCCAACTTCAAGTGGGCCTTTTGTCTCATAGAATCACAGAACACTTAGGTTGGAAAAGACCTCTAAGGCCATCAAGTCCAAATTTTGACTTATCACCACCTTGTCAACTATGGCCTTGAGTGTCACCTTCCTTGAGCACCTCCAGGGTGATGATTACACACCTCCCTGGGCAGTCCATTACAATATTTAACAATCCTTTCCATGAAGAATTTCCTCCTGATGTCCAGTGTGACCCTCTCCTAGCACAGCCTGTTGCTCTTGTCCTGTCCCTAGTTGCCTGGGAGAAGAGACCAACCCCCAGCTTGCCACAGCAATTTGTATGTATTGTCACAGAATCAGAAGATTCAGTAAGACTGGAAGACACCAGGTCTTCTAGTCCAACTTCCCTGCTCAAGCTGAGTCCCCCAAAACATGTTACTCTGGATTGTGTCTAGACAGATTTTTAATTTCTCCAGGGAGCATGACTTCTTAACCTCTCTAGGCAGCCTGTTCCAGTGCTTGGTCACTCTCACAGCAAAATTCTTCTCTATATTCATCAGTAAATTCCTGTGTTCCAGTTTTTGCCTATTGCATCATGTCTTATTTTTAGGTCGCTACCAAGAAGAGCCTGGCTCTGTCCTATTGACACCTTCCCTTCAAACACTTGTACATGTTGATAAAAAAAAATAGGAACCAAACAAATTGGGCCAGAAATAAACCCACACTTGCAACCAAAATAAGTCTTTCCCAAACCCAGTTATGAGAAGAGTTGTTACTAAATCTTGATCCTGATAGAAACTGCTCCTTGTCATGAGCAGATAATGGTGGTTTTGTTAGTTGGGTTTTTTTTCCTCTTATAATCTCCTGAAAGAGGAACCTGTGAGTTCATTAAAAATTTTTGTCTAATATATAGTGTATAATACATAGTTAAGGAATGAAGAAAATTAGCTAAATTGGTCAGCAATTTAATAGCAGACTTTTATTCTGGAACTTAGATATCTTTGGGTACAGGACATTCAAGATAAGGGGTGACATTTTGTGTACAACACTGTGCTTTCTCACGCACCAGAGCACTATTTACATGAGATTGTGGCAGCCTGTGTCATTAAGAGGGATAACACTGACTAGGAGCTAGAACCTATCCAGAGGTTATAGTCAGGATCTTTATTTTATTACTTACTTTCTCTTCTTTTAGAATTTCCATTGAGGAGTTTATGTTTCCACAAGCAAATGTTCTTCTTGAGGACACTGAGCAGACCTCAAGAGAAGACTGAGACATTCTTCAGATTATCAACTGACTCGTCTGGCTCTGAGTTTCTTCATGAGTTTTTCAAAAATACAAATGAGTCTTCAAAATATGCAAGGAAAAGACACTAAATCTGTTTCTTGACCCTTTGAAGAGTGTTGGTGAATACAAATTGATGGAATAGGGTGTGGCTTTTGAATGTCTTTGTATTTTCTTTGCTCTTGAAATTAATTTATTATGTCAGTGATTGACAAACTTGATTTCCAGTCACCACGGGGAACTATTAGATATAAGGAGCCTGCCCTAGAATGGAGGCACTGTAAATTTTCATGGTTTTCTGTGAGTTATTTCTGGGCAGGATATGATTGAAATCAATGAGGTTTAACTAAAGTTAAAATTATTCACTCATGGGGAGTTCCTCATAAGAGTATAGCATGACACAAACAACTGCCATTGAAGGAAACAAAATATGAGAGATAAGGTGAGAAATCAATTAATGGACAATAATGGGTACACAGTGATGAAGGTTTCATACTATGTATAAGACCGATTAATGTAAAATATGTTCTCTTTTCTTTTAAATAAAAAAGCAGCAAAAGAAGACTATAAAAAAAGACAATAAAACCAAAAAGACATTCTTAATTACTTGTACATATATATGCTCCTGATTTCAGGAACATTAAGTGATTTCTTCAGGCAGCTCTTGGAATTTCTGATAAAGAGTGCTGTATGAAATCAAAACATCATTAGAGAGACATCTAGTTTATGCTGGTAAGTAATCCTTTCCATCATGGACTGGATTTCACAGCAAGGAATTTCTTCATTGAAGACAATTCTGGCCCATTCTTTGCCAGACTGTTCCAGTGCCAGAACTCTTTCTGAGGCTAGATATTAATTCCCTATTCTATAGTAAAGAAACCATCAGAAGCCAGTCAGAAACCAATTGGTGTCCATATGGAATTGTATTTAGGAGTTACCTATATGTAATTCAAAAAGATTTGATGCTGTGGACATATGCATATATATAAAAATTAAAAGAAAATGCTAATTAATAAAGTTGCTTATGGTTTTTCACAAAAATAGCTAGCCAACTGATATTTTCAGCCATTTCCTCTTCTGTAAAAAACTCCATTCTTTGTCAAAAGAAAGTGTTTTACTGCATCTAATTAGCGTATATCATGTATTAACCCTGTTTTCTCCACTGTGGTTTTCTAATGATAATGTCTCTTTCTCTCCTTGAAGATGCAGAAAAATTAGTTTGTTTTTCCTTGTTTATGTATCTTTCTTTTTTCTACATTTTGTAGGCTGTTGTAATCTCTCTGCTGCAATGCTTGCTCTTTAAAATGTCTTCTTGGCTTTGGGTTTTTTCTTTATTATTTACCATAATATTTTTCTTCATTTTTTTACCCTAAGATTTTTCTTCTTTCTTCCTTAGCTCAGTTGGTTAGATCTTGGTGTTAATAACACCAAGATCATGCATTCAGTCCCTCTATGGACAATTCACTTTAGAGCTGGACTCTATGATCCATCTGGGTCTCTTCCAACTCAGACCATTCTGTCATTCTTTGTGATTCCTTCTCTATTTTTCTTCCCCTTTTCTTGTATTTCCTTTATTGCTTTCACGGTGAAAACTTGAAATCTGTACTGGGAACTAAATAATTCCATTATGGATTTCCTTCCTGGGAGAGGGGATGAGGTAGAAATAAGGCTCTTCTTATTTTGAACATTTCAGCAGCTCTAAAAACTACTTTTGAGAGGTTGGTGGGGGCAGGGAAGTGAAGGATGGTAATCTTTTTGTTACTTATTCCCCCTGTAGAGACCTGAATGCCAATCGACTCTTCTCACAGCACCACCTACTGAGGTGGTCTAGCTGCAGGCTAGCGTGGGTAAAGATTAAGCTTTTTCATCTGTAGTGTTACAGTTCCTGGGAGGCTCCTGCACTGCTGTTTCGGTAAAGAGATTTATAGAAGCACTTGATGAATTTTAGACATTTTTTTATCAGTCTGTAACCATAGAAATATGTGTGTGGAGACCACTGCCATCTTAGGCACTGCTGCAATTTCTACAAATCATCTTACTTGTCTGCCTTATACCTTGTTTTATATCAAACTTTTCATTAGGAAGGAATAAGACAGCTTATACACAGAAACAGTACCCTAGTGCATCTTTATTCTGGTCATGCAGTGCAGAACATCATAAGAATGAGCTCCAGCTCATTCAAGGAACAAGGCAGGGACTTTGTAGGAGAAGGAGATCACCTGATTGTGTAAGGTGGACACAGATGAGAGTTCACAGTCCTTTGCATTCTTCTTCAGACACACAGAAACTTCAGGAAGAAAGAAGTCTAAGGGATCTAATAATGGGTATTTTACTGTCCTCAAGATGCTCTTAATGCCTATTGTCCCTGAGATACTTTCTGGTCAAAAATATCTCCCAGGCAATTCAAGGTTGCTAAGAATTAATCTTCTGGGATAAATGTCTTCAGAGAGAGTTAATGAATCACAAGTCTACCACCTGCTATCAGTGTAAAAATTAATATGTAGATATCACTCTAGGGTCTTGTCCTGTGTCTCTTGGGATGTGAGATCAAAATGATAACCAGGGTTTTTCTGTTTAAATGAACAAGGTGGCAGAACTGGGCGTTCAGTAGCTGCTTCTTAGAATTGTAATGTTCATCTTCAGTGTCACAGAATGACTGAAAGCCATTGTGGGTCAGGTTGGAAGGGATCACAGTGGGTCATCTGGTCCCACCTCCCTGCTCCAGCAGGGTCATCCCAGAGCACACAGCACAGGATTATGTCCATAGGGCTCTGGAATATCCCAGTGAGGGACACTCCACAGCCTCTCTGGACAATCTGTTCAGGGCTGGTCACTGCACAGAACAGAAGTTCTTCCTCCTGTCCAGGTGGATCTCCCTGGGCTCAATCCCTGCCTGTTCCTCTGGTGCCATTGCTGGGCCCCTGGAGCAGAGCCTGGCCCTGCTCAGAGCCCTCCCTGCACACAGGGACACCCAGGGATGAGGTTCCCTCTCAGTTCTCTCTTCTAGTTTCTAGATAGCTGTATCTCCCTCAGCCTTTGCTCATAAGAGAGATGGTCCAGATCCTTCATAATCTTTGTCACTGATTGTTGGACCCACTCCAGGAGCTCTCATACTGAGGAGCCCAGAATGTCTGTCTTCTTGTGTGCTAAATTAATTTTTCCGGGAAACCACTGGCTTGTTCATGTGTGGTTCCCTTCCTTGTAACTTTCTTTCCGTCCTCTTTAAGCAATTTTTTGTTTATGTCATTGTTTTAGGGATTTTTTTGTTTGTAATTTTTTTTAACCCCAGATTTATAGATCTCTGGGATTTAGACAATTAAATGATTCTGAATTTCTTGTGTTTATATACTACTCATAGACAGTTACTAGTAGGTAGCTAAGATACATCCCAGCTACGTCTTGAAACTTGAAGCTTGGGTGAAGTGTTGATATAATTACATTTAACGGCAAAAAGCCTTTCTATGTCAAAATGAAAGTATTTCTACTATTTTTTCCCCCATCTCTTGGTTACTCTTTTAAATTTTCTTTTGTGCTCTTAAAGACTTCCTCACTGCTGCTATGAATACTGAAAAACAGAGCTGTCAATAATGCACTTTGCTTCATATGTAACTCCCTTGACTTCATAGTGCTGCTCTTGATTTTCCTGAGTAGGAAAGGAGAATAGGCCACTGCCCAACACTCAGCCACATTACATTTAAGGCAAGTGATTCTGTCACCCGTAGGTTTGTGCTCATCATCTTCCCACAGCAATGCAGCAGTTCTTCTATCACAACATGGTAGATACCTCCACCAGTCAGCTGCACCTGTTAATGAAGAATAAAGACCTCCCTATTCAAAGACTGAGCCTTCTGTTTCAAAAGTCTCTGCAATATAATGTAGCATAATTCAAAACTGAAGAAACTCTTCATGCAGGATTACATCCATTCTCAATCTGACATTATTCAGGCAGGATTGCTATATTATGCAGAGCGTAATTACAAAACGCTATCCCTGTAGTACTGTGCTATTGTATGTATGCAGATTATTAAAAATGGCTAATCTTAAAATCATTGCACATACAGTGCAGTCAACAGCGAAGAGTCTCAGCTTTTGTGCCTTGGTATAGCAACATTACAGTTCATGGAGCTGAGGTCCTGGCCTTATTTCTGCTCCATTATTGCGCTCTTGTATACAAAGGATGAAACCTGTTTCTCCATTACCTGCTGCAACACTTGAGTAATTCTTCAGAAATAAAAGACGAATCTTGGTTTCATATTGTTTTTTCTGATTCAGCATTTGAATTCCATTAGAGTGACAATACTTTTCTTTTTTTCTAATTCTGCAGAAATACTCCAGCCACAGATACAGGATCTGAAATATGAGTCAGAACCCAAATGATTCAAAACTCTCAGCAAGACAAAACTGCCCTACCACATCCATATGACATTCTTATGAGAAAGGACCAAACACAAGTTTCCTTGTATTCCTGACTGAAACAAAGTAGACATCTAAAATGTTGGTCTTCCTAGCTTCATAATCATAAATTCTTATAATTATTCAAGCCAGAAAAGACCTCTAAGATCAGAGTGCAGCTGTTAACCTGTGCAACAAATGTGGTCACTCCTCAACCACATTCCCAAGTGCCACCTTCACACGCATTTTGAATAATTCCAGGATAGTGATTCCACCACTGCCCTAGGCAGCCTGTTTCGGTCTGACCACCCTTTTAATTAGGTTTTTTTTTAATTTTTTTTAAACTATCTAACCTAAACGTCCACTGGTGTAACTTGTTTCTTCTTGTTCTATCATCTGTTACCTTGGAGATGAAGTACCCACCCAGCTACAGCCTCCTTCCAGGGACTTGTTAAGTGAGTCCACCCCCAGCCTCCTTCACTCCAGGATAAATACCCTCAGTTTCCTCAGCTGCTCATCATCAGATGTGTGCTCCAGACTTCCCAGCTTGGGGTGATATAGACCTACTAATGATACAGACCTACTAATGATACAGACCTACTAAAAAATTAGAACAGGTCACACATCCTCTCAGCAAGTACAAATTTCTTGACACTGAGATGATTATCTGCTGTAATGATACTGTTCCCACTGACACCAGTAACGGTGGGAACCATCTTGAATTAGCATGGAAACATGGAGCCAGTGATCTCCTGCCCTAACACCGTCAGCCGTCAGAGGATGAGTGACTTAACCTGCCTGCAGAAGCACAGCTATAATCACCAATACAGCAGGATCCTGATGAGGGAATCTATATAGACAGAATAAATCTATGCTATGAAGAAGAAGAAACATTTCCCCAGCTGATACAAGCAAAGAAAGAAGCAGATATGTATTTCTTATGATTATTCACTATATTTTTGAAGGACAGTTTCTGATCTGATGACAGAATTAGGGCAGGTGAGTGGAACAGAATTTTTAGAAATGAATTTCACTTAGTTAGGGAAGCATTTTCTACTCAACTTTGGAATATAAGTTTAATATTGTGGGTGATTATAACTGCTTCATATCTCTCATGAGCTGAGAGAGCTGATATTATTTGCGTTTGCATCAGTGTAGCCTTGTCTATCAAGTGTGAGAATATTCTTTTTAAATTTAAATTTTAGTAAATCCACCAGAAGAATTTTATAAAACATTGTAAAAAAATTGTAAACAAAATTATCTTTTCTAAGGCAGTAGGGACAGCGTGGGATTCATCCCTCTCACGTTCAGCATCATAAATTCAACCTGCCATCAGTTAAACTAAATGAATTGCACTGTTTATAAAAGCTGAAAGAAGAATCCTATCCTTTTGTGCATGATCTCTAACCACAAGTGGTTCATTACAGTAAAGGCAAATGATAACTCTTTTCTGTACCACACACAAATCTAAAAAGTGCTGTACAAACTCAACATATAGATGTGAAGATTGCACAGAGCTTATGCCTTTGCCCAGTGCTGAAAGCAACCACAACCTCAAATAAAACTGCAGCTTGCAACCCATTTGAAATGTTATTCAGTTAAGCTCTATTTATTACCATCAAAAATAGCACACACAGGGACAGACAAAACAGTCCCGTTTCACAAAGCACAACCGGGATCAGCTGACTGGAACTCACACTTATGTTCATCCAAGGGCCGTATTCTCATTTTGTGCTCCTTGTTCCTATTTAGAGTTAATGGTAAGTGCCTTTTCCTTATCAACTGTCAAATTGTCAGAACACACTTTGTATGTTTGAGGCTGGAGGATTCAGGGGGTAACGGAGGAAGGGGGAGGACCATCTGCTTTGTTGACAGAAGTTTACTCCCAATATTTTATACTGAGTAATTATTCAAGGTCCCTTGTATTTTGTGTCTCCCAGAGAGGAGGTATTAAAAATGCCCACTATTAAATGCTTTTCACATAGAAAGCAGGTTTTTATGACCCTGTAACTGCAGGATCAGTGGTTTTACACTCTTTAGCCTCTGCAATAATGTGTGCCTGGTTCCCCCATGCAGGCCATGCTGTGGTTAGTGTTGATTCAGTAAACAACATTTTGTTTCATCTCCACGGATATTAGGTCTATAGAGGACAGATTGCATTTGCTGATAGTGCCTCATGGTCTTAAAGCACACTTGACTAATTCTAGCTATCATTTGTTGTTTGTCGTATTTTAAACAAGGGCAGAATTTTTTTAAAGAGAGAAAAAGTAGAAGAAAGAAAAGCAAGGAAGAGACATGAATTGAAGCAAAGACAAGAGAAGTTTTCAATGTCATTAAAAAATTAAATGGGGGAAAAAGCCTTCCCCAAACCCTGCTTTAGTGATTACATAAGTGTAACATTTAAGGGGAAAAAAATCCACTCAGGTATCCTGTTGAAACATAAATGCTTTCAATTTCTAATAATGGAAAGTGTAAGTTTTTTTGATTTCCCATTGTTCTCTCTTCAGATGCCATATTCATTACTAATGCGGCATCTGAAGATGTTATTTTCCCTCCTTTGGACTAGCACATGGTTCTTGAAATCTTATCACATCCTTTGATTGACTAACCTCCGTAAGAAGTTTACATAAAAGATACAGGTGAGAAGCAAATTTGCCTGAAATTACACAGCTGCCAGTGAGAACAAAGGACTGGCCTCAGTAAGGAGGTACTGACTACAGGGATCCCTTTCAGGGCTCTGAGCTTTCAGAGCTCTCTTCCATGTGAGAGAGCTCTCCATGGGGAAAAAAAGCTTACGTCACATTCTGATCTTGATGTTGTTGCCTACCAACGTGTAATGATGGCACTGAGGGAGATGGGATATCAGTCCCTTCCCAGTTCTGACAAGGATGGCAGACAGTGGCAGGAGAGAAAAAGCCGTGAGCCTGTCCTGATCACCAAACGGACATTCCCAAAGCATGCCTGTAGCAACATGGGGTTTTAGGATTCCATGTGCTCCTTTGTCCCTCTGCTTTGTATACCATTGGTTCATTTTGAAATATGCTCTGCTGTACCCCAAAATCTATTGGTGGGTTCCCTATGCCTGTCCTCCCTTCAGACTCCCCGGGACTGGCTCTAGGGGAGACAGTCCCTCCCCCTTCCTTTCCCTTTATAAATCGATGTCCGGATCAGCTCGAGGTCTTCCATCTTTGGGCTGCTAGCATCTGCTACCTGCCTTGTCTCCCTCCCCCTTCTCCTTCCCTGCAACCCCCTTTTCCCCGTTACCCCAAATAAACCTCCCTAGCAGAACAGAGATGGAGTCCAGTTCTTTTCTTAGCCTCACTATATTCCTGCTGAATTGATGTGGTTTGAAGACTGACGCCATGCCACAGAACCTCGGGGGCCGCCCGCCCCAGATCCGGTGGAATAACACTGACCAGGGACCCCGGTCCGGGGGGGGGAGCCAGCCTGTGCAGCCCTCCCGGACCGTGATACATCACATGCCAACTTTATTCCCAGTTCATGAGGCTACATCAGCTCTTGCAGAACACACTGAGATTGTGTCTTTGTGGTGTCATCAGCATTTCCAGCTCAGAAAAATGAAGCACTTGCCCAATAATTTATATTGAAAGATCAGCTTAAGTGTAGGGCAACAGCTCATTTCTGAATAAACAGCTGACAAAGACAGATATTCTGTCTTCCTGTTATCTATTTGCTTCCAGAAGAATTACTTAGGGAGAAATCTCAGTACCCAGTACCAAGACTCAGATTTCAGCCTACAAGTAGAAAACTTCAGTTGTTTTACAGAGTTACTGATCTGACCCCTTTTTCATTGTTGAGATGTGTGCTATTGTACATTTGCCCTGTCATAGACCTGTCTGCCCCAGATTGGGATTCATAAACCATTACTCATTCAACATTTCACCATTCCTTGAAGTTTCCTAGGGTCTTTCCAGAAATTATCCATTAAAGTTGCATTCCAGTTGCTTACCAACCACCTTTATTTTTGTTGTTGTTGTTGGGGTGTTTTTATTTATGGGTTTTTTTTTAAACTCTTGCAGCAAATTCCAGTCACCTTAAAAGCATCAAAGATTCAATTTTTGGTGGCCATCTTTTCATTTATAAAATTATGTCTTCACCACTGTCCTTGGTTTTCAGATATTTCTAGCAACAGCCAGTGTTTCAAATCCTCATCTTTCTAGAGAAAACCAGACACGTCTGTTTCCTGAGATTGCATCATCTTCCTCTTTCAAGTTACAGCTGTCTGGATAGAAGATCAAAGAACCATAGAATATTAAGGATGGGAAGAGACCTTAAAATATCATCTAGTCTCTATGCCCCTGCCATGGGCAGGGACACTTCCCACCAGGTTGCTCAAGGCCTTATCCAACCTTGCCTTGAAAACTTCCAGGGTTGGGGCATCCACTGCCTCACTGGGGAATCTGTTCCAGTGTCTCACCATCTCCACAGTAGAGAGTTTCTTCCTAGTATCTTACCTAAATTTCCCTTCTTTGAGTTTGTACCCATTCCCCCTTGTCCTATCCACTCCAGATGCAGAGTCCCTCTCTGGCTTTCCTGTAACCCCTTCAGATTCTGGAATGTTCACATAAGTTTTCCACTCAACCTTCCAGGCTGAACAGCCCAGCTATCTCAGCCCGTTTTTGTAGGGGAGGTACTCTAGTCCTCCTATCAACTTTGTGGCCTCCTCCAGACTTGCTTCAACAGTTCCATGTCCTTCTTATCTTGGGAGCACCAGAATTGCAGTCAGTTCTTCAGATGGGCTCTCACAAGAGCAGAGCAGATGGAGAGAATTCCCTCCCTTGACTTCTGCCCAAGCTCCTTTGGATGCTCCTTCTGGGCTGCAAGTGTTCATTGCCGGCTTAAGCTGTTTTTCATTAGCCATCACCCCCAAGTCCTTCTCCACAGGGCTGCTCCACCCAGCCTATCAGTGTGTTTGGGATGGCTTCATTCCAGGTGTAGGGCCTTGCACTTTGCTGGTTTGAATTTTGTGATGTTTACACCATCCCACCTCTCCAGCAAGACCTCTTCTTAAGATTTCTCTGGATCCATCCCTTCCTGCCAGTGTGTTGACTTGCTCAGGGTGCCCTCAATCCAGTGTCCCTGTCACCAAACAAAGATGTTGAACAGTGTCAGCCCCAGCACTGACCCCTGAGGGACACCACTCATCAGTGTTCTCCACACGGACAATCAACTGTTGACCACAACTCTTGGTGTGGTTAACTCAGCTTATCTAAGTTAATTATTATCCAGTATTCCAGCTCAGAGAAAGATTTGTACCTCTTTTGACAACAGATGGCTGTCCATTCAAACTTATTCAGTGATGCACACGTTCATAAAAACCTCCCAGAATGCCTATACCCTTCTTGCACACGTTATCTGCATTGTCATAGGAAAGAAAGAAAATAAACAATAAAGGAGGTAATGGAAATGTTAGAAATATGGAATACTATGAATGAGATATCTTTCCTATCCAAGTTTTCCGAGCTAATTTTTAACCCTGAATAATCTTTGCTGGAAGTAATGTGTCTCAGTACACCTGTCTTTCTATCTGTTTACATAAATATATACATAAAACCAGTCACCCTCACAAGCTTCCCATGACAGAAGTCTGTTATATTTTTTCCACACATCCTCACACACTCCCCTCCCCTCCTTACCCCTACCAAGTAACTCCTGCTGGGGAGATGCGCCAGCCAACTCCCTTGATGTGTCCTGCCCCAGAGATGGCAGCCAGATGGCCTGACATCTGCAGCAAGAAGAGCTGGCAGGTCGCCCTGAAATCTCCCACTCAAGGGAGCTGTTGTTATGTACTGAAGTCCTTATCCCTAGAAAGACTTCTTTGAATAAAATATATAATACACGATAAAATGCAATAAATCCTGAAGAAAAGGAAAGCAAATAGTATTTTGAGACTACTTACCACAGCCTCAGGAACAACATTTCCCCATGGGCAATATTTGCAGTGGAAGCCCACCAAGTCTGTCATCATCCAGTACTTAAACACAATATGTGCCATAGCGCACACCATGAATTGCAATTTTTGTTGACACACATTAGAGGAGGCCATGGTATATATAAATGGAAGAACAGAAGTGGATCAGCCCAAAGAGGAGCAATTACAACTTGTGCATGTTGTGTCACTTCTCATGATCACAATTTAAGTACGTTGCACTGCTTCCAGACTATGCATTTTGGGAACTGTATGGGAATTCAAATACCTTTCAAACAGAGGCTGGTTTGCACTCCTTTACTACAAGGTTATGTAGAGAGACAGAGAGATTGACAGAGTTCTGAGAGAGTAAAAAATGAAGGAAAATAATATTAGCAATATAAAACCCCTCTTAAACCAGTATTTTTTCCCTAAAGCTATGAGGAATGCTGTGGCTTCGAACATCACCTGTGCAGGATTCAAAGTGCAGTATCCCTAAGGGTCATCTGGAATCACCCTGGCCCTCTTAGATCCATCTCTTTTGCTATCTCCATTGAGTCTCTGGGTGTTCATTCTAAACATATAACAAAGGCTCTCAGAGTACTTCCTTGATGGAGATTTAAAGAAAAAGACAGAAAATAAGAAAAGAAAGGGAAAAAAAAAGGGTACCTGGCATATTGCCTTTTTAAAGGAATCTGAGTTTGAAGAACAGTTAGAGGATTTGAGCAACAAATAACAAGAAAAGAAAGAGAAGTGGAGAAAGTATAGATGAAACAGCAATCGGCATATTTTAGTATCAATATGAATTTTCCGCACATCTCAGTCCTTTTGGGAGATCTCTACGTGTGTATAAATAGACAAAGCTCAAATCTGAGCTCTGAAGGACCTCTTTATTTCAGATGCAAATCAAAACGTTATCTGCTCACTCATTCTCAACCTAGAATTCTCCAAAGGTGAAAACCAAGTTCAAGGTTAATTTTGTTGCAAGAGAGCAAGACACCTTTCACTACATTCAGAGATAAAAAGCAAGCGATATCCGGTGGGAAAGGGAAAAAAAAAAGCACCACCAACATAAATCACTCAAAGCAATCCACAGGTCAAATATGTTACATGCATATTTGTCACCTTTTGTTGTCCAAAGCAATATCCATGAACTCGTTAGTGTTTTCCCATATAGACAGCCAGGCAATAGACTCTAGCTATTTTATGCAGCTACTGGTAACATCTCTTGCCCAGAAGGCAGTGACAGACAGAGAGAGAGAGCAAAGAAATAACTTTCACAGTTTTTGTGTTTTCCCAGGTATCAATCAAATTCCCTCTGACATTGCTTCATTTATGGATTATTGCAAAAACACTGAAACAATGTGCAATGATAATGTTGTAAAGCTACAGAAATGAAACTGGTAGGAGTAACCCATTTCTCACTGTGTTCCCAAGCACCTCTCCACTCTGAATCCCCAGCATTGTTTAAGCTTCAGTTCTGTATAAGAAAGCTAATCAAATGACACTCAGGAAAATTGACTTGGGTTTTCAATCTAGTTTCAGATCTCTATTGTACTTATTTCAAATAGCATTTGTTATTCTCTGCATATCCTTAGGAACATGCCCTGTCAAGAAATGCCATACAACTTCAAACCATGTTTTTTCCCACCTCTATAACTTTTTATGTATTCCCTTTTTACATTTTATTACAGCATAACATCTAAAAATGAAATAAAGATTATAGGCAACGCTTCAGGACTTGTAGTTCTGTGGCTTGCCCTGAATATCAAGTATTGTTGATAGGAACTTGCTGCTATACCACTATAAATTGCCCAAATCTCCCCACTGACCATCACTGTAATTATTTCTGTTTGGAAATGAAAGATTTGATCGGCAGACTGACTTTTCCTTTCTTTATATTTCCCACTACCTTTCTTGTCTATCTTTCCCCCATTCACCTGGACTTGCATTTTCTCTTGATAGTGGATTTAAAGATTAAATCTGTATTTATTTACCATAGTTATCTCTAAAAGTAAAAGAAAACAACAGACTGCAGGGGGAAAAAAAGTAAAAGAAAACAGGGGAAAATATGGAGGGAGGGAAGAAAGCAGGGGGAGAGAAAATGCGCAAAACAGCCATTCAAGCCACTAATTTAACAGGGATTTTTTTTTTCTCAATGAACAAAAAAAGGAAATAAAACAGAGGTAGTTACTCCCTTTGCATCCAACACCTAGGGGTATTGGTAGGATAGGTACTGAAACTTAAAACATGCTTCCTACAACACTTTATTGCCTAAATGTGTCAAAATAGGAACAACAGGTCAAATTTAGTGCCAACAAAAGCCTTTTTGAGAATAACTTACAATTTAAATCCAAACAAATTAAAAAAAAAAAAAAAAAGGAAAGTCAACACATCAGTAAAGAGTAATCAGTGTCAAAGCATGAATTAAGGTACAGGCCAAAAGTACATAAAAGGGGAAGATTCAGGGGGTTTTTTGTAGGAGCCAGGTTCAACTCCAAGGTCAACAACAGAGTCGCAATAAATGGGAGTAATTTCTTTGTGTCAAAGAAAAATGTCAGGGAGAAAAACTAGAGTTTGTTATTGTTTTATTTTCCTTTAGACTCTGGACTAAGACTCAACTGTTGTGCAGCCTCCGTTTCCAAGACTGCTATTGATTTTTCAGGAGACAGAGAAGTGCTGTTCTCCGCTGGGGCCTGGCTTTTCTCCTGAGCAGGGAGGAAGAATAATGGTCCTTTTGTCCTCATTTCTTTACACAACATCTACCTTAACCAATGTGGTATGCTGCAGTGAGTAGATCTGCATCACTGGGAGATTATACAGCTGAAAAGAACGTTGTGGTGCCATCCAGAAATGAAATTTAGAGCCTTAACAAAAATGTGGGGATGATAAGAGAACATTATGCCAATCTGCTAACTAGGATTACTAAAAAGCCTTTACTAAACCATCAGACTGATAGGTCTAACCTGCTTCTGAGTATGGAATTTGTTGCTTCTGTGGGAGATCTCCATAGGGGTTTCTGTTTCTCTGCATTGTTTGAAGGTGCCTCAAAGCTGAGAATGATCTTGACAAGTACACCAAGAGGTTGCAAAATAATTATTTTTTATTTATATGCCACTTGTTTAAACTAATTTTTTAAAAAAATTCATGAAGAAGAAGTTTTTAAATTAAAAAGTGCCAAGCACCTGTCAAATACTGACAAACTGGGGATTCACTTATTCACAAACAATATGAATTCTCTACTGTTTTGAGGTGTACACGCACACACACACACAAAGTAATTTAATTTCACTGAAACAAAGACCCATTTTTTGTTGCATTAATTCTTAAATTGCAAAGAATTTAAAAAACAAACAAAATATTAGTAGAATATTAGAACAATTGCATAATGAGTTTCTTTAGGCTATAATATATGAGTAAATAAATATGATTATATCTTTATAAATTGCTAATTTATTGATAAAACATGTATTCATTGTGCAAGCAGATGATTCATGCAAATCGTACACACACATAAATTTTAGATAAATGTACTTCAAATGAGTATATATATATATGTGTGTATATGACCTGGTTTTCATGTATCTCCCTTTTGTCTGTTTTAAACATAAGGGGAAGTGTTTGCTTTCTTCCATTTTTCTGCTGCACTCATCTACAAATTTTCAAAGAAAATCACTGAGATTACTTCAAAATTTGTCATGGATGCTGATGTGATATTCAACCAACTTAAAAGCAGAATACATTCCTGTAAATATATATGTATACGACATTTATTTAAATGGCATATTAGGATAACTAATCTTTGTGAATTTTTAAGCGAATTAGTTTGAACAAGCAGCATATACTTATATGAATGCAAGTAGTGCCCTGTAACTTTCACTACTTTAGATCTCTGTCCATCATCCAATGACATAAATTTTGTTGGCTGCCTAAACACAGCTGCATCCAATAGAAATTAGTTTAAAAATACTGAAAAGAAGAGCATCTTAATAGGGTTTCACTGAACAAATCTCCCTGTGGCAGGATGAATGTGGTAATTTTTTGGCTCTTTTTTTTTTAAATCTATGATCACATTCTATGAACTTTTGTGGTATGGTTGCTTTCTGTGCATTTTTGTTTCTTTTTCAGTCTGCCTCTGTAATCTCATGCTATTATCTTTATAGACTTTACAGCGTGCAGCTTTACAGCCAACACATGCCAAGGCAGGACCAGTGCACTGATGAAAGAGACAACCAGGCTCTGCAGGTCCTTATTCCATTTCCACCCCATCCCTTCCACTGGCACTAATGTTGTTGCAGCTGCTCAGGGAACCAGATCAACCTGTTGAAATGATGGAAGAGGGATCAGTTCCTCTCAGGGGCTGATTTGGATCAGCTCAAAAGGTGTCCTGTGAAAAGCACAAGTGAAGTTGCAAAGAATGAGGGAATGTTTGTCATATTTTCAACAACACAGAGATCCACCTCAGCTGGCTTGGAAATTTCTTCTCTGTTTTCTGTTTTCTTCCTTTCTGTATTTAAGATCGGTAAAGATATATTAGTTTAGCAAATCTTATCATTTACTACCTTTTCTATTCTTCCTTCATATTAAGATAACTTTTTTGTCTTCTATTCCTTATTTAAAGAAATAAACTTCTCTAATACTTTTCTTTCATAACATATTGTTGTCTAATTCTCTGAATTTATTGAAATATTCCTTACTGAAGCCTTATTTATGAATTCTTTTATTTTCTCTTCCTCCTTCTTAACTATCATGAGCTTTATCTTTTTGTGGTGCCATTTGTCTTCTAGATTGTTAATCGGTTCCTCATTTTGGATGAGATGATTCAATTAAGAGCCTCTGCATAGAAATGAATTATTCTCAGCACGTCTGTGGGTTGGTGGAAGTTTCATTCCACCAGCAAAGTCTGTTTGTTACGAGTGTACATGAATGTCTATTATGGAAGCCAGTCAAAGCTGAAGTTTATCTCCCTGAAAATGTTTTTAATTTTGCTGTGTATGACTCAGCTAACCCACCAAGGCTTCTTTCATATTCAGTGGTGAGAAACAGGTACTTCCAGATGAAAGAATCTGTTCAGGTACAGTTCTTCCTTGAAGTACGTGTTTCTCTGTTGGACTCTTAAGAGGTTGAGCCTGAATAACTCAGGTGTCTAACTTTTGGAAAACTACAGTTAATGAAGTAAATCCTGTTGCCAATGAATTGAAATCTTTCAAAACAATAGTGAAATCAGTTTTGAATTTGAAATCTCATTTTTAATCTCCTACAGCCTATGGACTTCAATCCATAGTTAAATTTAAGAAAATGTATGAATGTTCTTTTTAATCCTACTGCAATAAAAATTTGGAATGAATATAAAGAAGCTGGATATGAAACAAATCACCTTGTTTCCTTAGTAACTCCTTCGAAGTGTGTTCCTTCAGATCAGCCATACTATGAATCTGCATTTCCTTGAATCCTTTGTAGCATGATGCTGAAATGATATCTGCCTGATGACTTTTGCTCTTCGTTTAATTCACAAACTACAGTTCTTTCTTTTTTTTTTTTTTTTTTTTTTACACTATCAGCTTTTTGTTTTTGTCTTCCTGTCATTCTTATTCTCTGAATATGGGCATGTAAAACTTAAGTTCCCTCTTATCCGCTCTCTCCTGATGTTGTTATAAAGTTATGCCCAGTTATTAGAATATGTAATTCCTTTTGTCATCCAACATTATCCTTAGATGCCCAATAGAGCTCTGTTTGTGTTCTGTTTTCAGGATAGCTGCAAGACACAAAGCCATGGCCTACCCTGTATGTGGATTTAAGCACAGACTAATCTTTCTCAGGACACTGCCAGATCTCAGTAGGTTAAAGCCAATTACAGCAGTTTATACCTACTGAGAACCTGCATGACAGTCTTTTCATTCAGAAATGAGGCTGCGATTTTGGAACATTCTGGATAACAACATAATAAAGGGGTGGTTTATTTTGTTTTGTTTTGGTGTTTTCTTTGGGGTTTTTTTGGGGGTGTTTGTTTTTTTTTTTTTGTTTGTTTGGGGTTTTTTTATTGTTAGCTCCAGAAGAAGTTTTTAATGGACCAGACTTCATGTGGAGCTAAGAGTTGTCATGTAGAAATTAGGACTTCTGAGCTCCACTTCTCAAATCTGGGTTACTTCCATCAAAATGGGGAATTTCTGTTTCTGAGTTTACCTATCTGCAGCCTAGGCATAATGTTTTGTCTCTTGGCTCTTTTAAGGCTTAATTAATGAATGCATGTTTTACAGCTAGTTGAAAACCTCAGATAAAAGGGTCTATAGAAGTGCAAAGCATTATTATGTTGCAGGAAGCCTGATTTTCTTTTCCATCAGAAAAACAAGACTTTGTGCAGACTTAATTGGTTTTTTTAAAATTTGTAAAGAGGATTAAGAAAACTGAGCCTATCTAAGTCTCCCTACTGGTAAATAAAAAGAAAAAGAAATAAAGACTAGAAGCAAAGAGAGGATTTATAATAAAATAAATAAATTTATCCAAAGGGTAATACACAAGTATCTGCTTGGAAAATAAAGGGCCAGATTTTCTGAGTTATGAAGTGGCACATTAATAGAAATTAAAAAAAAAAAAAAAAAAAAAAAAAAAAGAATGCCAAGGTTATGGAAAGGAAATTTTGGAAAGCATCACATTTTAATCAGTTATCCTAACACAGTTTCATGATTCCCACAGATAAAGGAAAGTTTAAGAAGATCAGTGAAGACAGATCCACTCTCTCTATGGTTTTAGTTATTTAATTCTTCATATAGACATCAAGGAATCCTTCTGTGTTACCCAAAGGGAAAGAGTAGGTCTTTTATTTTGAGTCAGTTGGAGAACACTGTAATGGTAGTGAGCACCAAAAGATTAAAACCAAATCCCTTACAGATGGAAATTAGCAAAGCTCCATCTAGACTAGCTCCATTGTGCAGCTATGCCAACTAATGGTGGCTGAAACCTGGTCTCCAAATGTCACTGTAACTTTGTTCTTGACGTTAGGGTGGCCAAAAGAATAAGCTTTCTTATGGGTTTTCAAGGACTTGGTGCCAGTTTGCTAATACTCCTCTCATTACATTTTCTCAACATGCTTTGTGTTTTCCTGTTACCAGCTGAAATCCATGACAACACATGCTGAAAGAGATAAGACATAATGAACCTGTGTGTTGTGAACTGTCAAATAAAGTTTTTCAGATTATATTCTATGTTCAGTTTGGGACATTTGGATTTTAAATTTCTAAGACTTGTGGAGTTTACAATTGGGTGGGAAATTGAAAAGCTATTTTCATGGTATTTTTGTAAAAGTCAAAGCTACTTTATTCTCATTTTTTCAAAGTCAGATACATTTTTAGCCTAGTTTCCTGAGAACAGGGAGTATATATCATCTTTTGATGCTTGTACACCTACATATATCTCTTTCTGTATTTTGCACCCAAATCTAAGAAAAACTTGAAAAATAATGTGATATTAATTTCTTCCCAAAACCATGAAAATTTATGGCCGTTTAAAGACAAGAGCAATCTTTTATGCATAGAAACTTTGATACAATTTTGCATTCTGACCAAACCCATC
The DNA here is from genome assembly GCA_024500445.1 of Entomyzon cyanotis. NCBI lineage: Eukaryota > Metazoa > Chordata > Aves > Passeriformes > Meliphagidae > Entomyzon > Entomyzon cyanotis. Next base: position 46,797,280 of record JAKEPQ010001021.1, on the reverse strand, counting down.
CTGCATTAACTTTCAGAAAATCCACACAGGAATTCATTGGCTTTACTTCACTCAGTCATTTTTACTGTTTTTCTACACCTGACAAATTTTGCTCACACAAAAAATAAAACGACTATCTGATAAAAACAACTGATGCACAGATAAAGGCAATCAATGTGATTTCTCTTAGAGTTTTTTGGGTTTCCCTTTAGAAAAGGAGGCCTTCCCCTTTGTGTTCTTAAGAGGTTCCATTACAATTCTGTGAAGCACAATATTTAGTCACACATTTTTGTTTCCATCAACCTTCAATCAAGTGGGAGATATTATTTATCTTATAGACTAACATTTTATAGGTCAGTGGTGTAATTTCAATAACCATGTGGTGCTTATCTTTGAACATTATCAGCTGTGAACTGGAAGCAGCAGGGATGTTTCTCCTCATGGATCAGCTATCCTCACTTGCCTTCCAGAATCAGATAGAAAATTAAAACAAAATAAGTTTGGCATTAAGTGGTAGAAGGCACAGAAGAGAGCGCCTATGATGGCCAAGAGTGTAGAAATATATTTTGTTGGAAAAGGAAATTGAAGTAACTTTGTTTGTTTAGCCCTGAGGAAGCTGTTCCCAGCAGTCCATGACAGACAACTAAAAAGAAGTCTTCTGTCAATAGGTTTCAAAAATCTGAGGAAGTGTTCAATTTTCCAGTGCAAAACTGCATATGATTGGCAATCTGAAAATATTGGAGAACAGCTATCCAGCAGATAAAAGCTGACTGGCACAAACATATGAGCTAAACATGGAGGAGAACTCCTTTTACTGAAGGACAGCATATACTCCATGCTCTGGGTAGGGCCACATCAGAGAAACAAACATCTTTGGGAATAGAAGAACGCAAGAATTTAATTCTAACAAAATAAGCTTCCAGGGCCACGAAATTAATAACTACATATGACTGAGGTACTAAATTTAAGAATTAAGACACTCTATTCCAGACTTCCTTTCTTTAAGGACCGATTTTGAGTGCTGTGTAGGCATTCCACTTCCTTTGCATTCACTGAGAGTTACTAAGAGGATACTTGTGTAACTTTAGGCCTGTGGATTAATGGACTAACTTTCAAGATGTTTCATTAATATAGTCACGTTTTCGCTTAGGTAAACCAAAGATGAAATGTCCCACACATTCAACATACCCACTACGAAATTGTACATTAGAAAATGTTTTCCTTTCACTTTTTGTTCTCCTAGGAAGAATGGGAACATATAAAGAACAATACTGTAATGACACAGAAAATATGATGGCTTAATGAGTCTTTTCATCTCTGTTCCCTTTTCTCCTTGTGTATATTTTACTTAATACACATAAAAGGCAAATAGAAAGACAGGGGCTTGAACAGTTGTATCTCTGATATGATGAAAATGGTTTGTGAGCTCATCAACACTCTTTGTTTATATTCTATTAACAATTTTCTTTATATCACAATCACAGATTGTGTAAGGCAAATTCTTACATGCACATAAATTAGAAAATTATCATCTTTGGGAAATGGTTTTAAGCTTTGTCCATCATTTGCATGTATTGGGAGGATCATGGTGGTGAATTTAATAGCTGGCTCAGTGCATTAAGTTATTAAATGTATCTGCCTTGGAACTGAAGGTAAGGGTATGCCAGACAATGGCAGAGAGGAGCCAGATAGCTGGAGTGGAGAATGAACAGCTCTGATTGCTTTTATATGGATCCTACATTTAAGAATCCGGTGGAGCTGAATTGTTCCCTGCGGAGCTTAAAAGTTTGATATTCTTTTTTTCCTCCATATAGGGAATCATGGTGATTGCAAATCCTAAAGCACTAAAGTTATTTAGAAGAGAAGCTGTAAATATATACAGTAGAAAATAGGCATTTTCCTTGGTTTATAGCTCTAAAGGATTAAAGCGGGATTAAAAAAAGAAGAAAATAGATTTCAAAGCTGTTATGTTTTCTGCTAGTAAGTGTCATGACTATTTTCTTTTTTTTTTTCTTTTCTGGAGGACAGAGTAGGGAAAATCCAAAGCAAAGGAAGAAATAACTGCAGACAATAAAAAGTAAAATTATAAAATAATAAAAATAATATTAACTATAGAGACATACACACGTGCACATTTACATACACGTATATGTACTTTTATACACTTAAAGCTTACATTTGCGCAAGAACTTTATTTCTAAAGGAACTCAAAACCTCTAATTAAATCATGTAATGGCCAGTCACTGTAGAAACAACTAATGTTTGCCATATTACTTTTCCAGTTTAATTAAAATAGTATTCTAAAGTAAACAGAGCTGAAAACAGATTACTAAAGGTACTCTCAGGGGGTGTAAGACAACTAGGAAAGTGTGGTGGTAAATTCTTAGAAACTGCAAATTCTCTATATTGTTTCTTCTCTAATCTTCAGAATATAAAAAATTGCTGGAAACACAAAATAACACCCAGTTTTACAAAGCAGAGCTTAAATAATACGCAATATTTTTCTGCAGAATATAATTTTTACTTACCCTAAGGCTGATTTACCTTCCCTTAGGGATGGTCAGGGCTGAGAAACAAACAGGAACAAAGGTAGTTAGAGTCACTTTAATGCTTCTACATTTTGCTTTCTGTAGTTAGGGAGTACAGACCCAAAACTCAGTAGAGGTAACAGGAATCTATTTACTAACAGGAAGAGAATAATAAAGACTGGGGCCTTTCAACTCAATTGAAATTGATGCTGCTTGAGAAAATGCAACATCTTGTGGCTGGTGTTGAGCATTGAGCCAGTTGAGCTTGAAGTTCCTGTTTGGTGGCTGAGAAAGCTACTTGGATTCCCAGCATTCATATGTATACTAAGGACTCACTCCAAACCTTTATCACAGACCAGTTCCTGAGAAATTGTGCTATAATTATGTTTCCAGGATGGTTTTTTTTTCTGTTTGTTTGGGTTTTGGGGGTTTTTTGGTTTTGGGTTTTTTTGTTTGTTTGCTTGGGTTTTTTTGTTTTGGTTTGGTTTGGTTTTTTGGGGTTTTTTTTTTGTTTGTTTTTGTTGTTGTTTTTGGGGTTTTGTTTTATTTGGGTTTTGGGGGAATTTTGTTTAGTTTGGTTTGGTTTGATTTTGCTTTTGTTTGGGTTGGGTTTTTTTTTTGTTTCTTTGATTTGTCCTTTTTTGAGAGAAATAAATGATGTACACAGAAACTACTGACATCATGCAGTGAAGTGTGCCTGCTATTGAGAGCTCCATGGTGTGCTTTATGTGGCTGTGGCCATTTGCATCAGGATTATCTCCTGTGCCCAAATGGAGAGGTTTGGCTGAGGGTTTACTCATTGTCTGAACAAGGACATCAGTGGAAAGAAAAATGGGCAGAAAGGTTATCCTGTTTGTGCTCTTCTCTGTATGGTTTCATATTGTCCTCTCTACAAAGGATTGCTGTCAACCTTCCCTGGGGGGAGAGATGAAGAAACTCAGAGTGCATATCATGAGAGTACCAACAAAAGTACTCATGTTGGATGAGGAACAGAAGGGATGATTTTTAAAATTTATTTGGCATTGTTACTTTTGAGGGAATTTTGGGGAATACATAGATGCAAAACACAATTTAGTGGTATTTTTGTCATATATAATTAGGACAGGTGGAGCAGCATTAGTTCTTGACTCAAAAGGATGGGAACCTGCAAATTCTGTAAGTTATTCTATGTCAACTCCCCAAAACACCTATGGAAAAGCATTTGCAGCTTTCCTGGCTTGAGCAAAGCCTCCAACACAGGGCTTTTGCATCAGGCTCTCTGTACCCATGAGAGGACTTGGCACAGGGGGGAGTGTTTCTGTTCCAAGTGGGTCAGCAGTGGGCACAGACCATCACTCATTGATATGAAATCTTTGGTGGAAACTGCACTGTAAACACATGAAATATGGGAAGAAAAATGTTCTGGCTGACTCCAGTATTACTAACAACTGGCCAAACAGGGCTCACAAGAAAAGGAGAAGGCAAGTCATAACGCCCTATCAGATCTAGAAAGATTGTATTGACCATTCAACAAGACTTCCATCTCTAAATAAATAAACATCTTCCATCTACCTATTATGAGAAGACAGGAGAATACTTATGTTTGACAATTCCTCAGGTGTGAAGTAGATAAATTCCATATATTTATAATTGCCCCAGGAAAACCTGTGAGAACTTCCCCACATTTCTTCAAGAGGCAATAAATGACTAATTCTCCTCATTGCACTGCAGCTTATTCAGAGGCAAAAAGGTACTCTTTAGAGCTAGCTCATTGAATTTTGTGTCATTTTTCTCTCAAGGCCATGATAAAACTCCATGCAAGCTTCCCTTTCTTCATTCCCAATGCTCACCCCAGGCATGGGGGTCTTTTACACTGGGAAATGTGGTAGAAGCCATTATATATCCAATGTGCTGACTTTACTTGCTTTCTGAAACCCCGTTTTTTGCATAGCAGGGAGGATATTCCACGGTGGCCAGTTCCATGGGCTATAAGGCTGCTTTCGCTGCCGCAGCACTGTAAAAGAGCCATGGTGAAGCTGAGAATTGTGCCTTACAACTGCCTGTGCCACTGGGATGCATCCCTTTGGAGGGATTAAAATGCCTAAAATGAGGGATGCAATGTAACAAGGAGAGCACATAGAAAGACAAGAAATATAAAAGGGAGAAAGGGAGGGAAGTGATTTTGAAGAGGACTAATAAAGTATATGTCACCCTGCTGATTGCTTTTTCTTTTCTTTTCTTCTTTTTTTTTTTTTAAGCTCAAAATGCTTCCCACTCTCAAGTGTCTGGCTTGCCAGCAAATGAATTGCATGGAAAATCTCTGTTAGTTTCCTATTAAAAAGGTGAAGTCTTAAAGGCATTTTGTCCCATTATAAATTTGAAGTGATGAAATATAAAAGTAAATATTTTTGCCAGTCTAGTCTGCCCTTTACAGTCCTGCTTTCCTCTAGAGAAACAAAATCTGCCGGCTCTGGATTAGATCCATTTGCAATTGCCAACAGATTCTCTCTGATGAATCTTCAAGCGGTTGAGTCAGGTTGGACAGGCAAAATGTCCATCTGTACCATCCCTGATGGATGTAACAAAGCATGGAATGCATTCATAGTACCAGAGCAGCAATCAAGAGAGCAGAGAACTAGTAGAAATGCTGATCTTTATTTTATTTTATATATTTTTAGTCTTTTTCTATTTTAATTTAATTTATCTTTTAATATAGATTGAATATTTTCTGCATTTCTCTGCATGGAAATAGTGAAGTACTTTTCCAAAGCCCAACAGACAGGATGCTTAGGGGAAAATTTTTCAAAGCGAAGGCAAGTGTGGGATTTAATCGATCAGCTTCTGTTGATGTTTCTGAGAGTCATGCAGCTAAAACTCTGTATGCTGCTTTGAAAAGATACCCCTAAAATGTCACAAATCTGGTAGGCAGACAGCTGCAGGAGATAACAATGGTACATCTCTGTCTGTTTGTCTAATTTTAGGAAGATTACCTTAATCATATCTAATGACAGCATATTTGGGGGGAAAATATTTCTATCAAAATAACACTACCAGACTAATATTTCCTATAGCAGTGATATATTTTTTCTTTTATTTCAATTTATGTATTTTGTAGGAAGCTTTTTGCTTTCCTCCTGAAAGTATATATATATATTCATATCTGAAGCATAAACTAAGTCAAATCAAAATTCTCAAATTCAATAGTTCAAAGCACTTCCCTTTGAAGAATCTACAAAGTACAAAGAAAGGCTTAGTCAGGGAATAACATAATGGTCTGAAATAATTTAGAGTGAATTTGACCTTTGCTGTAGGTTCCTGCTCAGCACAACCTATAAAAGCAATCCATGAGACCTCTGTTTTTTCTCCCAGGGCAACGGAGGGGACACAGAGTTCCTGCAGAGAACAGCAGAAGAGAGACAGCATATGGAGTCAAAGAAGAATAAGAAGTGATTCCAAGTGATTTTTAACTCAACCTAATCAACGTGATAAAAAAATCTGGAGCAAAATTATGATGTAATTACACAGTGAGCAGTAAGGACCAATGTCCAGACAGAATCTCCTTTTGGTTGTAGGTCTTGGCCCTAGTTTCAGATTGGTTGTCATCTTTCTGCCTGTAAATGACTTCTTAGAACAAGCTAAGCTTGTTTTAAAATGTACTACAGGAAAATCCACTAAGGATTACCTTATTGGCAGCTGTTATTGAAGAAAATTGGAGTTGTTTAAATGAAGCTACCTCATTATAGAGGATGAAGTGGTTTCCCAGAAGTGTTGTCCAAGATGGAATCAGAAGGAAGAAAATGTTTTATGACAAATCAACTGGTTCTATGTTACCCCAACCTTCCCTTTCTCTTTGGACAAATGTGATCTTTGTCCCATTTATAGCACTGTTTATTATATTATAACTGATTCATATGTTGAATCTGAACAACCACTTCTTATCCAGGCAATGATCCTGCTGAGTTCAAAGACTTCCAGTGATTCAACATAAGGTGTTTAGGGGTGTCTTTTCAAAGTTATGTATCGGTTTAGTCACATAGTTCCTGCTAACATCAAGGGAATTTGGCTGGTTAAATCCCCATGCAAACTTCCTTTGAAAAAATTACCCCTAAAGCATCCTGTCTGCTGAGGTTTGAAAGGGGACTTCAATCAATATATTTGTTAAATGAAATGCAAAGAAGATCCATTATTTGTACTCTGGATACTCTTGCTTAATAAAGGCTGTAACACATTGATGGTTAAAACATAAGGGTTCTTATTCTGTTTGAATTAGTCTTCAAATGTTTGTCTAAAATATTTATATCTTTCTCTTTAAAAAACTGGACATAAAATTTCATTGGAAGAACCTCTGTCAGATGATTGCTTTTTAAAACCTTTTCCCCAGCCAGTATGCATACATATATGTTAGTGAGGGCAGGTATATATTTTTATATACATATATAAAATTTTTATCAGTTCTAAGGATTTGGAACCATGGAATCAAAATTTCTTAAGTGCTTAGTGAGAGCCACCTTATCTAATTTCAGATATTTAGAGGTCTATTGTCTCATTTCAATTGCAATCTCAGTCTTCTCTGTATTTAATGAAGATTAAAACTTTCATAATCCCCCTATTTTTTTTAATAGGATAGAATTTAGAATATTACAATGAATCCTTAGTCTAATATGGAGGCAAATTTTTATGGATGTTGATTTTGTAATTTGAGGCTACAAATGACAGCAGTAAATTTCAGCTGTGGTTTAGGTCATCCTAAAGTAGACACCCAGATCTTCTGGGATGTATCACACAGTAAACTCTGTCAACTCTATTGGTCAGATTCCTGGTGATTATAAAAGCAGCCTGCTCTTGGTTACAGGTATTCAATTTGAACTTCTGAAGCTGGATAATATTTCTTTTACTATGGGTTATTCTGTCAAAGTACTGCTCCCTTTCCCTTAAGTGTTACAGGAGCCTAGGCCAATTTGAATACTAAGGCTCCTACTATTGTATAAATCTATGCCTTAACCTGTTTTCAAATATAAAATTGAAGCATCATACAACCCTACTGATAAGACAAGCAAATTCTGTCCCATCTCATCATTTAGTACAGACCGTAAAGAGATTCAAAAAACCTGGATTCTAGACTGAAAAAACTGTGCCATTGTTAAAAGAGAGATGAGCAACATAAATGTGAATTTCTTGTCCTCTGAGTTAATTTTCTTGTATCAGGACTTGGTTTTATTTAAAATTGGGGGAAAAATAGTGGAAATACAACAGTGGTATATTCCGTAACATCATTAAAATCAGAAATGACAAAACAGAATCATAGAATGGTTTGGGTTGGAAGTGACCTTAGAGGTCATGAAGCTTCAACCTTTCTGTTGTGGGCAGGGAGAGTTTCCACTGGATGATATGTCTCAAAATCCCATCCACCCTGGTCTTGAACACCTCCACAAGGTTCCTGGGCAAACTCTTGCAGTGCCCTACCACCCTCAGAGAAGATATTTTCTGATGCATTTTTAAATCAAAATGAACAATTTCTGGCATCTCACACTATTTTTTTTTTCCATATGTGAAACCTCACCAGACAATTTGCATCAGTTTCCCTTAGGAATATTCCATATTCCTAAGAGTTACTCTGCTAACTCCTCATGCTGTGGCCTTGCTGAATTATCTCCTCTACTGTGCACCAAAGCAACAATATTCTGGTGAAAATCACAGTGTGAAGATTGGATCAGAGGACATTTAGTCAAATCATGATGTTTGGATCCCTTTAGGGAATGGCAGCTGAGTTAAGTGAAGCATAATATTCAAAAATGTCCCTGAGAATTAAGGGAAAGGAAAGGGGGAAGGGAAAGAGAAAAGGAAAGGGGGAAGGGAAAGGGAAAGGGAAAGGGAAAGGGAAAGGGAAAGGGAAAGGGAAAGGGAAAGGGAAAGGGAAAGGGAAAGGGAAAGGGAAAGGGAAAGGGATGATCCTTGTAAGTCTCTTCCAACTGAGGTTATTCTATGATTCTATGACAGTATGAATAAGAATCAATTCTGAATCTCCCTTATTCTCACAGTACTTCTTCTAAGCATTTAATCAAAACATGAAGTGGGAGCTGAGGTTGGAGATGACCAAGAAAGAACACTACCACAAGCACCACAAGGTTTTGATGTGGTTGTGTATTTTTTTTTTTGGCAGAGCTGATCATTCCTAGTCCACATTCTGCTTCTCTGCCTTGCCCAGCCATCCTCCCCCCATTCCCTCTCTTAGATTCACATCTCTTCTTTTTTTTCCCCTCTCTCCCAGTCTCCCTCATGTCAGAGACCTGTGCAATATCATTTTCTGCATAATGAAATCAAGAGTGACATTAATGTAAGTGTAATTTTATAGTGGGGAATGGGCCTAGCTGATTGTTTCTACCTGCTGTGTTTTCATGATAGACATTGGGATGTCACCATCTGTGTAATGAAATTTCACCTCCATAATGGTTCAGATTATCAAACATTCTTTCCAAGCTGTCTCGCAGAAATATATTTATTTATTTACTCAATAAGGATGGCAAAGTCGCTCAACTCTGAGAAGCAGAAGGAGGGTGGGAAGGGGCAGGGGCAGGTGGGGAGTGGGGAGATCTGAAAAACAGCCATGTCTGGGGAAAAAAAAAAATTATCATTATGCCAGGGAAGAAAATGAGATTGTGCCACCTTTGTGTTCTTTACTGTGTCCACATTGTGTTATTCCCTCATCTCCCCTAACAAGAAAGAATAAGAAGCCAAAACCATATTCTAAACAGAATACTGGCATGCTAAAGTGGCGAGTGCTGATTCTGGAAATTTTACAGCTATGGCGTGTCTTTGCTTCATTCACACTCAACTTCCCCTGATACTGGTATGAGCTGCATAACATGAGAAAGCCAAATTTTTCTTCCTTCTAAATGTCTGATGGTGTGATTAGGAAGCTGAGTGATTCACATTAAGAGAAATCAGAGACATAGAGACAAAATTTCAGATAACGGTACCATTTCTACATGTCTTACTGTTTGGGATCAGGAACTTGTCCAGAAGATCATTTAATCCTTGATATTTCTGTCCGGTCACTTTCATATCTGTCTTTCAGAGGCTCTAGATTGTAGAGTCTCCCTTTTCCTCCCTTTCCTAGCGAGAAAAGGAGGGTTCTGAACACCAGAACCAGCAGTATGGTATTTCCCCATGGGAAACTTCTTCTTCTGAGCAATTACATACCTCTTTTTCATTGCTCACTCCCTCCTCCTTCCCCCAACCTCCTTCTAATTTCCTGGCACCTCTGCAGAGAGGAAAGTCCCAGGTTTTCAGAGAGGACAAATAGAAACCCAGCCCATCAGAGTCATAGCCAGAACAGGTGATATTTCTCTTTTTCCAGTTGAAGCTACAGTCTATATTTACCTAAAACTTCCAGGTGTGTCACAGTCCCAGCAGATCAGATGCTTTTAGATGCACTTTGTGCCTTCTTCTTGAATGCCAAACTCCAGAAATCCCACAAAACATGTACACTGCAGCTGCCTAGGACAGAAATACTTTTGAGAAACTCCAGAAATGCCATAAATATGAATTGCTGCATTTTGACTCTACAAATCTAAAATGCCTAGGGAACCTGGATGGATCAAGTATGCAGACAGTTCCGAGAATGTAATATGCTTACTGCATGCTTTCATGCACATGAAATTTTTGCCTGGAAAACCATGGATATTCTTGCTCAAAGAGATCATTCCAAAAGATGCTAAACAATTTGACTGTTCTATTTATAATAACATGAAATTAGCTGACACATGTGCCTGTGAGAGTAAAGAAGCACAAGTGACTATATCTGGCCCCAATGGAGTGTGAGAGCTCACCAGTTTTCACAGATGAGGTTGCACTACAATGAACTGAAGAGTTAAAAAAAAAAAAAAAAAGCAAACCTACTTGTCACAATTTCAGAGTGGATAGAAAATTCCTTCTCCAAGTTTCCTTGTCCTGTTCCCTTTCTAAGTGTCCACCAGAAGATATTCTGTGGTAAAATAAATGGTTTATATTTATCTGGTTCCCCAGTATCTGACAGCCCAATAATCATATGGAGTTGACCTCATTTTTTTTTTTACCTCATTGACCTCATATCCCATGTTCTATTTTCTCTTACTTCCTCCAATACCTTTCTTTTACAGAGGAGTGAGAGCTCCTCATGGTTCCTATCTTGCTTCATGGGATAAATAGACCTGCATTATTTTGTTTTCTTAAAAAGAAAAAGATTTTAAAATAATAATAATAAAACCACTTTATTCACTTTAACTGTAAAATGTTTCTTCTGTCATTAAATAGTTAATATTTTATCCCAAACTTATGCAGAGCTGAAGTAATGGAAAAAATGCTGGAAGGGCCTTTCTTTTCTTCCAGCAAATCTTGGCTTAGGAAGAATAATTATTCAATTCCCCCCACAAAAGAAAGTTTACTAAATTGAATAATTCTTCCCCAGATATTTTTTTTTTTTCCTTCTCATTATTATTTTTTAACTAGTCTAGATAATGACATTATTAGCTAATTAGTGATAAATGTCAGTTATTTTATTTTACTGAGACCATTTGAAGTCGTGTGTATTTATGCAAAATGCAGATTGTCTGAAACCTAAAATGTATCAAATCCATTTATGCTCCAGAGGCCCTGCACTGAGCCATTGCAGCACTTAGACCCAACTTCCATAGATGGAAGTGGGACCACTGATGGGTGTGGTCCCAAGAGGAAAGTGGATTTTCCCCTGGTTAGGACTCTCTTACTGTAGCTCCTGGCATATGCTAGCCAAGTCAGTTTCCTCTAATCACAGATCATTTCGAGCAAGGAGTTTGGGAAGTTAGTCAGGCACTGTCAGTCCTAGATGCTTCAAATGGAAAAGGAAGTGAGGCTGTGGCTCCCCTTCTCCTTTGCCACTGGAGCCGTGTCACAGTCCACTTATAGGCAGACATGTGATGGTTCATACCAGCTATGATCTCGGAGTGCAAAAAGAAAAGAAAGCACAACAAATCAACAATTCAAGGGAGTTAAATTTCAATCCAAGGAGGAACTTTATTAACTTAGCCCATAAAGTGGCCTGTGATAAAGAGAGAGGGAGAACTGAGGAAAGATTAGGAGAAAAGGGAAGGAAAGGGGACTATAGTTACCACCATGGGTCCACAGACCTCCAGCGTCTCTGGGGGTCCTATCCAGAAGGTGTTCTTCTGCCTCTGTATTGATCGATGTGGTCTCACGGTGGGGAAGATCTTCAGATTTCAGTCACTCCAGAGCTGTCTTTTATGCTAGTCCATACACCTGGTCCCTCCTTGTGACCCACCTTTGCTTCCCCTTAATTCTTGTGGAGATATGCCAAACTCCATTTGGCAGGGCCAAGGGAGGAGTGTCTGAGGCATGGTCGGCAGGTTTTTTACAATAGTGAATAATGGGTGCCAGGGCAACGGGTGCAAAGCCTTCATCACATACCTGCTTTGGCAGGCACAAGGCTTTTGTTCTGTACCAACTCAGGCAGGTGCAAAGCATTCGCTCCGTACCAGCTTCAGGTAAGTACAAAGCATTCTCTGCTTAAGTCCTGCACCTGTAGTTTCTGATGAGAAGTGTTGAGACAGAACTCAATTATTTGATCAACCTCTACAAGCGGGCAGAAACGGACATTTAAAGCAAAGGCAGATATCTAATTCCTAAGTAATTATCAAACTAATTCCTCCCATGAGAGGTACACACTGTGTGTGTGCACATGTCCCCCAGAAAACCCACACAGCAACAACCCATGCAGCTACCACAAGTGTTTGCTGTCCAGGTCATATTTCTCTAGGAATTTTGATTTATCTTCAGCTTTAAAAGGACACACAATGATAAGGGTAAAGGGAATGGATTTAAACAGAAAGAAGACAGATTTAGATTAGATCTATAGGAAGAAGGTTTTGGGTGTGGTGAGGTCCTGGCACAGGTTGCCTAGAGAACCAGTGGCTGCTTCATCCGTAGAAGTGTCCAAGGCCAGGTTGGACAGGACTTGGAGCAACCTGGGATAGTGAAAGGTGTCCCTGCCCATGGCAGGGGTTTGGAAATCGATGACCTTTAAGGTCCTTTCCAACCCAAACCATTCTAGGATTCTATGATTCTGTGAACCTACTTTTAGTTCTCAAAATACTTTTTTTTCCAGCCCAAAACCAGCCTTCAATATGGGACTGCTCTGAGTTCTTTGTTTTGGTTTTTGGAGAAGGAAATCATTATAGAATCTCTTGGTTCTTCCCATGGAAGTAAGACAGGAGACATGCCCTTTTGTAGTTCCAAAATTATTTTTCTTAAGAAGTGTCCAGAAATGCAAAATACTGTTTTTTCCTTTAAGAAATATTCTAGCTTTGTGCCATCTGTGTTTATGAAATGAAAATTTTAGTGGGAAAACTGTGTATTCCACCACCAGGGTACAGTAGACAGGAACACTGAATGCAGGAGAGATTTCTGAGGTCACAGGCCTTTTGAGTTTCAGGGCAGCCTAATCTGTTCATTTTCCATGACTCCATCCATGCAGCCATGGAGTGACCTTTGAGCTCTTCTGGGTGAAGCTCAGCAATTCGTTCACTGCTGCATGCTCGGATCACAGAATCACAGAATCATTTAGGCTGGAAAAAAACTCTGAGATCATCAAGTTCAGCCTTTGACTGATGACCACCTTGTCAACTAAACCATGGCACTAAGTGCCACATCCAAACGTTTTTTGAACACTTACAGGAGTGGTGACTCCATCTCTGCCTGGGGCAGTCCATTCCAAAGTTTAACAACCTCTCCATGAAGGAATTCCTTCTGATGTCTAACCTGAACCTTCCCTGGAACAGCCTGAGGCTGTTTCCTCTTGTCTTATTGCCTGGGAGATGAGGCCAAGTCCCACCTGGCTGCCCTGTCCTGTCAGTGAGCTATGCAGAGCCAGAAAGTCACCCCAGAGCCTCCTCTTCTCCAGGCTGAGCCCTCCAGCTCCCTCAGCTTCTCCTGGTTCTCCAGACCCTTCCCCAGCTCAATTCCCCTCTCCAGACATGTTCCATCACCTCAATGTCATTCTTGCCATGAGGATCCCAGAACTGGACACAGAACTGGAGGTGCAGCTTCACCATTGTCACGTACAGAGGGAGACGCGCTCCGTCAGCAAATGCCGTGAGGAGAAATCCGTAATTCAGAATACTCCAGGAACCATTTATAACAGTTTTCTGCTCTCTGTCATCTCAAGTTCTTGTTTTTGTTATTCCTACTGCATTAGCAAGAAATCTGGTCATATGCCAGCTTGAAAGACTGAGAAGAGACCTATCATGGATGGCTTGAGAGAGGCATATGCAGCTTGAGAGCAGCTGTCTCCCACCTTCAGCCCGAAGGGAGAAAACAGGAATATATTAACAGTCAGCAACTTTTAACTAAAGGGCTCTGCATTTCTAATCAGAGTAGCCTGTGACAAATCGGGGAGTGTGTCTGTCTGTGTATAATGCCTATATTTTTTGGTACATAACTAGACTTTAATAAAATAAAATATTTATGGGAAATAAATGAAGGGATATTTCCTAGGCAGCAATTTTTAAAGCTGTCAATAACTGTTGTGAATGCTTTGTGCTTCCTTCAAGAAATAAATTGAACCATATTAACCATGTATATCATGGTTTGAGTCATCATCCTCTAAACCACAGATTTACCAGAAGCTGGGAGACTAAACCAGGGGAATAACCATTGCATACTTGCCTGGTTGCTATTTTTTTTCCCTGAGTATTTGTCTTTGACCACTGTCATCAGCAGAACTTTAGGCTAGTGAGACCTTTGATCTGACCTTGCAAGGCAGGTCCTATCATCCTGAATTATTATTACCAACACTGATTTATAGTCCTCTTGCTTTTATAATTTTATTATAAGTGTTTTCCCCAGCTGCTCTGCAAACACACAATCACAGCTCTACGGAATTTATCCTTTCTGTGAAAGTGTTGAATAAACCAACAATGTGAGTTGGCTTTAACTCTTTGGTCATTTAATTGCTGTTGATAAAACAGGGGTCTAGGTCTGGCCAAGCCAACTAAATTTTTATTTGCTACCTGAGGTCCATGAGGAAAACTGAAGGTGCAACATGACCAATAGAGAGTGACATTGATGAGTTTTTCATAAATGCCTCAGATTCACCTGGTCTAACTTTAGGTGCTCACCTATGTTTAGTACACTACTGACTTGACCCTCCTTTTCAAGCAGTGAAGACAGGTCAGGAATTAACACATTTCTCAGGCAAAGTGGGATCTACTTTTTTTTTCTGGCAGATTATAATGCAATTTAGGATGATTGCATTCCTAATTTGGATCCCTCAGTTATTACTCAGTGGGATGAATGGGGAAGTCCTAAGCCTAGCAAAGGTTACTGTGTGAATTTGCAGAATGGAAACAATGAACCCAGAGATATTATGCTGGAATGAAACTAAAATAACATCAGAATAAATCACAGATTTTTTCTGTCTTTGAGAGAATAAAGCTAACCTAATATCTAAACCAAAACCAAAGCCGATAAATTTTATTAAAAGAGAAGACTCTATTAGTTTATACAGTGGGTTGTTGGTTGCTTTTTTACACCACAGTTATAAAACTGTATTTTGTTGATGTTTTAAAAGTAGTTTTTAAGGTATAGCAGTGATAATAATGAAATAAAATATAGGACACGTGTTGGGTTTTGCTTTCATGACAAATAGGCACTGACAAATCCATGCCACATTACCATCCTTGATTGCTCTGATGGAACTCATTTTCATCTCCTGTTCCTCTAATTACATGAAAATTGCATACTTTTTATGCATGACACATTTTCTGCAGCTTTAGAAAAAGGTTGTGAAGGGAAAAAAAAAACATTTATCAGTTTCTATCCCCCACTCATAAAGGCTATATGTCATCTAACCGGCGATCAATCCAGCTTTAACTGCCAGTTTTCTATGCTATTGTTATAATCAGAAAAGGAAGTATATATATATAAAAAAATATGGTTTTAGGTGTGTTTTTCCCCCTTATCTCTTAAGAATGGATATTTAGAGTGGTCTTGTCACCAGTCTGTGATTCTCTCTCCAGCCCTACCTTCCCTGATTTTGGATTTCAAAGCATGGATGAATGATTCAACACCAGAGTAAGGAGAAAAGATTAACTTTGAACAATAGTACCTCTTAAGCTCTCCCCCCATTCCTCAGGTTTTGTTGAAGATTTATTTTAATAGCCAGATGAGAGAATTGAAAATCAGCACCATTGCTGCAGAGACATTAAGTAGCAAATGGATAGTACTAATAAATTACAAATACAAGGATAAATTAGATGACACATACCTGTTTTTTAGGGTTTTTTTTGCTTTCATGATAGAAAATGGAGCGGTGGAGGGGAAATAAAAGTTGATGTTGTCAGTTTGTATTTAACTGGAATGGATTTGCACCAAGTGGGTGCATTTTCTTCTTTCTAGGGTGAGAAGTTATCTAGGTATTTTTCTCCTGACAATAAAACCAATGGGCAACAGAAGCTCCAGCCATTTGCAGGCCCCTCTGGAAGTTTGCTGAAAATCCTCATAGAACTTCAGCAGTGATCAACCCTTTGAGCTTTGAAGACAAATGTGTTTCAGGATGTTGCTGTTGTTTTGGGGTTTATTTCCGAGTTACTCATTATTCATGCTAATTCTTATATATCAGAAATTTTTAGAAGCAGGGGCAATATATACAATTAAATTAAACAGAATGTTCAAGCCCCTTTCTGAATCACAGGCTAACTTGGACCTTGGATATCCACCATACTCTACCTTCAGTCATAGGTTAAAGCTGAGAATCTTACTAGAATAAATGGGATAAACCCATATGGGAAAGTAGAAAGTATATATTGAAATTCCTGTTTCTTTCCCCTGTTGAATCAGTTCTTAAGTCAACTGCAGAAACAAAATCTGCACAGACAGAGTGAAGTAAAGCTGTGTGACCTGCAGTGCTGCCAGTCCTGGCAGACAGTGAAAGCACATTGGCATGTCTGGTGACTGCTCTGCCCTTCTACCTGCTGCTGTATGGAGAAAAGACTCTTTTGTGCTGGGAAATGCCTCTCTAAGGAAACCCACTGTCCTTATTCAAGCTTCACATTTAAGAAAGTGCAAGCCTTTTAAACTTCAGAAATGAGACTCGGTTCTGCAGATTTTTTATGAGTTAAAATAAAAAAAAGGTCTTGATGATAAGAGCACAGAGAAGTAAGAACTTCCTGCAGCATTCACAGTAAAATGGCAAGTCAGAAAATGAAGCTGGCAAGATACATCCTGAAGAAAGAGTGCCATGCCATGAGCTCATTCTGGTCTGATCTACATGCAGTTTATTTCCAACATAAAACATTCACAAATAAATAAACTACCAATCTGTCCCTCTTAAACACCCATCCACATTACTGTGAAACTTCTTTCCCCTTTCCCTCAGATTTGTTTATTATACCCACTGGTTACATCATCTATTAAATTAACCCCCAATCTAGTTCTTAAAAACCTTTGTAACCTTGAGTAAAGTTATCACAGATGATAAAGGCATCACAGACAACTAATCCAACTTCACTTCAGTCCCTGCAATGCTTTTATCTTTGTAATTTGTTCTGGTGCTGGGGATGAATAAAAAAGGAGCTTTACTAATCACCTGAGGAAAGTTATGCACATTATGTGTGTGCAAAACTGGGGACTAAATTTTGCATACTCTTCAGAAGAAGGACTGTCTCCAACCAGGAATGAAATTTTCAGTAAACTTGATAGAATTATTGTACTCATTTTACCAGAGTCAAAATTTAATTCTGTGTTTTGTGGCTTGCATAATGTTTAGTTCACTGGGGCCCCTACACACTGGTAAAATATTGTCAATTAATAATAATGAATTTGTTTATTTTCTTTTTCTGAAGCTATGAAATGGAACCCTTAAATAATTAACATTCACTTTGTTTTTTAGAAAAGTCTGTATTTTCTATGTGTTTTTAATAATGACAGTAAGAGAATTAACTATGAATTAATACATTCCAGAATGGAAGTAGCAATGAAGTTTATTTTGCTTTACAAAAGAAAAACAAAATCATGATTTTTGCCTATATGTTCTTGTTATTAAAGATCTAGGTATCGATACATAGAATTTCTAGGTTTATAATGACAATTGTTTACCTAGTGTAAATGTTCTTTGAAGAATACTTCAGTTTAGAAGACCATATTAAATTTGGTTTACAGTCCTTTTCACACTAGGACATACAGTTGACCTCTACACCCTGACAAAACCATTTAATGATCCCAGAATTTCACAAATGAGATATAAATCTATGCATGTCTGAAAATTCACACCCCAAAAATGCCTGATGCAAGAGCTTCTCCTAACTAATCTCTGGAAACAGTAAATGAATATGTATTTCAATGTCAACAATATTATGTAGCTCTGAGAATGAAGATTGTGACAGTGAAATGATATATTTTCAGAGAAATATAAGCAATGTTGTTTCTGTTACCAGCAGTAATAATTTGCTTGATCTCTGATGAATTCCACTGTGTTTCTGTGCCTTTGGATCCTTGCTTATAAAGACGGGTTCAAAATTCTTGACATGAAGACATGCAAATGATTCTCCTTGCAACAAGGAACAAATACAATTATTTTTGAAGTGGCATTTAAAGCAATTTTGTTCTTAAAATTTCCCAGAAAGTTAAATAATATATAATTACAGGTATTAAGTGTGAGGGAACAAGGTTTTTAATGCTTTGTAAGTGCCATGTGCACCTGACCTGGTAATGTCAATCCTGTACTGTGAACTGCTCTAATCCAGAGCCATCCTCTGGGGGAAGGGCAGAGGGGTTTTTTACTTCTTGTGAAAGGAAGGGTAGTTTCTTCCTTGTTGGAGAAAATGTAAAGCCTGATGAACTGAATCAGGTACATGTCATTTGGCTGAGTTGAAAGAAAATCTACAATTGTGCAATTAAAGAGATTTAGTGAGAAATTCATGGGGGGTATAATTAGGAATGATGGGATGAAATCAAGGAAACAAAAATGTGTTAAAATATTACAGCGTGCACCTTACTGTGAGATCTATTAGATTATGGAAATATTTATTGCTGGAATGGGTAAACCTCTGGGTCTACCAAACAATGAATAATGAGCCTGAACATTGGGCATGTGCAACAGGACATGAGAGCTCTTTCCTGATTCTCCATCTGTGCACCCTCTCTGGCAAGCAGTGAGGTCCTGCAAGGCCTAGATATGTACAACAGAAGCAAAAATAAAATCTAAACTATGTTTTTTCTTTTAAATGAAATGCAGAGGAGTAGCCAATGGACAAGAAACACAAAATAAACTACTACTGAAACACAACATGGTATAGAAACACCTCAGAGCAGGTATTTAGTGAGTATCCAAATACTGGCTGACTAAAAGTCATACGGCTCTGATCAGAAGATCCAATACCTTTTGCACATCCTCTTAATATAAAGGAGTTTAGATTGTTCCAAAACCTTTGTCTAATCATGCAACATTGCTTTTTCATTCCATTTTCTATAATAATTGATGAATTACTTATTTATCAGCAGTTCAATATTTGATATTTATCTACAGTGATTAACAATTCTAGTGAAAAAATAAAATCATATACCTTCCACTGAGGAAATTAAAGAGAAGGGTATCTCAAAAGGTATCATTGAAGCTGATGATAGTTTTATTTTCCAATATCATCATATTCAAAATAATAAAGCAGTAAAACCATTAGCAGTATATCTCATCTTTGTTACAGGAGCAGATTACTACTGAGACAGGGTCAGCACATGTGATTATCAGTGAGGAGTGATGGATGGAACCCTGTGTCCCTAAGTATGGGCTATGCCTTCTTGTGGTACAACCCTGCCCAAGTAGGACTGTATTGTAAAGTTGTTTATATACGCTTTGTATAGAAAATCAGTGAACAATTTCTACAGAAAAATAATTTAAGATGCCATCGTAACTGCAGAATAGTGCCCATTTCATGTTTGCATCACTTATTGCTTTCACTGTGAGCAATAGCAGATTAAGTCTTACCAAACCTTGCAAGATCATTCTTTTAAAGAAACTAAAGACTCAGGGAAACCTTTATATATCTGGGGCCATAAGTCAAATACCTACATTAAAAATTAAGCCTCTGACCTGAGGGGCTCAAAAGCTATTTCACCCTCACTGTCTGGGATACCTGAGCTTTTCTTCCATGCTCTTTTATTTACAATAATTTAGGTAGAAAGCAGGCCTAAGTGTAGGCTAAATATCCATATTATTCATTCTACTAATGCAGTTTCTCATAGCAGGATGTATTATAATTTATTGTTATTATTATTTTATATTATTATTACTACTACTATTACTACTACTACTACTACTACCACCAAGACTATTAATATTACCACTGTCATTATTATTATTATTAACTTCCTCTGTGTGTTTTTCTGAAATTCTTATGTGACACCAAAACAGGGTCCTTCTGTAAATGAAATATTTTATCTGGTCCAAGACATTCAACTTCCATAACATTCCCACAGATAACGCCAAAAGCATGTAATTGTTGACAATTTAAAAAAAGTCTTTATTATGGTTAAGGATACCTTTATTAGAAATTATCAATTGG
This sequence comes from Entomyzon cyanotis, assembly GCA_024500445.1. Taxonomy (NCBI): domain Eukaryota; kingdom Metazoa; phylum Chordata; class Aves; order Passeriformes; family Meliphagidae; genus Entomyzon; species Entomyzon cyanotis. The sequence goes on along the minus strand of JAKEPQ010001021.1, from coordinate 46,777,206 downwards.
AAATGTAGCTCTGACGGTCATTCAGTTTGGCGAGTCAGTGAAAAAAGTGGAAGAGTGCAATAGCTAACATGTATGTGCACATTAATCAATACACCAACAGACTCAGATATTCTCCAAAAGTTTTTACTGGTTTTACCTCACTTAAAATACTCTGCTCTTACTCCAATACACACAGAGTCATCAAATTAAAATGATCTATTATTCATCTTTTTTTTAGTGTGAGAACCTACCATGTTTTGTTTCAGAGCAGTTTTAGACTGAAGTGGCTATACATTAAAAAGGTAACAGTATGAAAAGAAAGTATTACTCAATTTGCAGGTATATGAAAGAATGAGAATTGATGTCTGAGCCCTAACTGAGCTCACAAGGCCTGAAGTGAAGTCACTTGTCCTGAAGGCCCATATAGCTGAAAGACTATTTAAGGTATTATTTATTTTTTGTTATATGTTTTATGCTTACAGCATTGGCAGTAAATAAACACACTGAAGAAGAAAACACTACTTAACGAGGAGTAGATGAGATTGAATGTGACTGTTCCAGACCTGTACAAGAGGCACTGGCCCATTAAATGAATGTGTAGAGCTACTTCTTAATGTGTTAGCCAAGTAATCAATTTCTGAAAATACCAAATAATTTAAAAATAGCCCTGTCTGACCTGAACCAGTGCTGGCATCAGACCAAGCATTTCTCAGGTACCTACTCTTTCCCTTAATCAATCAGTTCTGACATTTTTCCTTTTTCCTTTTGTTCCTTTTTCTCTCTCCCTCTTTTGTAAACCTTCTTTTGTAAAATTATGTGACCAGCCAACCTCAAGAGACAAAATTCTTAAGCTTCTTTTAATATTCCATTAGCTTTGTAGCCCATTAACACATTGGAGTGGTTGCAAAGGGAGAATCAATACGGCAGACACAGCACAACTCTGGAAACCAGGACCCTGGCTCATGGTGTTGGAATAGCTTTGCTCTACAACCTTGAGCCAGCCACTTAACCTCTTGATGCCTCAGTTTATTCAGCTGTAAGCAAATGTAACAACATTTGCATACTGCACAAAGGTCTAGAGAAATGCAATTTGTAAACCTTAGGCGATGCACATCCATTCATGCCTACTCAGACTTGTAATTCTCTTTCAGGAGTTAAGTAAAAACCTGAGCTAATTTCAGAAAATATCGCTTTTCGTATTTGCTATGTGCTTTGAGAACTTTGAATACAACAGTTTTTTCAGGTCCAAGTGTTGAATCCAGGGAACATACACTGGGATATTGTCGTGTTATAAAGGAGCCAAAACTGAATTAGGAAAAAAAAAGGAGAAAATTATAAAGAGTGCTGGACAAGACACACAGATCTTTGTTACGTGGTAGAATTTAGAGTCACTGGAAGCTGCTAAGACTGGATTTAAAATACAACTAGATGTGTACACACAGCATAAATATCCCTTGACAACCTAAGTGACATCTCAATTAAAATTTAAAAAGAATCTAAAGATGCATTCAGACATTCAGGAAGTAAGTTAGTCTCTAACATTGATGATCACAATGTAGGTAAGTGAATATATGGAAAAACATTCCATCAAACAAAAAACACTAGTTTTGAGTGATTTGAGCGGTGTCAGCCAATACATTACTTAGTGTGTTAGCTTATTCTAATCAATGTCTGTATTGAAAATGCAGTTGAAGCCCCATTGGTTTTGCCCTGAACCATTTGCTGGAAGGGATTTTCCTGCACAGCTTTTTTAGAGGTTTATGCATCTCTACTAGACAGTTTTCATAGTTTTGTCTGGGACAGACCCCATGGAATTAAAGCATCTGCGGATGATTGTGTACACTTCCATAATCTGCAAGCACTTTCTCATTGATTGGTCAAACACATCATGGAATTACAAAACAGTTTGGGTTGGAAGCGATGCTGAAGATCCTCTAGTTCCAACCCACTGCCCTGAGCAGGGATGCCACTGATTAGGTTAAGATTGCTCCAAGCACCATCTAACCTGTCCTTGGACACTTCCAGGGATGGGGCAGCCATAGCTTCTCTGGGCAGCCTGTGCCAGACCCTCACCACCCTCACAGGGAGGAATTTCTTCTAGTATCTAATCTAAATCTCTCATTAGTTTAAAACCATTCCCACTTGCTCTATCACCATCTGCCTGTGGAAAACTTAATTCTCCTACATTTATAATTCTCTTACATATAATTCCTGTATACTCCTGGTTCAGCAAGGCTTGTTTACTCAGAAGATTTTTGGTTTTCAATTCACCTTTCTAAGAGAAAGAATAATTCAATTCCATTAAAAAGCACAAAAAAGTTTAAAGTCGAAGGACTTTTAATTTTTACTAAATTTTACTAAATTTTTACTCTAAGAAATATTTGAAGGATTTTATTTTGTGAAAAAGGACATTTAAGAAACTGAGACTTAAAAGAAATTTTCTGGAAGGGTAGTAAATCTGTAAACTCGTTATTTCAAGTAATTAAGCTCAAACTCTCAGGTTCAAAAACTTTATACCTCTTCTTTTCTGTTTTATCAGGACAACTGGTATAAACATTGCTTGCATCATGAAGAGAAACATAAGGATATGAGAAGGAATTGTCAGGAAATGGATTTTCTCTACAGATGCTGTAGCCAGAATTGTCTGAAACCTCATAAAGTTGGAATACTGATCCCACAAGTGGACACAGCAGACAAAAAGCCAGTGGTTGTATAGCTGAGGAGGGTGAACATGGACTAGAGAATCAGTTGACCAAGGAATTATGACTCTTATTCAGTTGTTCATAGTTGGCAGCTGCTTCTCTTTTAGACTACATTAGCTGTCTCTGATATGAGTGAAACTTACTGAGACAAGGAAAACCTTTGCCTTTTTAAAAGTTTTTTTGTAGACATTTATTTCAGTTTCTCTCTGTGGCTGTCCAATACTTCCATTTTGAAGGGGGCTGAGAGTTTGTGCACTGCCATATCCATTATTTTTCACTTTGTTGGTTGCTAAGCAGTCCCTTGTTGCTAAGTAGGGTATGAGCACTTAATTTACTACATTCTTTTTTCTCGTACCAGATTTTAGAAATTGCAGATCCTGTTTAATCAATGTGTAAATGCATGCTTTTGATGTATTTTTCCTAAGAGCAATATTTTGATCATTCTTAATGATACTTAATGAAGTCACCGCATGATTTCTGATTGTACCTAATTGAAGCTTGTGACTTGCATTTCAATGCTATCATCTTACGGTTTTATGTCTATCAGATGAAACTTTACAAGGACCCAAATAAATTAGGAAATATACTGACTTGATGCATTTCTTGGAATTAACTTGCTTGGAAGAATATGTATAAATTTTCAAATTAGTTGTAGGGCAAAAAGAGTCTCTTCTGTTACAAGTCTGAGGTGGAAGAGGTACAAGGAATTGAGATGGTTTATTATTGTGTATTGTTAGTTTACATAAAATGCACTAAAACTGTTGGACTGGTCCTTAAAAACATATTCCCTTAAAAAGCTAGTAGAACACTTAATTAAGTAGAATTTTAATGAACATGTAATTTTTTATAACGCTGGCAACAGATTGTCATTCTACAAGCACAAACCTATGACAAATACTGCTCCAAATCACTTGTAAAATAAAATACAAATCTTGCCAGTATTTACTATCATGAAGCCATCACATAAAGTCAGTAAAATCACCAGATCTATGTATCTGATAAAATTTTGGGGATCTTCATTATCTGGTAAGTTGAGTGCCTAGTTTAACACCAATAAAGAGGGCAAATTAATATTTTCAGACCAATGGAGAAAACAAAAATCATGCAGACATCCCTCCCAAACTTACCAGAATTCAAGAGCAAGGTCCTGGAAATACCCTTCCACAAGAGAAGATGTTCCAGTGTTCTTTGACACTTTTCAGTTACCCATCTGATTGCCACTTTTAAGGAAATTGAAATTAGAGATATCATTGCTCTCAACTCTCCTGGTTTGCATCTGTGTCTGGGAGAGCCCCTGTGAGGTCTTTTCATTTGCCATCTGCAAATAGCTCACAACAGTTGGTTTCAAGTGGGAAGAAACAGTTTGATGCCCACATCTCTTCATTACGTCAGAAATTAAAGTCAGTGGTAGAGGTCTTTGTCCTTAAATCCATATAATCACTGTACCTGCCTCTATTTGCTCATGTTCCTGTTGTTTATTTGGTTTGGTTTGGTTTGTTTTTTTTCTCTTCCACAGTCAAGACATTTACTTAGTTAAAAAGATATTAAAAAAAAAAAAAAACAACAAAAAAAAGACCAAATGCTTGAGCAGGAAGATTGGAGCAGATGACCCACTGTGGTCCAACCTGATGGAATCTGTGATTCTTTGAAATGTTCAACATTAAAAATAAATAAATTTAAAAAAAAAAAAAAAAAAACAGAAAGAAAGAAAAATATAATTAAATTGTAAGGGTATGACAGGATCATTTTTGCAAATTTTTAGGGGATATTCCTTGGCAATGGAGTTTACAAGCTACCTGAGACAGCCTGAAAAACAAATAAAGTGTCCTAAGTAAAGCAAAGTATTTTAAGGCTTTTTAATAAAGGTGATGTCTAAAATAAAGTGGTAAAAAGAGAGCAGTTAAATATATGGGTGCTCTTAAATCCTGTAAGTGACTTCTGACTCACAGTACAAGTGACTGACAATGGGCTTTGCAAGTTACTTATGTTCAAGCCATGTGGCAAATCTCAACATTGAGTAACACTATGTTTTAAGTGCCCTGTTGGCAGAATGAGTCAGAGCTCTTAGCTGGGTTGTGACAGGGTTGCTGCAAAGCATGGAGAGAGATGACTTAAAAATAGAGTATTCAAAAGCCATCAGGAGTCAAGAGGCTCTGCTGCCTGCCAACTTCATAGTCCGAGCATGCTTGTGGGTCAGCTCAGTGGAGCAGAAACTGGAACCTTGTTACAAGAAATGTCTAGATCTTTCTGCTTGTTCAATTTCTAAGATTTTTTTTAACTTTTGGTTTTTTGGGTTTTTTTATTTGGGACATGAAAGAGCAATAATGGAAGCAGGAGATATCCATGTCAGGCTTTACACTAACCTAAAGATGTGACGTGGAATAGGTGTCCTTGTCCATCCAGACACACCTCTGCTGCCACCAGCACAATGGCATGTGGGCCATTGCTGTGAGCTTACAGCAATTAATTTTTAAAAGCAGTTATTATTTTTCCTCCCACTGTTTTTGTAGGAGTGGTTCTTGGGAAAGGTTTCTAGGTCCCACTGGATGAAAGACTATTAATGGACTAAATATAATTTATTCATGGTCATTTATACTGATTTATTCCATGTTAAAATTACCTTAACTCAAGTAGCTGCTTTTCTTCTCTCCCTCTTTATTCCATATTAGCTTTAATTTTGTTTGGTTCAACAAAACAAATTCCTTCAGTCTTTTCTCAGAAGATGAATTTTCCGTTTTTTCTGATGATCCTAGTAATTTTGTGGCTTCTCAAATTACTTTTAAATTAATGCACACTCTGAATGGTAAAATTTGGATATGAAAGAAGATCTGTCCAAGTATTTGGGAGAACATAAACAACTTCTTTTGTCTATTTTTGCATATACCAGGTAAAAACACGGGACTCAGCTAAGTTGTTTTGAATTCACAGTGCACTTGACAATATTACTTTTTTTGGCATTGCCCCTGTCCTGGCCAAAGACCATTGCTCAATTCTAACACTAGTGATTCTACATTAATGTCTCCATCCACCCTGTTCCATATTACATTCAAAATGAGAGGGAAAAAAAATAAAGATTGGGTTCCTGCTAGTACCATAATTTCAAACATTTTCAAATCACTGCCTAATCAGCTCCCTCCTTGTTTCAGATTGTCAAACTCCTAAGCAAGCTATTACTCTTCCTTACAATACTAATGTTTCTTTCCAGATATACAGCATCAGCAAATCCTTGGATGATGTGAATCCAATTTGTTCTAAGACATGCGTGGGTAGAATGTGAATAGAAGACTAAATTGTTTTATTCTGTCCATCAGAAAATAATATTTTTTAAAAAAAGAAAACAACAAAAGCAAACAAACAAAAAAGAGTGAGAAATACAAGGAAATTCATAATCTGTGTTACAAACCAATGTGCTTACTACTCTTTATACATTAAACAAAGTTTGGGGGGTCTTTTTGATGGGAAAGAAGGAATTGAGTTGCAGAGGACAAAGACTTTTTCATGCTGATCTTGAAATATTTGAATCTTCTTTTTTTTTTTTTCCCCAGCAGTTATCACAGCTAAAAGATGGAATATTGAATTATGAAAGGACAACAAAGATCTAAATTCTGAATCTTTGTGCCAAGTTTGTGGAGTGTCCTTGAGTAACACTGGCAAGCACGGGAGCAGAGGGGAAAGTACAAGATGGGAGGAAAGGCACTGGTTAAGGTTTTTTGGGTTTTTTTCTTCGTTCGTTTGCTTATCTTGGTTTGGTTTTATAACAGCTGAAAGATTCACAAGGAGTAAATCAATTTTGTATATGAAGAAGGGAGAGGAAAGGTGTTGAAGTTGCTTGCTCTCTCCCCTGCCTCGGTCCCGGATATGTGGTAGTAGGCACCAGGCGAATGTTTCAATCGTCCTGTTCATTAACTTACGAAGCTCTTTTAAAGACTGTGCCAAATATATGCTGGGCTTGTAATGAAGACAAATGCCCACTTGAAGCTGAGTTCAGACTGTGGAATTCATTTCACTCTCGAACTTTTATCACTGTTTAATGGGAGTGACATTTGGTCAGTCTTGTTAGATGTGGATTCAGACCAGGGACTTAGAGGTGGAGTTCCAACAAATTCTCTCCTCTAAAGCTGATAGTAACTGTTTTAATTGTTGTGCTACTTTTACTGTCAGTTAGCCTTCTATTACTGCTAATGTTTCTCTGGCTTAATCTGGCTCTATCATCCCCTAGAATGAATTCCCCATCTTGTTTGTATTTTCTGTGTTCTCCCAGACCAGCTGAATTGTCTGAAACTCATGAGGACTTGTGCATTGTCCAAATAAGAGCATTACTGGAGTAGAAAATTCCAAAAGGAAACCCTCAGGGTTGTTAGGAAATTATTATAGCACTTGAATAGGATGCACAGCTCTCTTACGGCTGTAATATAGCAAGGAACTGGCTAGTTCACACACTACTGATTTGAAGTAAAATTGCTTGACATTGATAACTCTTAGTCTGATATCTCTGAATCTTGAATTACATTATCCTACTTCTCTGGTCTCAGGCCATTGTGACATATGACACAGAAAAGATAAAAGAAGTTACTTCAAATAAGGATTTACCTAATCAGATATAAGTTATAAACAACTTTATCTGAACTACTCACTTACAAACACACCCATGTAATCAATGGAGAGAAATAGCCACAGCTCAGACACAACTTCACTATTCTGAAGTTGGTTTCCAAAACAGGTGATATGCAAGGATTCAGACTATTTAATTCCTGAGGATTTTAGATCGGGGAGATGAGCTGCAGATTTCTACACTACAGACATGTAACTTAAGAAAAGACTAATCCCACTCTGAGTACCATTCCTAGGTAATTTCCAAATAAACTTTATTCTGTTTCATGGTAGTACTACAGCAAAAAAGAGAGTACAGGTGAACTACGATAATCTCTTTAACATAAATAAACATATCTTGAAGCTTATTCAATAGATGTAATGCATAGATAATCAAGAATCATTGAAAAATTTGGAGATAGAACTGGGAAAATAAACTGGCTAGAATCAATTAATACATTGTCTTACTATATCTATAGTTATCTTAGGGCATATGTTAATAATTATTTTGGTTATTCAAGCAGGTATTCCAACATCTGAATCAAATAAAGATCCTTACACCATGATGTAAGGGGGTGTGTGTCAATTTTTAGTCACAGATTTGGTCTAAGACCTCATGCTAAGATACAAAGGTAAATAAAAGTTCTGTTATTGCATGAAAATCTGCAGTAAGTTTTAGGTTTAAAAACCACATTAAAAAAACAATGCATGAACAAACAAGCTAACAAAAACCCAAGAAAAATGTTTGCAAAAGTACAATATATTGCTTAGCAAAAACTCAGGCAAAATCTCTTTTCTGTGGAACCTTAAAAGCTGCATTAACTGTAAAGTTCTTTGCTTGATGCTTGTTTAAGTTTCTGTAAATAGGTAGTTTTGTAAATACAAGTATACTCACAGTGGTTTTAATACTCTTATTAAATCTTATCGCCATAATTAGTAAAGCAGTACTTAATAAGTACTGATAGGCCTGATGCAAGGAAAATGGGTAGAAGTTTGGAGAAAATTCCTCTAAACAATCTCCTCACCTTAACAGAGCATATCCGAGAAATTTCTCTAAATAATGAAAAGTATTAAGTATTTTAGTGATTTGTTTATATGCTCTATCTCGGGCATTTTCTAGAATAAAGGATGATATGAACTATTATCTAAATTTAACTATTTCTTTTCAGTAAGTATAAGCAAAATTTAGACAGCTCTCAGTGACATAAACAATATATAGAACTAGTCAGATGAATTTCACACCTTAACAAAAAAACAGATTTAGTGAACCACCTAAAAGTGTTAAAATTTCACCGTTCAAACAGTTGTAAATAGGAATAGGGACATGTTTTAGATACACATATATCATTCATACCAAGTGCAGTTTCCAGTATAATCAAATGAGTAGCTGATGTAAACACGTATTTTTATAGCTCTCTTATTTCTTGTCTTTTAAAAAAATCAATTTATTTTTAATAAAATAATAAAGAAAATGGTTTCTATTACAAGAGCAGGGAAATGAGTTCAATAACTTAACCTTTCCCTTCTCCCCACACAAACTCATAAAAATGGCTAGGCAATGCAGTTAAAGACCTTGCAGACTCCTCAGAATATAAATAATCACATCTAGTTCAAATAAACAAGCAGTTACATTGTTTAACAATTAATGCCCAACTCATGAATAAGAACACAGAACAGAGACAGAAATATTTAATTTTGTATTATGGAACATCATTAGGAACTATTTGATAAAATGCAAAAGTGGTAGAGTCTCTTAAAATGCATAACTTTCACATGCGATCAGTTCTCTCATCAACCCACATTATTCTTATGCAAGGAGTTTGATAATGATGGAACTGATGATACACAGCATTTAAAAAATGTGTTTTGTCTATTGCATCCTTCAATAGGTGTAACTTGGTAGTGAAATTTGTCTTGACAAATTCTTTTGTCTTCTCTTTTAATGTTTTTATGTGGAAGATTCGTATTGTAGGCTCTGACAATTTGTTGTTTAAAAGTATTTCTTCTGCACACAGCCTGTGCTGAAGGAGGAGGTGGTGGCTGATAAGAAAAGGCTGTTGATATGTGCTGGGCTGTATTATTCTACCTTTCCAAACTGGTACTTCTTCACTCCTTCCTTTTCCTCTTCTGTTTACAGTGAGAAGGACATTCTCTGCTCACAAGAAGTCTTTTTTTGGTTAAAGATTCAGGGGATTCTCAATCCACCTATTTAATGCATTGAAATCAGACCCTGGCAGGGTATAAACACCTATGGAACACAGACCTATCCAAAAAGCTATCTTTCTAGCAATGCATAAACCTGATGTTAGTGTAGTCCAGAGGCGTCTCCCTCTTGGACTTCAAGAAACATGTGGGGGAGTGCACATGACTTAAAAGAGGTCAACAAGAAAATAAAGTCTTTCTTGCCATAGCATGTTGAACGAGGAAGTGACTACTGACTGTACAGGTTGGCTACCTGATAATGATGGCATAAAGGAACCTTGCATGGGAAATCATAAGAATTTTCTGAAACATTTAGAGAAACAAAAGTTTAAGTAGGAAGATATGAAGACAATGGCATTAAGATGAAATTGAATTAATTGCAGCAGAGCGAAATATGTCCTTGCTGGAATAGCAGGCAACTAGCCTGGCATCCCAAGGAAGACTTAACTTATAGCACTGATCCCTCTTTACACGTTTCTGTTATTCTTCACCAAAATTGAGAGACCAAGTTTTGATCCTGCACAAAGAAATTGTAATTCCTTAGGTGTAATTGTAAAATTTAGTTTTACCTTTAACTGAAATGCCGGAACTACTTTTGGTTGTCTCAATGTGCCCCAGCAAGGCGTGCTTGAGACCCAGAAGACCAACTGTGCCATCCTGTTGGAATGAGTCTAGAAAAAAGGCACCAAGTTGGACATCACAGGGCTGGAGCATCTCTCCTATGAAGACATCCTTAGAGAGTTGGGGCTGTTCAGCCTGAAGAAGAGAAGACTCTCAGGAGACCTTAGAACCCCTTTCCAGTCTAAAGCTACAAAAGAGCTGGAGAGGGACTTTTGTGAGAGCATGTAGGGATAGGATAAGGGGGAATAACCTCAAGCTGAAGGAGGGCTGGTTTAGATCAGTCATGAAAAAGAAATTATTTACTGTAAGGGTGGTGAGGTGTGGCAGCCTATGGCTGCAAGTTTCAATGACTGAGTGACCAACTGCAGGGGACTGTGGCAGCTTGGTCTGTTTAGATCATGAAGACTTTTGAAGACAAACAGTGAGCCCCTGTTTATTTGAAGACAAACAGTGAGCGGCAGAGAAATTAAATATGTGCCAATGTTGAAGATAATAGGTCCTGCACTCTCCCCCACCTCCTTTTTCATATATGGATTGTGTGCTAGAACCTTCTCCTTTGTTCTCCTGGGTTATGTATATCATTGGTTCTTTTGAATTTTGTACCCTCCCCCCTCACAGGACTATTGGTTTGTACCCCCTTCTTTCTCCCCTCGGACTCTCCTGGCTGGCCCTTCCAGGTTGGCCACTCCCCGTTTCCCTCCCCTTATAATCCCCTGTCAATGACTGTTCGAGGCTCGCAGCCTCCGGACTTCCAGACCTCTCCCATCCCAGTCTCTTCGTCCCCCTTTGCCATCCCCGGACCCTCACCCGAAGACCCTTAATAAATCTCCCTGGAAGACTGCAGACTGGGTGCCGTGCATTCTTTTGTCACTCCTCTCCAAGGGGAAAAACCCCACTCCCGCAACCTTTTGTTTCCCGTCCCGTTACCACCGCGCTGTGCCAGCCGCTCACTGGAGGCAGTGCTCACCTCGGCAGGATCCATCCCCGGTTGCAGGAGGTGTCAGCTGGCAGCACTGAAGCTGACTGTCTGTAGCTGCACCTCTGCGCCCCAGAGCAGGCGCTCTGGGTGAGAGCCAGACAGACGTCCCAGGCAGACAAATGCAACAGTGAAGAACTGGAAAAGGTTGTCCAGTTAATTTGTGGACTCCCCACCCCTAGAGGTGTTCAAAATCAGGTTGGATGGGACCCTGAGCAACCTTGTCCAGTAGAAGGTGTCTCTGTCCATAGTAGGGGGTTGAAACGAGATGATTTTGAGGTCCCTTCCAACCCAAACCATTCTATGATTCTATGATTTCTCACAAATTTTTAGTAACTAGAACCAAAAATCTCATTAAGAATATGCTCACTATGTGGCATTTTAATGAATAATTAGACACCATCTATTTAGGCAGTCTCTGAAACAGTTTTTGAAAAATCCCAACTTGGAAAAGGAAAACTACTTGACCTCTTCTAGACCAATACACAGAATCCAGATTTGGACCAATCATCCTCAGATCATCTGTACCACAGATATGTTTCTTGAAGCCAGCTTTATCAGTTGAAATAACACAGATAATTAAATGCTAGCAAAAATTAGAACAAAAACAAACCACAAAGCAACTGCAAAAAAACCCCAGCAAATATTTCCCCAAACTCTCAAACTCTTTATTATTCTTCAGTATGCAGTTTCAGCCTCTTTTGTTTCCGTTTTATTTGCTTTGATTTATAAGAGTTTTTATTACACAGATATTTAAAGAAATTAATGTTTAATGTTGTTTATACAATAACTCATGGGTCTGATGCAAATTCTATTGAAATAAAAAGTGAATCTTTTCATTATTTCAGCTTGTATAGGATTAACCTTGAAATTCCCATGTGTGCAGAAAATGTTATTTGTCTTTTTTTTTTTTTTTTTGTGCATGTGTTCAGTATTAGTTGTTCTTTGTATATTATTAAATAAAAATCAGAAACTATAGCCATACTATGTGACTTGTCTAATCTATTGTCGACATCGTGACTAATCAACAGAGTATGTTATGTGATTGCAATTTTCAGTCTTTGGATCCTTCCTGAAGATAAGGTTATTCTCAAACAAAAAGATAACTTTTTGTAAGAAAAATGTTTTTTCTTCCCTAGTGCATTCTAACGGCAGTTTAGAATGTTTTGGAGTTTAATAAGAGTAGTAATAATTTTGTCAAAATTTACATTGAGGGCACTTACTGGCACTACCACCAGTGAATTTTGATGAACTGAAAATTCAAACCTGATTTCAGTCATTCATTTTTACACACAAAAAGAAAGAATAGAAAAGTAAATTTTCTCTCTTATTCAATTATTTCATTAAAAACATGTACATTTGAATATTACAGAAGTATAAATTTCTTCTTACAAGAAGTCTGAGATCCATTTCAAACCCTCAGAAAATATAACACAGATTGAGCTGTTGTAAACCCTTAGTACAATCTTACCTGGTTTAAAGGTTTATTGTGTTAGGAACTCATCAGCACAAAAGAATAGACAATCCCCATTCCTTAAAATATACATTTCTCTTTGAGAGAAGAGTGGTAGGAGACAGAAGAGGGCAACAGCAGTCATTACCATTGTGATAAGTTAGTGATGTGCAGAAAAATTTGCACAACAGTTAATTATATAGACAACAACTCCAATAATGATGGGATTGATGAATATTCATGACTTATCCATACAGTATCTTAGATCAGAATTAATCTTTTAAAAATTAACAACAAGAAATTTTTGTGTGTGCCTGAATCTATTTTAAATAAAATAACAATGGAGAATATTTCAATTATTTCACAAATCTATTTAAAATTAATTTTTATTTTGTTTGATTTCTATATTTAATCTGCATTTATGTAGAAATTCTGCACATATTATCTGTAATATTTTTCTGAAGGAAAAAAAAAAAAAAAAGAGGCTTTCAAGACACTCTAATGCTTTCCATACTTTCATTTTGTCCAGGAAAAATATCATTTTGTTGATAGGACAAAATGATTTTTTCCTACTGAGAGGGAAAATTAGCTTTTCTTTATTTCATTGTTTTGCAAAAGAAAAATGGAAGTTTTAAACATTGCCCGAGAACTTTAATTCCTAAATTAAAATTATTTTGCTGCATTCCTTATTGTAGTGGATATCTATTCCTCCTAAACTGTCAGTGGTAGTGGTGGAATATACCTCTCCTCTGATGCCAATGCACACAAAATGCCGCTTTTAACAAAGAGAGTCAGAAGGTGGATTTTTAACCTGTAGTTTTGGATCCTATGATTATTTCAGCAAAATGTTATTCTGGATAGTTCACTGACTGAAATACAAACACTGCTGGATGCTTCATGTATTTTCAACATCTTTATAAACATTTTGATTGTAACCAACAATTCAGTGAGATACCAAAGGTAGAATTGTTATGTCCTCTGAACATCTGGTGACTTTGGACCAAATTTGACAAAAAGAGGTCTAGAGTGAAAATGTCAAGATCCAGGACAATTCACATACATAACCAGTAGCAGCCATCCAGTGTTCCATAAAAAAATTGAGATTCTCCTTGATTTAGATACAGCAGGATCAGATTTATTTTACTGCAGGGGACATAGTAAATATTTTATATTCTTTACAAAATATAACAGATTTTTCACCGCCCTAATGCTTTTTGTTTGTTTAAACATCTACAGCTGGTAAATTTGCATCTTGTAACATACTTTATTTGAAATCTAAAAATTCACCTCAGTGATACCAAATAAAACAGTCAGAAACAAAGGATGAAAAAAAAATTATATTGGGATCTCTGCAAGAAATATTTTATCCATATTATAGAGAGACGGTTAATTATGTCAAAAGAAAAATAATGTTTCTACTTTATATTGGCGAGCAGACCTGCAGATGAATCTGCTTCCTCTGACAATGGATGGTCCATAATTTGGGGATACATGCTTGAGTGCTCTTCATCGAACTCCTGTGAAGAACACGGATCAAGATTATCCTAAGAATTTATACCACAGCAGAAAAACTGAGTAAGATTAACAACGTGGCTGCTTCAGGCGGGTTAGAAAAACAGAAAAAAAACCCCAAGTGTTCTGAGCAGACATTACAGATGTGCTTGGCATGAATCTAGTAAGTGCAAAGTGGAAAAGGGAGCAAATATATTGAATATGTCAAGCTCAGGGAGAAAATTCTGGACTGCTACCCAGACTAGCTAAACCTCCAAGGCAGATTTTTCCGGTCATTCTGAGCAGATCTGTCTACTCTAAAGCCTAGACTAACATCAGAAAAAGCTTTTTTTTTTTCAGCACCTGATTCCCTTTCTCTCTAACTAAGGTTACCCAAGTGCCAAACTAGCACAATATTTGGCATTTTGTTTTTCTTCCTCCTTTCTGGAAATTGATCTTATTCCCACCTAACATATAAAATGCAGGATTGTAATTTGAGCCACAGAATCAGGAGAGGTGTGAGCACACCATTAAGTACAGGGAAAAGAGCTGTTTTTTTCCAGATATGGAATTCCTTAAGTGAGTAGCTTTAGTTTATAATGTAATTACCATTTTGTCATTTACTGTCCACATGCACACATATAAATATATGTATCCATATGTTCATGTATGGATATATATGAATATGTTCATGCACACAGTCTAAGATGAGGGGTTTTGGTGGTCAGCAGCAGGCCCCAAGCTCAAGACAGAACTGGACTTCACACTTCCTGCTCAAGCTGGAAGACAGAAATAACAAGATAATTATCCTGCGATTACACAGCGCTTACCTTGCATTGCTTCTCTAGCATGCAGCCGACAGCTAAAATGTAGTTACTCAAAAAATATATGCAGCAAACAAGCACTTAAAATAAAGCCAGACCCTTTCTTGTGGCCTTTGTTTTTTTGTTGTTGGGTGTTTGTTTTTTTTAATTTAGTAATCTAACATGCCATTCTCTTTATCAGCTCTTTGTTCTGCTGACTTATGAGAGAAACAGAAATTGGTGCAACAAATTTGCCCTTTTAACAGGTTTATTATTACATTATTCCTTTATGGGGTCTTCTACGTAATTGCACAAAATGATGTTATAAATTCCCACCGGAAATACTTATTCTTCTGTTGCCTGATGTCCAATGTCTAGAGGACGTGAGCGGTGAGTCTCCATTGCCTGCTATTAGCATGCCCACACATTCCTTTTTGGTGTATTAGAGGGCAAAGCAAACAGGGGACAAGGACTAAGCAATCCAAATGGATAGAGGGAAAGGGAGAGAAAGGGAGAGAGTGGATTTGAAAATAAGCCAACAAGCACTTACAGCAGAACTAACTACCAGCAAAACATTTCCTTCACAACAAAGGTTGAATCAAAACCCTATTCCCCCAGCATATGAATTAGAAGAACAATCGTGTGATTATGATTAAAAAAAAGAGCATTACATTTTATGTTCAGCTATAATTGGTATTTATGACAATTTATGTAAACAGTAATGAAGCCTATGTGATTTTTGCAGGGAAATTGCATTATGACACCAATGATCGTTACTGTTAATTTTCCTGAAGATGATGGCAATCAGCAGGCATAGTTTCATTGTAAATAGGTTAATTTAAAATTCAAACGCTGCTGGTATTTCAAAATGAGTTCACATTTGATTTCCGAAAGCTTTGGCCCTGGCTGTCAGGATGTCAGGAAAAAAATGTTTCACAACAGAAAGAAGGAAAGAAAGAGCAAATGAGAATGAGAAAGTGAGACTAAATAAGCTTCCTTCCAGAAATGTGTTTTCCCCTGCTAATTCAACTATGTTCCTAGGTGTGATGTGATCTGCTGTTTTTCTACTGATTGTTTACACCAGTTACCCAAGTTCATAGTGAAAAGTGGGCTCACTGTGTCTACAAATCATGAGCTAATCTAACAGTTTATCCAGTTAAATTATGATGGCTTTGCAAAGGGTCAGTATGATGGTATCCTCATCAGTGCAAGGCAGAGGCATCAGGTTTCTTCACACCAAAACTCACCTAGCAGCATCTCTTGGCAATGTATTTCAACACCTAAAAATACCCCACTTCTAAATACATTATTATTCCCACCACTTGCGAGTCATAGGATTTCATATACGTAAGTATAATCAAACTCCCAGCTCTGCCGTGTGAGGAAATGCAATATCATCTCCTGTTTCACAGAAAGGAAATTGAAGTGCTAAAGCCTGAATTTTTAGTTACCAACATAACAAAGAAAAGGCAACTGCATACTTTATGAATCCTGGTCAGACAGAAAATGGGGTTCCGGTTCCACTTAAAACCCCAGAGATTAATGATTCCACAGCCTTCTCTCTTCACGTGAATTTTCACCAGATCTTTTTTTATGCACATTTCTACAAATTATTCAAAAAAATAATTTTCTGTGTTTTCAAGCCTGTCTACCAAAGCTGTTTGAAAGTATTTTATTATCCTAGATTGATTTGAATACGAATATCTAAATGATAGGTTTCCCCATAAGTAGTTAGAGAGTGAGTAAGCATGGAGGCCAGCTCAGATAAAGACTGAAATACAACCTTCTACTTGTCTTTAGCACAAGGTCGCCTTCAAGGACAACATTAACAACTTGTTCACAATCTAAATGACATATTTAGATTAGAGTTTGCAATGCACATAGGCAGCTTCTTTTTTCCATTCTCTCCTCATTGCCAGATAAAACGTTTGATAAGAATCTCTACTGTAACCTTTCAGATTTCATTTATTTAAGAGAACTAAAATAATGAAATGCCAAATGAATTAAGAATGGTATTTCTTATAATATCAAGCGAAGACAATTTAAATAGTCCATATTCACAAGCTCACAGAGATGAATGATCTGTTCATTTGTTAGTGTAAATGGAATGTATTTGTTAGCTATTATTTGTTGTGTCTTGAGAATTTTTTAAGAGTGAAATTTAGTCACACAAGATGGGCCAGAGAAAAACATAATTGCTCTTTGAGAATCCCAATTGTTTATTTTGGTTATCTTCACAAATGTGAAGCTCTTGGTCCTCTTCAAAGGAAATTAGGCACTATTTTTTTTGGAAACTCTATTAGTAATCCCACCATATTTTTAGAGAGGCAGTCCATGAGAAAGCTCAGGTGAGAACTCCATATATTTTTTTTTCCGGGAAAGATAACATCTGGGATTAAACAGAATTATAATAACAAATTTTGTATCCATCTGAAACATAAATCAGAGGTCTGACTCCCTTCCTCTCTTCAGAAATCATACATAATTCACTAAAAATTACCTTATGAATTTTTTTTTTAATTAATTTTGTTGATCATATGATCAATAGTGGTAGTCACAGTACCCACCTAGTAGAACCCTCAGAATATTAATTGTAGTTTCATTCTGTGTTCTGAAAGTCACAGTGAAAGTGCCTGAAACACTAAGGTAAAATAGCAATGGGTGTGGAGTAATTTTAGCCAATATTTTTGTGACAAATTTTTACAAGACAGCATGATTATACGATAACAATTGTCTTCATTAAGGTAGCTTTTAGGGCCCTAAACTAGAAAAAGGGTCCAATAATATAATGCCATAGAAACAAATAAAGAATTTTTCTCAGAAGACCTTATTATTTATGCAAGTAAACAAAACAAAATATAAAAAAGAAAACAATGGGTAGAAAATGTAATGGAAACAAATCAACTTATTAAAAGCTTTCTGATTCCATTAGATACTGACATTACTTCCATTATTTGTTTGTCAGATACAGTATTCGTGACAAACACTATCACAACACACGTCTCAAGAAGGGAAGTCTTATTCAGTGTAGAATTAGTCTGTCAAGTCTAGAAACAAATGGAGGCAATAAAGTAGGATGGTAATATTTCTCAAAATCCCATCCCATCAACTTGCTTGCCTAAAATTCAGATATGAACTTCTTCATCTAATTGACATCCAGACAAGTTGCATCCAGTGCCTAAATATACAAGACAGGAAATAAGTTCCTGCTACGGCCACTGGAAACAAACAGAAGGATCCAGATCCTGATCCACCTCAGCTTCTTACTAACACATTATCTTAGAGCTGGATGAACTTCATCCTGGATATCCCTACTCCTCTCCATGAATGGCTGAATAGGTCTACACAACCACTTGAAATTACAAGCCTGGTTTCCACGCTTCCATGCAGCATTAAGACCATTTTTGGTGCTCTAACAGTGGTAACCTTGTCATATTGTATTGACATGGCTGACAGCAGGCCACACAGTTTGCAAGGCTCTAAGTCTGGGGTTAGCAAGAGCTCCACCATTTGATCTTTTCTTGACCTGCCTGCAGACCTCTTTTACTTGGTTTGGCTGTAAACACATTTTTCTTTAACTGACCAGGTGTCTCTGGCAGATTTGCTTTGCTTTTGTTTATCCTTGTATGGCACA
Organism: Entomyzon cyanotis; assembly: GCA_024500445.1. NCBI lineage: Eukaryota > Metazoa > Chordata > Aves > Passeriformes > Meliphagidae > Entomyzon > Entomyzon cyanotis. The sequence continues at coordinate 46,758,755 of JAKEPQ010001021.1, read as the reverse complement.
ACCACAGTTATGTACAGATAGCAGCAACAAGGAGTTTTCCGATGTAGAATTAGGGATTTATGACTAACATCATGACATAGTGCAGAGAAATGCATACTTGCCATCATAGCAGAGAACTTGTGAAGTGGGGAAATGGGTTGTTCAGCAGAGAAGTACAGACATGCACTGATAAAAGATAGGGTACACACTGCCTCTTGAGTCCATGTGGATTTTTACAACTCATTCACTGTTTGCTGTCAGCAGCAAACAACTAGTTTTAGGGGTAAGAAAGAGAACAGAGAAAATATATGCAATTTTAATAAAAAGGAAAAGAAATATATAATACATTTTGTCATAGTATGACAGTACAGGCACGAAAGAGCAAAGTGCAAAAACATGTTTAGAAATATGTAAAAATGACCCCACATAGATCCTTGAGGGAGGAAGAAGACATCATAAAGGTCAGAATGACCAAGTTTTTCCAAGTTAAAGACTTGGGATGTTGAAGGCTCACCACCGATACCAGCACCCCCAGAGGATGAAACCGCTGACCTTGGGGTGCTGGAGAAAAAGGTAAGTGTAACATAAGGACAAGAGGTGAAAATCCAGAAGTGTTTCTTACAACCATATGTCCTAAAATTGAGGACTTGTAGATCTGATAAAGGATAGAAGCTGGTACTTCGAGTTATAGTAGGATTCTGCCAAAATCAATATTAAGCGTTTTGGCCTAAAGTCCTATAAGGAATTGACTATATTGAAGTAAAACTAACCCTAGAGTTGTGGCCAAAATTCTGACTCTATTCCTTTCATTGGCCCTTGATTTTCACATGCCTGTCCTTGTTTCAAACAGCTCAAGCACAAATTTTTATAAGTTGCTGGAAAAGAAAATGAGACTCTACCCCATAATGTAATCGGTATTGAATGTTGTGACTGAATAATGATCTCCAACAGATAGTGAATACAAGTATTCAAGCAAAGCAGACATGTTTATTTTCAAAGCTGGAGACCATTTTTCAATCACAGCATTCAATTTCTTTTTCGTTAATTCCATTACAGCATCATGGTTCATTGCCAATGAAAAAGCAGATAAATAAAATAGATGAGAGTGACCCACAGACTCAGAAAATCAGATGCTGGTGGTACTAGTTAAAAGATCAAATAATCACTACACAAGCTTGGATAGGTGGAAAACTTTGGTGATTAAGTAAATTTTATATGGTCATGCATAATGTTTGTGTAAATCAAATGACCACCACCTGGATATCAGAATTTCATCAAGAGTAACACTCTCCCTTATTTTGTTAAAAAAGTTACTCTTTAGTTTATTACTGACAATGTAATCAAACTTGAATAGAGTAAAACCCTCCCGAATTTCTCATTTGTAAGGGGCTCTTTGGATAGGGCTCTTCCCTATTGATTATTGCTAAACCTAAAGCCACATACAGATAATAACCTCAAATTTACCTATTTAGAATCTCAGCAGCAACTTCATGAAGGAACAATGGAACATCTGGAAAGGAGTGAAAGGGAGAATAGTTTATGTTTTGCCAGACTCAGTAATAACTTTCACCCTTTTATTTTTTATCAAATTGCCCTGTTGTCTGGATTTAGCTGTAGAATCACTGTAGATTCACTGTAGAACCTGCAGTGAATTGATCCCATGCTCTGATCAGTCATCATTTTGTTTTTCTCTGACACTGCAAAAACATGGCAAAGGGGGGAAAAAGAAGACTGACCATCAATATTTTGAAGGTGTACTCTGCACCGACATAAAAACTGAGCTAACACTAATTCTCCTCGTGTGAAGACAGTCCCTCTACCCACATGCTGGCATTGTGGAGTTCACCCTCAGCACCTACCATCTGCCCAGCATGAGCACAGGTGAACAAGGACATACAGCTAACAATAAAAAAAAGGGGAACAGTTATTTATTATTCATCAATCTCCAGGGCTTCTTTGCCACTCACAGTTAGCTCACTTGCCACAGACACTATTTACCATTTGACAGTTCAATTCAGGTACATCTAACGGAAGCAGTGCTTGTAGCTAGCACTCATGTATACCAGAACAGTCAGTATCTCTCAAGCATGACATGCACATTATAGAGCAAATGCAAATGAACAGCCCCTGTTGCAAAGAACTTACAATCTAATATGAAGGAGAGAGAGAAAGAACAGCAACGTTGGGCGTAACGAGTGGTAAGAGAAGAGAAATACCGCTAAGCCAAAGCATTTGCAAATCACTTCTCACACATTAAGAAACTCTGGGCTGCCTTAAGATCATTGCACATACATGTGCCACACTAATGGGATGTAAAAATATCCCTTAAAGATAATGTTAGGGCTGTAAAATTCTGTAAATTCTAAAGTACTAATTTTGGCCCAGATAGGGATATATGCTATATAATGAGTCAGATTACCCTTCCTCCCCATGCACCCAGGCAAACATTTAGGGATATGACACAGATGAATTTAAGTGCCGCAGTAATTTGAAAGAGGGAACTTGACCTGTACAAGAAGATGAGACCAGATGTACAGCTGAGATAACTAGCAAGATCCTAGCAAGAATCTCTGTAACAGCTGTGAAGGACTGTAGCGTTCAGATGAAGTTCTCAATGAGTGGAGAAAAGTAAATATTGAATCCATCTTTAAAAACGTCAAAAGTTATGACCTAGATATTTAGTTAGGTTAGTTGTCCTTACTATGATCTCAGGAAAAATCATAGAGACAGTCTATTCCAATTAACTCTAACTTTTTCACAGTTAAAGTTCTTCTGATTTTCTTTGAGGATGAAAAACCTATGCAGAGATTTAGGAAGATGCACAGAAAACTCTTAGTTAATATGAGGTCCTGTCACAGTAATATTCAATAGACAGTGCATAGTGCTAAATATAAAGTGTATAATGCTTGTACATTTAGCAGAAGAGGAGGAAAAGGGGAGTTTATAGTAGTGACTATATTCTGTCTCCTTCACCATATCCCAAATATTTTAAGGGAGATAAAGCGATAGAATCAATTACAGTTCCTCATAAATTAGAAGTTGTCTCTCCCAAACATTTTCACTCAGACCATGTGTTTGTTCTTTGTCTTTGTACAGCCTTCCATCACAGCATCATGCACATTTAATGAAGAAGTTCAATATTGGCTGGGCCTTCTGAATGCCAGACATCTCATTCAGTGCCACTCACTATTACCCTGCTTTATGGGTGTTCAGTTAGTTTTCAGTTCATGAAGCCGAGTTCATATCTGAGCCAATTTGAACTAATTTTTTGAGACACTGTATCAAATGATTTAGTAAAATCCAAATATATTATGCCAAATGCATTCCCTTCAGCCACTAATTTCGTAATTCTGTCATAAACAAGCAATCAAGTTCATCTGACAAGATTCATTCTCCTAAAGCCCTGCTGCTTATTTATGATAACCATCCACAAAAACATGAAAGATGCATGCACCAAAACCAGAATGAGGCTGGATCCTACGAGATATGGAGGTTGAAGCTCACCAAAAATAAATGTAGTGAAGCAATCCACTGGTAAGATGAACAGTGCTCTAAAACATACACAGTGGAGATTGGTAGTCTTGCTTCTACTGAAAGAATTTAGATTTTGGTCAACATAATGTAGTTTGAGCTAACTATCTCTTTTTGTTTGCTTATTTGTATTTTGCCCTTGCTGCCTGTAAAGGCTGTATGTGTCTCAAAAAGCTGTGAACGAATACGATAAACTTGTATAACTGAGGTTTTGTTCAGGGATAGAATGTAGGGGAAACAATATTAAAAAGAGGAGAATAAAAACAAACCCCATAAAATCAAACCAAAACAGGAGCAGTATGAAAACATACGAAAGCCTCATTTATTTTTTCAATATGTTTCATAATCTAAAATGAAAAGGGTAACAATGAAAAAGGTTATGTGAAATATTTTGCTCAGAATGAAAAACACTTTTTCTAGGACGACATCTGTAATGGTAACACAGAAATTGCACTTCAGCTCTATATCAAAACTGGTATTATTTTCCATTACCACCCCAATACACTACAGCACTGGTGGTCTCTTGATATGATTCTATATAAACATGTAGCAATGTGTATGTGCAACACACATAAATATCATATTGGTTTTTGTGACTTTTGGAGTGGTGTCAAGTAACAATAGACTAAATATGGATCGTATCACCATATTGGTTCTAAAAGCATAAAGAGATGGGAAAAATTACCCTTGTTAATTGCTCACAGTCTAGAAAGTTATTTTGGAGTAGACACCTTACCCTTTTCCAAGCTTTAAACAAGGTGTAATGAATGCTACTCCTGTGTGCAAAACAACTCTGTCTGTAATAGATAAATTAGTCATTATTCAGAGATTAATTATTTTCTATTTATTTATAAAATAAGTATACTGCTTACCCTTCCTATGAAGCTACCAAATTATGAACAATGCCCTTCCCTTTCTTGACAGAAGAATTACACCCTGGTTTCAATGAACAATTCTCTGTTACCGATAGTCTTGATTGTCTGTCTCTCTTTTTTTTTTTTTTTTTTTTTTTAAGAAAAAGAATGTGAGACTTTTGTTCATTTATTTCTTTAAATCATTACAGCTTCCAGAAAATTTACATATCTAGTTGTGATACACCAAAGAAAGAGTTTAGAGGTCAGGAAAGCACAGCAGGTTGTGATTGACAAATAATCAAAAGTATGGATTTGAAGCTAATAAAAATACAAAAGACCTAAATTAATCTGAGAGCCAATCACAATTTTTGAAAGGGAAATATTGACTTCCTTCAAGCTTTTGAAAAAGTGCTCTGCAAGCTGTTAATAACATTTCAGCTATTTCTCTTCGTCTCACCTAGGACTGAAAATATTCATAGGAGTCATAGCACCAATCATTTGCTCAAATTTCCACTTAGTCAAGCCATGACTGACCAGTCAAAGCGATAATGGGAAAAAAATCTCTGTTTCTCCCCAAAATGCTCCTCATGACTCAATTGATGGTACAGTTTACACAATAACTTGATTAGTAACTTTGAGCTATCATGGTTTTTTGGACGTATTTTCCTTCCCTACAATATAAATTTAACTTATGGTTAACAGCTAGACTACTCATTTTATCACCTATATGTTAACCATCACTCCATCCATTAAAATTCATTAATTTTCCAGGAGGATCTATGGCAAATACCTTACACTTCTCTACATGTGACACTTCTCTACATGTGACAGACATGATGATCACTGATTTTACAGTGCTTTGGGTAACTGAACCTTTGGTAATATAATGAAAGCATGTCCAGTTCTGGGATTAATTGCAGCTGGCTTTTTTGTGACCTTAAAAACACAAACTACTTCTGAATTAACAGAGTAAAATTGCTCCTTTCAATTGTCAGAACACTTTAAACACATTTCATGCTTCATGTCACCCGTTACTACATAGCAACCATCTCTGTGCTGATAAATAGTAGTTTTAACAGTTCACAGAATCATTAAACCACAAAGAAATAGGGATGGGATTCATCTCACTTAACTTTAGCCATCTAAAAATTAGGTGATTTATATAAGGTAATCACACAAACCAATTTTGTTGCAAATATAAAACGGTAAGCATCTTTAGAGGGCCATTCATCCCATCCTGAAATAGTGTTTAAGATGGCAGAATGACTTTTCCAGGTAAAAGTTTGTGTCTCACCAATAATTTAAGGGGTGGTACGATGACTCCTGTAGTAAGAATTTTACATAAAATGTCTAAATGTGGGCAAATAAATCTTACTCTGCATGTCACTAAACAGTAAGGAAAAATTAAACATAAAAAAACCCACTTCAATTTGGTCACCATTCTTGTGCTTTTCATTATTATTATTAGATTTCACACATTCTTGTTCATTTAATGCAGTGGGTTTACACCAGCCCTTTTTTTTTTTCTTTTTTTATTCTGTTGAAGCTTTGATTTGTAACTGAGGAGTGATTATTTACTGAGGAGAGTGCCACTCAAACAACATTCCCCCAACAGGATTGCTAAGTGTTCATAGAAATATTTGCTTTCTCTCTGGAGCAATGCAAAAAAAAAAAACAACCAAAAAACCCCACAAATAAACAAACAAACAAAAAAAAATTAAGCTAAAAAATTAAAGGCAGAATTAAGAAGCAGAGAACTGTACTGCACTGTGGGAAGGAGTGGCTCTGCTTTTAGGGGCTACAATGGGCAAACAAACCAATGCAAATCTTTCCTCCTCCCAGCTGTGGCTATAATGTGAAAAAGCTAATGCAATCCCTGTCTTTCTAAAGAGATGAGTAAGAATAGGGATGGGTTTAACATTTATATATGACAAAGATAAAACAGATTTAGAATTTCTTCTATTTTTTAATACTCTTAATGCTCATCATTCAAAAACAATGGTGAAAAATTAGGGAAGATGCAGAAAAGAACCACAAAAATTATTTAGGAGCCATGGAAAATGTCTTATAGTGAGACACTGAAAGAGCTTTACCTATTTACCTTATCAAGAAAAAGATTGAGAGGTGATTTGATTAGAGTGTCTAAGTACCTTCACAGGGTGAAAACACTAACTACTAAAAAGCTCTTTAATCTAGCAGAGCAAGGCATAACAAGAGACAATGTCTGAAGCTGAAGCCAGACAAATTAGAAATAAAGCACAATATTTTTTAACAGCGTGGGTGATTAACCACTGGAAAAAAAACTGCTAGGGGAAAAGTGGATTATTTTTTGTCTTGAATCAAGCCTCTGCCTTTAAATCAAGCTTGGATGCCTCTCTGGAAGATTAAGCATCTCTTGAAGTAGCTAAGTTTTGAGTGAGTCTTGAAAGAGAAGGGGAATGTTTGCATAAGGACTTGTAAGATCTTTCAGTGAGCATTATGTGGAGATGTTCCATTGGAGATAAGGACTTATGGTACTCAGGAAGTCAGTTTTAATGATCTCATTGTTCCCACTGCCTTTAAAATCTGTGAATCATGCAAATTGTAAACCAAACCTGGCCTCAGTTACAACTTTATTGAGTACAATAGATTCCCATTTGGGTACCTAAGTCCATTGTGGTAGAATTAAGTGGTCTATCAAGTATCTTCATTTTTTAAGTAAAAGAAAGTGGAAAATATAATTTGCTATTCCTGAATATTTTCTAGATTTCAGGCAATATCCTGTTCTGCAGTGGGACAAACTTTAGAACATTTTCAGCTCCCTCAGATTTGCCAGCTTTTTGGGGAATGATGCTTTATGCACTGATTTTCTCCTTGTGTGGTTCTCCTGCAGCCTGACCTATAGTGAAATTATAACCACCATAATGCAGCAGTGCAATAATAGAAATCACTGTCTGCAAGTCATCAGGAATTTGGTTTTGAAATGACATTTTAAGTGTCCTGAAGTGTGGTTTTGCCTCATGTTGTGATATTATATATTTGCATTTACACTGAGTGCTTAGACATGAAGGACCAATTTAATTTGTCTGTATGACATAAAAATGGGGTTGGGGAGGTACAAAAAACATTTCATGGTTGTTGCAGAGAGCTGGGGAAAGGAGTGACCCAAAAGGAAGAAACAAAGTCTCAGAAGGGGAAAGTTCTTGTAGAAAATATGTTATTTGCATTTGAATGTGCTCCAGTCCCACGTCCAGCTGGGCAGAGCACATTCAGCTGCACATTGTGCTATTGTGCAGTGGAGTGGTGTTCATTTGGATAATGTCCCTGTGCACTGCTGTAGATGCTTCTTTCTGTCTGGGTATGTGATATGCTGTGGATGCACAAAGGCATGGATTTCAAATACAAACACATGTGCTCGTGAATGATTAGATGAATAATACTTTTATTGCTATCTGTTACAAAGAATTTTCTTTCTTGTCCCCTCAAGATATAACTATGAATTAAAGAAAGCTGGCAATTACAAGCTGCTGCTGCTGCACAAGGGAACAAGGACAGCAACTGTTTGCAAAGCATTCTTTCTTCCATCTTTCTTTTTTTTTTTTTTTTTTCTTTCCCCCTGCCTTTTTTTTGGCTGAAGAAAAGTTTAGAGGCCAGTTTTTTTCTCCTCTGCACTCCTCTGGCTATTCCAGCCTGGAGTTATCTTGTTATAACCTACTTAATCGGTTGAGTGCTGGCAGTCACTACTTCAGAATCAATGGTTGCAGATGTGAGCTTGGATGCTATGGTATTTCCCCCTGCAGTAATAAGCAGTTAATAGATTTTATTTTAATTTTTCTAACTGCTTTGTCTTACAAACAATGGCAAAAAATTTAGAGGATTTGCAGTTGATTTGCAGATAAACACTTGCTCACCAAAACGTGGGGAAATCTTTTGAAGTGGCAATTCCATGTCCAAGTGCAACATTAATAATGATAAAAATCATATACTCATCCTATAGGGAATTTGTTTGCATTAACATGAAATGTCAGAACATCATTGCTAGAGGAAAGGAATATTCTGCAGGTCTGTCATCGGGGGAGTACAGTTTACTTATTGGAAAAAAAATCACAAAAATGGCTACATTTGGAAAATCAAAACATTTTTTATTGTTGTGTTGCTATTATTATTATTATTATTATTATTATTACTATTTCCTCCAGAGTGAATAATTTTTTTTTTTAATGTTTCCCTTTGCTTCGGAGGGATGGTCATGACTAAAAGTTGTCCTCACATTTCCATGACTTTGCACACCTTTGTTATTCCATGGAATTGCTCTCATGCGGCATTCACCCAGATGCTGCTGGCTTTCAGGGGAAACAGGAGGCAGACTGTGGGTAGTTACTTGTTCCAAAGCCAGTGCTGACTTTTCCTGATGTTGTCAGATCAGGTTATCATTGCAGCTCTGAGGTCCTAATTGCATTCCAGACAGCCTCAGCTCCAGTTTTAGCCCTAATCCTTAGGAAATAGCAACATTTCAGGGCAGCAGATTTTAACACAGCAAAGGAGCCTTGTAAGCTACACATGCACTAAATTGCTTTCAACAACTAGGACAGCTCTGTGTGGAAGAAGACAAAGGGGCATCTATGGGACAAAGGGATATAAATGTCCCAGGTTCTCCATGGATATGCGCCAGACTCCAGAGGCTTGGACATCAGTGTTTGATTCTTAGGCGACCCAGCTAGGAAAATTGTGGCAGAAGACTTTGGTACTTCCACTTCTTCTGTGATGAGGTGGGGGTATAACTAGGAAACACTGCCAGTAATTTCATGAGTTAGACTGTCTTTCAGTTGCCTCACTCCTGGTGAATTTATCTCAGTTCCTGGGGAAAAAAAGAAAAATATCTCTGTTATCTTCTAATAAGCAATTATTTCCCCAGCTTTTCACAGAAACTGATAAGCCAAATTGCAAATGCATATGAGAACGAGGAAATAAAGTCCTTTTTTTACTTCCAAATGAGGTTAATGTACAATAACAAGATGGTGACAGAGTTCTTAATTCTAGTGGACACTGCTGCTGAATTAAGATATAAATCCCATAATTTCTATTGGGTGATGACAATTCAGGTTAGGTTTTCTCATATGTTTGTTCTCAGAAGGGGCAGAAAATTAATGCTCTGAAAATTTTTGTGGAACATTTTGGGTTTCAATGGAAATTAAAAATAAATAACTAATATTTTAATGATTTTCAGTCTGGATTCTCTTTTGCCTTTTTCTGAAATTTCTGTTTGACTACATCAGAAAGTACATAGACAAATCTTGACTGGGAGGAGAGAACAGTGTCCCACCACCCAGAATAACTTCCACATTGTCCATCACATGAAGTGGGTCCTTTCCTATGATTTCTTATCTGTAAGACACTGACTTTGCACAAAGATGATAGTCATGAGTTTGGAGGGGGGAATTCTCTTCCATCTTAAGAGTACTATATCAGCACAACAGGAAAAAAAAAGAACCTCTATCCTAGGTTTTTAAAGCTGAAAAACAGAGATGGTACCCTCAAAATCTTAATGAAATTTCTCCCAGTTTTTTCCATCTCTGGAAATGTTTTACAGACAAATGTTGAAAGTCCAGATATTCCTATGGACAACTTAACTCCCACAGGATTCATGAATCTGAATTTAGCTACTTCTATCCCATTTGGTTTTTACCTATGAATATGGATATCTCAAATATGTTCCTTTGTGTGACTATGAAGCTTCAAAAGACTTTCACCATTGGGAATTCAGAACTAGTATTTCTTAAGAGAAGTGACCAATGTAAAAATAAAATGGACAGGCTGCAAAAATAAAAAAGGGAGATGAAAGCTTTATGAAGTAATAGCTATCTATAAATTTAACATAAAGATTATAAATATGTTTTATATACTAGATGAAATTTTTTTTATTACTCCTAGAATATTCTCTCATCCAAGCCTTGGAACCCCCATACAGCTGAAATTTACCCAGCAAAGAAAACCTGCCTAGAGCTGCTAAATACTTCAGTGTTTGCCTGTTCACCCAAAACAGTTAACCTTTTTTCAGTGTAGAAGTGATGCCCTGCAAAACATTTTACTTATCATTCATTTATTTAAATTACTTTCTGCAAGGCCAAGTGAGTTCTGGGAAGTGTACCAGACTGTGGTCCCTAGAGAATCAGCTTTCATTCAACTTTAAAAAAAAAAAAAAAACAAAAAAAATCCCAAGCACCCAAAAAACCCAACAAAAAGAAGTTCAAGCAAGGAACTAGAATGAAAATTAGTAGATGCAAAATGTTATAATCCTACTTCCCCTCCTCTGCCCACACAAAAACCCCTACAGAGAACTGTAGATACCATTTCCTGGAACATTTCAGTTTCTAGACTGAAAACAAGAGTCACGCTGATTATGTTCTGCCTAAACTGGAACTTGGCTTAAATTCGGGGTCTTTTCTAAGAAAGCAATTAGGAACACTTGCTTTCTGCCCACCTGTTCCTGGCAGCACTTAGTCCCTTTTAGGATAAAATACCAGTCTACCTCAGACTGAGCAATCCTCAGTTTTACATTCACATACAGAACTAGAAACATGAGTTTAATCACATCCTACTTATATTAACTGCTCATTGTTTTTCTTCAATTTTCTTCTAAAGAAAATGCCCTTTCAGAGAAATGAAAGACCAATCTGAACTCCCAGTTCATGTTCCTTATTTTCTAGAGGACTGTCCTAAATATGAAGATACACAAAGAACTAGGTATTCCTTTGTTTGGTTTATCAATTTTGTATTCCACAGTCAGTGGACTGAAATAAAATTGTATTCTACACAGTGCATTGAACAAATCAGTGGGCTAAAAGCAATCTAAATATAATCCTGAGTGCTTTGCCTTTACTTTAAAAAGTAAAAACATTGTGTCATAATGTTTTACGTCCTTGCCCATCTTTCCTCCACTTTTCGAATGTTTCATTTACTAAGGTACACCACCACTCATAATACTAACTGCTTCCATTTAAATGTGGGGGTTTTTTTGCATCCTGGATGTCAATCTGCCCTACCTATCTGGAAACCAAGGAAAGGATTCTGACTAAAGAACAACTCAGTGTGGATTTTTTTTTTTTTTTTTAATTTCCAAGCAATCAAACTTCTCCTTTCTCTTTAAGGATTAAAAATATAGATCTATTTTTCTGTGACTGTTTATCTCACCATTATGCTCTGAATAAAAATACAAATTTCCTGAAATTTGCAAAATCTCTGCAATTTTTTGGAACCAAGGATATTGTTGCTGTCTGCATTGAAGTTTCTGTCTTCAATGACCTGTCCACACTTAGGAGAATGAGGACTTCCAGACCAGTTCTGCTTTGCTAAGCCAAAATCTGAAAAGAAGTATGCACTTAAAAAGATCCTTTAAAAGCTCTTACAGGTAGCACATCAATTGCACTCACATTCCCTGAGCTAAAGATTAAAAAGAAAGTGTACTTTTCAGAATAGAATCTCTTTCATATGCTTGTTAACCATCTAAACTAAGTATCTAACCTAAATTAATCACTTGGTCCCACCTCATTTTTTTTAGGAAGTGTGTGCAGGGGAAATTTGTCTCCAGTCTATGGCACATGTCCATCCTTTTTTGAAAATTCACACTGTGGAGCTGCTTGACCCTTTCATGGCTATTGCAGGAGCCTGGAGTGATAATGTAAGCCATCTACATCTAACAAAAAGTTAGATAAAACAAATTTGCATTAATCCCGGTGTTAATTTTATTTTCTGCATCTCACAGACCATGTACTCACTTTGCCTCTTGAACTAAGAGTAGACCTTGATTATGACTCATGCTTCATATACCTCCTCCCTGTAAGTCTCTTAGGACACTATTTTTTTCTTTGAATGGAGATCCTTGGGGCTAATGAAGTCACCTATCAAAGTTAAAACGCCTCTCTGTAATTTTCTGCAATTTCTGAATATCTTTACCTGCATCATCTCCTTTATTTTTTTTCCCAGCTTTTTTCCAGCTTCCCTGGGATGTGTTAATTCAGGAGAGTTTTCTGAAGAGTGGGGTGCAAAGGGAATGATTTACCTGTAGACATTGCACCTCATGAAATTTGTGTGTGATAAAAACTCTCGGTGTTACTTCCTCCTTAGTCTTCGGCATTTTGGGATTTGTTTTGCCTTTTATGAGACAATATATTTTATCATTCCTCATCTTCCTACTTTGCCCATAGCTTTGCTCACAAAGCTGTCCTTTCATTTCTTAGACTGTTACCTTATGCAGTATCAACTCTTTAGGTGCTAAACTATACAATTGATGAGGTTATGCTAAAGCTAATAACTGGTTAGAACAGCCATAGTGGCAAATTACTGCTACAATTAATGAGCAAGCTAAAATAAGCTCAAGGCCAGCCAAGGCAAGTCCAGGCAGAGTCTGACAGGTCCTGAGGATTTATGCTCTTCTGTTAATACAAGCCTTAACCTGTTATCAGCATGTAGTTACTATAAACCCCATGGCTTCTTATTAGCATTGGCATTACTGTATTTACTGGGCTGCAGAATCTGAGCAGACACAGAGGAAGAAATGTGGCAGCCAGAAACACAATCACACTTCAGACACGATGATAAAATGAGGGCTTTCTCTGGAACTCTCTGTTTGGAGCTGCTCTCTGCATAGGCATACCAGGGATGTCCTTGAGGATCCTGACTGGAACCCAGGTGGTGCTGCAGGGAGGCACAGCACACAGGGCTTTATGGCCATTTGTGACAAAATGATGTGGATGCACTGCTACTGCTTTGAGACATCTCACACAAAATTATGAACTGTTATGAGCTCTAGTTTTCCATAGATTGTGAAGGGGTTGTTTGATTAATTTTGCTTTTGTACCTGGGGTTTTTTTGGCCATTTTCATGGCTGAGGTTGTTTTGATATGTTATTAGGCCATCTTCAAACATTTACTATTTATGCTGCTTTTATATAAAATTTACTTTGTAAATTTAATGACATGCTTACTTCCAGCTGAGGTAAGCACCAAGATGTGTGAATGCTCTTTTAGAGTTCACTGTCTGAAATGAAGGTGGTTCAAACAGTCATTTAAAAACTGAAAACAGAGAACCTGAGTGGCCTTTATTATTCAAGCTGAAAGAACAAGCTCTTTTAGCATTTTGTTTTCCATTCCTTTGTAGAATTAAGATGAAGGCAAAAAAAATTAAATTTATTTGGTGGGTTAATTTAGATTTCTTAAAGATGCTGGAAATAAAGACTTTAATTTACTGGTGACCAAATATAATTAAGCAAGAATGTACAAAACAGGACATTGCTCAAAGCTCAGGGTCAGGAAGAAAAAGACATAAAACTCAAAAGACTATTTTTATGACAGTCAAAATTGTTAACTATTGGAACAAAGTGCAAACAGAAACCAGTTTCTGGTTCTTCTTGTATCAAGAGATAACACTCTGAAAGGCATGTTACAGAAAGTGTTGCTGTGCTGGGTAGAGACAGACAAAACAGCTCATGTAGGGTGCAATGACTTGACCTGTGCAATGCTAGCGTTGAGATACCAGCTGCTTTCTTTTGTCTTTAAATTCCAACAACCTTTTCATTTATCCAGAGGCTGGTACGGCAGATCATAGGGAGATGTGATGGAATAAGGTCTTTTTGTGAGACCTCCAATGTGATATAAAAACATCAGTCATGTTTGGGAAAGAAAAACTCTCTCAATGTTGGCTTCTCTTTTTGAGCTTCCTGTGGCAGTCAGAATTGGGGTTGCCAGCCTGCGCCAAACTTGTGGCAGTGGGATGAGAACAGCTCTCCAGAAGGAACAAAACACTGGAATTTCTTTCCAAAAGGATGCCAAACCAGTATTTAGCCACTTTTACCTCCTTGTTGTTTAAGTTGGATCTGAACTGATAACCTGGTGCTGAAAGTTTGCATAAGTTATAACCAATTCTATGACTCGGCTTTTCCTTCCTTGCTGAAAGATAACTTTGACCAAATTTAAAGGAAAACATACATCAGAGGATAAAATTAGACAGGAAACCATAAAGTTGCAAAGTTTGAAATATAGAATCCAGAATCTCAGGCCACCTTACCCCATCAGCTACATTTTAGGAAAGGGAAAGAGGGAAATAAAGAGAAATAACATTTTTGTAATACAAAAGATATTTTATAAACAAAATGCTGAAGTCAATAACACATGGAGCCTTCCTAGAAACTGAGTATAAATACATTGCTTAGGCATTATTTGTTCTGAGACTGAAATTTTGTATTCATGCTAATATTTAAAAAGTCATTAAGAAGGAAAAAAATGTAATTAAAGGATACTAGCTGCTGGTATTCATTCTTTCTTATTCTAGTAAACAACAAAAGTCTAAGTCTTCTTCTTGGCTTCTTTCTGTCTACTGCCACTGCTTAAAGTTGGTGAACAGCTTCGTCTCCTTTTGTCTCCAATACTGGAAGGAATTTTGAGGTTCCTGCAATATTCTGTTCCGATTATTCATAAAATAATTGCAACCCAGGAGTCCTTATTTATGTTTCTAAGAAACCTGAGTGATATCCTTAGAAATATTTTTGGGAGCAAGAGAAAGATGACACAAAAATAATTAGGACACTATGAAATATGTTAAGGTTCTGAGTGTTTAAAGTTTTTTCTCCCCCTCTTTTTTCCTAAGAAATGTATTTATTTTAATTTACATTTAGATTAGGTTCCCAGCAGCAGATGGAAGGAATTTAAGTCAATTTGCAATAGGAGACAGACATTCTAGCCAATGAAAAATCAAAGAAAAATAGCAACCGTCTCTTGCTCTTCTTTTGGACAATTGTCTTCAGAATAATCAGCATCATGAGAAAAAAAAAACCAAAAAAACCAAATCTTTCCAAGGCCAGATGGGCTCTATGCCTTAGTGCTGACAGAAATAGCAAGAAATACAGATAAAGAAACCTGTTCACAGATCTATTTAAATCTTTTTGGAACAATAAATAAACTGACAGTCATAGCTAAAATCTGTCTGTATTGCAACAATCTAGAAGTTCTGTTAAGCAAAATACTCATTTTTTATTAAATCAGGAGTGTGATGGGAATCAGCACAAGTAACAACCAACTTTCTATGTGAGGTGGAGTACAGCAGAACCATCTTTCCTAAATTTAGATAGCTACTCAGGAGCTTGAACATGAAGTCTTTCCATCTCAGATTCTCTCTGTCAAGTCACTAAGAAGAGGTAAGAACCTCGCTTCAGTGATTCAATGACCCAAAAATAGGAGTTAACATCTGATGGTGACTGTAATTTTCGCTTGACTACAATATGAAACTCTTCTCCAAGGACGTGAAGAAAAAAGCATAATGAATATGGGCTATAATACTCTTGTCTGTCTTGTCTTTCCTGCATGCAGCAGTGTTGAATGAGACACACCACTGCAAAATATGGATTAGAAAAAATAAAAGTATTAATCATGGCTGCTTAACAGCATACCCTCCAACCCTTGCTGGACCATGAACAATAATGCTAAGCAAATAACTTTTCACAAACAACACTGCACTTCCATTTAGCCATTCAAATGGATGATAGGAACAATGACTTCCTGTCATCGTACACAACATCGTGGAATCTCCTGGAAGTTAAGACATTTTCCCTGGCAGAAGGAGGCCCCTCAGGCCTCACAAGGACGGAATTCCACCTTCTGTTCCCACGCCTGTCTGGCTGTCACTGTTGCTGCCTTACAGATGTTTCTGTAATCTCATCTCGAGGGCTGTCAAAGGGAGACACGGCACAGCTTCCTCAGACAGCTTTTCCTATTGCTTCTCCAGCCTCATTGTCAAGAGCTTCTCCTAATATATGAAGTAAATTTTCCCTGTTGGACTTTAGAACCTTTTTGTCTTTTCCAGTGTATGAGGATGATGAAAAATAAAGGTTAATCCCTTATTTGAAGACTGATCATGTCATCCCTCACAATGCTCCTAGGCTGAGCAGCTTCCATTCCATGTTCTGCCCCAGGTATTTCTGGCCTCCATTTTTGTTAACAGCCCCCTAATTAACCAGAAAGGCAACATCAAACTGGACAATGTTCTTGCTGAAGCCAAAAGCTGAGCAGGTTTTGTAGGGATGACTTTCAATTATACCTTTCAGCATTCTGTTTACCTGTATTTTGTCAATGCCATATAACTGGTTATATTTGTTTAATGATTCATTAAAAAGTCATAACTTTTTTTTTTCTGTTGATCTGTTGGCTAAGCAAAAGATTTCTGCCCTGTATTTTCACAATCACTGTCTTTTAAAAAATTGCATTTTATTTTACTGAGGAGAGTTCCTCTTTTGTCAAATTCACTTTGAATTGTAACCATGTGCTGTAAAACATTTGTTGTCCCTTGTGTTCTGATACCACCTACAAATTTAAACCATACTTAACCAGACCAAAAGAAAAACTTTGGATAGGACTAAACCCATATAAATAGGAAGACAGACACTTTTCTCTACAATCCAAAGATGAGAAAATTAAGAAAAACTAACTCTGGGGGTTACTTTTCCCTTTCTACTCTTATTGGATTAGTTTATAAGCTCTGACCATATTAATATTAATATATACAATGCCATTAGATGGCGTTCAGTGTTACGTGACATAGTTTCCAGGTTCTGCTGGACTAAAAAACCCTGATATGCACTGTAAGTGACTTCCTCCACACAATTCTTTCCACAGCTCTTAACATTCAGTATGTAAATTGCACTTGTTTATATTGCCAATTTACCTCCTATTTAAATCACATTGGAATTTGGCCTGTTGAGTTTGTGTTAATCTGCCTGGCAGGATTTGGCCTACATCGGACAGGAGAAGGGATGAGGAGAAAAAAGAAAAATAAAGTAATCCTCAAACATTTTTACACATTAAAAAAAATTAACTAAGATAAGCTGTGTAAAAATGTTTCTTTAAATTTGTAGCTCACTCTCCATTTTAAACACATATTTCCAGAGGGTTAATTAGTGTATAATTCTTCCAGCAAGAGGAAAATAATTTCCTAGCAAGCTTGAATTTGGCAAAAAACAATCTACATCACATTGTCATTACAACTGAACTTATTTAACTTTATTTTATTTATATATCAAGTGGATATATTTAAGGCATGGGGTGGGGGTGATAGACATGAGGGATTGAAGGCTTATGTTCATTTTTTGTCCATTGATTGTGCAGAGAAGTACAAATACATTATAATTGTCAGCTCATACAGATGCTTAAGATGTTCTGTCTTGCTAAAAAAAAATGTGTCCTAAGTCTCTAATTCAGATAAGTTGCACTGAGTGCTATTTCCTGTATGTCAGACAAATATGGCAGACAAAACTGCTAACAATGCATATACCCAAGGTTTTCATTTTTCTTCTATTTTTCAACATCCTTTTTCACTTTTATTCATTTGCTTCAGGCTTTTTTTTCCCCCAGAACTTATACAGTATTTTCTTTCTGTGAAAAGCAAGCCAACAGACAAAGAGGAACTTGTCAATTTATAAACTACATTGTCTGATAAATCTCTGTGAACTGGGCATTCTTCTTTTCCTGCATGGGATCTCCATGTACATGGAGTTTGCTTGGAAAATGGTGGACAAAGTTTGAGCTGTCTCCTGCTCCAGCTCTTCCTCTTGACTGCCTGAAAAGGCTTTCCATGGTGTCAGATCAGTTGGAAAAGGGTTGGAGTTGGTACTTCTGTTGGGCTCCAACCAACTCAAAGGCAGTGAGGTATAGTAGAACAGAGAGAGGTGAGAACCTGGAAATTATTAAGGTGTTTGTGAACAGAAAGGATACGGATAAGCTAACATCATCTGGTCCCAGAGGTACAAACAAGAATCTCACATATGAGGATCTTGAAGTGACCCCATTCTTCTCCTTCCACTTACTTTTGGACAGAAGAGTAAGAATTCCAACTCTGAATGTGGGGATGAGATTAAAGAGAGGAAAATAGAATGTGAGCCAGAGGGGCAAAATTACCAGAAGATGGGAGAGCACAAATGAATTTCTAAAGACAATGACGATGATTTTCTGGACAAAACAGCCATAAACATCAATTGGAAAGATGAAAAAAAGGCTGGTGGACAAATATACATGCAGACATGTTGTAACCAGAGGGATGGGGACATCAGGGAGATGGTTTTGAGAGGGGATGATTTCTGTCCAGAGTCAACCAATAGCAGTCCATTCTTCCTTTATGAGGAAGAAGCGTAGAAACAGTGAGTATGATTTTTAACAGGGATAAAAATAATCCCCTATTTCATGACTGGTTACTTTCTTAGTCCAAATCAAGGCTGTCTGTAATTTTAAAGACTACACTTAACAGAATAACACAAGGTGTCAATGTGCAATTTGCAATTTAATTTTGGGAGAAAGGCTGACTTTTTGAATTTGTTTTGTTGTTTTGGTTTGGGTTGGGTTTTTGTTTTGCTCTGGAGGGATTTGTTTTTGTTTTGTTTTGTTCAGTAAGTTTCATACAAGAGCAAATTAGAAGATCATCAGGCTTGCAAAGTTAAACACTGCAAAATTATGAGCTGCTGGATTTTACTACCTTCTCTATGACCTCAATTTAGCTGCATTGTGTTGGACTGCTTTGAGATTCCTTCAATTGCATACTTGGAAAGATTATAGGGACAGGCATCAAGTAAATTGGATATATTATCTTCTCATACACATGCACCATCATACACAAAAACCCCAACTTGCCTTTCCCAAGCAAATCTAGTCAACAATCTACACCTTTGCCATCTGTGTGTGAAGGTTTGCAAGTTCTGTGTGACCCTGAGCTTAAATATGGATATCCAGCTTCTATAGGTACATATGACAACACTATCTGTAAAATAAAAAATATCCAATAAAACCTTTTGTACTGGTTTAGGGGCTTGATATTGGAGTATCTGTAATGCAATTCTGATGTAGTCTGAGTTTGTGTCAGCATGCCAGGAGCTGCAGGAGTTCAACAAAGAGTAACCTTCAGTTCAGAAAAGGCTATCTACATCTTTTCCACATGATGAATTCCCCCACAAACTAGCTGGTGGGGCACACGCAACACATAAATCAAACTTAACTCAATTTCCACTTTAGTTTTTTTCTTCTCACCTTTTAAAAGAAAACAGCATATTATCTTACTTAGTCTAAGACCACCCTAGCAACACAGGGGAAAGAAGAAAAAAAAAAAAGCTGCAATATATACTTTTTAATGAAAACTTGGTAACCTGCAAAAATAAGCTTTTTTACTCTTTAGAAAGATGCTAAAACTGCAGTGTCCACAATTTTGGGGTAACTGAGGTTTTCAAGTGTCCCTTGTGATAACAAGATCAGTACAAGAACCAATTGTGTTCAGTTTATGTACCAGCAACTCAGAGGTAGGCATAAAATACGCACAAAGGACATGAAATTTGCTGATGGAACATAACTGAGGAAAGAAAAATTGTTGATCAAAAAAAGAAGTACAACAGTGTAATTCTAAATACTCAAAATGAACAAAACCACAGATGTGGGCATGTGGTTTGTGTGGTTTCAATGGAGAGGGGTTGGGGAGTAGATATTAAAAATAGACAGGACAAAGGAAACATACAAAGGGAAAATCACTTCAGTGGCCACTATACTACTAATATAATAGGTAAGGGAAAGCTCCAGCAAAGAGAGGAACTAAAACTTGAAAGCATTCAGAGCAGTTGGTAAACCACAGTAGAAACCACAAGAAATAAAACAAGAAAGATATTAAAAAGCTGAGCAAAATTTCTATAAAAGCTCTTCTGAGTTCAGTGTGTGTGACAAGCACCAAGGTTCTCTGCAGTTTCCAAATCTGGGTTGGCTTAATGTTTCAGCACACAAGGAATATGCCAGAAAACAGTTTTGATCTATTTCTTATTCACACTCACTCAAAACTGAATTTGGAAAAAAAGAAAAAAAGAGCTTTAACCACAAAAGAAAGTAAATCTACATGTTTCTGCAAGCAAATTCCTCTGGTTTTTCTCTTACTTCCTTTTTTTTTTTTTTAATAAAATCACAGTTTTTAAAAAATTATCTGCCTTGTCATTTCTCTATTGCTTCTTTTGACAGGAGGGTTTATATGTTTGCACATCTATAAATATGTAAAATAATGTGTAAAATAAATAATAAGGTGCATGGCCTATAAAGGATTTTCTAATTGATTTGAAAAGAGTGGCATCCATTCTTCTGTCTAAAGACATCTGTGTCAACCTTCTCCCCTGGAAAGACTGGAGGAGGCTGTGTCTCCACTTTGAATACAAAAATGAAATGGATAGACACACCCAGGCTTCCCTCCACTCTCCCAGCCACCCACCAAGCAAAGCAAACACCAACAGGAAGATGTCCTGACTTCAACAATTAGTCCTTAGCTCTATCCTTTGCTGAAGTTGTGCTCATGTGTAGAAGGTGTAGCTAAGACATTTCTCAGAGTTCATTTAAAGAGATAATTAACCTGCAGTAATTTTTGTCCATTTATTACAGACATCTGAGGTACCAAAAAGTGTCTGACCCAGTGTTCCCAACAGACTGAGAAGTGATATTAGGCAGAGACCTCTTATAGATCACTGAGGGTCCTGCAGAATAGCAGTCCAGTCCATAGAGAAGTATAATAGCAGATACAGCCTGGAGAATAAATGTATTTTATATTAAAATAGATAAATTAAATACATAGTTTTTTTTAGAAAGAGCAATCTATTCTGGCAGTCAAAATTTCTAAAATATTTTAAAGAAAAAATGTGCATTAATATTAAAGCAAAGTTTTCTTTTACTGAGATCCAAACTCATCATACATATATATTTGTTATACATTTTCTACTTTTTTAGTCTTCCAAACTACCATTATTTCAAATTATTTTATGGAAGATGACACTATGATTATTGCATTTTATAGTGTACAGAAGAGAAAAAAATCTAAATAAATGGTACAAATAATTCATATGGCCATAACTCAAATCTTCTGAGTTCCACTTCTGTGCCTTGCTTTTAAATTACAAGAAGTTCCAGGACTAAAATTTTTGATAGATTATGATTAGTTTAATTAATTAACTCCATGCAGATTTTTGTATTACATAGAAGGTTTACATTATGGACCTGTGTCATTTTAATTCCATCTGAAGAAATCATGAACAGCAAACAAGAGGAAAAAAACAGACAGTTAAACAGAATAATTATTTTCCTGGCAGCAGTGAATTTTTCTTTTCCTTTCCCTGAACTTCCCTTCCCTGAACTTCCCTGAACCTCCCTGAACTTTCCTTCCCTTCCCTGAACTTCCCTTCCCTGAATTTCCCCCAGCTTCCCTTCACTTCCCTGAACTTCCCTTCACTTTCCTGAACTTCCCTTTGTTTCTTTGAGTTTTCTTTAATGACATCCAGGTCATACTTTTCTTTTTCTCTCCACTTTTTGCTCATCTGTAATGTAGAAAAAAACCATTGTGAATATTTTGTTCAAAATATGCTTCTTTAACTCTGCAAGTAGAATATGACCTTTAGCTTGACAGAGTTAGATCACCAATAAATTATATAGGAAAAACCCCTAAACTCCCTCCGGCAATAATCAGTGGTCATACAGATTTTTACAAGCACAGCAGAACTGTAGCCATTGCTGAGGGTAAATTCTTAGTCTCGTCAATTCCTTTACTGTCTGGGAGAAAAAGGAAAATAAAGTAAAAATAGATCCAGAGAGAGAAAACTAAAGGAAAAGAAAAAGGGGATGCAACATAAAACATGGCTGCAGCATCTGGAGTATTGTAATTCTTTCCTTGAAAGATGTTTCCTTCTCTTCAATGTGAAACTCAGGCCTGCTTTGAACATAGGGAAAAACAAACAAAAAAACAAACAAGCAAACAAACCAACTTATGAAGCCAAGACCAGTAGATTTCTACCCAGAGATGAATATAACAAAGGCCATTTGATACTGAAGATATAGGATGGTTATGTGAGTTATTGTTAACTTCAAAATTAGAAGTTATTTGAGAACAAGCATCAAATTCTGACTTTTAAGTGTGTGAGTCAAGGCTGTTATCCACTTTATTCTCTTGTAAATACCTTTTGGGATGCTACATTCTCTCCTCAGCCTTCCCAAGAGACAAATTACCCCCTTTTACTCTGTATGATAATGTAAATATAATTGGTATCATATTGATAAAAAATCCATTAGAAGCTTTGTGAGATATTTAGATGAACTTCTTTTAAGAGAAATTGGATACTTAACCTGCTCAGAAAATTTTAGACAGTCATGTATTTATAGCCGTAGGCATTTAAACTTCATTACAAATCTGCTGGAATTGCACACCAATCCATATGTGACAGCGGCTGCCTTACTTGAGGCGGTGAAAACCACACATTTCATCTGCTGGTCTTGCATCAGAAACATCTCCAAAGTCTTCTAGATCCAGAATGATAGCCAGAAATGTCTTGGTTTGTGTTATGTCCATGCCCATGCCGCCAAAAGAACTTTACATTCCCAGAAGTGCAGCTGCAGAGCCTCCTACTCAGATTTTCACTACAGCACCCATTGCTGCCAGTTAGGGTGTGAGAGGTTATTATGGTCAGCAGTGTATACAGCCAAAGGGATAAGCTAGGTGTTTAAACTAAAACTTATTTATTTCCCTGCAAAAATCTGGGAATCTGATTTTTTATGTTTATTTGGGGGTTTTGTTTGTTTGTTTGTTTGTTTTTCTGATTTCCTTTTTTTTTTTTAATTTTAGTAGGAAAACATTTTTTAATTTAAATACTGTTATGAAGGGAGAAAAACCAAAAATTATTGTATTTCAAATATAACAGTCTAGCCATAAAAAAAGCACATAACATTTTGTCTCTCTTCCTGAAGTGGAAATCACAACTTTTTTTTTCCATCAAAATCTTTCCAAATTATATTTCTTACCAATTTTTGAATATTTTAGTACCTCAACAGAATTTGTAAAGAAATTTAATTGAAAATTGTGAGAATAAAAATATGTATAAATTTATTTCTTCATGTTATTTTCAACATTGTTTTAATTAAAAAAAAAAAAAAAAAGTAAAACTATTTATTTATTTATTTATTTATCAAAGACCAGAAAGCTGACTCTAAAGCTGCATGTAGAGAAAACAAGTATGAAAATCGACAGTCAAGTACAATATCTCCATTTTTAAAGGTTTTTGGCCCCAATGCATTTTACCTGAGCCTGTGAGTCAGAGGACCCTTCTATTCCCCAAATACTCACTGTGACTATCACTTAATACTGATTTAACAACCACAACAAGAACTTTGCTGTTTAAATATTTAACATTCAATTCAAATGTGAAACAGCACAGTGGAAATTGGTTCACAGTCTCTGACACAGGGTCCCCTACAGGAGAAAAGAAAGGACATGTAAGAGCAGAAGTCAGAAAGTCAAAGGCACAAAATGAGGTGCTATTAGCAAAGGTAGTAAAATGGATCAAGAAAAAGTTCTCCAAGAGTCTAAGAAATGAAGCGTGGACAAAAGAAAATGTTAAGTCGGCTACTCAGCAGAAGGGGAAGAAGGAGATAATAGATGGTAAGGAGAATTCTGAAATGCTTGATGGGTTTGATGCTTGAGCTGTCAGTGAGAGGCAGTGATAGCTAACAAAGGAAGAGAGAGGCCACAAGGCAGAATCAGGACAGCCCGGGTTAAAGAATAGTGGGATAACCTGAACATTGTCAAATCATCAAGAGCTGATGAAATTTAATCTACACCCTTAAAGTGTCTGCCAGGAGAAGTGTGAGGGAACCTTTAGCATCCATTTCTGACAACTCACTGAGAAAGTCCAAATGAGCTGGGAAAGGACAGTTATATTCTGGGATTTGAAGGAAGAACATCAGTGGAACTGCAGGTCAGCAAATTTGTCTTCTTTGGCACTGTGTTAATTGTCATTACACATCAAATGCACCGGAATCCTCTTCTCTGCGCCATAATCAAATACAAAACTATTTTTCTATCTTTCAGGACGAGGAGCAGAATGAATCCCTGGCAGTCTGGGGAACTTATGTCCTGATCCGGTGATCATTGGTGTCAAAGGAAAACTTTTCTGTGGATTTCAATGGGCTTTCCATCAGCATGTCTGTGAGTGCTCTGAATGAGAATAAGAAGGGGATTACAAGTGTAAACAGAAGCTGAAATGTTCTAGTCTATTTTCATAGGTCCAGCAGAGAGGATTACAGAAAGTAAAGAAAAAAGTATGAATACATTGATTTGGAGGGCTTAATAACTTAAAGCTCAGCACATAGCATAAATATATATTTTAATTTTCTTCTGGCTTAAGCCAGACAATGCAGAAAGAAACAAATAGTCTAACAGGTGATGGTTTCAATCACATTTTAAAGAGGATTCCACTTGCTGTTTCCATAGTGCATCTAAAATTCAGAGAATGAAACTAAAAACCAAGCACCTGATTCTACTCAAACTTAAAAGACTTTTATACAGTTTTTGAGAATTGCCATTGAATGAAAATGTGCAATCTAGACTCTCACAAGCGAGAGTAGAGTCATAGCAATAGCATAATTATTACAGTTTGTGTGCCTGACTTTTTAACTAGATGAGTGTGAAAACACATTCAACTAACTTGTAGATGAAGTTGCACGCCTAATTTGCAAGCATTAAGAGGGTTACATGTGCAGATTGGATAATTATGTACACACACAGTTATCGTTTGACATTTGCCCAGACAATTATCTAATCTGTGCCTGGAATCGTGGACCCAACTTGACTGTGTCTGACACTTGCTGTCAGACAGTGTGAAGTTCACAGGCAACTTCCCCGAGGTCCTGGGCTTTGGCTAGCAACTTGGGGAACAGAATGCATTAACTTCCTCTAGAGGTAATTAATATCTTCCAAGAATCTCATCTGGAAAGAAAATGCATTACAACCTTGGATATCTGAAGGAATGGCATTAAATCAGTGAAAATAAATTTTAAAGATAAATAAGAGGTAAAAGCATTAGCTACACTATGTAAATACAAGTTCAGGGAATGCTGCATATGGAGCATTATGGCAATGAATCATCAAGAGAATCTTAGGAAAATAATATTTCCATTACAGTATTGCCTTGCATGTTATGTTGGTCCAAGAATATTCACAGCCTTTCTCACATGGTGGATGAAAGAGACCCAGGAAGATGAACAAAGATAATTGGTCACTTATATGAGGTTTTGCAAGATCAAAACCTCAGGTGCGTTATATTAGAGGCCTTATGCATAATGGAGCACGGGGAAAAAAAAAAGTGACATAGTTGAAACTATCTGTATATTTTTAATAATTTGATTATCACCACACTGGATTTCAATCACATCTATTCTATTTTCAGGTGAGTCCTGAAACTTTTCAGGCATGTTGAGGCTATGCAGTTAAATTGCAATGAATTTCACTTTTGAACTTGCAAATGTTGACATGTTCCTCTTTCTCTCTCTTTCTCCCTCTTTATTTTCTAGGACACCAATGCCACAATGGAATATTGTGCACTATATTTCAAAGAGAAAAGACTGATTGGAATGGATTCTGAGGAGAGAAAGAGAATAATAAAAAGGACTGAAAAATAATGCCGCCAGTTTGAGGAAAGGTTAACAGAACTAGTCTTGTTCATTTTGGCAAAAAGGAGATTGAGGAGAGACATAAAATATCTGCCTACAAATATATAAAGGGACATTTTAAAAGGAGAAGGAATGAATTATCCTCCCTAGTACAGGAGGAGCAAGAGGTAAGAAGCAGACAGAAATATATGTTAAAAATCAGGCTTGCTGAATAATAGAAAAATGTGTTTGCTGGTGTGTTTTCTAACTCTGAGAAAGAATTATTTATCTCCTTTTTGTTTGGTTTAGTACAAAAATTTTGTCAAGCATTTTCTCTTTATATACATGTTAGTAAAAGGGCAATTATTCTCAGAAACAGTGAATGTACTCAAAAAGCATGATAAAGGGTGTTCTACTGAGTACACTCTCACACCAATAGAAAACATGAATTTATGTTCAAATTCAGAAATATTTAAGCTAGAAGTTTGCTGCAAGTTTGTGTTTAAAAGCACATCACTTCTTATTTGAGGTGCTCAATACTATTAAAATGGGTTTGGCTTTCACACAAAAGTTGAAATTAGCTTCTCTGTTCCACAAAAAAAAAAAGTACATGCCTAAAGGTAAATGGAAGAGTCATCTTCTTGAAGGCAGTGAAGTGAAATGTTCTGGTTTCCGTCATATTTGCTGTTTATTAAACTGGTCTACCTTGTTAGATTTGGTCCCAGCTCATGTTTCATGAAGATCAAGATCAGGCCTGTGTTTTTTAATCTACTCAATTTAGTCTTTTAAATGGTTTAAATTCACAAACCTTTATTGGCTCAGGTGGAACCATTTTACTGTACTCTCTACATCCATCTCATACCGAGCATGGCACCATACCTTAATATCTGCCTGTCAGCAGTCTGTGATGTTTTCAGCATCTCCCCCGTTGTCTCCTCTAAGTGTGTAAGGGCTGGGCTATTCTTATTTTAACAACTAGCAAAATACCACAAACTCCATCACGGAAAATGTCATCGTCAGAGGGTAGGAAAGGAAGAAGAATGTTGCCTGCAAATGAAAGTGAAGGGAGCATTTTAAGCAGATCGAATGTAATTATTCCATTTGGAATTTAGCCAGATCATCTGGTTATATATGCTGTATTTGCATGAGGTGTGTATGCATGAGGGGGAAACTATAGATTTCTAAGGGCCAAAATTTGTCAAGCCCTTGATTTTATACCCCATCCATCTGAAAGGAGTGTAGTTGCACTTCGCTATTTTCATTCAAAACCACTTTAAAAGGTGAGCTCCTATATAATTGGAATTTTAAAGGAGTTCATGTTGTGTTTATGGAGCAATCACTACTAAATGATTTCATTTAAATTTTTCATAAGCTACACTTTATGAAAAATTAAAAGAAATAGACTCTTCAGAAGCCTTGCTAAGAAATAAAGTCTCTTAAAGGAGTACACATGCCACCTAATCACACATGTTTTCAAATGTCAAGTTTTCTGCATTCAGATAAACAGAAGATGGCATTAATGGGGAGACAGAGGCAGGCACAATTTCCCTACTCTGCCAGTAATTTTCATTCAACTAGAACATCAGAAATGGACTGCAGCAACCCTGGGAGATTCAATCCAGCAATGTCAGCTCTCAAAAGGATGGATGCAAAATGGTAGGTTAGTGAAGAAAGGCTTTGTCCCTTCAGCTGTCACAGGCCTGGTTTTTCACCAAAATTTTATCATGCATCAGACCAAAGACAGCTTGAGCAAGGAGACTGCTGATACTGTTGATCACTAATTAAAACTCTGTCTGGGTGTGGACTTCTGGAGCAGAGTCTGTGTCCAGTTTTGATATTCCAGTAGTCAGTGTCTCAGCTAGATCCCTGCTGGAAAGTATGTGATGGACTCTTCCAGGGAATTTAAGGGCAGACACAGTGTCAGCCTGAACCTTTGATCTGTTGTCAGAGCCCCAGAGTGAGTTACAGGTAGAGTGCTTGAACAATGCTCTCTTGGGAACGTGTGCTTTGAGAACTTCCAGTTTGACTGGTCTGAGATACCCAACCCATTGCCAGGTTGGACTATTATGAATTAATACAGAGTAAAAACCATTCAAACAGCAGCAGAAGTGGTTAAAATATTTTCATTGTCTAATCCATATGGTTTATTTATATAACCCAACCTGTGTACACCAAAACTGTAGGAGAATTACTGAGCTCTCAGTAAGATGTTGTTATTTCAAATATACTTTCATTTCAAACAACCACAGCTCTATTTATATTTCCAGTGGTTCAGCCAAAAAAAAAAAAAAAAAAAAAAAAAAGAAAAAAGGAAAATCAAAACTCTCAAATTTTCTGGAAATAAGATATGAAAGTTGTTAATGGATTAAATCTGTGGGAAAAAGAAAACAAAAAATGATCATGCACTATCAGTGAAAGTTTGCTCTTTGAGAAACTCTTTAAAATAAAGAAAAAAATAAAAAAAATTATGTGTCTCATTAAAATGAATCTAGGTTGATTTACAGTAGCTGTAATCAAGGGTTACCCGACCTTATAAGCTGTGCTATTCCATTTATAATAAATCTTAGCAGTTAAAAATAGATGAGCTTAGGACAGATAATAAAAGGAACAATTTTAGAAAGTTACATGATTATTACAGAGAAGTTTCACCATCCCATCTGTCGACAGCAACCATGGTAGCGCAGTGATGAAGTAGGGAGAGCTTTCCAAAAGGTGTTTGATACAATCCAACTTCTACCTGTTTTTCTGTCAGAATTCTCACGAGCCTAATGTCTTGACACATGAAGTGAGGTGGAGCTGCAATTTCTTCTTTGAATAATGTATTGAGAGGAGCTCTGAGTAGAAGGGACTTGGAAGTGTTGGTTGACAAGAAGCTTGACAAGAACTGACATTGAGCACTTGCAGCCAAGAAAGGCAATAATCTTTTAAGCCATCTTGTGACGTTGTCAAAAGGATGTTAAATCACGGCCCATGTGATGTCTACGTCAACTGGAAGTTTTTTACTTCTCTCCTCTTCTCTCCTCTTCTCTTCTTCTCTCCTCTTCTCTTCTTCTCTCCTCTTCTCTTCTCTTCTTCTCTCCTCCCCTCCCCTCCCCTCCCCTCCTCCCTCCCCTCCTCTCCCCTCCCCTCCCCTCCCCTCCCTCCCCTCCTCTCCCCTCCCCTCCCCTCCCCTCCCCTCCCCTCCCCTCCCCTCCCCTCCCCTCCCCTCCCTCCCTCCCCTCCCCTCCCCTCCCCTGTTTAAAAATACGTAGGTGAGCTTTTTGGTTACTTTTTAATGTATTTGAACTCCAATTTTTGGCCCCAAATGTCCAAAGATCTCTGTTTATTAAAGTGCTGGTTTCTGAAAACTTTGAAAGAATAATGTTGTATAGTGAATTTGAGGGAAAAATAAAACTACTTATATTTGCTTAGCAGGCCCTGTAAATCAAAGAAAATAAGGAGTCTGGTGCTTAAACAAAAGTATGGCAATGCCAGAATACTTCCCAGGTTCTTTGTCTAGGAAGACTTCCCAAGATGTTTATCAAGTTTTCATGCACATGCACATGCACACACACATGCACACAAATATTTGCTGAATTAATTTATTTACATACATAGATTTTTATAATTTCCCCACTATTTTTTTTATTAATTTAATTGCCTGGTAGTTATCTGAGCTTCCAGTGGGAAAAAATTAACTAAAAAACTCAACCATTTGTATTTTAAGATACATTTCTTTATTATTTTCAATATTGCAACTTTTATTTGATGAAAGTTACTATTAACATATTTTCATAATCTTCTCAGCCTAGCAACAGCAGGAGCAAAAGGTGTGAGGGGCATGCAATATTCATGAAATTAAGGAGAGTTGAGATGAAAGGGAGTTCCATTAGGGAGACCAAGTGTGACAATATGACACATATTTGCATATTTTACACTTTAAATCTTTTCAGCACATCCAAGTTGATATATGGATGTAAACATGCATTGCCAGTTTTTAGCATATTATAAGCCCTCAAGACTTTGCATGCATTTTAATATGTTTCATTATTGCTGCAGTTTTTAATTTCGAAACTGCACAGCTTTGATGGAAGAAAGCTGGAAGTCAAAGCATCTGGCCTCTGCTTCAGGCAAGCACAGCCTCTTCCTTGAACACTTTTTTGTATAAGCAATTCTATTTATTTGTGTGTGTGTGTGAGTGGTATGTGTGTATGTGTGCATGCAAGGGGCGACAATTGTGAGATACACTTTGTTTGAGGCACATACTAGTGGGAAAGGGGAAAGGGAAAAGGGAAAAGGGGAAAAGGGGAAAAGGGGAAAAGGGGAAGGGGAAGGGAAGGGAAGGGAAGGGAAGGGGAAGGGGAAGGGGAAGGGGAAGGGAAGGAAAACCATCTACATTCTTTAGGTATATAGATGTTCTAAACAATCTAATTTTTTAACAACTGCTTTGATTTTCTGCTTGTCCACCAATACAAAAATTACTGAAAGGTACATGATTATGGTGATTTGGCACTCTATTTTTTTCTTTCTTTTTTTTTTTCCTTTTAGCACTTCATGATCTGCATAATTTTTTCATTTAATTGTATAAGAAACAGAGTATGACTCAGTGTTGCAAGGAATACCATGACTCATAATAATACAATATTTATCTTCAGCTTGTGATATTCATATCATAACACCTTACAAATGCCCATTAATTCTTTGCATTTTCTTAGGTAAGTGTACTAACACCACCTGTGCTTGAGGAATAAATGCATTTTTAAATACCCACAGAATAGTCACTCATCAGAGACCAACACTTGCTACAAATAACCGTGTAGGTGGATCCGAGTTACCTCAATTTTCCTTATTCTAGAAAGAAAAAGAGAAGAGAAGAGAAGAGAAGAGAAGAGAAGAGAAGAGAAGAGAAGAGAAGAGAAGAGAAGAGAAGAGAAGAGAAGAGAAGAGAAGAGAAGAGAAGAGAAGAGAAGAGAAGAGAAGAGAAGAGAAGAGAAGAGAAGAGAAGAGAAGAGAAGAGAAGAGAAGAGAAGAGGAGAAGAAAAGAGAAAAGAAAAAAGAAAAGAAAAGAAAAGAAAAGAAAAGAAAAGAAAAGAAAAGAAAAGAAAAGAAAAGAAAAGAAAAGAAAAGAAAAGAAAAGAGGGAAGGAAGGAAGGAAGAGAGAGAGAAAGAGAGAAAGAGAAAGAAAGAGAGAAAGAGAAAGAAAGAGAGAAAGAGAAAGAGAGAAAGAGAAAAAGGGAGAGAGAGAGAGAAAGAAAGAAAGGAAGGAAGGAAGGAAGGAAAGAAAGAATCTCAAGGGATAGTGTTCTGTTGGAAAACTGTGAATTAAAGTATTTTTATTTCTGACACTGCAGAATTTAACTTAATGTAAATTATTGACAGAGAACTACCTTATGTGAACATAAGTAAGACACAGCTTTACCTACTTGATGAGCAGAACCACCCAAATTATGTACAATATAGATAACTTGTTCAGAAACTACAGCACAACAGTGGCCTTGGAAACTGGCATTCCTTTCTGTTGCCATATCCACAAAAAAACTCTTCCAATGGGGCATCCACAACTTCTCTGGCCAACCTGTTCTAGTATTCCACCACCCTCACAGTAAAGAATTTCTTCCTACTATCTAGTGAAAACCTATCCTCTGTCAGTTTGAAGCCATTTCACCTTGTCCTATCATTCTGTGTTCTTGTTCAAAGTGCCTTTACAGCTCTCCTGAAGGTTGTCTTTAGGTACT
The DNA here is from genome assembly GCA_024500445.1 of Entomyzon cyanotis. NCBI lineage: Eukaryota > Metazoa > Chordata > Aves > Passeriformes > Meliphagidae > Entomyzon > Entomyzon cyanotis. The sequence goes on along the minus strand of JAKEPQ010001021.1, from coordinate 46,727,237 downwards.
GGAAAGTGTTATAAGGTCTTCGCAGAGTCTTCTCCAGGCTGAACTACCCCAGCTCTCTCAGCCTGTCTCCATAGCAGAGGTGCTCCAATCATCTTGGCATTTTCAAGGCCTCCTCTGGATTTGCTCCAACAACTCCATGTCCTTTCTGTGCTGGGTCCTCAGAGCTGGATGAAGTAGCTGGATGAAGAGACCCAGGTGGGTCTCTTCATGGCAGAGGGGCAGTATCCTTTCCCTCCCTCCCTCCCTCCCCTGCTGCCCACAGGGCTCTGGATGCAGCCCAGGACGTGTTTGGCTCTCTGGGCTCTGAGTGCCATGGCCAGGGCATGTCCAGCCTCTCACCACCAGCACCACCAAGTCCTCTGTAGGGCTGCACTTAATCCAGTCTTCATCCACCCTGTATTTTTGCCCTTTTTCAGTAACTGAATTTAGGTTTTATTCTAGTAGCACAGATTACAGCTGAGACTTTGTGGAAACTTACTTTGTGTTTTCATCTGCTTACATGTTTTCTGAGGGCGCAATCTCTAGAAAGTACTAGCCCAGAACATGCTAACCTAAATGACATCCTAGCTGTCTGATAAAAAATAATAGAATGATTCTTTTCAGACTTAAAAATCTATAAAGATATGCTGCTGTCAGGGATGAGCACCTCCTTGTCCTGAATTAGGGAAGGTGAAGAGGAGGGAGCTAGGAAGTCAGTGCATGTAATGTGCTACAGGGGAGAAAGTTGTACCAATGAATGGAACACAAGCCCCAGCTCACTGCACTGCAATAAATTAACCCCTATTTTATTTGTTGCATAACAATACATAGCATTGGGAGTATCACACTCATTGTAGAAATGGCTCTGCTGTGTTGCATAATACTTTACCATGGATTGCATTGAAAAATCTTGTTAAGAACTGACAGTGCTATAAATTCTGTAGCATTATTTTTATTTTCTATATCAGGTTATTACACAATGTTCCCAGACAGACGTAGCCACAGTATGAGAGTAAATTAGGCCTTAGCCTAAGTAATGCAACATCAGAAGGGAGATGCTATTCCTGTGCTTGGCTGGTGGGGCTCAGGAGCACAGAGGCCCTAGGTGAAGTTTCTCTGTTAGGGAAGACAGTTTAGCCCTTTAAAATAGAAATTCGGTGGCTGTCAGGCGCAGATGTTATTGATGTTCCCCTAAAATGAATAATTGTGTGACAAAATACTGCTTAGCCAGAGCAAGTGGTGGAGAGCCATGCTTTAAATTAAGCACAAGAGACAGAGACAGAGGAAGACTGAGAACAATAACGGTGACAAAGCTTGATGCAGACCTCTTAGTATATAGCTGTCCTCACAGAGTTGTTGTACAGGTTAGCAAATTAAAGCTTGTGAAAGTCCTTGAACAAAAAACTCCGTAGGAGTGGAAATTATTATTATTGCTGTAATCAGTGCATGGTGACAACACAGGACACCATAAATGTCATCCCTTTTAAGTTCACATTCACCAGTAGCTGCTGCTTCTGGCACTTATGAACTTCTGTGTGTGTATAGAGAAGCAGTCAGATACATTTATGCTGGCAAGCACAGTTTTGGACTCCTGACTTATTCCCACAGCTCTGATTTTGGATGGCAGATTTTGGCTTAGTACTTCTGAAGTTACATTATAAAACTCTTATTTATTCCTTGGGGTCTGCAGAATATCTGATCTATTTGATGGCATTGTCCAGAAATGTTTTGGAAGACATTTTAATTCTGATTAATTAATTTAATTATTTGTAAAATATCACTGGAGCCGTCAGTGATAAGGCAGTAAATGACAATTCAACTTGCAGGCTGAATTTAGCCTTTACAGAGGATGAAGCCCATTCACAAATTCATTCAGATTCACTCAGCTTAGTGGCATCTTCCATACAGTTTAATTATATAACACCTTATTTTTTGCACTTCTTTTGCACTTCCCTAAGCATCTTTCATGGTCACATTAGAGAAGCAATACAGGAAAGAAGAACCCCTTATCTGAATTAGTGCTGTGACTCTCATGTTTCGTATTCTTGATATGGGTGTTTACATAGTCAACACTCTTGTGTGGTTCATTTCAGGTAAATGGCCAAACTTTTATGATTCCACTCATGACATCCACCATGTGTTTGTGCGACCTTGTTGTGGTGGTTGAATGGTCTGAGCTGCAAAAAAAACAAACATAAAATAAGAAAAAGCAAGTTGGCTTTCAGCTTTAATACATGTGAAGCCCAACAGAGCAGAGATAAGAGCTGTCACAAACACTTTGATATTGACATTTCTCACCATAAATCCAGAGAAGACACATACTTCTGCCAACACTAAGTACACCACTGGGTGTTAAGAAACATTTTTTGTTGCTACTTATTCTCAAATGGGACAAGCATGGGAAGAGGCAAAACACTTATATTTGTGCAAAAGCTATTTCCAAGCCTTTCTTATCTCAGCTGTCTCTGTTAAAATGTGAAAATGCCCTTGTTTATACTTTCAGCCCTCAAAAAACTAAATATTTGTGTTAGACCATCTAAAGGAGAGATCTTTGCAAAAGCTTAGGAATAATTGCTTAATGGTAGTTTGAAAGTCAAGGTCAGAATGCACTCGCTTTGGTAAAAAGAGTAAATGGAAAACTCAAATCCTCCTCAAGCAAAATGGTGCAATTTAGAGTAATAATTACTACTGCTACTGCATACTTTAAATTTTACACATTGCATTCTGATACAAATCTCCAACTGAGTTTGGGAATTTGCATATAACTTTTTTTCCCCCATTTTTTAAAAACAACCTATAATCAGTGTTGCGTGCAAATTAAAATCCTAGTATTGTAACATCAATACAAGAAACAGCTCGTCTATGGCTCGTCTATGTACAGAGGTAGGGATAAAAGAAGAAAGTATCCTAAGTGTATCACATGAGAAATTTTGTCTGAAGGTGAATGGATGCCTTCGGTTAAACAGGAGCATGATTAGTGTGGCACATTTTGTTACAGAATTGGCTAAAACTTGCCCATGAGAGCCTAAGCAAAATGCAGACAATATAGACAGAATAGCAAGGACAAGCTGAAAACCAATGAAAAACTGAGAGTATTTATTTAAAAAATAAAGATCAAGCTCTTGTCTGCATGGAAACCAAAGACTCTTTTTTCTCCTTTGTTTTTTTCAAGATAATCCTATTGATGTTTAACAACTTCAAGGGCCATGGGTGGTCCCTGTATTAGTTACTGGTCTTTTTACTCCGGGACCCATCCAATTCAGCTGTAAGCAAGCGTGAACACAGACAGCTGTAAGCAAATTCTTCTCTATACATGTATGTACACATGCCATTGTGCATGGTTACTCATATGGAGATAGAAAAAAGAAATATATAATGAAATTTAACACATTTATTGTGGGAGGTTACTCATTCTGAGCAATGTTTAGACTGCAATACTTACTGTTGACCCAGATTTACTCCATCCCTGTGTATGCAAATACATATAAATACTCATATATACATATATATAAATATGTGTGAATATATATATATGTGTGTAAATATATAGAAAGAATTTATATATACATGTATGCACATAAGGAGGGAAAGCATAAACAAAAGATACAGAAACCACAGCACAACCTTATCTCACAGATTCCTTAGCTAATTTTCATATCCTTGGAAGACAAATGCATTTCTCTCTGCAAACGAGTATTAAAATGCATTGATCGTTCAAGAAGATACCTGATGACAATGTGAAATACAGATAAATTATAATTTCTTCTCTCATTAACAAACTATAAACTGTCAGCATCTATGGACACCGAATTTGTTATTAAACTTTGCCAAGATAGATGCGGCTAATAAGAAGATGTTTTTCTTACTGCAATTATCTACAGACAAACTGATTTAGGGTTTTCTTTTCAGTGCTTCTGCTATTCTGTAAGAATTAAATTTACAGTTGAGAAAAACCTTATTTCCATGGCTTTAAATATGAATTTGATTAATGAGTGGTAACTGTATGATTAATAGAAATCAGTAATTTATAAAACTAGTATTAAAATTTTGAAACCTTAAGACAAAATTAAAACACCTAGCTTTTTTATTCTTTTCTTATTTTTGTATTAATAACAAAGACCAGATTTTAAAACAAAGGAAGAGGGACTCTGTGTGGTTAATACATTACAATCATACTAAGAATAATTACTGCAACTTTTAGAGAAACAAGAGCTTCAAGACATTTACCTTACTCTTCCACTTTGAAAAGCTGCTTACATATCTATTTATATGAGTGATTGCCTCAAACAATTGTGATGTCCAGCCTTACTCGTACAACTGCACAGTCTTTTGTTGAAAGTACAGCAAGAACAACTCTGTTGAAGGAGTAATGTGCCCAGGGCCAGCGCTTCTCTTTGTCTTCTTAGGGATTCACTAGTCACTGGGTTATTTCACAAATTAGTGAAAGGGCAAAATTTTTATCTGGGCAGTCAAAAAATATATTCAATCAAACAGAATAGCATTTCTTCTTGTCTGGCTCTTCTCCATGATAATAGGCAAAGGTCCACTTTCATTCCAAATGACATTCTGAAAAAGAGGGTGTAGTCTCTTTCCCAAGGGACAATGAAAAAATATATTTCTATATATGTGTATATATATTTTCACTGAAGGTGGATTGGACTAAATAATTTTTAAAGGTCCCTTTCAACCCAAATTATTCCATGATTCTATGACTTCGTGTCATATATTCCTATATCATGCATTTGGACAAGGAACTAAGCAGTTAGTGATCTTTACCTGGTGGCTGTGTGAGCTCTGCAGTTGTTGACATGACATCCAAACCCATCTGAAACACAGAACCATTACCGACTCATTTGCAGAGCACACACATCCTGCCACCAGCTGCTCACCCAAAGCATTAAAATGGAGGTCTCAGTGTGAGGTCCTGGAGCTGAGCAGACAGTGGTAAAGATTTTATTTCTTTAACATTGGCACAGGTCATGCTCATAAGACAGATCTGGATAATGTCAAGTGGAGTAATGATGTTGGAGAAATGTTGGACTGTGTGTTCTATAAGACTAGAGGTAGAAATTTGCCACATTTCTTTCAACTCAAGTCTTTCTGCTAAGGATCCTAAAACATTGAAGTGAAAGGACAAACCACAGAACCAGAGCTCTGAAAAACACATTATTTTGATTACAGGAAATTTTTCTTTATCTTTGACTTGCTCTCTCATCCTTCATTGTCAATGAGCATTGTAAACTAATGATATTTTGTCTCATTTTCTGACTGTATAAGGGTGTGAGACAGCATATTTAATGAGTATTTTATTTTATGCAAAATGCAAAGTTTCATGTATTAAGATTATTGGATCAGGACAAGCCAGTCCAATAAGCTAGGTTGTTGTGTTTTAGCACAACCTGGCTCATGCTTAAGCATTAAAGGGGGCCATTTTATTTTGGAAGGCTAGCAAAAAACAAACTAATATCTAGAAGATGTCAGAATTGCTATATTTTCCTTTTAATGCCATATTAAATCAAGTTGCCTGTTCTTTCTGATATCACAAGGCCCCATTCTTTTTGGTATAAGAGGTAAGAAAAAAAGAACAAGGTACAAATGTGCATGGGAATATACATGACTTCATGTGCGTGGAAGTCTGGGGGAAAGAGGGGGAGCAATAGAAAAGAAGAAGGAGGGAGAGAGATTTAATGAAAAATTTGGATTACAACAATATTTCTCAATAATAAGTCCACCCCTAAAAGCAAATTACATTTCTTTTGCAACACTGAAAGGCTTAGTATTAGTTCTGACACTTTAAAATATGCCCGCATGGCTGTGCCACATTCAAGCTGCCAGCTTTGTAAAAGCTTCAAAGCCAAAGCAGGAGTAAAGGACTTAAAGAGAGCAGCCTAATTTTTGAGCACACGATCAGCAAAGCATGTAGACAAAATCCTGAAAATTAAAATGGGCTAGAGCTTAAATAAATATATTGCATCCTTTGCCATCCCTTCCTTCTTACACGTACTCTTTGTTGTAAATATTGTCTGGAATTTCCTGCCCCTGAGGTCCTGGAAAAATACATTTGGCTGGGATGGAAGAACATATCAAATATTATTTATGTGTGGGGCAGTAGCATACAATGCATGAGATTTGGGGACTGGGAATTTTGAATCCCTCTCTCTCTCTTTATTTATCTGGGATATAATCTTAATTGCCACACTCAACAGATCTAGAGACAAACAAACAAGCAAACAAATTAAAAAAAAAAGGGAGAGCCATATATAAAATAATTAAATTAAATTATTTCTTAATTGTAAGAGCGTGAAATATCTATCTACCTCAGCACTTTCACTAAAATAGGTAAATTGGATTATTTCTATTACACAGATAAAAAAAATAAAAGAGACTAAGAAAGAGTAAGGTTACCTATTGCAAAGGAGCTTGGTAAAGTTCACTTGGCACCTAAAATGTCATTTATAGTGTTGAGCTTGATTTTACTTCTTTTGAGAGGGAACTAAAGAAATATCTAGTTAGACTGGTATTCATAAGCACCCAAGATGCCCACTACCTGCAGAATCAGTAAGTTCTGTATAAAGAATGTGTTTCAGAATATGAGCAAAAATAATCTTTTAGTGCTCCTCATCCAGAAATAACTGAACAGTCTTTGAAACTCCCGTATCTTCACAAAAGTCCTGGGTTTAGCGTTTTCTGCTAGAGGTGAACAGGTCCATGCCTTTCAAAGTAATTCTCTGAGCCTGTGGTGTACAATTTCCAGATTCCTCCTGTGAAGAAGGTGTGGATACCTTCCACAAGACTCTAGTACAGGTACTAAAGATGACAAAATTAGCTTTAACAACATTAAAAATAGCAGGGTTTTGTGTAAGCAATGTCCTAGACAGAGTTGAAGTTATAAGGAAAATGGCCTGCGTTACTCCCTAAGATAATGACCTTAATTTTCACTTGTTAAAATATAGCTAGGAACTGATAGCTGGATGGTTTGTACATAAATTTCTTCTTTTTTACTGTGAGTATTTTGTGATGTGTACTGATTCATAGCAACAAGAAAAAAAAAAAAACAGGGTTTCTAAACTATATGGTAAATTTTAGAAATGGGTATGTCATGCACACACTTGTTATATGCAATCCAATTAATATAACTGAAAAATCATGAGGTCCTTTCATACCACTTTTATTTTATGTCTTTCGCCTCCCCCCAAAAAATAGTAGTATGAAACTAAGAGACATAACAGATCAGATCTTGTCTTTAACTTCTTTTGTTTTGGGGGAGCCCTTAGTCCATTCCTGCACAAAAGATTATTTAAAAGTGTTTAGTGCTGGGTTTCATCTAATCTAACTCCAGATACAAAATAATTTCATGTCCAAGTTGGAACCAGTTGTTTGAAATTCTGTCTACAATCGGTTAAGAGGAAGAGGCATAACTAGCAGCAACACATCTATTGTAGGCCTGTCTTTCACAATGGAATCAATGGTATCCAGATGTTGCCCATTTTCCTGTATTAATCTCAAGAAATTGATGATGACCATCTCAGATCCAGACTCAGAAAGTTAGATTGAGGGAGATGAATCACATCCTTAGTTACTCTTTGAAAGGAGCTGAGAACTTTTAATTCTAAATACATTTTTTTAAAAAATATTTAACCAGGTCATTTTAATTTGCATTCATCTAGAAGCTCATATTATTTTTCCACCCAGCATGCCTTCTTAGGCAATGAATCTAAAGTTTTCCAGTAGGAGAAATGAGTTTGTTTCATTCCAAAATGTTTCTTTTATCACCCCAAGTTCTCTCTTATCTCATAGTCATACACAGACTGAAATGTTGAATTTGGCTCTGCAGCTGAACGTGTCTTTCCTAACATCCCTCATTTGTTTTAGAGCTACATCTCTGTGAGAACCAGTATTGTCATTACGCTCCCTTCCATTCCATTTATATCAGCTTATTCAGATCACAGCTTCACACAGATAGTGACTTTTTTGGCTATGAAGAATTTGTGCTAATCAAGTTGATGTTCTGTAGTGGATGAAATTCTTGATCTCGGGTTGCACAAAACAAGCACAAACAGCTTCAAAATGTGCCATTGTGTGTGACAGCTGCAGTGCCATCTTCATTTTTAGTCCATTCTTGCAGCACTCAGATGCCTCTTAATAGGTAATGCTACATGATTGCAAGCAGGTAATCCAGTTCCAGGAGGAGTGGTAAGGGCTGCAAATAAGAACAAAAATAGAAATTACTCTTGATGCTTTATGAGCTTTTCACACACAGGAAATCAAGAAATACCAGTTGAAAATTGTCTCGACAAACGTGAGAAACAGGAGAGGAAAACTCTCTGCAATTATAGCACTGCATTACACCTTCTGCTAAGAGTTCACTGAATACTTCATAGATATGAATTACACTGGTTTTGAGTCACATTTCTCTGGTTAGTGAGTTTGACTGAAGGCAAGTGAGTTGATGCAGAGGAGTCTGGGTATTGATTTACTGAAAGGGTGTGTGTGGGAGTGCTGAGAAGGCCAAAATGGAAATCTCTATTTTCCTACTCATACTGATGAAATGTACAGCTTGTCATGAAACTTACAGCTTTTTTTTGTGCAGTGAGAGAAGAGCCCCAAAATCAGGTTTTTTGTTTTTGTTTTTTGGTTTTTTGTTTTTTTTTTTTTTTAAACACAATAAAAATGAGGTGAATTAGGCCACAAGATCAGTAACAGGCAGACCCAGTGGCACATCTCCCTGCCATAGCAGGGAGCTTGGAACTTGGTGATCATTAAGGTCCCCTTCAACCCAAATGGTACTATGATGATTCTATGATTTCGAATGGGTCCAGCCCCTCTGAGTACCTTTCTTCCTTTGCAAGAGTGTCTCACCAAGATGGATTTCAAAACATCCCCAAATCAAAACTGGGAGACCTTCCCTACTCATTGTGTTATCATCTGTGTGTGTGTCTGTGTAATGGAAACACACTGTACTTAGATCCAGTGCTGCAGAAATTTGGAGCAGGAAGAAGCAATACTTTTCATAGGAGAAGTGATTAACCACTGGAGGAACTTAGGATTTTTGTAGAGTCACTAATGCTAGAAATGTTTAAATCAAAATATTCTAAGAGATATGTTCTAGTTCAAAGTAAATGAATTCAAGGGAGTCCTGTGACTTCTGTTATGAGGGAGGTCAGATGAGATGTTCACAATGGTCCCTTCTGGCTTCATAATCTATGAAACTACGAAGCTATATGAACCTCTTTCAAGAAATAAAGATGATTGTAACTGTCTATAAATACTTGATAACATTAAATTGCTGGAGGAACTATTTGAGGTGGTTAATGATGATATTATAAGAAATAATGTCTTCAAACTGAAAAGACCAAGGTAGAATATTTAAGAAAGACAGTATTTTCTAGAAGTGAGGTCAATTGCACAGTGGAGTAATTTGCAAAATTGAGTTCTATAAAAAGATATGTGCAAGAAGAGAGTGAGTAAAGTATGTGATTAGTCCATGAAACAAGTTTGTTTTAAAGATGGATAATTCAAAACTAAGTTGTTCAGAAACTCCATTGCTATGTTATTTACTGATTTTAGAAAACAGGTGTGCTTGCTTTTTCTTTTTCTCTTTTGTCTTTTTTTTAGAATTGATTAGGAAATAGTTTACTGGCTAATGCTTTCTCATCTGAACAGGAAGCTTCAGGCAGTAATTTTTCCACCTGACATACAATAAATTTTAGGAGGGAAATAGCCCATGAAAAAAGCAAGCTTTCCCCTTCTGACTTTGTTGTTTTGTTCCTCAAAAATGAAAATATTTCCCTTGGAGACAAATACTTAACAACAGTTGAGAGTACCTCCTTCCACCTCAGTGCAAACTGACTCTGAAAGACAAAGTTGTGAATATAGAAAGGGCTGACACCTTTTGCTACTGTGGTCATGTTTCCTGCGGTTCCCCTCAGCATTTTTTTGCATGCTGAGGTGGTTTGTCAGAGCTCTGCACACATTCTGTGTCTAAAGGAGCCTCATTACTGGTCTGTGCAGAGACAAGCAAGGTGGAGAAGGATGACAAGGTTTGCATTAATTGCACAGCTATCTGTTGTTGCAGTGGCCATTCAAGCATATAATAACTTAAGTAGAGTTTCAGTGAGTTGGAAGTTCTTGCTTTTTTGGAATATTTTGGCAAGCTGATTTCTTATTATATCACAGTCGGTATTTCTTTTTAAAGTCTTGACAGAAAGCAGTAGGTGGCCACATAGCTTTTGTCCTGAGAGCAACACTTTCGCAAGATTCCATTAGTCAGGCAAAAAGTTGACTGGTAAAACTGGATTTTATAATACTGAGGTTCTTCCAAGAGCTAATCTCAGCATGGTTCAGATACACATTTGCCTGCAAGTGCTCATGAAGTGTGGGGATAGCTAGTGCTTGCTTTTGTCTATTGATTAGGGATGTTGGTAATTGGAAACTTGATCTCACTAATCATATTCAGAATCTTCTAAGTCTGGAGTATCTCATGATCTTGATCAACAAAATTTACCATGACCTCAAGCTAACTTTCAGTAAATTTGGTGACATTAGGCTGAGATCTCCACCATCTTTATTCTTTCTGATTTTCTATAAAGGAAACATTCCCAAAGGTTTGAATTTGTGGGTGTCTATGATTCTATTTTTAAAATATCTTTGATTTTAAATCAAGTCTGTCACTTTTTCAGCTTCATAAGTCAAACAAGTTGATGGAACAAACCAGAGAATTTTAGCAAAGAAATTCAATGCATGGTGATGATTACGTTATGTTTAGATTAAATTAAGTTGGAAGAACAACAGGGAAGAGAATGTTTCCTATAATCTTTGAAATGCTGGAGACTAGATTCTTATACAACATCACTTGAAAGGTAATTCTCTTTCTCATTGCTTTGGCATTTGTCAGACCTAGTCGCAAGACTAAAAAGCTTTTCTGTCTATTCCAACCTTCAAATGTATCTATGTTTGAATTTTAATTGAACATGCAATCAGTAAGGATTTTAGCAATTGTGTTTTGCCAGTAGGACTATCCAGAGACAGAAAAATATATGAAAATACCAATATGGGAAAATAAGGAAGGGGAAGATGTTCGGCTTTTAATATTTTAGGAAAATCAGTCCATTTCAAAATCTCTCTTAAGGCATACTTTTTTTAGATTTTGACCCCAAAATGTAGACTACCGTGTGTCTGCATTGCCTCAGTCTCTTTTAGCACCAAGCTGGTAAAGGTGGGGCCTTTTTGGGGTGTGCTGAGCTTTCGTTATACCATTCATTCTGCTATTTCAGAAGACCATACCACTGCGCTTCAGGTTAGAGCAACCTTTAGGTCATTCTGGTTTTTGTAGATGACATACACCAGCCCATGCAGAGCTATAGTACCATCACTGTTACCCTGTGTGGAAACCTAAAATTAGAGATTAGAGCGCATCCTTTTTAAACTGTATTTGAAGGTTTTGGTCTGGTTTAGTCTTTGTCTTCTGCCATACATGATCAAACATATGATGGAAAGCATCACTGCCATGTTTCAATCACTCACAGTATGAGATGGACCTCCCATCACATAGTTTCTCATGTCAGCTAAAATGCACAAAATTCTACTTTTAAGGTTTAAAACCAGTTGATTATAATTTACATCTTATTAGTATAACAAAAAAAATAATATTACCAAATGTAAAATAAATTATCATTAAGATAATTAGCCAGTTTGTTGTTCTCATTGAGTTGTTTCAATTGTGTCTGTGCAAATTCGCAAAGACCTTAATTTGTGCAGAAATCAAATTTGTTTGGTTTTGTTTTCATTGGTGTTGTGATAATACATTCACATATTTAAACTATTTCAGTATAAAAGACTATAGTGAAAGTTCACTTTAAGCATCTTCAGAAAAGCATATTACCTGATCTCGCATTGATCAAAGATCCAAATTATTAGTTAAATAAATATTCATTGCCAAAATTTGCTAGATGTTTTAATGTGTTTGGGGTTTGGTAGCTCTTATACTGATTTTTTTTTGGAAAAGAGAATATATATATCACATGCTTGAATAATAAAAGTACTGGCAAAGTGAATTTTTTGCATATAAGTCTACATGTTATACCATCTAATGCACAATTAGTCTGGTACATATGGATCCTTCCTGCATTCCTTCAAGAATATAAGATGTGTTTTGTCTCAAACAACTGTCTTGTCAAGGCCAATATCTAAAACACAACAAGAGGCTTTGATTTGGAAGGGGTGAGTCAAAGTGTGTTACTTGATGGTATAACTCATAACTGTGTGAGTAGATTGATCAGGCTGAGATTTATCTCACCTGTTTTTAGCTAAATATTCCATACATTTATATCTGAAGTTTCTTTTATTAAAAATGAAAATAAGATGGACAAAATGCAGTGAAAAGAAAGGACCTAGTACGTGAACTCTCATATATTTTTAATGACTGCATTATGATGAGAGGAATAACCCTTAAAATGGACTATTTTCCTCCAAGGATTACAGAGGATTATTAGAATGATGAGCTTTGATGAAGACATATGCATAGTAGACATCTGCATCTGAGCAAAGAAAGTACATCCTTAGAGTCCATACATAATGCATAGAAATACTCACATCAGTTCCTGTGCCTCTCCCCTGGCAGGATAAAGACTATGGAGAAAAGCAGTGAAAAAAGTCAGAGGACCTTGAGCTTGCTTTTACGAAAGGAAGTAAATTTAGTTTACCTATCTGATTGCAAGAGAATAAGTTTACTAATTGCTGAGACATGGTGGTTAAGTCTTTCCATCTTCCTTATTTCCATTAATCTTTAATAACTATTTGAATTTTGTCCCATGTTCTGGAAAATTCCTATGTTTTTACAGAGTGGCTTCTTCCTCTCCCAGAATAGCTTCTGTGTAAAAATATCTAATTTCATTAAACCCCTCAATGCTAGATGGGGTACCTCAGAGTTATTTTCTTTGTACATAATGGTTGCCATTACATCCTCTCCTCATTCTAAAAGGCTGACTAAGGTAAAGAGAAACCAAACAAGCAAATAAATAAATAAATAATACCATGACATACCCACCCCAAAGCTGGATCATACAAGCTACAATAATTCATAAACAGGGGAGGAAAGGGATAAAAAACAACAACAACAAAACACAATTCCCCAAACAGCTGGCACATAAAACAGCCCAGAGGCAATCTCTCTTGTAGCACACAAGACAAACACATAGGTATTTATGTGCAAAACAATTCAGTTTACTTTCCCTAATCCTCCTGACTCCTCCTTCCCCTGACAAAAAAACCTGGTGCTTATCACAGGAAAACTGGTACTTTGCCCTGTCATTCATATAGCCCTTGGGTATGTACGGTCTTAAAAGAAGCCCAGGCATGCTTCCCTTTGATATTTTGTTGGGATTGGGCAATAACGGAGCTGAGGAGATGAGCAAAGACAAAGTGACTTGTCAGAAAACAAAGGGAGAGTTAGGTTCACTGGACTAGGGAATATAGTTCAATTGTCTTATACTAATATAAATAAAATAAGCTTAAGGGTCACATGCTAAAAATAATTACTCATCACCACCCATTGTAAAGAAAACCTAACTTAGCTAGATTATTTCACTAGAGTGATTAGCTAAGGTATATACAACTTTTGGTGCAACACAGGAGGCTGATAAATGCCACTCAGTTCTGTTTATGTTGATCTGAGGGTCTTATAGTTCTTCAGTATGTCCTGAAAAGATACTAAACCAGGTTATTCAGTTATTGCAGCAAGGTTTTGATGTTGGGGAATTGCAGGGGTGGGGAAGCGCCTCTGAGCAGCTGCCAGGAATTTCTGAATGTCTGATCAAGCCAATGCCAACTGGATCCAGGCATAAGAATGGGAGAGAACAACATTTGGAGAGAACGGTGCCTTGCAGACAAGTCCCCTGCAGACACCCAGGGCCATACAGGAAGGGCAGGAGCTGCTCCAGGCTCTGGAGCTGAGATTCCCCTGCAGCCCCTGCTGCAGCCCACGGTGAGGCAGCTGTGCCCCTGCAGCCCAGGGAGGGCATGGGGGAGCAGAGATCCACCTGCAGCCCCTGCAGGAGCCCAGCTGGAGCAGGGGGATGCCCAAAGGAGGCTGTGACCCCATGGGAAGCCTGTGCTGGAGCAGGATCCTGGCAGGACCTGTGGCCCCAGGGGAAGAGCCCACCCTGGAGCAAGGGAAGAATGGGAATAGTCCTCCCTCTTCAGAGGAAGGAGTGGCAGAGACAACATGTGATGAACTGACCACAATCCATATTTCTTTTCCTCCTCCACTGCTGCAGGGGAGTGTAGAGGTAGAGGAAATTGGAAGTGAAAGGTGGGAATGGGGAAAACAGGAAACAAATGCAAAATATTTATTCTGGCCATAGTATATCTATATAATAAAGCTGACACAATGCCTAGGGAGTGATTTTCAAAGGGGAGAAAAGAAACTTGTCTGCAAATGAGTCCTGGAAAGGTTACATAGCCCTCAAGGATATTACATCTTACAGAAGACTGAGTCTTACGAACTTATGGACTGAAACAATTTCCTCTGAAGGCTGGTGTAATAGGAAATAATCAAATCAAGGAAAATTTCCACTGGTATCATGATCTGAAAACAGGTGAACATACCATGTTATTAATATTAAATATCTGGTGTTAATAAATATATATAAAAGGCTCTGGATATAAATCACAGGGCTGCTGATTTTTGAAGGGATCTCTTGATATTGGGTAGTCCAGATTGCCTACTCAGATAGGACCAGATAGAACTGGTTGCTCCAGAGGCCATGACTGTTACTCTGTAGGCAAATCTTGATCTCAGGAAGGTTTGCACAAGAACACTTACCAGCTCCTTCCCTCTGACCTCATGCTTACAGAGCGTTTCTCAGCAAATTTCTGCTTAAATTTACAAGGAATGGTACCTCCTGGAAGAACTGACAGTGATCATTTTAACCACACAGTGTCAAAAGATTGCACAGAATTATCCCAGATGTGAAACTTGGAGAAGAGGAAGTAAGCATCTGAACAAACAAAAGTAAAACGTTTGAAATTTGGCTCTTCATCTCTGTTTTTCTACCATAAATCTCCATCAGCTACTGATTTTCCCTGCAACAGTTGTGGTAAAGGAGATAGTAATTATTGGGACACTGTTGTAAAATTACTGAGACTGTGTTCCTCATTATATAATTAGAATTATTTGTCCTGCTACAGAATTAATTACTCTACATGCTTAGATGAAATTATTTAATATTACTGCAGTGCATCAAGGACTAACAGGGCTTTAGCTGTGCTAGACACCATACACCAATCTGCAAGACAAAAACACTTGCATGAGAGAGTTAATTGCCTAAATAGCAGGGAAAGGTAAAGGACTGAAGGGTAGCTAAGGGCATGGGAAGATGAAATGACATGCCTAAGGCCATATAGCAGCTCAGCAGTGCAATTGGCAGTAGAAATCGCAATGCCATCAACAAGGCCATCTTTATGTTAAACAGGTTTCTGCATGGAAATCTCTTTAATCTCAAATTCTCATGAACTCTTGCAAGCCTATCTAATGCACACTTTCCTAATCAGAAGAAAAAAATTACTCTGTTGAACAAGAAGACAATGCATTTTCAGGTTATCTGTTGTAAGGAGTAGCACTGGCATCAAAACTTTGAAATTATTTACAGGTGAAAATGAAAAAACCACATTAGGAGCAAAACATTACTGGATGATATATATTTGCGGTAACATGATCGATATGACTGAGCTAAGAATATTTTTCCTGTAGAGGAAATTAGAAATTACCAGTTTTAATTATTTTTTTAAAGAATTTTTCTTATGATACATGTTGATCTTGGACTCTTACAGAATAACACTTTTTTTGTGATGTATAACTTAATTACAAAGATAATTGATCTTTGACCTAAATCTCAACAAAATAATTAGCTAGATGAGTACTGAGGTTGCAGTTAAGATATTAAAGAACCTTTTCAACCTAATACATGTCCCACAATTTCACTCAATTCTGTATTTTTACTGGTTCTGTCTTGAATGTGCTAATGCTGTGTAGTTAAAACAAAGATATGCTGGGAGAAAAAGCTTAGTTGCAATAGCTGTGAAACACCTGGTAATATGCAATGTGCATAAAACTAAGAGTACATGCCATGCTCCTACACATGACATACACATCAGCTTCTACAAATCTGTGAGGTTTCTTGGCAAAAAAATGCAAAAGCTAAAGCAAAATATTAGAAGTTAACTGCAATACCTCTGCTTGGGGCTGTAGTTCCATTGGAATATGCTTCACCCAAGGCCACTGAAGATTATGCCTTGCTGTAATTGATGGGTGAATTTCTTGGTCTGTTAGAAAAGATGATTCTCCCTGCTTTTAAGACTGATGAGTTAATCAATTGAAGACTTTTTGCTTTTGTACTTGTGCCTATGAGGAAGAACTAGAAAAAGAATAGCAGAGGATATTTGTTGAACCAATTATTCTTGAATAATCCAATTTCTTGTTTACCATTGAGCACTCTAATTTTTAAAAGTATTTCAAAAAATGTCGTGATTTTAATATCTCTTCTAAATACATAGTCTGATAGTGATGGCCCATTTTTGCAAAGTGCTGTGTTTTACATAATATACTGGGTAATGTGTACTGAAACATAATTATGAGACTATAATATTGCAAAATAAAATCTCTATTAAAAATGTCAGTGGAGGAAATACAATCTGGAGATTAAAATTAAGTTGATGAAGAGGTAAATTCAATAGAATTGTAGCAAATAGGATGCGTGTGACTGTAAGCAATTTACTGAATATTTTAGTGCCTGAGTTCGCAGTCTACAAGAAACCAGTTAATACTTCATTGTTTTGTTTTACCTATCTTTTCTTCTCACTTGGACAGGAAAGGAAATTCATATTGCAACCTGCACACATACTGCCAGCAAAAGCAAAACATCTACATAAAAAGGAAATATTCCTGAAGTTCAGTAAATACACAGATATCTGGACTGGAAACAGGCTTCCTTGAGACAGCTAAAGTTCCAACTACACTGTCTCTGTGGGCAATTTAATTATCTCTCGCTGATTGGAAATAATATAAACTTATAGTGTAAATCCAGCCTTTACATGTTAAACCTAATCAATTTTTGGAAAGAAGTGTTATGGGTATCCAGCATGAGAAATATTCTACCTGCTCGTCAATAACCATACCATGAATTTTTATACCTGAGGTAGTTTTCTTGTCTCTTTTATGGCATGAGAAAACTGAGAAAGATTTCTCAGGTATCATGTTTTGACAGATGCACAAATACATTAAATTAATCATTCTCTGGTGTTATCACACTGTTGGCTAAAGAGGAATCTATATGAGATATTTTAAAAAGCTAATATAGAAGCAGAGGAAGCACACTCTCAAAGTGGTTGCTCTTTCGCCCCAAGTGAAAAGGGAAACGTGATGTCCTCAGTCTAGAAATGTGGCACACAATTTACATCCACTCAGGACACCCTAGAACTTCTCCTGCTTTTCAGTGTTGTGTCTCTGAAGGCATGAATCTCTTGGTGTCAGGAAAGGATGAGTCTCCACTTTAGACTCCCCAAGGGGATGAATGTTGGTGTTCTGCAATCCAGAATGCGGCAAGGAAGTGCCAAACTCTCACACCTGTCAATTTTTCTAAATTATGTTCTGCCTTTTTTCCAGCCATGATTCTGTGGAGATCTACTGTTAGTCCTTTTCGATGAAGTTTCATTTCTTCTGTTTGTTGTATATGAAATGGTAAGCAGTGGGTGAGAGAATCAGGCCCATTAAGTTACTTTGCTCAAGACAATTCAGTGTATGAGAAATAACAGTTAAAAATGAAAATTATAAACACACAGACACACAGAGTTAACAAAAACTTAATAATGTTGACAATAATGAAGACCTGAGCTCTTCAGCCATTGGCTGATGGTCCACTGATGAAACTACTCAGGCATAGCTTGGAGAGGGTCAACCTGAAAAGAGAAACTCCTGACATGAGTACTATGAGATATCCTAAGGGGATTATGGAACTGTGGAAAATTTGTCATGGGATCATTTGTGGAAGTTCCCATCGTGGGAGAAGGGAGAGCTGAGGAGTGATGGGAGGAGAAGGAGCAAAATAGAAAGAAGGGCAGATAGAAGAGGCAGCTGCATTCTGGAAAGCTGCCACACTGTGTGCTTGCCTGATGGAACCCTGTGCCTGATCACAGCAGTCTGTTCTAGCTTCTTATTAAATACTTTATTGACTTTCTATTCCTGTGTAGTTTTGTCATATATGTAAGTGCTTCAACTCCTAAAAGTGCCAGAGACTGCCAAGGGGCACTGAGGGTCTAAGCATCCATAGGTCTAAGAGTCAACATCCAGAGACATCATTGTGTAAGAGAGGTTTGGTTAAATGGGAAACAAAGAAGTGGCCACAGGGCTCATAGGTCTGCGTGTCAATCCCTGTGTAGGTGTACTATAGTTGGGTATGTCAGAATATGTGCCAGAGACCACACTGGTATTCAAGGAACCAAGAATATGAATATCTGTGAAACTAGAGATTGAGGGAGGTGTGTGGACTTCAGTCCTGTATCTGTGGGTTACACTCACAGCCTTGCTGCCGATCAAACCCACAGAGGGAAATGTTTGTAACTGCATCCACTGGGTGGGGAGTGAGATACTTCCAGGTTCTGAATGTGCAATGGATAAGGATGCAACATCCAGGAGTTGCTTGATGCATCGGATTTCTCACATCCTTAAGTGTAGAGGCAATGCAAGCTCTTGCCTGAAATTTCATATGCCAAAAATCTGAGGCTAATAATATTTTTTTAAAATGCTACATTTTTATCATTTATTTCTATATTAATCTGTATGGCTTCATGTGTTCTACAAATCACAGCTCCTCCCCTGCCCTTCTGAGTTCATTGGCAAAAGCAGAAAGACTTCTAGAAATATACATCTATGTATGTGTGTATATATATATATCTGTATAAAGATGATATTTCTGATCTCTCAGTAGCCTAAGAATCAGAAATTTACAGCAAAATAACACAACTTCAAGAGGAAGACAGAAATTCCCCATCTCCTCAGCACTCCCTTTTCCTGTTTCTTTCACCTCCATTTTGGAGCAGCTTCCAGTTTTAGGCTTAAAAATTAATCTGAGTACCCAAATGTTTCAGACATTTGCATTTTAAATAAGGTAGAGAAACTTCTATTTTGTGAGGAAAATTATCATAATTTTGTAGGATTTCCAGGCATGCTCTCTGATCCGATAGCAGTTTTGACAAAGCAACCGGTTGTGAGCTGAGTGCTAAAATGTCTCTGTCAAGACAAAGTTACATCCAAATAGTCTCAAAAATCTTCTCAGAGGCAATCAGGAGGGCTTTGATACCAAATGAGAAACTAAAGGCTGAATGAACATGACTAGATGTTTTCTAGTCCTCTGGTTTGGACTTGTGGTATCTAAATCCTGTCTAGGTGGTAATTTAGGAGCCTATGTCACCCTAAGACTAACCTTTGAGTCTAAGGCTTCATCTAATTCTTGCTTATATCCCTTATCCAGGTTTTCCAGTGCTAGTTATCACCCTTGATAGAAGGCTCAGGAAAGAGAGTTAGCACTGACTCGTGGGATTTGTGCAATCCTTTTGGTTTGTGTGAAGTAGCATTGGCTAGACAAATCACCTAAGCCTGAAAAGCATAAAGAGTATGGGAAACACCACAGACTTACTGCATTACCTATCAGGGTTTAACCCCAGCCAGCAACTCAGCCCCACACAGCCATTTGCTCACTTTCTCCCTGTTGGGATGGGGGAGAGAATCAGAAGAGTAAAAGTGAGAAAACTTGAGATGAAGGTTGCCTAATAGGTTTAACAAGTACACAAAATGTAAACAAAAATACTCAAAACATGTAAAGCAAAAGCCAGGCACAGAGCAAAGAGAAACAATGAATTCCTTCACCACTTCCAATGGGCAGACAGGTTCTCAGGGCCATTCCCAAGAGACCAGGGCTCAATGGAGTAACAGTGACTTGGGAATACAAACACCATCACTCCAAATATCCCCACTGCTCTTTCTTCTTCCCTCAGCTTTGTATGCTGAGCATGGCACTGTGTGTCATGGGATAGCCCTGTGGTCAGTTGTGGTCAGTTGTGGTCAGCTGTCCCAGCTGTGCCCTCTCCCAGCTCCTTTTCCATTCCTGCCTGGTGTGGGGGGTTGAGAGGCAGAAAAGACCTTGACTCTGTTCAAGCCCTGCTCAGCATTACAATAACATCTCTGTATTTTCACCAATGTTTTCATCACAAATCTAAAACACAGTCCCACACGAGATATTATGAAGAAAATTACCTCTACCCCAGCCCAAACCAGCACATTGCCACACGTGGAAAGCAAAATGGCCAGAAGAGCAGACATTTCCCAAGAAAGTTTGCTGTCTTTTCTTCATGCCAACTGGCTGATGAATAAAAAGCAGAATATCATTCCTTATGGCTGTGTAATATCTTCACAAAGCACTGGCTTGTCTACGAAGCCCTTTCATTTTAATCGTAAAATCAGTGGTTTTGTTCAAGATTTTATAACAGATCTATTTTAGCACATGTTTGCAACCAAGTCTTGACACTTCCTTTGCAACATATCTCTGGTTTCCACCTTTTTATCCTGTACTGAATAGTAGCTTAAGGAGAAGCAGGGGTCAGTCCAGATTTCACAAATCAATATTTCACTCAGCAATACAGTCATGGATCAGAAAAGCAGTTGTATCCAAGCAAAGGAAATCAGGGCTTTATCCTTCCCTCACTGGAATTTAGCAAATAAACAATGAGTCAAACTTCTGAGCCAGGATTTGGAGATAGAAGCTACCTTGCATCAGGTAAGCCAATTCCCTTTGGTTATGCAGTGAACTTGTGCTTAAAGCATCTTCTGACAAGAGACTGTCATAACCTAGTTCCCAGCCAGTACACCTGCCTTGGGCAAAGTGCCTGAGCAGAAGGTTTAATTGGGACTGTATAAGTCTGGAAAAGAAGGGAACAGTGAGGGAATAAATGGAATTATGTGCATTGCCGAAAAGTGTCCCTTTCCAGTTTATGTCCCACCAATTTCACCTGTTCATGCCTCTGGAACAGTTAGAACTTCACTAAAATTTCTGTAGCTAAATTTTAAACGAAACACATTATTATTACCAGGATTGCTTTTCCAATACAGGCAAATCACATTCTCAGTACTGTGAGGCTTTCAAGATATTTTCTTCTAATTTTGAAAGCATTTTGCAGCTGGATTGTACCAATATTGTGAAAAAAATTAAATTTTAAATTAACTCTGAGACTAGAAAACAACAGTTTTTTTGCTGGTTTGTTCTAATTTTCCTTGTTTTCTAAGTCTGGGTTTTATTTAAGCATTAGGTTTTGGTATCTGTTGATGAAAAAATAGGGATAGGCAGTAATATGGACACATTTGGAGTTAATAGCCCTGCTTTCCTAAGTCATGCTCTATTAAAGAGCCATTACACCTTGGCTGTAAAACCAAAGAGAAACACCACATTGACTACCTATCCCTCCTCATCCAAATCTACAGAATAAGGGGTTATAGTGTGATCCCCATGAAAAAGACAAAAGAAATTTCATATTTTTCATCTGTGCTGAGATGTTCACTAAGTTTAAGGAGGAGAAAAAGTAATGCTCAATTGAAGAAGTCATAAGCCAATTTACGCTAAAAGACTTGTTGGAAAGTTTTCATCTCACAGAATTCCATGGATATGAAAGGTGATATGTGTTTGGAAGTAACTCTTCTTATTTTCAAGACCTCAGATATTGAGTTACCTAGGTGTTTTCTATAATATGTCCCAGTGTATCAGGATTCTGTGCTACTATAAATTCCCAAATTTGTGTACCAATTGCAAATACTGAGCTGCATCACACAAAATATTGCCAAACTTGGATACAAAAAAAAAGGTGATATTTAACTATTTAATTTGAATAACATATAGCAAGAACTTACATTCTTCCACAAAGGTTAATCCCTCAGGAAGTTTTAACTTACCTTCCTTCCTTCCTTCCTTCCGCTCTCTCTCTGTCTTCCTTTTTCCCTTTCTCTCTCTTTTTCTCTCTTTCTTTCTTTCAAGTGTTCAGAAATACTCAGCTATTTTGAATCATCATAATGCTTCTATCATTTAAACCTCTGTTGAATTCCAGGGAGGGTCCAAATGATGAGACAAACCCTCATTTTTCAGAAAAAAATATCTTTGTTCCTAGTAGATTGGTTGAATTCTCTTAGTATCTAGCAGCTATGGATATTATTTAAAGAATAAGACATATTTCCCTAATTTTCTGTATGGGTTATTTGGAAATGAGATATCAAAGTGTTTCTTCTCACTTGTCTCTACATATCTGAGGAAAGCACTGCTGTACATCATAAAACAACAATATCCAAATGAAGCTTAGAAAGTTTTTTAGTAGTATACAGAAAATTTTGATTAACATTTTCTTCTGAAGGCTTAAAAAGTCTGTGAAAAAATGACTTCAGAATATTTTTCTTCAGGAGTGAAACACTTAACAACATTCTCACAAACTACTTAAGAAAAATAAAAATAATAGAGAAAAGCATAAGTAATCCATAGGGTCCAATCCCAAGATCCACAGAAGTCAGTGAAAATATTTCTATGCAGCTCATAATTTTAATTGGGTTATTAAAATAATTAAGTTTAACATTAATTTCAGTTAACATTATACATGTGGAACTAGACACTTTTCAGTCACATGCTTTAGCTCCGTTTCTGGTGAATGGAGAAAGCTAAATGCTAAATTAGATGTCTAAGATATATGGAGTGAGACATCTTTTGGGAGAGCTCATCTTTCTGTTTTTACTTTAAATGGGGCACAAATAATAAGTTTTAACTAGACAGCTGGCATGTGGATGGCTAAAGCTGAGGCAAGGACAACGGTGACTGATAAATAAAAGATACAGGCAGCATAAGCAAGAGTTTACTTTAATTCTACTGCAGACCATCTAAAAGTGCATACAAGCTAGGGACTCCTTTTCCAGCTGTCCTTGCACTCGTTTAGCAGTATCTTCACAAATTGGATACTGAGAATAATTTGAACCTTTGCAGAGAATGGGATCTACTTTGCCAGTATTGGATCTGGTTTTGTCTGCAGTGCATACATGAATTCTCAAAATTATTAAAAAACAAACAAACAAACAAAAAAACCCAGCCAAAAAAAAAAAAAAAAAAAAAGAAAACAGAGACCAATATGAAAGAAGCAGCACGACAGTCATGCCAAACCCTGAAGCAGCAATATATTTCTCATTTGCTCCCCAAGACAAGTCTTGCAGAAGCACAAGAGATGGCATAAAAATTAAAGCATTTCTGAATAAACAAACATGCCTTAAGTCACTTCAGAGCACAGCCAGCATAGCCAGCATAGCTTTGAAATACCCATCTCCAACTCTTCAGTTTCTCTTTTGTCTCATATCTTTCTGCTCCTATGCCCACAATTCATAATTATGGATAAATATTGAGAGTTTAAAGAAAACCTTAATTGAAGGTTAATCCCCAACAGTTAAATTCAAGAGTTCCCTTTGATACAAAAAGCAAAAGGCCCTTAGAGGTAAAACACATAAAATTTTGATTAGTTTTCAGAGTCTGTTTGATGACAAAAAGGTAAATGCATTTCTCTTTAAACTTCTTTTTATTTGTTGGCTGTTCTTTTGAATGCCTTCAGCTTAGAAATAGCCCATGAAGGATAAGTGGGACAGTGATATCCATCACTCTCTTGAAGTGTGGGTGGGGTGTACATTTTGTGGTAGCTGCAGTGAGTGCTGACCACACCACAATCAAACAAGGAGTGATTTCAATCAAATTTCACAGAAGGGAAATTCATTCAAAGGATATTCCCCTCTGAAGAAACCACAGAGTTAGGGCCACCCAAACCTTACCAAACTGAATTATACTACATTTTTAAAACAACCCAAGCCAAATCAGTTATTTCAAGTGCACAATACTATTTTCAGGTGATTTTTGAAGCATTCCTGTTGATAAGTTTTTTTGATCCATATTTATAAACATGAATGGTGTCCTCAGTGGCACCATCAACAGTGTGTTTGTTAACAGATTAGACACATTCTATATTTGTAATAGAGATATGTTGGAAAAAACCCCATAATATTGAGTCTGCAGAAAATGCTGGGACCACATAAATGTGTGCACTAGAAAAAAAATAGGGAACTTGAAAAGTTATATGAGGCGAAAAGGGGACAGGAAAATATTTAATATCTTTAACTAAAATTATACTCAGAGATGATAAATGTGAATGAGAAACACACTTGAAATGACCTTTGGAAAATTTCAAGTTACTGTTTGTATGTCCCTTAGTTGTTTAACCTGTTCCTTCTGTTCAATGCTTGGATTTCTGAAGAAATCAGAAGTATTCACTAACACCTCTGATACACAATTGTTAGTAATACACAATGCTGAATATGCCAAAGAAGAATAATTATTTTTCTACTCATGACAGAGAGGCCCATAAAATATCCCATAGCAAAGGCAATGTTTTGACCTATGTAAAATGTTCCATTGCTGGTCAGAAAGCCCAGGGCAGGGCCAAGGGCAGACACTGATATGCCAGTGGTCACACTATGTTTACATCAGCAGATAGTCAGGGGCTTTAGAGGCACATTCTGCTTTCCATCTGAGGATGACTTCAGTAAATTTACTAATATTATTCCCATTTTTCAATATTTCTCCACTTCTCTGGCTCATTGGTCTGGAAAGGATAGACCAAGCACTCTAAAGGTACAGACCGGATGGAAGATTTGGATCCCCTTCATGCACCAGGCTTGTGCTAACAATGACTTTCATCCATGGGAATATGACTTTGGTTTGCAACGAAGGACACACAAACATGATTGGGTGAGGCATAAGATTTAACCACTGGGGAGCTTCACTTATTGCTAGAAGCAGTCAATTCACTTTCACTTACATTCCTGTTATTACATAATCATTGGAACAGTAAAGAATAACTACAGGAAAGATGGAGAGTCTGTTTACAAGGATATATAGAGACAGGGCAAGGGGGAATGCCTTCAAACTGAGAGTAACTTTAGATTAGATATTAGGAAGAAATTCTTCCCTGTGAGGATGGTGATGCACTGGCACAGGTTGCCAAGAGAAGCTGTGGCTGCCCCTGGATCCCAGGAAGTGTTCAAGGCCAGGTTGGATTTGGGCTTGGAGCAAACAGGGATAGTGGAGGTGTCCCTGCCCATGGCAGGGAGTTGGAACAAGGTGATCTTTAAGGTCCCTGTCAAAGCAAATCATTCCATGATTCTGTGATTTACTGAAAGTACTCTGAGGATTTCCCCACAGACTATGACATTAATCACTGTTCCTCATTATTCAGACATATCTTTAAGATGATGCAGAATGTCTTGTGCATGTCTGAAAATTTGCCATAGCTCTTTTCAGTCTGTATGTGACAACTTTGCTCATTTTTCTGTCTGTGGAAACAGAGTGAAGTGTACTCGACTCATGCTCAAAATTCCTGATTCCTTAGGAAAGTCACAGATCAAATCCCAAAATGAGTAAGCTCTGACTACAATGCAATACCTGAATTTAGGAAAAAATATCTAAGAATTTTCTTGAGAAAAAATACTTACTATTATTTAAAGATGACCAACACCTTCACCATCTTGGCATACATGACATATTAAACCTCGGTGTCCAAATCCATAATAGAACCACTAAACTAACATTATTTCAATTGCAGCTTTAAACGGTCAGTTTACAAACCTAATTTCCTTTTTAAATTAGTAGTCCACTAAGACTATCTACATCTAACATCTGTGTTAAAAAAATACCTATTTTATTGCAAAAGGAAAGAATTCTGTGGAGTCCTGGTTTTGACCTTTTTTTTTTTCAGATGAGCAAATGAGAGAGACAAACACACTTGCATAGTGGTAAATTACTCAATACATGCTGAAGACAAAAAAAAAAAAAAAAAAAAAAGGAAACCACACAGAAAAACCAAAAAACCCAACACAAACCAGCAATACCAGCAACAACAAACAATTTCGCCTCAAACAAACACACAAAAACCTAAAAAAATACTAAAAAAAACCCCTAAAAAAACTAAAAAAACAACAACAAAGAGCAGATAATAGCCCCAAAAATCATTAAAACCAAAACCAAAACCAAACTAACAATCCAAACAAAAACCAAAAACAACACCCAAACAAACAAACAAAAAAATACCACATTTGTTGGAGTAACTCTAGAAAGTTCTTGTAAATATGTTTTATTCACAAAAAGACCCTTGGCAGTGCTTTCAGTCCTGTAATTTCAAAGTTAGACTGCTTGGAGTGCTGCTTCCAGCAGAAACATCTTGTTTTGCTATATTGCGTGAATATCTACTGATTTGGACTCCCAAGGACCCGATTTCTGGCAGCCAAGTTTTTGGTTTTTTGGTTTTTGTTTTTTTTTTTTTTTTGGTGAGAGTTTACAAATGCATGAAATGTGTAACTATTTATATGTCCAGAGGGAAAATTATGTTTTGCCAGGCTTATACTTATCACTAAGAAATTAACTTACAGCCATCCTACTTCCCTAAAGTGAGTGTACTGAGGAATAATTGCATTTTTGAGGCTATATGTGACTCAAGAAGATTTTCAGTATGGACTCAAGGCCTTTTTTGGCTTTTTGTTTGAGTGAATGCAACACAAAAAAAACAAGCAACCTCCACAATCACAAGGGGAAAAAAACCAAAAACCAATGAACCAACAAAACAAAACTATTTCATACTCTCAGGACCTCAATATTTAACAAACAAATCTTTTTCCTACATTGTTGCAGACCAAGCACCTACCAGATAAACAGATGATGTCTTTTATATAAGCAGTTTGTTGAGGACTCAAGGGTCCAGATTGCTTAGCCTGGAGATTTATGAGCTTCTGATTGTCCTTCCAGGCAAAAAATGGGATTTTCACATAGGGTGAGGGCCCTTCAAGAGTCTCGAATAAATGAGATGGGTTGTGGTTTTACTGTGGCACTTCTCAATGTTAAGATGTCAGCAGGACAAAAATTAACTCAAAACCAGCCTCCTACTCTCTGCCCCTGCAGGAGGCTCCAGGGTACCAATAGATGCTCACAAAGTGAGGGGACAGCACATCTTCACCCAAAACATCTCTGTGTCTCTTTATATGATGAGTATATTAGAAGAAGCCTGCTATGGACATTTTGAAGGCAGACTGAATAACAGACAGAAGGCTAAATTCCCAATCAACTCAGAAATACAGCAAGAGACATTGCAGGGACTGACAGTGTCCAAGATCTTCAGTAAAATATTCCCTGCTATAGTAATAAGTTTAGTAAAATTCTAGGTATCTGAAGCTATAGACCTATGCTACAGGGAATGCCAAACCCTTACCACACAAATCCACAGCAAGCTGGCCCACCTGGCAAATTATTCCTGACACAAATCTAAAAATTAGTTTGTATTGGTTGCAATTTATAGGTATGTAAAGTGGTAATCTCAGAAATTTAAAAACCACTAAAAACTGTGATGCACTCTTCCTGGAGCCTGTTTGCAATGCATCACAGGAAAACAAGGAACAAAAGAAAACATTAATGAGTGGGCTATGAAGGAGGAAATGTTTTAAGGCTCTGCTAGGCAAACAACAAGGGTCCTGAGGCTTGGCTGTCACAAAATATAAACAATGTAAAAAAAAATTAAAGACCCAGATTTCTCTCAGATACAAGCAATGTTCAGAAACTGACTAGACAAAAATAATTTTGGGGATTAAGGGGCGATTCCATATGGACTTCCAACAAAATAAAAGCAGGCTCTTTGTCCCATGCTGCTACTACTAGTACTATTATTACTATTAGATAAGTAGAAGCCTTAACAATTTTGATCTCCTTTTATTCATCTTCAATTCTTAACTTTTTCAATTTTCTTAATTATTTTCACCTTAAATATTATTTCTCTCTTGACATGTACTTGGAAATTTTCCTTTATGCATCTACTCCATTCCATTCCTCTGAATACACTTCTAGACCCTTCTACATCTGATCCAGCTTAAGTCCCTTGGTAAAACCCAGAGGCACAAGGAATTGCTCCAAGTATTCCCAATAAGATCTTATCAGCACCTTGTATTGTAATATGAAAAATTCAGTTTTCGTTTGGGGGAAAAAAAAGGAAAAAAAAAGCTTATCCATTGTATAACAATGGCTTTTCATGGCTGCACCAGACAGATATATATTGGTTGTGTTGAGATCAACACGTAATTAAAGATCTTGCCCATCCTTGCTACCTCCACAAACAATAAAAATTCTTCCATTTCCACTTCTTGTCATGAAAGTCTACTGTTTTATGTAAAACATTTCACTACTTAATATCCACTGAAAAGTTTCAGATTAATGTGTGACAACCCTAAAAAAAAATAAAAATTGTCCTTATCTGTAGCCAAAGTAGCATAACATAAGAGGCAAAATAATATGAAAAATGCTATCAATCTAACGTGCTCTAGCTTTTCAAAATGTATTCTTCCTGGGCTCAATGGCATATCACAAATGCGAAATATAGAGGCAACCAGAGCACTTTTCCTGTGCCAAGGGTTGATATGTGTTATTTTTAGTGCCCTCTCTATTGTTTAATCGTAATGTAGCAGTCCTCGAGCCACTGCCTGCACCTTCTTAATGCAAGTTTTTCGGTGCGAAAATTTATCTGATTCGTTTTTAAGAATCAGAAACATTGCATATTTCATGCTAGATGAAGACTTTCATGGTGCTGCTATGTAGAAAGCTGCACTAAAACAAAAATAACAACTGGGAGCTGTGTCACAACTGAATGCAGAAATTAAGCTGAAATGAAAGGACTTATTTTTCATTTGCAGAAAATAAATGAATTGTTTTTGGACCAGGATAATAAATGGAAAGTCATTATTTCAAATATTTCTAATGAATAGAATTGAATGGAGATTTTGCCTGAAAAGTGTGACCTGAAAGAAAAGAGAAAGCAAAAAAACCTCATTTTAAAGTTCGATTCATAACATCATCTCTGGAGGTGGGTAAGGTGCTGGCCTTTTGACTCCAGTCATTACAAAAAGGGGAGAGAGAAAAGCCAACTACTGACTGAGAGCAGGAAATATGATGGCCCTCCTACAGAGTAAGAAAGACTAAGAGGATTGTGAGATCAGACAGCCCCTAGGAAGCTGCTTTTAGAACTGTCCACACAAAATTAAAAAGGTTTAAAAAAAATACAGGGAAAAAAAAAAAAGAAACAACCCTGTTGCTGCCCTGAGAAACCTTAAAAGGGTGTATATGCTCCATGCAGTCAGCAGTCTTGGGAGCAAATGCTTCTCCTTCAGTAATGGGTCACAGCTGTTTTCAGCAAGGGGCTGAAAGCTTCAAGTTTGGCATGACTGAGCATTCATGCAGCTTAAGCAGAGGCATTTGACACTAGTGATGGCAAACTTGGATGGATTAAATGCCTGCTTTGAATACAGCAAAGCAAGGAAAACATCTACAAGCGGGAAAAAGTATTTTTTTAAGGGTAAAGCACGACTATATGAAAATCTTTATCTAAGCATTGAGGAGAATGCAAATTGGAGGAGATAAATAATGTAGAGAAATTAAAACCTTAAGTGACAATCTTAGCCTGAATCTGTTTTCCTCAGCACAGAATTTCTTATTGTCAATCCACGTTTAATATATGGGAAAGATTTGGTGAAGATTTAGGATAACAAAGTATTTGCTAGAGAGCAGTCCTAAACTTCAGTAGCAAGAGTTCAATTGGTATTAATAAGCTTTAGATTAGGACACAGATTTTCATCCTTAAAAATCTTGTACTCTAGGGAAATTCACAACATGCAGGAGAGGATTATTTTCACTACATTTCTTCAAAGATCCTATCCAGGTTTTGCTGAAAGAAAGAGGTGTGAAGAAGTCAGGCAACTTGAGTTGCAGCAGAAGTTACATTGTGAAATAATACTTACAGTCATTATTCATTTTTTTCTTATAGTTTTAAAAACTGTGAAATCACCAACCAAAAAAGTAAAATTTTCTGTGTAACTTTCAGTGTAAAGGCAGGATGATGTGCAATACCTGAATTCAGGAAATGACAGATATGTGACTTCACAGGGACATGGTGTGAAAGTATTATCTTTTTTTCTTCTAATGCTGCCACCAATTGCTTAATTTTGACTCCATATGAAGAACCGGAAGCTGCTTGAATTCACACATAACTTTCAAAATAAAAGGTACCTCCCCTACCACAGTGACAATAACAGCTTTCAAGGTGGTACAGAATTGGTTCGAAATCTTTATATTAAATATGTAAATTGGTGTACCCACTTCACAAAGATGACTTTCACTGATACATGTTTACCTTTACTATATCATTAATTTCGATGTCAGCAGCACATAAAACCTCTAACAGAGACCCCAGGTTAACACGGTCCCTGGAATTGTGTCTAAAGTTCTCAGATCTGACCAATTTATCATCAAAAAATAAATCATCACTAAGGTTTCAGAAATTTTCCATTGCAGGAAAATAGAACAATCATTCCCCATAATTACTTGAGTCCTTTACAAAACATGTAGAAAGCCAGATTTATCATTTTCATCTGCTTGCTAGTTACAGCAGGAAACAACCATGGACAGGAAGTGATGAATGCTAAATATTAACATTTGCTTTGTTTGCCACCCAAATTGTTTAACATAATAGATTGTTGCTTACCTTACTTTTAAAATTGGTCCCAAATTAGAAAATATCATGGGAAAATGAAGCAAAGCAAAGCAAACAAACAAACAAAAAATAAACCATAAAAACAAACCAACCAAACAAAACAACCCAAAAAAAAAGAAAAAAAAAAAAAACAACCAAAAAAACCAAAACAAAAAACCCCCAAAACCAACAAACCCTTCGCCCCCCAAAAAAGAAACAAAACTCCAAACAAAAGAAAACAAAAAAAAAAACCCAAAAAAACCCAACACCCCCCCCCCCCCCCCCACCCCCCCCAAGACGATTAGGACACTTTCTGAAAGAAACCTTTGCTTGACGTTAACTTTAATTAAAAAAAAAAATCACTTCCTTCCTTCCTTCCTTCCTTCCTTCCTTCCTTCCTTCCTTCCTTCCTTCCTTCCTTCCTTCCCTCATTAAGTCCCATCCAAATGCATACCTCTACCTTTTCTGCTCTCCTGCAGTGACACAAAACTGAAGAAAATTGATGCACTAACAGTTCTAATATGACATTCTAGAAGTGACTTTTTGATTTTCAATTAACCTTGCACAAAGAGGAAATATTGAAATTCTCCCCTTTGTTCCTGACTGTGTACATTAGCCAGGCTGGTGTTGGTAGGAGTGAACAGGAGGGGTTGGGCTGGGGAGGGGGAAGTTGGCACCTCATTCAAGCACTCCACTGCTATTTGCACAAAACGAGACAAAACTACCCTGCAATAATTACTCTCTGAAGGGGGAAACAGGTAGGAGCGAGAGTGCTCTTGTCATTTGTTTGGCTTAATTGTATGCTTTTATGAGCCGTCTGGCTGGAAGGATTAAAGTTACTTTTAATAACACTTCTTTTCAAAAGAATTTGATTTGAGATTTCCCAGCAGGGCTGCCTACCAAGCAGCAGGACCCTTTTCTTCCCTCCAGACCCCCATTCCTCCAGCATTCCCCTATCCTCCCCCCTCTTCTTCTGCCTGTGAACACCAGTATTGTTCTATTTGTCAAAGAGAGGCCGAGGTGGATAGTATGGCATGAAGTCAAAATTTTATAGTCACTTAAATAAAAAAGTAAGTGAATAAATCTATGAAAAAATATGTAGAAAATAGCCTTCCTTAAGATGCTGGATGTAGGTAAAATTAGACATCATGATAGAGAGTGGGTTTTCTTTCAGTTTACAGATGTTCATTACACACCTACAGAGAAGGTTACAAAAATGGCCAAGAGTATTTTTATAAAGCATTTCTAACTGCAGAAAATAAAAAGTATAATTAGTCAAAGTGAAACAAATTTATTGGGAAAATATGGAAGTCTGGAGAATGATTTCTTATTATCATGGGGAACTCTTTTTTAGAAGTAAGTTTTCAAAGCTGTTTGTTGTGTCCACATATTAATGCACTTCAATTTAGTTTATATTGTGTCATCAAAGTAAACATAAAGTATACATAAAGGAAAAGAAAACAAGAAGCACAGCCATGGAATGTGGGAATTAAATTGTTTCTTTTCCTAGCACATGATCCAAGATCCTCTCTCTGTGAATAATGTAGGTTAATGTGATATTAGCAGTCACTATCCAGCAAACTGTGAATTTATAGATGAGGGTTGGCCTGTAAAATATTCGTTCCCTCATTGAATGTGCACTTTTAAACTATTATTTAAGAACTTTTGTAGAAGACATTGCTCACTTACGCCATAAACCCCAGAAACTTTAAGTCAGTCACCTTCTATCAGTATTATTTGATTTACATTTCTAAAATCCACAGCCTAAATTTTCATTTTGTTGATTTTCCTTCTCGCTGAGGAGTAACAGAAAATATAAAATCAGTTTCACAGGGAATATAATTACTCTTTAACCTAAAGGATATTCCTTAAGATGGTTAAACTTCGTTTGTTTCCTTTTTTTTTCAATTTCACCAATTACATAAGCATTTACAAACTCTGTCCATCATTTATACACCTTCTCTCCATTATGTTAAATATAGGAGCATCCCTCCAACAATACCACCATAATCAGCCTTGTTTGAGTTTTCAGCTGTCTGGGAAAGAGGTGTGATTTCTTGCTAATGTTTTAATGTACCTAATGTCAAACTCCTAGCTTGCAAACATTTCACACCTGACACATTAATGCATTGCAGGTCAATTGCTCTTCTGATTCCATTAAAAGGAAGAAGATGCCCTTTAATACATGAATGTAAATCATAATATACTTAATTCACTCTCACATCCGAAGTCCAAAGTCCAAACCATTTTTACATCCACAGCAACAACTAACAAAAAATTTATCCGGTATTCTTGAAGCCTGAATCTCCATGGCCGTTAACAAAAATAGTCTTTGGATATCCTTGAATACAACCAACACTATCCAATATCTAAGTGACTGTGACACTTAGATATTGTGTGTAAAAATGTGTAAAATTTATCACAACAAAATGTGTAAAAAATATCTGTGCCTCGTCATGATCACTGGTTGGAAGTTGTTTCTTTTGCATCTTAAGTGAGCTCTATTCCTCACCTCACTGAGAAAAAGTTTGCTTGAAAATAACTCAATTCCAGGTTTTGACTTGTTACATGATGTATGTATTATGGAGAGAGAAAATAAAAATTTAACTTAGGTTATTCCATTCTGAATTAAACGATTTGGCATTACTTTATTTTTAAGGGACTTATTTGTTAATTTACTTCATTAAAAGCTTAAAAAAATTAGGGTTAAAGAGAAGTATATCAGATTATCCACACACTTTTGTGTTCTTTTCTCTCTTGAAAATCTTGAAAGATGGGAAGTGTCTTTCCTTTTCAGATCTCATTAAATGCATTTTTATTTAGAAAAACTATTTTTCCTCATGTTTTCATGATTCCTTGTCTGCAAATATTTGAACTCATGTCTTGAATGGAACAAATATAATAATTTCCTGTATTTAATTTTGCATTTTAACACAAAACCCCATTCTTTGAGCAGTGGAGGAAGTTTATTGTCCCTGAATGCTTACAGAAAAAGTAACTGCCTGAATAACTTCAGGCACTACCTAGGGTGGACAGAAGCAGCCTTTAAATTTCCTTGGTTGGAGACACAGTTACTTCAGGAGGTCACATCACTCAACATCTAAAGTTTTGATCTCAGATAGCAAGCTGGGTCCTGTACCAAGTCTTCTTTCCTGCAAACAGGGAAGGTGAGGTTAGAAATTTGCAAAACCTGCACACCAGTATATTTGTACACATTTAGATATTTTCCATGGAGCCTTTATTAAGCAAACACAATTATTTGCATCTCTAAGTGCCCTGAATGCATTAACAGTACAGTTCAAATGCTGACTGAACAATGCTCTCACATGAAAAACATCTAGGTAGGAAATTAAGTAATAAACATAATGGTAATCAACAGTAGTGAGTAGTTCCTTCCCCCATCTAGCTAATAGCTATGTTGGGGTTTTTTTATTATTTTTTGTTTGTTTTGTTTTGTCTTTTTTTCTTTTAACTGAGATATAGCTGTTAATACAATATTGGCTCTTGAAAATATCGCCTGGGTTATCTCCCCAGTCTTGGCTGTATGTGGAATTGCAAGGAATTATACAGAAGAACTGAGTGGATTTAAACTATCAGGCTTAGAAAATATATCCATGTTTTTCAAGTGGAAATATCTAAGAAATAACAACTCACTGCTAGCTTAACAGAAAACAGAATGTCTTGTGTGAATGACCTTTTTAAGCTACAAATTATAAAGCAGTTTTAAGATGACTAGGAATGAATTTTTCTATCAAACCAGTAGAAAACAGCAAACTGCAAAATCTGTCTAGCAAAATTAAGAAGTCAAAGAACAGTGAAATATGACTGGGTCATGCACAAATTTTGACCCTCTAACTCCCATATTTTGCGGGCACTCTGAAGAACATAACACACTTCCCTTTTAGGATAGCGTAGTGTGATAACTGCTAAAAATAATAATATTTCATATTTGTTTCACCAGAAAAAAGAATATTGTTAGATGTTCTTATTTGCACTTTATGAGTGATGAAGGACTGAACTAGTCACCATAGATTTTGTTAATATTTCTACCCTTAAAAAGAACAAAACTAAAAAAAAAAAAAAAAACAAAAAAAAAAACCCAACAAAAACCACTGACAAATAAACCCCAAAACACCCCTCAGTATCTTTGGCAAAACTCATTATTTTTTAAAACCAGACAGATGCTCTAAAAAAGCAGCACACACATAAACTGTTTCTTTCTTCTATAACTGCAGTTAAATAGGATGAAAGTTCTTTGTCTTGCTCTCTCTCTCTAACCCCATGCAGCAGGTCACTACAATAATGATCTCTCACAGCTGGTTCCCTCATTAAGCTCCTTAGTGATTATATCTTACTAGTTCTCTCATGTAAAAACCAGACGTTAGACACATGATGAAATAACCCCTTGATTCACATTCACACATGCACCGAGTTCACATGTACCTTTATAGGAAATTTTGAAAGGGTATCAGAAACAAACCCAACTGACAATTTCACCACAAATAAATTTAGGAATCAGGCAGAAATCCGCCTTCCCTATTCGTGGTGGAACAGTGAAAGAGATAAGCTGCTGCACTGGGGTTAGTAAACTAGACAGAAGATATTGCTAGTTTTGATCTTATCCATAACATTAGTTAAGATGTGGAGAAAACTGGGTTGAATAGCACAAGGATCTCCATGCTGAATCGTAGCTATGATTAGTGCTGGAAGTGTTTTTCCCTTTTTAGTAATATTATGATATTTATAAATATATCAGTGATTATTTCCAAAAGATAAAACATCAATCACCTTGCTTATAGTTTGTTGTATTAACAGTTGGGCTTTACTAGGCTTCTGAAGTCTGGTTGTATGTTTTATACAGCTGAAGCAGTTGTACTTAGTTCAAGAACTGACAGCATTGACAAAACTAATTTCTTTGCTCCTGTCTAGTGATGACCGATCCTGAAGCCTGAGTGCTTATTAAGTATGCTTTCTTCTATCTCCTTGAATGAAAGACTTTCTTATTTTTTTCCTGTTTTTGTTAAAATAATTGCTAAAATAATTTTTAAATGATTTTTGCTTCCCTGATTTTTTTTCATACAGGAATTAGTCTTCTTTCCTAATTAAGGAAAGAAGAGCAAATATATTACCTTAATGTAAGAAAAAAGTTTGTTTATATC
This sequence comes from Entomyzon cyanotis, assembly GCA_024500445.1. Classification (NCBI taxonomy): domain Eukaryota; kingdom Metazoa; phylum Chordata; class Aves; order Passeriformes; family Meliphagidae; genus Entomyzon; species Entomyzon cyanotis. Next base: position 46,691,430 of record JAKEPQ010001021.1, on the reverse strand, counting down.
ACATTTTTGTAGAATCAAACTGCTAAATACAGCCTGTATTAATGAAACTTGTTTTGGATGCTTTAGATGTCTGAATCCATTTCCTTGGACTCCAGCTCTTGGTAAAATTATATTCAAATGTCCTACTTTTGTTTTCAAGTTAATTCCTTTCTTCTCCAATGTCTCATTAGTCATAGTTGGGCCTATATTCCTTCAAATATCCCACTAATTTTATTGATTTATTTTGATGATGATTAATCCTAGGTGCAGTTATATGAATAGAGTGTAACGTCAACAAATTTGTCATTCAGAAGAGCGATGAAAGTAGTCAAGTCTCACATATTTATTCTGTAACACAACATGTGCGCAGCTTTTCCAGTGTGTGCTCTATACTCTTGCATCTCCTAGTCTTGGTTTTAGGCCAATAGTGCTTCTTTGTCTGAAATGTTTGAGTTGCATCAGTTCAGCCACTTTCAAGCTATGTATGTAAGAAAAAGCACAATGATGTTTCCATATGTTCCATTTGGGATTTATGTGCTTCGTTGACTCCAAATGGCTGAAACTGGAAACATCAAAGTTAGCAAGCCTATAACATTCATCAAGAAAGAGTAGACAGGAAAGCCTCAAAAGAAACAAGATTTATGGTTATGAATATTTAAATATGGCATATTTACAAATGCATACAGGCCATTTTTCATTCTATTTTTCATGGTACCCTGAGGCTAACACCATTTAGTATACTGGGTGCACATCATGTCCCTTTAGATTTAAATTACCTTAACTGCTCAAAGCTTCACAGGCATAAGCAACCCAAATTTTCAAGTTCTAATGGGCAAAATAGTTTCTCTTACACTTTTTGGGTGCAAATTTTGCTCTTCTAGAAACAAACTCATCTTCACTAAATTTGCTATCTAAACTTTTAAGAGATTCACAAAAGAAACTTTTTTTTTAATTTAAAAAAAAAGGAGGTGAACAATAGTTGTAGCTTGGGCAGCTGGCAACCCTAGCAATTAATATTTCTTGAAATGTATTTGGTGTTGGCTACTCAAGTTTAGAATCACATTTTGACTGTTCTATTACAGTACTGTACTTATAGTAATATTTAATCACAATTTTGTCCATAATTTTAATTTTGGATCACTGATGATTTCCATAAACACATGAAGACACTGTTGCCTTTCCCTTTTCCCTCAGTTTTTTGAAAGTCAAGAAACTTTCAGGGACATTAAGGAGAGCAATCAAGAAACTATCTGTGAGACCCACTGATGTTATTTATACACTTAAAAATTATGCATTTTAACCCAAGCTCTTGTTTGGTTTTTGGTTGTTTGTTTAAGGGGTTTTTTTGTATTTTGAGGGGGGCTGATTTTGGTTTTTTCACAGATATGGGATTGATATTATAAACATCAGAAAACACACAGAAGAAATCATAGAAATTACTCTAACAGCCAGGGAACTACTCCAGTGCAGCACATGCCCCTCAGCTAGGGGCAAATTCTGCAGAATTCTAAGTCATTCCCTTAAATGACTCTTCCACAAGGACTGAGCTGTTCCAGGACAGGACCATCTGCTTTTGCCACAGGCAAAGCTGGCAGTTTCCTAAGGCAGCTAATTGTGAATGGGAAAAATGCAGTTATGGTATTATTCCCTTTTGTTGGCAAAATGAAAAGGAGGATCTCTGTTATTGCCCCTGAGTGAGGGGCTGTGGGAGAAGTTCTGTTTCAGAAGAGAAGGTATTTTCAGTCAACAGTAGCAATTGTCTTCATTTCATCAGGCAATCATCCCTTTCCAGGGATGAGTTCCCATCCTTCCAATGCCAAGAGAATCAGCAGTACTACTTCTCTGGGTCTCATTCCTTCTTTTCTTTTATACCTGTTTCCTTCAGCTATTTATTTATTTGTTATTTTTACCTCCCTTCCCGTAACATAAATATCCTAACTCTACCGACTGACTAGAAAGATAAAAAATTCATTTTCCACCAACACTGCTGAGAGTTCTGGTGTTTGCTCTAGTTCCCATTCAGGGTCTTGTCCTGTAATTCCAGGTAATTATTAAAGCTATCCCATCCAAGCTGGACTTCTGACTTTTCTTTTCCACCTACCAAGTTCCAGCTGCTTAAAATAGAAATGTTCAACAAAGGAAAGAGAATGAATTTTGATGCTACCAACTTTAAAGCAATTTAAGTTGTAGCTGTACTAACCTTAGCGTAAATGAACCTTAGCCTAGGAGCTGCATGATCAAATGCAGTTACAGAATAATTTAGGCTGGTAGAATATTTCAGTCATGAAATAGAAATTCATTCTGGGCACATTTAAAACTCTCACTCGTCACTTGCTCCTGAGAGCCAGGTTCCATACAGACGTGCGTGCAAGCTCCTGAACAAGATTGGAATAAATTGTTCAACTGCATATCACTAGCTGGGACTGTCCGCTCATGATTCCCAACCCTATAATATCTTGCAAGTGTGACAGAATGTGATAGTTTCCAGAAACTTGTACAGATAACTAGCATATAAATATCCAGAGGAAAGATACTCTTTGCTGAGAGTAGGTTATTACCTTCTGGGTCAACGGCTCTTCTCTTCCTACAGTGTTCTTATTACAGGATCATTTTTAAATGACTAATAACATAGAAAGGGATCAGAGGTCACAATAATGACCACTGTAGTATCTTCAATTTTATGGCCCAAATGATTGAACAGGGGATTGAATATTAGAAACCGTATATTTTATTTGAAGACTAACCTATGTCCAAGTAGAAACCCTAGATGAGTTATTTTATTGCTCCCTGTCTCAGCTGTCAATAAACTGGGAATAATGACACTTACCATCTTTAAATACTACAGCATGAAAGAAAACTTAAAGGGAATTTATAAATGTGACATCAGGTTACTGGTAAAAAGACCTAAAATATTAATAATATTATTGCTTTGCACTGTGTTTTTAAATTCTATTGTCTCACTATTAATTTTATCTCTGGGTAGTGATATTTCAAATCTTCAAGCAGCTTTGACAGTGGTCATTTTGCTTCCTATTGGAGCCCAGACACTTAAACAGTTCACTGCCCTTGGGATACATGTATGATTCCTTACAGTTTGTACTCTACTCCTTGATAGTCATAACCACGGGGATTGACATGATCAGGCTCAGTAGTTCATTGACACAGGAAGCCAAAAATGGTGTGGGTGGCTTATACTTTCCCTTCTTTTCCTGCTCATTTTTGGTGTTGTATTCTCTACATTTGAAATGTAAAGAGGGAGCTAATCTTCATCCAACATCCCTTAACATTTAGAAACATGACTTGGTCTCGTTCGACAAGGCGTCTTTTCTGGTCATTCTACATCCTTAGTTCTTACTTGAGGGTTATACTGCCTAAACCTTTATACTGCTTGTTTAAGTATCATAAAAAACATGATTTTTTTTTTGCCCTTTGGTGGTTACATACTTAAATATTTATGCTTAACCTTGTTAAAAATATTCTGTTCCCTGTGTCACAGTGATGTTCTATATCAGTATCACAGTGTTATAAATGCCTATATGTAACCTGTGGTCACTATTTTGGTAAGTTTGCACTTTCTTTTAAGGCAAATATTAATTCTATCTTGCTTAGTATCTTTCTGCTTTGTGGATTCAGCAGGACCCACCTAGGATAAATCTCTAAAGCCAAATAACAAAGAAACACCAAAACTTAAGTCATAGTAAAACCAATACAGTTTTAGAGATATACTCATTCTACAATACAAGTTCAAGTTTATTTTTCAGTAAAAGTTAGGAGTTAGTTTGGGGTAAAAGATATGCAAGTGGTGGAGAGTAAGAGTGTTCCTGTAAGAACTCAATACCATTCATTTTGATGTTGGACCCTTTACTTTACAGGTCTTTTTAATTCTTAGAAATACTACACAAATCAAGATCCACTAAATGAGTGCATACATAAATAAAAAGACAGTAACCCCTTCTCCCTTCTTTTTAAAAAAAAATTGGATGTATTTCCACTTTATGTGCCGTGACGGAAGACACAATAAAGCACTGTGGTTCTGTGGCTGATGTGTCACAGCTTTAATGGCAGGAAACTTCCTGAAAAAAAGGGATTTGAGTCAACAGAGAGGTTATCTCGACATTAAAATAAAACAGTTCAGTGATTTCAAATTAAATTACTGTGAAAATTTTTGCTCTTCATAGGATTGGGTTATTTTGACCTTTCATTTCATTTCAAGATTAAAAGAGCTGTCAAAACATAAGGATTTTTGATGAGCAGAAATTCTGTATTCTGATCAACTCTAATAAGGCATTTTCCAGGGAAGCACATCACTGAAGCTATCCAAACCATCTCAATTACTATTGATTAGAACATATCTCTAACAGAATGATGTTACCAAGTAGTCTCTGAATCTATTAAAAGAGAATGAGTTAGAAAATTATAAAGATCCTTATCATTATGAGGGTTTCTCCTAACTGTATCAATTACTTGTTTAAATTCTAAAACAACGAAGTTAATATATTTCTCCTTTTTTCTTTTTTTTTAATATATATTTTCTCTGCTGTGTTTTAGAGAACTGCATTTCTTTAGAAAATCTTGCCTCATGTTTAATGCATTTTTATCTTAACAATATTTTGTGCCACTGAGTTACACCAGCCTATTAATAAGTTTAATTTTAAATAGCTTTCCTTTTGATCATTTTTGATCTATTGTCTTTAAAAAAAAACCTTGTATTTTTACAGTCATGTGGAATAATATTCATGAATACCTAATGTATTTTTATAAAATTAATTGCTGCATATACAACCCTGATGTTATTTTCATTTCTTTCAAACCAAGCAGTCACCATTGCTTTTATGTCTCCTAACTAGCTGGTATTTTGGGCCTAGACAATTAAAACATGCAGGTTCCAAGGCAACATTAAATGGAGTGTTTATTTAAACATCCTCTGAAATCTGTTTGTCTACTTGACCTAGCTACTGGCTTAAATGCAGTAAGAAGGCACTTTAACACCATTAGTATCTGGACTCCAGCCAAAGAAAATCTCCTTACTTTATATCCCTTTAGACTGCATCAATGAAACATCCTAAAAGTAGGTTTGGTATTTGTTAATTCCTTTTAAATGGGAAAGGAACTCACAGAGTGTATAACAGGGAGACAAAAAATTAAGGTTTTGAAGGTTAAAGGGCCTGTCCTGGGTTGGACATTTGCTAACAGAAGTAACAATATGATTGTTTAGCTCAGCACAGCTATGAGAGAATTTATTCCTGTATGGTATGGTGACTTCAGACAGAATATGCTTTTGATATTGTGTTGGAGAGACATTTTTCTCATCTTTCAGTCCAAGAGGAGGGTTGGTTTTTTTGTGTTTTTTCTTACCCCTCTCTTGTGTTAATGCCTTTAGCACAATGAAATTAAGCAGTCCAGATTTCTAATGCAAACTGCTCAGGGACAAGATGCTAAGTGATTCTAAGTGTTTTGTTGAGAGCCACTGTTTAAGTAAACATTACAAATTATGGTTATGTAGTATATAATGCAGATTGAAGCCCTTGAGCAATGTATTATTCATAAAATACATCACTTTATCAGTTTGATCGTGTTTCTTTTCTTTAAAGAAGAATATGACAAGGATTTTAGTCCTGTTACTGAGGCAGCATGTACAATGGCAGGAAAGACACATGCTTGAAGGGATTTTCTTTTTCAGACCAGTTTCAGACCATTTTCTTTTTCAGACCAGTTCTTTGATTATCTGGACAAAAGATGTGGTTTTCTTCAGATGCCCTTTCATATGATATAGCAGATTGAGCACTCTTGTGTATTAGAGAGTAAACAATACAGTATTTTCAACAGCATAATTAATGGTATAAGCATTTTAATTATCTGGACTTTATTTATATTTTAAGCTTTGCTTGTTTGTATTTATTTTATTCATTTAAATGAAAGTTATTCTACAATTTAAAAAAAAAAAAATCCATGGCAGTAAGCCTGTAAGAAGCAATACCACACTATATCAAATAAAGCTCAAGAAGTATGCTCACAGGTTTAGATCTACTTTTGCAGTGCTGTTAGGTTCTACCATCACTCATAACTTCTAACTGTGATTTAGGTTCTCCTGTAATTCAAAAGAAGAGCATGCAGAACAGAACACAGATTCTGTCTGGGGAAAACTGAAGGCACAAAAAGGAGAAGATCACTGAGATAAAAACAATTTATTAGACATCAATTTATTACAATTTATTATAACAATAGCAATGAAATAAGAAAATGAACTGCCACAACAACAATACTCATAGCAGAGTGTTCAAGAGAGGTGAATGACTGAAACCCAGCGCTACCCCAGAGCACACCCTGGCAAAACTGAAAAAAACACCCCTTTTGTGCCCCCTGTAAATGGTCCAGGGTCCTGGCCACGACCCTCGAGGCTGCTGCAAAAATTGGCCTGAACTAGGACAGTCTTGGAATGATCATGCAACACAGGATTTTCACAAGGGATGAACAGCTGTGCTTTTGTGTGCCTGTGTTATACTCCTTTGTGACAGGTCACTGTTGGCACAGATACATTTAATATCTGATAGGCTTATCAATATCTGTTAGGCATATTAATAGGCTTATTAATATCTGTTAGGCATATCAAGGGACAAATTCTTGCAACAGTATTGAAATGGTAAGACAAAAACCAGGTCTTTATTGGAAACTCTCAGGTGCCTCCATAGTTACGGGCTGTGGAAACCCTCAGCATCAGGTTTCTACATTTTTTATAAGTTTAGGAAATTAACCTATTGAACAAATATCATCCAATTAGAAAGCAGGTGGTTTGGTCATTTTCCCCTTGGTACTGCTCCATTGAAGTTGGTCCAGGGCTTCTTTGCCCCATTTCTTGTTTTATCTTCTCAACTTTTGGTTGGAAAACAAAATGTCTTTCTTGTATGTTTTCCCCTTGAAACTAAGACTAAACAGTATTTCAAGAGTGTCTAGAAGGTTAGCCTACTATCCTAAAATCTAAAAAAAAAGGTAGGAAAAGTACCAGGAGCTACATAGCCATGTATTAGTAGTCTACAAAGCTACAAATATATGGAAAATGCATAAAAGATTAAATCTTTAGGCATCAATATTAGGAGTTATGGGCATGAGTGAGCATTTTGACAAACTTCTACAGGGTCTATGTGAACTGTATTGTAGTATCACATCCAAGGAGTGTTTATGGTTACACTCTTTACACTACTTCACACATGTTCATAGTGAAGAAAATGTTTTGAATGAAGAAGGAAAGATTGGGATTGAAATAATTTAGGGATGAGCAGACTTTTAAAAATATTATTACAGATTATACAATAATGCATAAAGTGTTTTTTTGGATTCTAGTGGTGCCATAAATAATTTTTGAACAAGCTTTTGAAACAGTAGTCATAATAGATTTAATTCCATTTCCTCTATCTGGACTTTACGAATTCTGACTTTGTATATTCCTCTCTTTGAATAATGTTTACTTTTATATTTGCATAATCTTTCCATATTATTTCCAAAACTCGTTATTTGTTGCCCAATTCTATCCTCCTTCTCCGCACCCTGAATAGAGGTGTGAGAAAGGTGAAGTTATACTTTTTTGTCTGACTTTTTTTTCCCCTATTTTTGGAAAAAAACCGCTATCAGTGACTGACGACCTCAGTGTTTCAGTGTTATAAGAAGACCATGGGGTCTCCATCTCTTCACAACATCAACTGAGAATCTCCAGATTCCTCACTGCGGGCTCAAACCAGCTGCCTATCAATATGCTCAATGTACACCAGCCTAAGGAGGGGTAGTCAAGAAGTTTCCATGAGACATTGATTATTTTAAAAAATTTTGCTATTCTGATACAAATTCCTCTCTTTGGCACACGATGTAGTTGTTTAATTTTATAAAATACTCAACCAACAATAATTCTTAGTAACTGAGTGCAAGTAATAAATTGTAACAAACATTACAATTTCCCACAAATAAATTTATTTTCTTGGTTGCTGTGAGAGACTATCAGGAATGTGCTTCCTACCAAGAATGCACAGTGTGACTTCAAAGATAATACAATATGTTCTGAATTTGGTGCTCATCACAAAAGAGGATTAACCGAGCAGTCATGTGTTAGTATTAGGATATATTATTAGATCTTGCAGAATGGAAGAAGAGGCAACCATTTCCAGGCTTTTTGAGTATTTCCTGTGTTTTAAGGGTCCACAAATAAATTTGATAATACCTCCACTCTCATTCTTACTCCTCCCCTCATGCACATTTCCTTTTGTTAAAAGAGATCTGTGTGATTTTAATTTTCTTTTCTTTTTTCTTTCTTTTTTTTTTTTTTTTTTTTAAATTTTTAACCTTTATTAGCATATACCTTGCATTAGCTTACAAATCTGGTCCATATGAAGACAATACTGTGATAAACACATGGTATGGTCAACACCAGTGTGATAACTAAAGAGGCATTATACTCATTACATCTTAATTACTCTAATAGGTTCAAAAGTTCTTTGTTGGGAATGACAGAGGAGAGATTAACATTTTTGATTGATGAAACTGTCAATTAGGAATATTTAGGCAGTCCTCAAATTGATAAAACAGATACATTTTGTTTCATTTATGAGTTTTTTGGTTTTACCTTTCATATTTCTGGAGCTTTGCAGGCAGTTTTCACTTCTCTCTGGCAGCATGATAATATACATGTCATGTACTACCATATTTTTTCCTTTTTTGGTTGTCTGTAACTGCATATATGCTCTTACTGAAGATATGGAGTGTTTTCCTCACTGCTGAGTCTCCATAGTGAAAGATGGTTAAGCTTGATTATTTTGATTCTACTCACTTTGTGATCCACTTCTTTTCTGGGTGCATGAAATCTTCAGTTCATTCTGTCATCAGAATTAAATGCTAGATAGATATCACATACCTTGATTTCTGATACATTGATCTGGACTGAAATTAGTCTTAGCAGTTGTTTTTAATCAAGTTTCCTTTTTGGAGACTTCATTTTCGGGTATGAACTGCTGGTAAAAAAGACCTTGTTCACACATGTTATAAGAAAATGTTCTTCATCTTCTCCATGCAGTTACCAACAATATCTAACATTTCACTATTATGTGATAAATTGCATAACTGTTGGTTGCTGTGAACTTTTTGCTATCCTAAATAATGGTGTGGGTGGGGAAACCTCTCATGAATCATGCAAGTTTCCTCCTACCAGGCCAGTAAAATTATCTTCTCAACACTAATCATCAATATCATTGACCTTTGTCATAAAACTTGGGTCGTTCATATCTATATCCCATTAGAAGTATCATCCCACGACCACCTCTTCTGGTCTATTAAAGTCATGTCAGAAAGAATCATTGACTTTTTGTCAAACACATCCAACCTTCCACGTTAATACATCCACAGATGCCTCACTAATCACTCAGCAAACAATGCATGATACACACCAGGCAGTGAGAAGTGTGGGAGAGATCTTTGGAGGACCCTGTCCTCCTCCAGGAATGGACCTGAGGGTGACAGTGATAAACGAGACAGGATACACAGTGTGCTTTCTCCCCTTTCATGAGTTGCAGGAATGGGTAGGCATCATTGCTCATTTGTTTTGTCTTTCTTCCTCCTCTGTTCAGGAGTAGAGGAAGAAACTCATTTGAAAAGAAATGCTGTTAGATTTGTAAGATTTGTTTTCTAGTTTTTTCCCAAGGTCCAATTTTTGTCACTGCAACTTGTGTCCTAGAACCTTAAACAATACACCATTCTACAGTGGGTGAAGATGTGGTCACAATAATGCTTTTTAAACTAAAGATGAGTTGAATTTGAAAAAATTGCATTTGATTGAAGCCCAAACCCTGACCGTGTTTTCCAATGTCATACAAACTATTCACACAATGCTGAACTGGAGGATTAGATCCTTTAATATTTAAGTCAGCTGTTACATCACTGGAGAATAACCCCAGAGACATTGACTCTATTCTTAGCCCACTGATTCAGTGAAGGTTACCAGACCGATACAGCTCTTGGACCTCTGTTCCACCTTCAGCCTTTTGCTATTGTCTGAAACTCTTTACATTTGGCTATTCAATGTGTAAACTCCTCAGAGCTGGAGCTACTCTTCTCTCAGCAGGAAAGCGTAGAGACATTACCAACCACCATTTGGTATGAAAAAAACACAATGGAAGTCATGAATAGATGCCTGATCTTCAGGGGTTCACAGGCCCCATTGCACACTAAAACTTCAAAGAACTTTAGTGTTTTAGTAGGGAAGTAAACTAAGTTAAAAATGGGCTCTTTGGGTCTTCAAATATTAGATATACTACTCTGAAAAAACTGGCCTTGTCTCCATTTTGTGCTAATTCCTTTATGGATGAAATGTTGGATTTTACCTAACCCAAAATAGATGTGTCAAAGGTAAATTTAATAGTCTTAGGAAAAACTGCTTTAATATCCCTAAATGGGTGCAATTCTCTAGCTGCAAATTATAATCATTATTTCTATATTACATCCATTACCAAACTCTCAGGAGGGGAACGAAAACAAAAAAAATAAAGGAAAAGAACTGGACATTTCCAAGACTGTATGCTGATAAATAGAACATATGTTAAAATTTAAATAATAATGATAAGAAATGCTAGTAATCATGATGTTGCTGCTGATGATAAGAATAATGATAATGATAATTATAATTATAATAATAATAATAATAATAACAAAAGATGATTTTGGAAGGAATATAATATCATCTGCTTCAGGGCATAAGCTAATTTCTACCTACAAGGGCTTAAGAAGAAATTTTGCTTTTGGGCAAATTGTACTATTCATCCATTTCTCTGAAGCATCTGGCACTAACCATTTTTTAAGTTAATTCCTGATCTATCTGTTTCTTGTGTGCTATGGCAATTTTTATGTTTCTGTGAGCTGAAATAAAATTGTCTTTACCTAAAACTAATTTCAAGGTAGAGATATTATCTGTGCCAACATAATGCTGGCAGGGCACTCTGTAAACTACTTCTGAACACGGAGCCAAATGCAGCCCTTTTGAAGATCTGCAGGCTTAGTCTGACAATTTTGGCAGATGCCTGGTATACTTCAAGGGTGTTGAAGTTTGTGCCAGATTTTCTTCTTTGATTTCCACAGATCTGAGTGCACACATCTGGTTGTGGGAGGGGTTATCACACATCTACATCTGCCAAATATGGCCATGTTCTAACACATGCATATTTCTTTAATTCCTGTGTACCTTCTTGTGACAGGCTGATTCCAGCAGTGAGTTATTTCAAAACCATTTAACAGAAAATATTCACAAAAAAGACAAACAAGCAACCAAGAATCCCCAGATAAACAAAAAACCCCCACAAACCAACCAGCAAAAGGCTCTCTCAAAAATAAACCTCAACAACAGCATTGTGGAGAGGGAAAGAAAACCTGAGCATAACTGTCTGAATTCCCATTGGGTTCTTAGGGGTCTATGTACTGTTCAAAGTTTACTGAAAAAATATCCCAAAGAGTTAACCTGGAAGCTCAGCTGTAAAAAAAATCAAAGTATGTGAATTCATGATAAAGCTTAAAGCAAAGTCATTAAAAATAGATTGACATGGAAGGGAATTTCTGTAGCAAAGTAAAGAGGAGAAAAATCAAATGTAAACAAGAAGATATTCAGAGAACTTGGGAGGAACTATAGACAATATAATGAAATAATAATTGTTAGATCTGAGCCAGTAATTCCCAAAGAATAACTTTTTCAATACATTTTTTCCTTTCTTAATCACACAAAACCCAAAGATCTGTTTTATTTTTTTGTTTTGTTTTTGCTTTTTCTTTTTTTAAATTTAGTAATAGGAGAAACAGATTTGTATTTCAATTTGTTTTATTTTAAGCATTTGAGATTCCAGATGTATTTGGTATGCAAATTTTGGCTTGTTCTTGCTGTAATTAGGCCCAGGGGTCATGTGGTAAATTTGTTTTCTTCTGACTCAAGCGCAAAACACAACTGAGGGAATCCTTGGAAGAAACTATCACTGTTCTGAGACTCTTAAGGGATAGCAAGTGTAAATAGTAGGAAATTTCTGAGCCATCAAAGTTTTGCATGGTCAAATATTACTGTAAACATGCCCAAACTTGCCTCCACACACATATACAAAAAACACGCATACTCTGGCTGCTGAAACTTCCAGTAAATTACGCCAATAAAATTACAAATTAATCTTAGATGAAAGACAGAGTTTTTAATGTCACCATCACTGCCTACCTTTGACTGATGTTGGAGTTTAATGGCTTATCTTAAGGTTCACTCTGTTTTACAGTAGAACACATGGAGGACAGAAACTCAAGCAATACATTGCAAAGAAAAAGGATGGTCTAGGCCATTTTTGTATTAATCAGCAAAGACTTCTCTTTTTGGCTGAGCTGAATACAGACAGAATTATTTTTTATCTTATCTGAGGACTTTCTCATTTCTAATGAAGAGAGAATAGGGAAAGAAATCTTGTTAAGCATCTGGATTATGGTCAAAACCCCACTGGGATCACCTGGTAGCCTCTTGATAGAGATAGATCAGTATGTTTTGGTAGATAACAGTGTATCTCAACATATAGGTTTATCTTTTGTGTGGCAGTTGTTGACTTACATGCCCCTCCTCTCTGCATGTTAAATGCATATTAAATCTGGTTATCTTGCAAGAAATAAAATGACTTTAAAGTATCAGGGAGAGAATACTAAATGAACACTAAATTGGAAGTTAGGGGGGTAGACAATATCTAGGTTATTTATTCTCCCTTCCCAATTTTAAACAACTCTGACAAGTGGTAAACCAGAAGATACTGACACTTGAAATTTGCTCTCCCTGCTATGAGCCTTTTCCTCCTCCTTTCATTCAATGAGTAGTTAATCTTGCCTGAAAGTTCTTTTCTAAGGATGGGTTCCCTCTAAAGCCTGTACTAAGACAGGCCCTTTTCGTTATCCCACTATGAGAACCTTACCTTCATTTCAGTGCACTTTTTCTAGCTTTTCAATTCCTTTACTGGTTTCCTGCTGGGCTTCCCTCAATTCTTTTGCCATGCAACTAAATCTCTGCATATGATATTTCTTGGCACCTTGGATATGTAGGCAGAACACTAATATATGAGCCTTCAGTCACAGATCATAATGATTGTTGAAATTCCCACATCCACCTAGAGAGTACAGCTCAAGTATTCAAATAGAAGTGATGAGTGTTGCATCCATGTCTAGGTGATTGACAGATAAAGTTGTCTGAAGTAGATATCACCGAGGCACGGATCCCAAAACATAAATGTAGAAATATGTGATAACAATATGAATAAAACCCAAGGAATGTCAGAGGTCAGATCTGCACCTGGTATAAATTGGCACACATCTGCAGCTGTTTTACACCTAATGAAGGTCTCATCATGGAAAGTTCCTCTAAGCTTAATGATTCTCAAATTTATCTCCAAGAATACTTTCTAAACTTTTTGAATGAGCAAAAACAAAATATCCCAAAAATACAGATCATTCATCTCCAGAAAGAAAGAAAGAAAGAAAGAAGGAAGGAAGGAAGGAAGGAAGGAAGGAAGGAAGGAAGGAAGGAAGGAAGGAAGGAAGGAAGGAAGGAAAAAAAGAAAGAAAGAAAGAAAGAAAGAAAGAAAGAAAGAAAGAAAGAAAGAAAGAAAGAAAGAAAGAAAGAAAGAAAGAAAGAAAGAAACCTGAATAATAGTCAAATCTTTGGATACCATCTAGATCATCCTGAACTATAAGCAAGAAAATCTGCTATGACTAGAAAATCCTCTGCTTTAAATGATGTAATCCCTTGGCATTAAAAGTAACAAACACTTGCAATATCTTATGATTCATTAAATTTCTTTTCCTGTCCACCTTTGGCAATTTTTTTCTTGGAAATGACATTGTTAGCAATATTAAATGGCTCCTGTTTCTTATAATTGGGTTCCCCCTTTTTTTTTTTTTTTTCTTTTTTTTTCTGAATTGAGGAGGTGATTCAAACCAAAGAAATGAAAGCAGACAAGAGAAGTCTAGAGAGCATAGCTTCTGAATATCAGCTTTGCTGACATTGTTTCGCAGTGGGTTTAATTCTGTTAAGTGGCAATCTTCCAGGGCTTTGAAGGACCCGGGCTTTGAAAAACTAGTGCAGAGCTGCAGCTGATGACGGATGCAGAGCACTAGCTCAGGTATCTGAACTTCACTGTTCCCTGGTACTCTTTGCAGAGCAATTGAATACCTTTGCTCTTGGGTGGTTAACACTTGGCAAACACTGAACTGCATTAAAAGGAATAGAGTTTTATAATTTCTCTCTGGTAGATGTCCAGGAACTGTTGCAAAACTCAATCACGTGCAAACTGAGAATGTCCAGCTAATTTTGGTCACTGTAATATTCAGATTAGTAGATTCAAGAAGAGTTGAAATGTCTATTTAATATTATACAGCATCATGATTTAATAGACCTACTCTTTGCCATAAATCTAGTCTAGACACTCATCTTCTGTGCAATAGAATAGCTGTTCCCACCTTAGAAATGCATGGGAAGGACTTTTATTTCTGTCATAAGTATGCAATAGCTATGTTGGTCAAAAGAGGTGATTATTCTGGTGGCTACTGACTGTTTATATCACCTATGTAATATATGTTTTATAAGCTATAATCAAATGATAACATAAAAACATGTCAGCAATTATTGGGAAGAATACAAGGAAAAGGAAGGTAGAGATAGGCACATTGGGGATTTAGACCATTGACCAAGATTTTTTAATTTGATTTTATTTATCCATCCACAAGTGTTTAAGGACTACACGTGGATGAAACCTCTGGTCTGACATAAAAAAAGTAACTCAAACAGATGGATTTTTTTTTGCATTTGAGCGCGTTTTGAAGTAATGTTTTTCACTAAAAGTTTGTGTGAAATTTTTGCGAAGACCTAGCTTCAGAGTTATTACTTTTTTCAGATTCAAGGGGACCAAATAATTTTTGTGAAAATAGACAAAAATTCTCTATTTTTTTCTTTTTTCAAACCTGATTATCAGAGCTAATGATTTAACTAGTGTTATCAATCCACTCATTAAGTCTCTCATGTATCCAGAAGAATAATTTATTTCACAGCCTTTTAGAAATAGTCTGCAGAACTGAGTAGAGCTAGAAATACAGGCTTAAATAACAATATAGTTGTTCATATAGCAGTTTCATACAAACAGAATTTTTCAAATTAATAAAAGGTAATGCAATTTATATTGAATCCATATCAGGTGGGCTTTTATATCAAGGATATAATGATGTGTTCCACTTTAGGAAAGTCAGAGAAAAATGCATTTACAGAAAATTCTTCTTGTTTGCATCTAAAACCTCCAGATATTTCTTCATGTATAAACAGAAGGCATTAATTTTTTATTGAAAAAAAGCCATTTACAGATACAACACAAAATAGTTTGTTTGATAAATAGCACAAGCAAAGGGAGAGCAAAGATAGAGAGGTGACACTGTAAAAATATATGTGTGAAGATACCTACACGGAGCAGATGACACTATTTGGGGATGAATGATATGCATAAAGGACAAATATTATACGTCCTTTTTTTGAGATTTGCTATGGGGAATAGTAAATTGAAGAAGGAAAAATGACTTAAAGGTATTCTCCTCATAGAAAAATAGTAGTGTCCTTTCAATAGCAAAGCAGAATTTTTCTGCACAACCCTTATGGTACTTTGCTTAATAGGGGTAAAGGTATGAACAAAGTAAAATGGCCAATAATAATTGTAATTAATTAGTGGTTTGAAGACTGCAGAAGGGAGATCACTGCATATTAAGGACCCAAACTGATGGATTTTTAAGCATGTGCTTAACTCTAAAGACAAACTGAAGTTCCGTTTATGCCACTGAAGTTACACACATAAAACACTTCATACTGGCATTTCAGTGCAGTGAGATATAATTGAGCTGAAAACTACCATGCTTATTTTTGCAAAAACCTGATATTTTCATTCCTATTAAAGTTTACAAGGCATTTCCATAGGCATAAAGGTTCCTTAGTAATATCCTTTTGCATCTGCTCTCCGTTTAATTTCCAACTCAAACGAATCTTCCTTTACAGAGATGTTTCTGCATACCAGCAGATATCAGGAACAAGCAAGACTATCATATACGTATCACAACTAGCCCATATGCCCAGGAATAGAATAAAAATTGTCTTCAGCTGACACCCCACTTATGTCTCTGAGCAAAGGTTATTCCTGGTCAGTATGTGTATTGTATGAGACATACACTGTCACCTTAAATTTATTATTTTTCCTTTTTTAAGTAATTCTCTCCTGGACCACTGTAATATTTGAGGTCCATTGTCCTGACTTTATGGACCAGGAATAACTTCTATAAAAAAATGTTTTTGGAGGATGAATGAAGTGGAAAACAGAAAGAACAGAAATCCACATGGGATAGAACAAAAACTGGTCTGTAGGACATGTGGCATAAAATAGCTATAAGCTATAGCTCAAGCAAGGTCCTGTGTGATACCCACGCTGTGAAGAGCCTCAGATTTCCACTTATTCACAATATTGTGAGTGTGTTTATTAATTTCCATGTTTTTTTAAAAAATGTTTAGTTGATAAGGATTGAATAGAAGAGAAGGGACAGAACTGTAGAGGTTGCATCCCTGGGGAGGAGAACTACAGCTGGTGATAGAAATTATTTCCTTCAAGAACAGCTGTGAGTGCCTTATGTGCCAGTAGCTACCTGTGAACCCTTTATTTTTGTAGTATAAAATCTGACAGGAAAGTGTAACTCTGGAGAGAGTATTTATATGTAACCAAACACATCCACTTTGCATTAAATATCCTTGTTAAGCAGGTTTATGTGCTCCTGTCTGCTGTCAGTCAGGTTTCTGTGGACTATCAATCAGTTGCAATCACCTGGTTTCCTTCGTTTGGATTTGGGTACAGTGCATAATTGCCAGATGTAAGGTAGTTGCAAGCCCCTAAAAAGGGCATAAGTTAATCAGTTTGTCCAATTGTCCCATATTCTGCTTAATCACACTTTTTTAACACTGAAAAAGTTTGGTTTTTTGTTTTTGTTTGTTTGGTTTCTTTGTTTCTTTGGTTTCTTTGTTTGTTTGTTTGCTTTGTAAATTTATTTCAGTCAGAGTTCCCTTGCAAACCCAGCTATAGCTGTGCAGGTCATGTGCAACACCTTCCACTGAACAAGTTCTCCAACCCTTCCAAAACCTATATCCCAGGCCAGTTCACCTCTGCCTGTCTTTGAATATCTGCAGAAACCAAGAAAGTGAATTCAGTTCTGTCTTCAGTAATCCCAGCTATAACCTTCAGAAACTACCTTAAATTCTGCCACTGATTATCTTCCCTCTTTTGTGAAATGAGATGAATGTTCTCCTATCTCCAAGTCTGTATAAAATACAGTTAAAATTAAAGATAGTCTCCAAATGCTAATAAATGCAATCCCAGGCCTACACAATCGGTGTCAGTGGGAGTTTTGCCATGGAATTCAACAGGAGCAGGGTCAGGACCTGATATAATTGAGAGAAGTTGTTAATATACATCACTTACTGCCTGCCTGCAGTTCTTGTCTAGCTAATAAAGTCACTCACTGACATAACAATATAGAGTGCAGGAGCAGGTGACACACTCTACTGTGTGCTTATGAGGTCTTTTATAGCACACCTTTCCCTTCAGTACATAGTGGAGGGTATATAAATATACTCCATATGCTTTATACTACTATATTGAGTAACTTTTTAAATGTATGCTTTGGCAGCTCAGCGTATCTCTTAGTATGTGACATCCATAACAGATTAATAGCTTCTGTGCATTCATGAAAACATCAAAATAGTCCAACACTAGTAGCTGTTCAATATACCTAATTGGCTTTTGGAGAGCACTAGTAGACTCACTTAGAATTAAGAATTGATGGCTCATTTGTTTGTTCATTTAAATATTTTTCTTTGTCATCAGAGGTTTATGTTCATGGTATTCCAAATGTGTAACATTAGAAACAAAATTATGTGCAATCAGCATATGAAGCCACCTGTTTTTTCAGGGGGGTCTGTGGCTGTTAGATGAAATCAGTGATAGCAGCAGAAGCAAATCCTGATCACACATCCCTGTCTCTCACCAGTTACTACATTATTTGATAACCACAGAAGATGCTCAGTTATACTGTGGACATTTTCTGTATGGTCAGGAAATATTATAAACAAAGGAGCAAGATTGTGCAAGGTGATACATATTTATGAAAAAAGGATTATTGCATATCATTGTATAGAATATTGTGTTCTCAAAAACTGTCACTGTAAAAAAAGATTTAGTTGTTAAAAACTCAGATGAAGTTATAAAGATAAGGCTTGTTTACTGTCCTTGCTTAAAAAAAAACAAGCTCTAAGCAAAAGTGAAGAAGTTTTGTATCTTCAGCTGAGGTGATGGAGAGGCAAAGATGGAAAGACTGAATTTGTATTTGATGTTGATCATTGTAAGAGGAGAGTGAAGAGGAGGAAAATGTCAGCCAATATCTTTTGAAAAGATTTGAGGTATGGAGAAAAATGTTGAATTTTAAGAGATCAACTTGTTTATTTTATCAAAAAGATAGGAGAATGTTTCTACTTAAACATCGAAGTAGCTTAAGATAGGAAAAAATCTTGATGTGAAAGCACTATTATCTAGCAGAGAAAAACAGGGCCTAAATGCATAACAAATGTTCTATATTAAAATTAACCAAATTCAGGAAAAATTAATTTGGCTTTGTTTTTGTTGTTTGTTTTGTTTGGTTGATTTTTTCCCCTTTTTTTCTTTTTTGTTGATGTTGTTGTTGGTTTTTTAGAACAAATTTACCAGGGAAACTAAACTATACCAATGAGTTATGTGATTTATGAAATTTCTATCTGAGTGCCAGATTTGTTTCTAACCAAATGTTTTACAAAGTGCAAGTCATTGTAATCCATGTACAATAATTACTAGTTTTCCAAAATTTAAGGTACAGTTGATAATATCAGCTTGATCTGACAGTGGTGACTTCTGATCTGGAATACTATAATTTTTTTAATGCATGTCAAAAAAGAGATCATTACTTTCAGAGTAAATTGACACTATTCTTTTTAAAATGGGAAATTTCAATTTAAAAATGTAATTTTCTTTTATTTAACCTATATCAATTTACTCATTTCAGAGTGAAGAAGGTCTCTTCCAGTACCAGAATTTTAGTGTGCACAGAATGGGAACGATTATCTGAGGTACCTCTGGAGGTCTAACTGAAATTCAAGATACATTACTCATTCCTAAACTGTTAAGTCTCAGATATACAGGGAAGGATCTTTCAAAGAGTCTTAATTTATGCCAATTTAGATGCATACAGCTTTAATTAATGTTTTAAATAAATTAAAAAACGAACCAAAAAACCCAATAACACCTCAAAAAAATTTAAAAAACACACAAAAACCCCTCAACCAACCAACAACTGCAACAACAAAAATAACAGCAAAAAACAGAAAAAAACCCTAACTCTCAGAATGTTTAAATTGTTTTGAAATGTAAATACAATTCATGTTTTTTTGTTTACTTAGGGGGAAAAGTACTATAACTATTTTGTGAACCTTCCCCCTCTGCCCTTCCCCAGGTTTAAAGCTCTGTTGATGGACACATCCTTTTAGAACTCACACCATGTCTGGCTGCAGTTGTCACTTTACATTGAATTGTAAGTTGACAAGAAAGTCTTAGCCAAATGCTGCACTTTAACAAGACGACACATAAGACAATGAAACCTGAAATGACATGGTTTTCTTTTTTCACTATTTTTTTCTTTCTTGACATGCAGTATTTTCCTGAAGAAATAAGAAAAAGAAGAAATTAAAAGTATGGGTGTACTAGAACTCTTCACTGACAATGACAGCATCCAGGCACCTAGTTAATCTATGCCCCTAGTTTCTAAATATCAGTATTGAGGTAGGATAAAGTTAGGCCAAAATAACATAGAGAAACAATACAATGGTGAATTTTTAATCGAAAGGACTTTTGTGGGTTTGGTTTTTTTTTTCATTCTCCAAGGAAAGAGGAAATAAAAATTATCCAGTGGATAAAATGGTTTTGCTGAAGAGTGTGGGGTTTTGTGTTCTCTGTTGATTTTCTTTTTAGCTATAAACTCTTGTACTATAACCTAGTCTCAATCTTATGTACACAGTCTCTGAAATCAGCCTTGGAAAGGTGTCCACATATTTTCCTATATTCCTTCACCTTTGCAGCTCTTTTAAGGTGAAGTGTAACTCCCTTTGTGTGGCAAAGCACAAAGAAATATAAACTGTGCAAACAGAGAGCTGGGGGCTGTGGCCTGGCAAAGGAGATCCTCCACCTAATTAATTTCCATTAAAAAAAGGCATAACATTTATGCTGTTTTGGAACAGCTCTGCCAGCTGCATAAGTTGAACCTCGAGGAATTACTTTACAATGTAAGTTAGCAAAGGAGGTTTTTCACCCAGGTCAGATGGAATTACAGTGTGTTTTGGCAGCTGATGACCAAGTAGGCAACAAACAATAACTGGGTTAATCAGTAAAAAAGTAGGCTCTTAACTCCACAGTCTGTCAAAGAGCCCAAAATATCTTCACCTTTATGGTTACTTTGAGTCCTGGAGAGTTTCACTATGGCTTACCACAAAATCCAGAAACTCGTGGAACTAATCCAGGTCTCAAGATAGAGCCTCATAAATCCAGGTCACAAGTCTGGTGACCTCATCTGCTACTCTTCCCCAACTCATTCATCCTCAATATTAGAGATCCTCAGTAACTGAGCTATCAATGTCAAGAGAACCATTATGTAATAAAATTTTATTTATTATTTTTCAAGGACAACAAAAGAGAGGGGAAAAGAAAATGAAAAGTCCAAGAAGGTGTCCTCAAAAACAACCTGCTCAAAATGCACTAGGCACCCCCAATTCTTAATGAGGAACAGCTAGTTTCAGGACAAATACAAAGTGCTGTTTCCAGTGCCCACTGAGAAGGAGAGGAGGTATGCAAATGAATGTCTGGGAAGATTCACAGCTCCTAAGCTTGCCCGTGCTCCCTTTTTGTCTGTAGCACTTCATTTGTGAAGCACATTTTCCCCAGGGGGAGTATGACAAGATTCAATTCAGATTTTCCCTAAATTAAATTAAATGCAATGGCCATAGAGCCCCTGGGGGGTGGAGTGGGGGTGAGCACACTTCAGATCCCAATAGGATGATGACTTATTTTGAAAGCAACTAACTTTTGAGCAAATTTGAACTCCATATGACAGGGGCATAGGGTGGTGGAGTGAATTAATGTGAGCATTTAATGAGCTATGTTATTACTGTCCTATCCTGAAAAACTAAAGCTTTCTAAAGCAGTTAGGAGCGGTTTGATGTGAAGACATGCTAACTAGAAATTTGAATTTATATTTCTTTGATATTTTCTGGAATTTATTCATTTAAACTTTTGCTCATACCCTTGAGATGGTTTGGATGACTATAACAACTTGGCTGTTAGAGTCACAACTTTTAAGAAAGGTTGCCATCCTGTAGGTTCTTAAAGTTAGGGTGTACAGACAAAAACTTAGTCAAAACCATTAAGTCAAAGTGTTTGCACCACATCCCTCATTTGTGAAAACCTCCAAGGTTGAAGCTAATGGAAATTACCTTAAGTTATCTGAAATAAGTATTAAAACTACTTTCAGTTTATTACCTTCTGTGTTTTGTTATGTAGAGATACAAAAGTCTTCCCCAAATAATCCATGTGAGGAGTGAACAAGTCAACCAAAAAGATGGGAAACCAAGAGTGGGAAAGCAACAGTGACCCAAGATAAAAGAACGTTATATGACCGTAAAGGATCCAGGAGAAAATATTCAGAAAATCACTCTAGATTAAATTAGGTTTGACTGTAATTTTACAAAGTAAAATGCTACTTACCATTTCATAAAACATCCAGCCCTGCATCAAAATCTGTGTTTCAAATTTAAAGTAATGACTACCACTAAGTGATCAAAAATACAGGTTCATTGAGGAAATATACAATTACCCAGTAGCAAATTTTAATGAAAGAAGTGGGACATAATTCTATATTTTTCCTTTATGCTGGAGATTTTGCCACCTGGAATGTGTGGTTCATATGCTGTTTCTCTGTGTGATCCAAGAAAGTTTTGTTCTGATGAAACTCTTAGCAATCCTCATGCTCTGTTGTGATTATAGTAATCAAGTTCCAATTAAAAATAAATGTCATAAAAAATTGTGGGTAAACAATGTAACAACTCACATGAAGCCACTAAGAAATATCTGTAGAAGGAGAAGCATTTGTAGAAGTCTCCTCTGTACATCTCACAGTATGATCACATTTGCAATAAATTCTTCTACTTCATAAATATTTAGAGGCAGGAGTCACAACACAGTTCTCAAAATTATGTAAAAAAATTATGTAAATATTAGAACAGAAAGAACTTAAAGACAAAAAACAAGAATGTCAAAACCTCACAAAGTTGTTTTACTTTTGGGGGGTTTTTGGGTGTTGTTTGTTCTTGTTTGTTGTTGTTGTTTTTTGTTTTTTCAAATGCCAGCTTTTTTTTTTCCCAAACCAGTGCTGCTTTAGGGATTATGATGGTTTTGAGAAATATATCTTAAGTTCTTTTACTATGGATTGAATAGTTTCAATTTAAAGAAGGCTCCAGAATTAGAGTTGTACACATAAATAATCATTGACAAAATATAGCATCTCCCCAGTGAGAGCATGAATATAAAAACTATTGGAAACAGTTTGATGTTACAATTTGAAATTCAGTGTTCCAGAAATGTATGCTTTTAAGATTCTTGTTAGATTTTAAATGATCACAAGCAAGTCCAGAAGATATAATAAAAATCCTCATTATTTAATATTCCAAAATGGTACAATAAGTTAAATTATCTTGTCAGCATATATTTTAAATATACAAACCAAACAAAGGATATGATAAAATACAAAGATATATGTGTCCTGTTTTCAAGAAACATGCTTAACAGAGAAAAAGCTGTGTGATATATTGTTGAGAACATTAAACCAATTTGAACAAATTTTATGAATATATGGATCATATATTCTCTTCCATAAATGGTTCTTTTGATAATAATATCCTTCAACAATGATAAAATGATTGTAACTGATCTACAGTATATTTTTCTTTATGTGCTTTTTGTCCATAAAAAATAAATTTATAAAAAGAAAAAGCAAGAGAAAATAGAGGGAGAGAAAGATACTGGAAGCATAGCAGCTTTTTTTTTACTGTTTTTAAGCTGAAACTAATTTTACTCATTGTGCAAGAATGGAGCAACTGTTCTCTGTGGCTCTCTTATAGGGTCTTTTTTTAGAAGCTGGCTTGTGTCAGTACTTGAAATAAAGATGAGTGAACCCCCAACTGGCACCTGGTGCACAACAATGTCAAGAGCTGATACAGCCCCAGAACATCCTCTAAGAGAGAGAAATTTATTTTTTTTTAATACACATGGCTGAGAATTTTCAGCTGATATTAAATAGCCACCTACAATATCATCCTCTTAGTAGTCAATGGGTTTGCTATTAATATGTGGATGTATTATGAGTCACGTTTCACAATAAGAGAAAAATTGAAGCATTAATGAACATAGCTTTAGCAGGTATTGCATTAGAAATACTCCATCCTCTCCACAGCATGTTTTTGTCCAGCAGGTGCAGTGAGACCTGTTTTGGGAGCAATATATCAAAGGAAATAGAAGTGGTTTCTGACATCAGGACCCATTCTAGCTAGATCATTTGAAGTTAATTTGACATGAAATGGGGCAGGAAAAAGCAGAGGGTAGAATGGAAACAAATTTCTTATGCTGTTCCACTTAAATCCACAAAAGCATGGTGTAGTGTATTGGCATCCTTATATGGAAAACAAAATCAGAAACTAGGAACAAATGGAAAAGAAACGGTGAATTTTGCAACACCATGTCACTCCAGCAGTAGGCTGGTAGCATTTTTAGTATTTTTCTGATCTTGAACAAGAAAAAAAAGGGGGATAATTTAACATCTACATATTATTCAGGTGCAAGAAGTAAGTCACTGCTCAGGCTTTGACTATAACCCCCTTGAAAACATCACAGCAGTGAGTTGTCAAAATGTCTGCATATTGTCCAACAAAATGGAAAAAGAGGCGTGAAATCACTTTGAGTCTGGGTGGAGAAAAGGGAAGACGAGAGAGTTGCAGAATCGTGTTTGCAACACAGGTTTTTTCACCATCCTTCTTCTGTCAAATACAACCACACTGGGGCAGACCAGGTTTGGCCCTCTCTGTTTGGAAAGTGTTTTGAAGTTGAAACGTATTTTGTACGTGCTAAGTATTATTATTAAAATGAATTGATAGAGGGACTGTTCTGTGCAGCTGCCTGCTAGCTTAGATTGAGTTATGCTGCAGGATATTGTTTCTGTTGTGTTGAAGAAGGCTGTGGTAATACTCTCTGACTGCCTCTCCCCTGGGAAATCTCCCAAAAGCAAAACGTGCATCTGATGAGAGTATCCTAGTGAGCAATGATTTAAATACATAAATAAAATTAATAGGAATGAGGAACATGTGTGGGAGGTGATTTGAGGTCTTCATAAGCATCAGTCTTCAGTTTGGATAAAAATTGTCAAATTAATTTTGGAGGCAATGAGGGGTCCAAATTTGACTCCAAGATGGAAAAGAAGTCTTAACAGAACTCTTAAGCCTGTTCTAAGATTGATTTCAAGCTCAGGTCACCTCCTATCCACTGTCCAGGGACTCTTTTTATGTGCTTTGACAACTGACTGAAAATGAAGCCAGTTTGCTTTTTAAAAGCACCTACAGAGATATCTAATTCAGGAACTCCAGACTTCCCTTGAACTCAGTGAAGAGGAAATGTAATGGGGGAGAGAGCAAAGCTGATGATTAAGGATGATGCTTAAATGGGCTATGTCTTCTTCTCTTGAAGGTTCATTCTCCTGTTGAAGCTGAATGTAAGTGCCTCAGCTAAAGGATATCCATTTATTGGTACGGTTCCTCCCCCCCACAGAAGCAAACCTGATCTAGAAGACCCCTGGTTGAGGCAAAGTGTCTCTGTTACTCATATTCCCAGTACTCACCTTTTCCTTTTTTTTTATTTTTGCTCTTTCTTTCAGTGTGAGTTCCTTGAATCCTTTATTTGTTATTCCTACTTTCCAGAGCTAAGCCTCCCATGTAAACAGCTTCACCAGAGTGCAGCTGTGTCACTTTGCATAGCAGACTCAAAACACAGCTCTCACTAGTCCATGTTATGCTAACTTATGATTGAAACATTCAGACCTGAACCCCTGGAATTTTCCATCTGCTTTTCATCTGCTGAGCTGACGCTAGAAGGGCAACTGCTGTGAGAAACCCCGCAGGGCAGGTTTTACCAGTGGGTGTAATTGAGAAACAGTAGCTAACACTCTCAGATACAGGGCAAGGGGATGGTTAATAAAACAAAATACAGATCAAAAAGATATAAACACACATCACAGCGTGATCTAAATCAGTGTGTTTTTAGGTTGTGGTTTTGTGTTGTTTAGGGTTTTGGGTTTTTTTTAATGCATACACACCCACACATTCTCAAGACCGTGCGCACTAGTGTGTCTTGTTGGAGAAAGTAAAAAATCTGAGATTCGTGGAACACGACCAGCATTTAAATGGAGCAAAAGGTCTTATTGAGATTCTGGACAGGGAGAAGGGAATTCTCAACCAACAATGTCACCCAGTTTTTGAGCAAATCAAGTGAAAAAAATAGCTGATGATTTTAAGTGTTTGACACAACATGCCTTTAAAGTCCCAAGTATGCAAATCCAAGACTGAAGTCTGCTGAGCAATGTTAAGGACCCTGAGGCCTTTTTTAAACCTTGCACAACGATGGCAGGTAAGTTATCTGCAGTGGAAGGTGAAGCATTATACACTAACTGCCATATTGAGGAGCAAGCAGGCCTTGGACCTTGAGCTCCATGCCACCCTCATTCTCTGTAAAATGTCTAGAAAAAGGGTCTGCAGTGAGCACTGACCAGGAGGCTGTGCTTCCTCGTAAGAAATATTTACAGTGTCAGTCATCAAAATGTGTCTTAAATCATCTTTAATGTTCCTTCTTGGTGTGTTTTGTTTTGGATTTGTTTGGTTTTTGATAGAAAAGAAAAATGAGTGAGGAAAAGGAATCAAAGGAAATGCACACAAAAGCACTTGCACACATACATATACACACTGAGAAATTGTTATATAAAATGACCAAGGCAAATCAAGAAAAATAATTATTGCAGCTGATGAAGCAGAAACCCCATTATGGCTAGATGCTAGTTCACAATGTACGGTCCTGGAGGTTGAGAGCTAAATGCATTTCTCAGCATCTTTAGCACAATTTATTAAATTAAGTTTTAAAATGAATCACATTTCTACCCACTCTATATTTCCCCCCTCCTTGCTCTCTGCTTAGGGCATTTTACAGTCAGTGTTTATCGATGTTGGTTTGCTTCCTCTCATTTTCAGGCCTAATGCTGAAGCATGAAACTCTCCTTCCATTTATGCTGGAAATGTTATTCATAGAGATAGAAATCCTTATGTTGGGGTGCAAAGTGGAGGCAAAGAGAAAAATGTCTGTAATATCTTTTGGTGCCTTCTGACCAAAGACTGAGGTGCCTCAACCCAGAACCAAATCAAAGCTTCGAGATGAAGCAATGTTTCCTGGTAAATCAATGGTACCATTGAAGCAGAGCAGGTATCCACAAATGGAATGTCTTCCTAAAGTGGAAATCTAAGGGGTAAAATGGTAAATGCACTTTAAATCTGTATGCATGTTGCTGGCATTCATCTTTTCCCAGAAGGAGTTTCCAGCACTGGAGCTGTTGAATATATAAATTTCAGAGCCAGTCTGAAGTAAATCTGGTATGGCCTTTTTTCAGATGTAATCCTTTGACCATGGAGCTGGGTAATTGCCAAACCCTTTAGATGCAGCTAGTGAGTCTGTACAGAAATTATGCTGCAGGTATCTTTCAAAAAGAGAAAAACTGTTCAAAATCTTGCAGCATATGGCAGACATTTTTAGGATAATTTTTACTCGAGTTTCATCTCTCTTCTTTTGAACTTATTGTAAGCTAAAACCCAATTTTAACTCCCCTGAGTTCTCTGTCTCATGTGTCCTGAATCTTAACTCAAGTAATTCTCTTTTTCATTCCTACACGTTGATACTGGCTCTATGTTTGCAAAGACAGGTTTACTTTCACTGTCAGTCTTGAATTCTCATGGAAATGATTAAAAACAATAACCCCCCTTTTTTTGGTAAAGAAAGGAATGGGAAGATGTGAAGTGAAAACATCAAAAGTGGCAGTTGTAAAATGGAACATGGAAGCCATAAAACCCATCACAGATGCACTTCCTAAGGATGCATTGCACCACAAGACGGGAAGACATGCCCAATTCCTTGTCTTTTCTGGCAATTGTGCAATATGCACAGTACTGCAGAATGACTCACAAAAAAAAAAAAAAACCTCATTATGAATAAAAACAATGTCAGCTTTGGGTTTCTGAGAAGGAAATGCAAAAAAGGAAATGAGAAAAAGGCAAAGCCAGAAATATCTAGCAGTTTCTTCCTTCATTTATAAAGTATGAGAAATTAATTCAGGATGTAGTTACTGATGTGGATTTTAACATGGTGTCTGTTCATATATGCATAGTATGAGTAGCTCCAAGTATGACCTGGTTGAAGAATGACTTAATTAATAACACTTAAACTATAAGCTTTCATTTATAGTAAGTCCCTCTGGGGCTTATTTCTTTACATGACTGCTGAAATACAAAGGAGACTTAAAACTTTTGTAAATTACTTTTATGTGTAAGGTATACAAAGTGACATGTGCAGAAGTTTCACACAAATGCAGTTGTGTGTGCTTGTGTGGAGGGAGGGAGCTTTTGAGGAGTATCCATATGAAGAACAGCTCTATGAATAACAGTTTTTTAAGGATCTTCTTTCTTGATTTAATTTTTTCCCCTTTGCATAAAAAGGAACATGGCAAGATTACCTTTCACAGTTATTAGTAGGGATCTATTTATACAGATGCCTCTCTAAATTATGAATTCAATCATCATCCCACAGATAAATGTTGAGTCATAAAGGTGCATGTTGATTTAATATCTGAGAATGAGACTTTTGAGTCAAAGGACTGAATCACATTAGAAGTGCTAGGCTAGAAATGGTTAGGCTTTGAAACTTAATACTATAGCAAATAAATCTGGCAATATGTTTTAAAATAGAGAAGAGGGGAAAAAAAGATGAATTGCAGCCATGAAAGTATCATCAGAGTATTTTTCCACCAAATTGCTGCATATTTCAAAGGTGTATTTTCAAGGTAGTTTTCTCTTTGAGGGTCAAATGAATAACTTGTTCATCAGTATAATAAAGCATGTTTTACTCCATGAGAACATATATGCTTTAGATAGAAATCAACAAACATCACCAATTCAGAAAAAGCTCTGAATTTTACTCAAAGGGTAAGAGGGGTATGAATCACCAGGAAAATTATAAAATATACTTCTAAAATATGAAGACATGCCATAATATTATAAAATATGTTTTAAAGTAAATATTATAAAGTATAGGAAGTCAGGTTTTTTCCCAGAGTGAAATGTGTAGAATTTATCTGGAGATGTGGCTTCCCTCATTTAGGGCCAAGGTTCAAAACAAAATGACAATACATTTGCATTTGAAATTTCCTTCATGAAGAGTTCTGAAAGAATCATAATGATGACACCCAAGGAATTTGAAGTAGGACATGTAAATCTATCCACTCTGAAACTCTTAACCATTGCTAACCCATAAAAATCCAAATGTAAGGAGCTGTGTCATATGTAAGGACAGCATCATACACTAAGGATACTATCTTACTATCTATTTTTTCTTGTTCCCCTTTTTAATTGAGATGAGAGCTACCTTCCAAACAACAATCTGGACTGTCTATTTCCTTTACTGCCTAACCTGCAGATTTATTAATCCACAGGTGCTTCACTAATCACTTTCTGAGTTCCTTGGTTGCCCAGATGTAGATGCTTTAACATTGCCTAAAATGCTCATCTTAAATGATGAGTGATGTCCTTCTGTGTGAAACTTCACTGCAATCCAGCCTAAAATTACAGGCACAAGACACTAATGAATTTCTCAGTTAGAGTTAAAATTCAGCCCGGACCTAAAGGTGTTTTGCCCCCTCTTCTGAATCCTGACACTCTTATTGGAGTGTCTGGAGACTGATTTGCTCAGTGTGAAAGCAATGGAATTAGCATCCCCCATTCAACAGCAGAGAATGGCAACTGGAGATTGTGGCTGGGCTTCAAAGGAACAGCTCTGATGGGAAAGGCTAATACTTCCTGTGCACTGAATGAATCATGCTGTGAAGGAAAACATCTCTTACATAGTCAGTGTGGTCAGGGAGGAGCTACAATAGACAGACAAAAAGCCTGTGATGGTTTTCAAAGGCATTTTCCTTTCATCATCTCCATTTGATATTTATGGAGCTCTAGATACCTTGGATTAATGAGATACTAAGGGTATCCAAGAGGCGAGTTCTAAGCAAGCCACATAAATTAGTTGGGTTGGGTTCTACTGTGATAAAACAGGAGCCAAACAGCATCTGTTTTCTCTTTGTTTTTTTCTCTCTAAAGAAGGGCTCCAATCAGAAAGCTTCCAATCTTGCAGCACCCATAGGTTGGAAAGTTATTGGAAACTATACCCCTGGTCTTTTTCTGCTTCTACTGAGTAGCACCGGGTCTACTCAGGGACTGGGGAGCTATCCTTAGCTGCTAATAGATGCATTTCAGTGATGGAAACCTATGAAGTTGTTTTGGGGTTGGTTTTGGTTTGTTTTTTATTTTTTGGACAGATGTTCTAAAAATATTTTGAAGACCTTTTTCTGAAATGGTGTCAATTTTCAAGATTCAAGGGTTGCAGTGATTCCAGGCCCAGTTTCCAAGGAAATAAACGTCTAAATCTTTTGATGAACCTCTTGTAATCTCCAGGATACATTGTATTGTAACATTTTATTATCTGTTGTGCTAAAAAGAACATCTAATTCTGTGTAGTCATGGTCACATTTTTAGGAAACTTCTCACTTATAAGTCTCATTCATCAATGGTCTTGCCCTGTAAATATTCATTTGTGAATGGAGAAGGTGATCATACTTTCTTTTAAGACACAGCAGATTTCCTTTTTAAAATTTCAGTCGAATTTTTCTTCACTTTTATGTTTCTATTCATAGTGAGGCACTGACCATAGCTCCCTGTAAAATACAAATAAAAGGTAACTGTTGGTGAGGACTGAAAAAGAAAGCAAAAGATATCTGATCCCAACTAAACAGGATACCTGCATACTGGCTACAAGAGGTTTATTATCTGTTCAGTGTGGAGAAATATCCAGTAGTCTCAGTTTTTATTTAGAGCTTCAGCTTACCTGGATTCAACATAATGAGTAAAACCACACTTTTGCTTTTCAAACTTAGAAATTGTTCTAGAAAGGCCTTATTAGTTCTGCTTTTCCAGTTCTCAACAGTGTGACATAAGGAACAATGATAGGCTTTGCAGACTCAGTAAAATGTGTTATTGTCCTTGCTGACAAGCCCTGGCAAGATGCTGTGTGTGTTTGCAGAGCACAATGTCAAAACTTTCTTCTACAAAGCTCGAGGACCTGTGCAGAATGAGCTACAGCAGGCAGAGATTAGCAAATTCCCGCCGTAGCTGTTTACAGATTTGCAACTTGTGTATTCACTTGTGGGCCGTCACGGTTGTATATTGAGCATCCATAAATCTCAGAGCTCCCCGGCCTTGCTATGAAAATATGACAATTCTGCTCGGCACCTGCTCCACCCCCTATTTCTGTCACTTGCCAGGATGACAGCGGGCTATAAATGTCTCCGTGTACTGAAGTCTCGGCTCTGATTCAATGGAATTAAATGACCTTGGCCAAGATGATATTTTTGATGTAGAGAGCTTATCCCATTCTTCATGCAAGAGAACCAGGGCTCTAAACTTGAGTGACAGAAGTCAAATCTTCTTGAAAAAAAAAAAAACCAAAAACAAAAACAAAACCAAACCAAAGCAAACAAAAAATATTGACTTTATTTTAATATTTTTTCTTCAATGCGCTGAAGTTTTACCAGGTAATTGCCCGACACAAATATTTATGAATGCCAGACCACAGAGTTATATAGCATTTGCTCAGAGAATAGCATCATTTAATGAATTCTACCATGCACATGGGACTCAGGTCTTTAATGAATAGGTCACTGTGATTTCTAGAGATGGCTGTCACTTTGAGATATGAGAATCATTTCTCTTTAGTGAAGAGGAGCTTGGATATGTGCATATTTAGGGGTTCTTTTTTTGCACAACTTTAGACCTCTCAAAAATGATGCAGAGCTGGGGCTAAGATTTAAGAGATTTCATGTGTTGTATATCTGAGATCCCCAAAGATTAGGAAAGTACACACACACAATAAAAAAGAAGAAAAAATACCCCCAAATCCTCTGCAAAATAGTTATTTCTCTGTTACTAATTGAGTTCTGAAGCATCAAATATATAGTAATGTTTTTTGTGGGTTTTTTGTCATGACTCCCTGATGTTTATTCTTTTCAGAGGTTTCACCCTTTGCTAAAATTTCATGTATAGATACAGCAGTGTTACCATATAATTATTTAAATGTAGTTACATGTTTACCTCAGGGTGTTCTTTATAATCCTGTATGGGATGCGGGAAATGAACATCATTACAATGTGTGGAAGAGCTTGACCTTGGTTTTCCAGCAGCAGTCTCATACACAGATAGGTACCCACAAATATCCTAAGAAAATTAACCTTCAAAAAAAAAAAAGAATCAACATTATATCAAAGCTGGTCTTACTTGCCTTGGCACAGAGAAAAATTGAGTCTTGATGCCAGTGAGTATGGATATAATACCTTTAACAAAGCAGTGGAAAGCAGTGTGGAAGCAGAACCTTACTATCCATGACTTTCCCCCTGAAAAGCAGAAAAAGGCTTCAATCCCCATGTTAACAGTCCAATTTTTTGTTTTGTTTTGTTTTACAGGAAAAAAAAAACCCACATAAAAAAGGTAAAGTAATAAATGAAAGTATTTCTCAAATCTAATTTAATAGACTTCTTGAACTACTAAAACTAGTGCTTGCATGGAGTAGAGGAACAGATGTATTTACTGAGAAAGGGAAAAGTTTCTTTGTGTACAATGGAATGAAAATGGCATTATAATCTACAGAATAGACAGTTTTAGAAGGAAATAAAGATAAGCTTTCCAGCATATGGGGCATCACAGGATGTAGAAATGAAATAAGCAATATCAAGGATTTTGAAGTTAGCATGAAAGTAAAATTCTGCCTTTTTTCCCCCAATTATTATTTTTAATTAAGATCTCTCTGTTCCTGTCAAATTAAAGACACTGAAATATAACTGCAATACAACCAAAACATAAATCCATTGTCTAAAATTCAAACGGTTCAAGTTTGGATGAACCTCTTGCAGAATGGGTTTGAAACAAGAGATGATTTTACATTCAAGGACTTCATTCCAGAAACATCACCTCAAACCTCGGCAGAAAGGTGCTCACAAAAATTCAGGTCTTCTCCAACCTAAATAATTCTATGATTCTATGATTCTGTGACTCTTACCATCTTTTATTCATTTTGAGGCTTTCATCTTTGCACTCTGCACACTTGCACCTATTTTAAGGTGATTGACCTGTGACAGAAAGTTCTACTGCCTGACCCTGCTGTATGATATTAAAATTGCAAATGTTTCTCTATGATGTTTTTCCCTTCTAAAAGAAAAGCTTATCTAACATAAGCATAACATGTGCAAAACCTGTCTCAAGAACATCCGCAGTGCTTCTACAGGCATTTTTTCTTTTCCAGCTCAGATTCCATTTTGAAATTATTGGGAAAGTTAATGGGAAGTTTTAATCAAGGGGTCTGTAGTTACATAAAATATGTTTCAAGTTTGTAGTCAGTTAATGAGAATTTTTTTTTTTAATGCAACAAGTTTGTAGAATTTGACTATTATTCCTTATTGCGGATTTTATATCAGTTTAGGCATTTATATAAACCATGTTTTTTACTGTGAGGCTACTCGACTATATTTTCAGTTGTTATTTATGGGATCCTATATCAGTTTTAAGAACCAAGAATTCAGGTACTTCAAATAGGACCTAAATCCTCAATGTAACTTGTCCAGGTGAAAGCAAATAATGGGGGGAAAAAAAGCCAAACTAATCAAACAATACATAAAGTTATTGTAAGAAATAAAATTGTGAAACAGTGTCAGAAAAATATTTATAATTTTGTAACAAAATGTTCTTTATTTAGTGATCAGTGGAAAACGTGTGATGGCAATAAAACAGAAAATACTATCTCAGTTCTAGTCAGTAAATACCTGGGAAAAAGACCAGTTACTTAAGTCCCAATATGCCTTTTTTACAGCTAACAAAAACAACAGGAACAACAGCAAATTATTGCTGTAGCCAAACAGAACTGGAGCTGGAGCAGCCAACTTTGCCCTGAAAGAATTTGTTAATTTCTATCCTTTAGGCAATTCCATGTAAATCTTGAAGTGAACGATAGTAGACTTTCCAGTCTTATAAATCTTTTACTGGTCAAAATGACCAGTAACACTGCTGAGGACTTGTTCTCCTGGTTGTCAATGTGCTTTATGGGTTTGACTACAATGAGGCCACATTCTTTCATTTCTGCACAGGAATGAACGGATTGTAGCAAATTCCTTGGGTGACTCAGTGCATTAAATCACTCCCTTTCCCATGAAGAATACTATTCAGCTTCTGCCTCCTCTCAGGAAGCAACTCACATTTTGTAGAAGAGCTTTTTATTCAAATAAACACCAAACAATAAACTGGCTTTTCAAAAAGGATGCTCTCTTAAAGTGGCAGTGACATCCTGTGCCTTAATCCACTCCCCTGACTCAAGCAATAAAGTGACAAATGAAATCAGTGACTGTTGAGAAATAACCATGTTCAGTTCAACTGGATACACACACACTCTTCCCTTGAACAAATCTATCCTTAAAGAAGGTAGTCCTTAAAGTTACAGTGCCAGGCTGTGAGTTGCAAAACAAAACAGCAACAAAAACTCCAGAAAAAAAAAAAAACCTTTAAAACATATGGCTAGAGAATAAATAATAGATCAAGTTGACAGTTAATCAGCTGATATACCATATTAGTTCCAGAGAAGCAGCTGAAGATGTGTTTCTGAGCGTGTCAGGTACACTTCTGTTCACAAACCCCGTGACAATATTCTATGGTAATGGCTCTAAATGCTGCTGGAAGCCATGTTGTTATATCTATTACTGTGGAATACTGCAGTATTTGTTTTTAATAAGTGTTATGTCTAGACTTCCCTCCAGTGTGTTCACGTTCACAAAAGCTAATCAATGGTTACTTTACTTACTCTATTGAGTTTCAGCACATTAATTAATGTATCCCTCAGTAATCATGACAGACCTCATCACTGGATCAAAGAGAAGAGTTTGAAATTGGTTTTGTTAACAGTGAGGTCATTTGTACCTTCTCTCTTATGACCTTATCCAAGGAGAACAAAAGTGTGAAATACTTCCAGGTCAGAACAGTAGCTTTATAAACGTATATTGGCCAGGCAAAAGTCCCATTTCTATCTCCCTTGATCTTTGTTTTGCATTTCATATCAAATGATAAAATCACAATCTTTGCAAA
Source organism: Entomyzon cyanotis (assembly GCA_024500445.1). Classification (NCBI taxonomy): domain Eukaryota; kingdom Metazoa; phylum Chordata; class Aves; order Passeriformes; family Meliphagidae; genus Entomyzon; species Entomyzon cyanotis. Next base: position 46,656,749 of record JAKEPQ010001021.1, on the reverse strand, counting down.
AAGGTCTAATCCAGAGGGAATAGAGTGTAATCTCTTGATTAAAATTCACTTTCCTAAATATTTTTATTAAAATTTGCATAACGTGCAGCTACTGTTTTAGAACTGACAATACCATGAAACAGTACACATCAGTCAGAAATGTAATGCTTATGTGGTTTTGTTCAACACATTGATGATTTCTAACATTTCCGTTTCCTGAATTATTGTTTTATGACTTAAAAACACTTTTTCTTGACTACACACATATAATATGACAGTAGAAGTCACTACTACTGGTTTATGAACTGGGATGTGGTTGTAAATCAACAACGAAAATCATGGCAGCTTGCCACATTAATTTAGATTCTGAGTGCCAGACAGGAGTTGCTGTTTCTTAAAGCAGCTTATGCCTTGATTTCAAGAGGTTAAAAAAAAAAAAAAAAAAAAAAAAAAAAACCAAAAAAAAAAACCCAGAAAGTATGGTATCTCTCATGAGTCATTTTTGCACCAGATTCTGTGGCAGTAGCTGGTGTTGGAGAGCTACTTGTTTCAGAAACATGCTGCCAGAGTCTCTACAGGGCAGCTGTACCCAGAGGAGGTTCCCAATGAGAATTGGAGGAAGGCTGCTTATTTTATGGACCTCTCATATTGCCAGTGTGTTAGCATGTCCTTCTTCATCTCTTCCTGTGGAAACCAGGCTGCTGAGGGTCAGAGCTGCTGGAAAGAACGGTCAGCTGAATGCTCCTGCCACAGGCAGGTGCTACCAGACTGTAGTCCTAAATACATTTGATCTGCTGACTGATATCTCAGACAAATCAAATTATTAAAATGGAAGTTATGGAAGAATCCTATCTTTGTAAACCTCTTATGTTGAATGACTCCATACAGAAGATTGAAAATGTGGGGTATTTTGCAAGTTTCAGTAAACTGGATTTCCATGTACCAATTTTTAAGGTATTTAGGGTATAAAAATCCTAATTTTGACCTAAGTTACAATATTGTAAATCGTGTAGAGAAAATGAAAAGTGCTGTTCTAGGATGAAGTACCCAAACGATATTACTTTCTAAGAAATTTCTGTAAACCATTTCTAATCTTCCTTTCAGTCTCTCTGTTTCCAACTCCCTTGCTAGGCAAAGCAACCAATGCTAAACATACTAAAATAAATGGTTTCTGGGTAACTGAAAAAACCTCTGTTTTGAAAGATTCCTTTCCACAGAACTCTAATCCACTCTTTTCTTTGTGGTGTTCAGGCTCTAATGGGATTCTTAGTCTACTTGCAGAATCACTGAGGTTGCCACCTCTGATTAATTACTCAAGTATGGCAGAAGTTCACTGAAATTCTGTTACTCCTATTTTCCTGTTGTGGATCTTCTGAAAAATCCCTGTTACTTAAACTAACAGGGCAGCTTTTAAGAAAGTATTTAACTCCATTATAATTCCTGAAGGGTCAAGTATCAGATCTTCTACCCTTTCTATTTTAGAAATGAGTTTGAAACATCTATTCCTAGCATACCACTGACAAAAACAGAAACACTGCAAACAATATTTTCTAAAATAGACTGCTGAAACATTCTTATAGGAAAAGCTCATGTTTCCTTTTAAATGGCAAAATTGTCTGCAGGACACAAAGTAAATACCAAGGTTAAATTTGCTATATTCTCCTTTGTTCAGCACTGGCGTGGGCACTTTGCGAGTACCTAATGAAAAACAAGGAAAATAGCTGCCTTTGTGGTGTCTCTGTAAGGGATGTTGCCATTTTTATCTAGCATGGATCCATCCAGGGTTAGATGCTTCCCTCATTGGAATTTGGAATTTGCTTTGAGTGAAATACACTTCCCTTCTGCAAAAAGAATATAATTACTATATTATAAAATAATATAACATAATGCAGTCCTACTGCATTTCAAAACCCGAACATATCAACATTCTAAAGAACCCCAAACAATAGAAGACAGAGCTCTGAATGTCTAATGTGTCATTATAATGAATGTCATTAACTACAAATTAAACAGCATGCAGTACATCCTGATTTTCCTCCTCTAAATCACAAGAACTGAAAAATTAATGATTATTGTTTTGTTCCTCTTTTCCTTTGTATTTCTTAGAATTTTCTGACCGTTTTTCTCTTTGGCAAGTCATAGTTATTTCCATAATACAAAAGATATTTAACTAAGGAGAGTCCACAGCTCTGAACAGAGCATACGTCTGAATGTCACTCAATAATAAAACAAGATTAACCTAAGGAGCTGCATTTATCTGTTTAGCCATGTGACTGAGAATTAGTTTATTCCCAATTGGAATGGGTACATGACAGTATTGCCATACTGACTTGAAAGCTTGGACAATGAAGGTTTAATTGCGTTCACTGTTGTAAAATACAACTTAAGTACAGAAATGACGGAATGGTGAACATATAAACAAAAATATGCATTTACTTTCAGGGTCATTGCAAGTTTTTTCTGCATATAAGGAGGTTTCTTATCATACAGAAAAGATGAGGTGTCTGTGTAAAGCCCTCTCACTTTTCTCACTTTTGGGGCAGAGCTTAATGAATATATTTCTGCAAAAGGAAAGCGGTTATTTGAGACACAACTTGCCCAAATCATGATCCCTTTTACAAAGAGTATTTGCTACAAATCCAGGTTGCTGTTTCCATATGCAACTCTGCTGCCTCTGTGCTGTTGTGATTCAATATCTTCATGAAAATTATATTTACTTTTTCTAAATTATCACCAAATAGTTTTCATAAACAAGGCTAAGCACACTGGCTGTCTATTACTCTGCTCTTTTGCCATAACAATGTAAGAATAACTGTAATGAGTCAAAGGAAATATCCATTTAGTGTATCATCTTTCTCTGAAAATTGTGTTACTGGATGCCCTGGGAAGAATATAGGTTGGTCCTAGGAACATCCCAGATATATTTGAAAAAGAAATGATAATGTGCCCTATTCTCTGCCACCAACCTTTCTTATTCCACAGCAGAAATAACTGTGATGCCATGGTTTAAACAGGAGCCTTTGCTCAACCCAGCCAGGTCCCAGGCAGCATAAACACAGGACTAGGTATGCAATGCAATGTCGTGTGCTGCATATATCCCCAGTGAAGACAGCTCTAATGCAGTTTTGAATTCTTATTTTAATAAACATACTTGCCTCCCTTTGGTGTTTTCCTGTATGTGTCCTAGGATAAGAAGGACAGGATAAGGAGAGGAGAGGAGAGGAGAGGAGAGGAGAGGAGAGGAGAGGAGAGGAGAGGAGAGGAGAGGAGAGGAGAGGAGAGGAGAGGAGAGGAGAGGAGAGGAGAGGAGAGGAGAGGAGAGGAGAGGAGAGGAGAGGAGAGGAGAGAGGAGAGGAGAGAGAGGAGAGGAGAGGAGAGGAGAGGAGAGGAGAGGAGAGGAGAGAGGAGAGGAGAGGGAGAGGAGAGGAGAGGAGAGGAGAGGAGAGGAGAGGAGAGGAGAGGGAGAGGAGAGGAGAGGAGAGGAGAGGAGAGGAGAGGAGAGGAGAGGAGAGGAGAGGAGAGGAGAGGAGAGGAGAGAGAGGAGAGGAGAGGAGAGGAGAGGAGAGGAGAGGAGAGGAGAGGAGAGGAGAGGAGAGGGAGAGGAGAGGAGAGGAGAGGAGAGGAGAGGAGAGGAGAGGAGAGGAGAGGAGAGGAGAGGAGAGGAGAAGAGAGGAGAGGAGAGGAGAAGAGAGAAGAGAAGAGAGGAGAAGAGAGAAAGAAAAGAAAAGAAAAGAAAAGAAAAGAAAAGAAAAAGAAAAGAAAAGAAAAGAAAAGAAAAGAAAAGAAAAAAGAAAAGAAAAGAAAAGAAAAGAAAAGAAAAGAGAAAAGAGAAAAGAAAAGAAAAGAAAAGAAAAGAAAAGAAAAGAAAAGAAAAGAAAAGAAAAGAAAAGAAAAGAAAAGAAAAGAAAAGAAAAAGAAAAGAAAAGAAAAAAAAAAAAGAAAAGAAAAGAAAAGAAAGAAAAGAAGAAAAATTGAAAGAAAGGCTGAAAAAGAAGGGACTGCACAGCTGCATGATATGATGGCCATGGATATTGGATATCACCATGGATATTATGATCACCTGGGTTTTGGGCTGAAGCATCCATGGTGGGCTGCACATATTCAGTTGCAATCATTAGCCTAACCATGCACCATTATTTCCTGAAGGCTTTAAATTACTTCATTCTCTTTATGCTTTTATATTTAAAACATTGATAAATAATTAAATAAGTTGACAAATAATCAAACCCTCTCTCCTTTAAAAACATGTGTTTCTAGAATATGTGTTTGCCATCCAAGTCATGCCTAATGAATAAGTCATAGGGATACCACAAGATGTTTGCCACCCAGGTTGTGTATTACACAGCTAGATCTTAAATTTCCTTGTCACCTCTGCAATTTTTGCTGTATAAACTTTCTTCTATCTAAAGCTCAATTCTTTGTGTAAAGGTTTTTACAGCCAGGTTAATTTATGTGTAGTTTAGTGGGATATGTGGTACTACCAGTGAATTATTTGGAAAAAGGCTGCTTTAAAAAAAACCCTTCCAAAAAATTCTGTCACATCTCCTCTTATTTATGAGAATATTCTCATAACTTTTAAATGGCTCATGTTAGACAGAATAAATTGCCCCCTACTCCTGCAGAAGTTTCATGAAAATTCAGAGATTTTTTCTTTTCTTTTGGTATTCTAACATGCCTCCAGTATGTGTTTAGGGCAGCTGTATTCTAGCAAAGGAAAGCTCAGCTCTCTTTCCACAGGTATCAAACCCACTGATGCTCTTGCTAAAAATGCCTTATTAAATACCTACGGAAAGCCAGTGCTTCTGGATGGAGGGAGTTGATGAAAATGTGGAATACCAGTGCAATCTACCACAGCTAAAAAGAATAGACCTTCCACGTACACACTGACAGGTCTGTCTGTCCTAGAAAGGGTGTCAAAAATCCCCATACAGCAGGGCAGGGTGCAGGGAGTCCAGGTGGAGCACACATCAGAGAGAAATGCAGAAACATCATTTTCTTGTACCAGGGATATTATTCAATTTCTCTTTGTAGCTCCTAATATTGTCCCATTTAGTCTCTGCTTTTTCTGCTTAAGTAGTTTGGTCTAAAATCTAGAAAACTGCTATAAGTTCAATGGCTTTGGAGCAAACTCAGCTGGTAAGAGGAGCCTTGAGGCCTCAGGGCAACTCGGACACAGAACCACAACTTCATGCACTTCTTCAGCCCTCTTAATAACACTTTATAACATTTTTACCCCGAACTGGCATCTTGGTTTTTAATTCTTCTTTCTACATATAAAAGCATGCAAACAACTGATTTTTTTTCTGAAATCCTTCCACACAGAGGATGCTTAGACTTTACACTCCTTTTAAAGTATTGTTCATCCAACTCACTTTGAACTTTAAAGCTTTTTACTGAGATAACAGGATCTACAGTGTGAGATCAAGCTTAGAAATCACAGCTTGAAATGCCCATCCAGGGGAAGTCATGCAGAAAATGAAACATATCTGGCAGAACAAGACTATGGTTGGAGTGACAAGACAAAGTCAAGGAAAAGGGCAATGAGGAGAACCCCAGACAGGAAAAGGCTCCCTGGTGTTACTGGGAAAAAAGAGGGTAAAGATGTGGAGAAAATGAAGAGTTAAAACTCACCTAGCAAGACTGAGATTGAAGTGCATGAACAATCCCAGCTCCCCCTCTTCCCAGAAAAGGTCATCCTGTGAGGAAACATTTTCTTGTCTCTGCGTCTCTGCTTTTATTTTGGGCTTTATCTGGGGGAATTTTGTCTACGTGCAACTGTGTCTTTTTCAAAATGTTCAGACTCTTAGCTGCAGAAGGGAAGTTCAGGGAAGTTCAGGGAAGTTCAGGGAAGTTCAGGGAAGTTCAGGGAAGTTCAGGGAAGGGAAGTTCAGGGAAGTTCAGGGAAGTTCAGGAAGTTCAGGGAAGTTCAGGGAAGGGAAGTTCAGGGAAGTTCAGGGAAGTTCAGGGAAGTTCAGGGAAGTTCAGGGAAGGGAAGTTCAGGGAAGGGAAGGGAAGGGAAGTTCAGGGAAGTTCAGGGAAGTTCAGGGAAGGGAAGTTCAGGGAAGGGAAGTTCAGGGAAGTTCAGGGAAGTTCAGGGAAGTTCAGGGAAGGGAAGGGAAGGGAAGTTCAGGGAAGGGAAGGGAAGGGAAGGGAAGTTCAGGGAAGTTCAGGGAAGTTCAGGGAAGGGAAGGGAAGTTCAGGGAAGTTCAGGGAAGTTCAGAGAAGTTCAGGGAAGTTCAGGGAAGGGAAGGGAAGGGAAGGGAAGTTCAGGGAAGGGAAGGGAAGTTCAGGGAAGGGAAGTTCAGGGAAGGGAAGGGAAGTTCAGGGAAGTTCAGGGAAGTTCAGGGAAGTTCAGGGAAGTTCAGGGAAGTTCAGGGAAGTTCAGGGAAGGGAAGTTCAGGGAAGTTCAGGGAAGTTCAGGGAAGTTCAGGGAAGTTCAGGGAAGTTCAGGGAAGTTCAGGGAAGGGAAGTTCAGGGAAGGGAAGTTCAGGGAAGGGAAGTTCAGGGAAGGGAAGGGAAGGGAAGGAAGGGAAGGGAAGGAAGGGAAGGGAAGGGAAGGGAAGGGAAGGAAGGGAAGGGAAGGGAAGGAAGGGAAGGGAAGGGAAGGGAAGGGAAGGGAAGGGAAGGAAGGAAGGGAAGGGAAGGGAAGGGAAGGGAAGGGAAGGGAAGGGAAGGGAAGGGAAGGGAAGGGAAGGGAAGGGAAGGAAGGGAAGGGAAGGAAGGGAAGGGAAGGGAAGGGAAGGGAAGGGAAGGGAAGGGAAGGGAAGGGAAGGGAAGGGAAGGAAGGGAAGGGAAGGGAAGGGAAGGGAAGGGAAGGGAAGGGAAGGGAAGGGAAGGGAAGGGAGTTGTACATGAAAATGTGACTAGATGCACTGGAATATGTGTATAGAGGTTCCCCCTGTATGACTGAGAGGGTTCAGGGAACACTGGTAGGCAAGACACACAACTTTTCCTCCATTAAATTAATCTTTTGAAAGCACAAACCCAGACTAATGTTAAAACTAAGCCTTGCTGTGTTTTTGTGTAATGAACTTCTCTGAAAATAATTTATGGCATGTTTCAAAGCAGTTTTGATGCCATGCTTTTGCGTAACATTTATGCTTAATGAAAAATATTAAAGATTATTAGTTCTGTTTTTTATTTAACTAATTCAATTTTACCTCCCCCCCCATATTCACATCTAATACAAAAAATTAGTATAGGTAGTGGGAAATTTAGGGAATTGAACTCCATTGACTCCAGCTGATTTTTGTGAGGTTTTTTTTTTTGTCATTGTTTTTTTAATGAATAATCTGAAGTAATACAATTATGAAAAGGACATAGTAGAAAGTCTTTGATTATTTTTAAAATATTTTTATGAATCACATTTTAGCTCTTTAGTACTATTGTTAAGTAAATCCAATAAATCTGTTAATCTACATCCCATTGGTCTAAAATTAATAAATTCACACAGGATTATACTGTATTAATTGGAAGAAGGATACCAATGATGGTTCTTTACTGGTCTCAAATAAATAACTTTCAGGCAACCTTTAAAGTGCTGAAAGTTTAGAGAAGAAAAGATTAGGTTTAAAAAAAGATCCTTTTTTTCCTTGAAGGAGATTTTCTGCCCTTAAGTGAGGAAATTGCACTGAATAGCACTGAGTTGTTATAGAAGAGACCTTTCTGTACATCCAGCAGGACAGATAGAAACATAAGGCTTTAGGGCAGTATGAAAGTAACTAAATTATCTAAATTGTTCTTATTAGTTACCAACAGGGAAAAAAAAAGAAAAAGCTGAGAATTATGTCTCAAAATAGAATACAATTTTTTTCTTGCTGTATGACATATTATTTTACAGCTTTCTCTCATTCTAAAATTAACTGAGAAGTTTTCTGCAAATTTTTGACCTCTATATATTATTTTTTAAATCTAATACTTGAGTATGTATTTATCTTTATGGATACTGATTTATAAACATGAAACTGTGTGTGTATATAAAGACACAAATATGTTATTTTGAGTGTGTAAATGTGCATGTCTGTGCACATAGACAGATATGTGGTTTTGGTTTTGGGGTTTTTTTTAAAGTTGTATACAAATATGCCAAAAGCATAGGTTTGTATAAAACTTTTAAAAAAATTTAAAAAATCCCTCTTCCATTATTGCTTTGTCTATTTCAGTCTTCCAAGCATATGTTCCTGTCGTCTGCCTACATTGCCATTTATAAACACTAAGACAGAGAGACAGATTCTTAAAAAAAAAAACCAGAAAACCTAGGACATCTCGTTTATTTTGGTTTAATTCTTTCATTTAAAAAAATCATTAAAAATGACATTGTCCTCTAATTTTTGCTCTATGCAGCAGCTGCTATTGTCAAGCTGTTGTCTTTGTTACAGCATCTTTGCGAGAGAGACTGCAAAATCCCCATGTTTGGGTATTTTGTTTGTTTGTTTTTAAATATGACAGCTTTCTTTTAGTTTGAGACAGCCTTTAATGAAAGCGACCCCTCTTTTTAAGCCTTATTTCTCTCTTAAAAATTCCACTCCTGAAGAAGAGCAGATCCAGATGCTCAGCTAGAGAAACTGCAATATCTTCCTGTAATTTACACCAATTAAAGCTGTGGGGTGTGGAAATTATGCCAACAGTCTCTGTATGGATTATATAGAATGATGATTTAAATGAGCTAATGTAAGAATTGTAGTCAACATATAAACAATAACTGATCTACTTTTTCTTCAGTTTAGGCCTCTTTGCATGTGTTTTTTGCAAGGATGGCTATGTTTCCAGCACACGGGGAAAGTGATGCTTTTTAAATTTTTTAATCTCTTTTCTAAGAGAGAAAAGTGAGAAAGGAATATTATCCAGCTAAACTAGAAAGCACAGGGCTCTGAAAGGATCCCATTTGGTGTGTTCATGCACCTGAGTTTTGTGAACAATACAGCAACAGCAGATATCTAATATCAAAAATCCATGACATGAATATTTATTGGTGATTATTCTAACTATTATTTTCTGATAATGAACATAACTGAATATCTGATTTTCAGAGGTTAAATATTTAATGTGGTTTTTTTTGTGTTTGTCTGAGCTCCGGTAAGGCACCACATTTTAGGGTTTTTACATTTATGTGAGCCAAATCCCATTGTCACATCTTCAAATTACAAAAAAGCATCTGCACTTCTATGTGGGAAACAGAATTTTTGTACTTCCTTATATGTTGGTCCAGATGAATCCATCACAAATATAAACAATTTAAATTTTTAATGTTAATGAGTACTTTCCCACCTGGGATTTGAAAGGTCCCAAGAAGAATTTTGTCTTTGCATTGAATTGTAAATATATAAGTCCAAGGACTGCAACACTCATTCTTACTACTTAGAACTGAAATTTAAATGGGATGAATCAGGTATTTCAGTCTAGAATCTTTCAACACTCTTTCCTCAGGCTATATTCCATAATTGATCTATGTTCCATTTCATGATATAATGTGCGTAGTTCTGTGAAATCTATACAAAAAGCCTAGCAAACAACAAAGCACAAAAAATATATATATTTGCTGAAAACCCATCAGTAGCTGAAAATGGTTCTCTGCATGATCCCACGAACAGTTTATACTGACATAATTGGGTGGGAATACAAAAATAGTAAGAAAGATGGAAGTGGAAATTGAACTTTACTGGCATTTTATTTCTTAATATACAAATTTTTGGTCGTAGGACATGCACTTCCATTGGTTGAAACTTTTCACCCTTCCCTTTTATACCAACTAGATTTCCTTCAACTGGAAAACAAGAGAACTAATATGTTCATTGTATAAATTAAGGCCAAACTGATTTTTCAGTGGAGAAATTAAAAATGAGTTTTTCTATATGAAATACAAGTCAATTTCAAATGTGTCCTTAATGAGAACCATCTGAAGCTTCTGCTAGAAATTATGAAATCTGCTTACAGTGTTTTCTGAAGCACAGAGTTCTGAAGATCAGTTTCTTCCTGTTTGTAGGAAAGAGAGATTTTTTAACTGACTTACATAGCTTAATTTTCACTCTCAAATATGAGGTTAATTTTACTCTGGACACGCATTTATAAGTTCAAATATCTCTGTACCCACAGTGATAGCAGCTAATACCGTAATAAACCAAACACATCTCTGCATGTGTTATCTGTGTATGGATATACATGCTTATATCATATTTAACAAGATTGTTAAATGAGAAATCTATGTATCCCTTTATTTTTTGATGTCTTGGGTCTCCATAAAAAGCTAATCGTATCCATTATGTATATAGCAAATCAACTCCTATTTACAAGAACACATATATATTAATCATGTTGCATGATAGAGTGATTCCCAAGAATATAATCTTTTTATATATATAATCTGTAATGGGTAGCTCAGTTTACAGCTGATGTTTAATTAGGAGCTTGCAGTTGCAATAAACTTTTTTTTTTATTGCACTCAGCCAAGGTACAGTATAATGAAATGTAAGTGACCCAAACTAAATGGAAGCACTGAAGTAGATAATGTGGCAATATATCAAGTAAAATACACTGATTCTGCAGTCAGTTCATGCCCTAATGGCAGAAAAAGGGTTTGAAAGCCACTTTAACCATAAGTAGTGTGTTTATGTATTATTCACAGTAGCAAATAATTGCAAAATGTCAACATTTCATTTTCCTCTTAAGAATTTCTTTTGATTAGTGACCTAATTAACCATTAAAAAGGGAAAAAGAAGTATGTATTTTTTATTTTAAAACCGTGAATATAAGAAGCAGGAGTATTGCTTACTAGAAAGTAATTTATGATCTTCGAATGTCACAGTCAACATTAGTAGTCTTTAAGTGATCAGAAATAAAATAAATAAAACAGTTCACTGTCTTTATAGAGTGTTACTCTGCATTATATATGTATGCATTTATTATTGGTGATATTTCTTATAAACACAAGATATGAAATGCAAATATTTCAACAGTTGTCTGATTATTTTCTTTTCTTTTTTTAAAATTTATTTTTATTTCTTTTCATTTTCTTCTGTATTTCCCAGAAATTCTGCAAACTGCATGGAAGAAGCAGTAGAGAAAATTTGCTATAATCTGCCTGTACCAGTGTCACATGTTCTCAGCTATCACAGACCCCATGCCCAGCTTCCTAAGTCCTATTTCACTCTGCTATTACAATACACACAATGAAGTAAGGCTGGATTTAGGACCTAGTTCTTTCACCAAATGATAAATGGGGACAAAGAATTACAGATGTTCACTAGTTTCTTTAATATGATTATCAGCTACCTGCAGGTGGCTCTCCTTAATTTAACATGTTAGTAGACATTTTTATTATTGTCATTATTCTTTCCGTGTTTCTGTAGCAGTCCCTAAGAGGGGGTATGCTTTGGACTACAACTGCCCTGTTCTAGGCTCCATGCAAATACAGAACCCCAAAAATGTTCCCTGCTGAGGAGCATCCACAAAATGAGACCAAACTCACTAAGCAAGGAAAATGGCAGAGACTTTATCTTGGAAATATATCTGCCTTTAGTTCCTGAACATGATGCACATATGTATATAAACCCTTGCAATCACTTCTCAGAGGTGTTTAAATTTCTTAGGAATTAATGAAATTGATTGATGGCCAAGAATCCGTCTCTGGGTATGAGTAGAATTATGCTATGTGTGAACAGCTCTGCATTCAAACTTGTGAAGATTCCACTTCTTACCATTTTTGCCTGTTCTGAAACAAAATTTGTATCACAACTATTAGCATACACCTTCCACAATGCACTGCTGACAGATTACATGCTCTTATTAGATAATTTCTTGGCATGTATGGTACTGAGAGGCAGAACTCTGTTCTGTTGAACTACAGAGAATTATTTCAACTTGAAGCTCCATTTTTCCAGAGTGAGTACTACTTCTTTTCTTATACAGCTTTTAGGTTGCTGTGTAAGTGGTGTTCTAAAAATTGTACTCTAAGCAGAATATCTAAGACAGACTGGGTGGAGAAAAATCTTTAAAGAGTTAGTGCTTAGAGCTTGGCTTACTGGTAAACTCAGCTGAGTCTCTGATCAATTTTCTCACTTCCAACCCCCTCCTCATCTTTTTGGTACACATTCCTTTGCTCAGCCATAATGATATTCTCTGGCTATCCAATTCAAGATGGAGCTTGAATTCAATAGGTTTCATATCAAGAATCAGTTTTGTTAAACATAACTTAGGAAGTCCATGGATCAAGCAAAATCTAAAATATTTTCTCCTGATGATATATCTTTCAGGACTAGAGATGAAAATCTCGACATGTGTTTATTCATTATTTAGCTCATATGAATCCACTGTTTGTGGGTTGTGGTCTTTTAAGAAGTTTACACTTGAGATTTCTGGCAGGGTTCACCATATGACAGATATTCAGTAAAAATAGCATCCCTTCTGCCATTACAAAAATACAGTTGTGTGGAGAAATCAGCGCGCTCTGGGTTTGTCAATGCACATAAGATAATAAAATATAAATTACTTTTAGTCCAGAAACATAAAGTAAACACCATTTCATCTCACCATGTTTAGCTTTTGATTGAAATATAAAACAAGATAAAAAATAGTGAACCAAACTCGTAAAAGCAAACTTACCTGTTTGCCATGTCCCCATAATAAAGGAGAAACAGAGGCCCAAAAAATTGAAATAGAACTTAAAAACATTTTCACTTCATACTTACTGACTCCTGGACAGTTCAAAATAACCTTTCACAGCCCCTTTTCTGAACCATAGTTAAAAAAAGTATGCATATCTGTGCTGGGTCTGGCTGGGATAGAGTTCATTTTCTGTCTATTCATTTCATGGCTGAGTACCTGCCAGCCCATGGAAAGTAGTGGATGAATTCCTTGTTTTTCTTTGCTTGTGTGTTCTGCTTTTGTTTCACCTGTTAAACTGTCTTTATTTCCACCGACAAGATTCCTCCCTTTCACTTTTCCAATTCTCTCCCCCAAGCCCACCGCAGGGGGAGTGAGAGCAGCTGTGTGGGACTGAGTTGTCACCTGGGGTTAAAGCATGTCAACATCCATCTGAATTTTGTGACTGAGGTTTAATTTGTTACAGCGTATTGCTGCACTAACTGACCATTAGTGAAATGAACAAATTGCTGAAGAGGTAAAGAACATCAGTTTAAACCTTAAAACTCAGGTCTATGTTAAGGCATAAACCTTGTGTTTGCTGCAGGATGTGGAGGAGTAAATCATGATTTACTGTGACTAATTTAATAAAACAAGCCAAGCTAACTTGAACATGTGTTTGCATACACAGCTATTAAAGAGTTGATCATCCAGACATGGTTTGTAGATGTTTGTACATCAAAAATCTTGGATTATAAGAGAAATTTATATGTTTCAACTATTTCTTCTTCCTCTAGGGAAAATGGAGAGGAATTAGTGTAGAAGAATCTTGTCTGAATTATGCAAATCTCCTCAGTATCTTCTATATTGAAAAACTATTGAATGACATAACTTTGCAGTACAGGAACAAGCTTAGGTCACCCAGTTCCTCACTTTGTTTAGGTCAATGAATTCTTATTCAAATATTGTAGATGTTATTATCAAATGTCCAGCTCACATATAAGAATTTCTTGATGCTGTTAGGGAAGTCTTCTTTCCTGAAGTGCACCAGGAAAAAAGGAGAAATTCTTAGTGAAACAGACTTCTGCTCCAGACCCTGCACCAGCTTCATGACTCTTCCTTTTTAAACACTTCATTACCATAATGTATTGAGTAGCAAAATTTGATGTAGGTAACATCAAGAATAAAGAGACAAACAATGTTATGTCTAAAGATAAGCAGAAAAAGCTGCAATGCCATGTAAAATTTCTCTTAAAACACATACATGCGCCCACATCTACCTCTATATTTGCTACACTAAAAGCATTTTCCCTTCCCTGTACCATAATGCATTCTCTCCTGAGTTTTAGGAATGTTTATATGCCTAAGGGACCTTGGAAACTGAATCACTGAAATGGTTTGCCCTGAAATACTTGGGGGAGGGGGAAAAGAAGAGAAAGGTATATGCCTGATGCATAGTTGGTATCTGCAGAGCAATATGGAACATTTTGTCCTGCTCTAAACCAGGCTTCCCGCAGTGTTACAGCCTCCATTTTGCATCCCCCTGCTCAAGTGTGGGGTCCTCCAGGGTCTGAAAATTAATGTCTACTCTCCTGTGGACCTCCATGGGCTGCAGGGGCACAGATGCCTTACAGACATTTTTCCCCATTTTTTCCCTCTTTTTTTTTTTTCACCCCAGAGAAAACTTCATCATTTTCCTCTACGATGATGGACTTGGCCTCGGGCAGCATTGTGTCCTTCTTGGAGCTGACTGACATTGGCTCCATCAGATGAGGGGGAAGGTTCTGGTAGCTCCTCACACAAATCATCCCCGTAGTCCCACCCTGCTCCCTAAACATTGACACACAAACGTCCTACAGGTATGCAGATATGAAAGAAGGTCAGGCTATGAGCATCCAGATCCTTTAAAGGGCACAGCGAACTCTCAGGAAGTGGATCTAGGACAGCAGAACTGCTCTCAAATGAGTGTGTGAATTGTTCCTGTTTGAAAGGCAAAATTCAGGTGTGTCCCCCTCCTTCGTGAAAAAACTATTCTATGTATGTCAGGCATGAGCAAACTCTGCAGTTTAGGGAGAGTCCCAGGAAATAATATATGCAGAAAGAAATGTCACCTGAGTTTGGAAAGGAAAGACTGGGAGAAGGGTGATAGGAAATAATGGCTTAAAATGAAGATTTAAGATCAAGATCAATTTAAATTAAGATCAGGATTATGATATCCAGAGTGGAAGAAGTTGTGCAAATAGCAGCTTTAAGTATATTTTTGTTTAAGTATAGTGTTTGACAAAAACCAAAACATTTCATGCAAGGCTTGTTGATTTTTAGAAGTCTTTTGCTGGGAAAGTCTACAAGGTTCAAGCTGGCTAGTTACAACTGATGAGTGAAGAGAGAATGAGAAAGAGAAAATAAGGGTGTTGAAGATTCAGTAATATATGCAATATTTTTATTTTTTATTTAGATAAACAGAAACGTCTGAAATTGTTGCAAATATGTACTGTTGTCCATTCTATAGCCTTTAGCTCACTTTGAGAAGTAAAGGTTGATCTCTCTCTCCCTCTCTTTATATAAAAATTAAATGTCCCTCCCCGCACCCCTAGCTTCTGTATATTTATTTCAGATAATTCTTTGACAGGATGGTCAAGATGGTCTTTGAATTAAATCAGGCTTACAATCTGATCTCTCACGGATTGATAGATCTAATGGCCAGAGAGGACCTTTCTGATCTTTGAGTCTGGCCCCACAAAAATACTACCATAGGTTTTCTTTCAATCAATTACTGATGTAAATCCAGCAGCTTTGCTTGAACAAGACGGTTATCTTCAGAAACAAAACAAAATTAAGTTTTAAATACCACTCTCAAAATATGTAGAGATTTTTAATTTTTTAATCATCTTTTTCCCAAAACTTTTTTTGTCTGAATAAAACAAAATATGTCTTCTTAACGAAGAAATATTCAATGTGTTTCAACTGAGTGCTGAGATGGCTAATTCATCCCACCGAAGACTTTTGAAATGTATGGAACAACACAAAAGAGATCATTAGTAAAAGAGCCATAAGTGGTTACTTCTCTAAAGCTCAGTTTCTTTACAGTTCTGTTACACTGGGAGATGTCTACAGAGAACAAAGCTTTCCAAAATTTCTCTATAACACTGTTAAGACAATGGGCCTCTACAGCAAACCTGAGCTGTCAGCCAGGAACCAGTGGACCGTTTCAAGTACTTTGCTTCCATTCTGCCTCTGCTGCTCAAAAATGCAGACTGTCAAGCGGTCCTGTGTGCTCCCAGCACATGAAGTTACAAAAAAATGTTATGTGCTAAGTCACAGGGTGGGAGAAAAGTCACACACCCGGCTGATCATTCCCTGGAACTGCTCAGAACCTGTAACTTTGGTACTTGAGTTTAACAAAAAGACAATTTACAGACTTTGTCCAGCCAGCAATGTTTCTAGATTAATTATTTATCCTCAGTTTCTGAGGACTTTCCCAGAAGGGGGAAATTACAAAATGAGACCCCAATCACTGAACTGAGTGTTTCAGGGGCAAATGCTGTGACTTCCCAACATGTACTTGACATGACATATATCCTCAATTTACTGTTTAACCACTCAGGTCTGATAGAAGCAACAGGGAAATTTTCATTCCAGAAAGTTGCTCAGGATCTTTGGAAGGCTGAAGACATGGACAGGAAGTTGCAGCAGCTGTCTTTAAGTGGAACAGAAATATGAAGAGGAACAAATGTCTATTTAATGCCTTTCTCAGACAGGTTAGTCAAGGAACAGTCTAGGCCCAGGCCTTTTGTAGTGCTATTTGCTAATGTTCAGGAACAAATAGTGACAGGGTTTCAGAAATGTCTTTTCTTTGACCTTATGTAAAGCCAATTTGCTAAGCTGAGTAGTTCTTTTGGTATTTATTAGTGCTTCTTTTATTTCAATTTTATGCTGTGTAGAAAGCAAATGACAGTAGAAGTGAGTCAGAGCTGTTCAGGTGGAAAAGCAATGAAGGAAGGAAAAGAGGAAAAAGCCACCTAGGCAAACGTATCATAAAAGAAAGGATTTGGTCTTTCCTTCTCGGTCATTGTTTTTCTGAAGGTCATAATTCCTGTGTCAACCTACAAGTCCTTTGACATATGAAGAGGGAGAGCAAGACAAAACTTTTATGAAGTTTCAAATAACAGACATTTCTTCTGATGGAGGACACCTTTGACTCAAAACAAGGACAAACTTTCAAGTTAGAGACAACTTCAGAGTTGGATAAGGTTGTTCAGGGTCATATCCAGTCACATTTTGAATATCTCTGAAGATGGAGATTCTATGGCTTCTCTTGACAACCCCTTCCAGTGCTGAGGTAACTCCTTGATTTAAACGTTTCTAGTGATGAAAAATCCAACATAACCCTTGACATGTCATTCCCACACATTGTTCATTACATTTCCTGTTAAACCTTGGTTTTATTTATAGTTCAAATTTCTCTAGCTTCAACTTACACACATTCAATCTTATTTTTATTTTGTCTACTAAACTATTTTATTTAAATTCTTTTTCTTACATTTATAAGAAACATATTTATGACCTATATTTGTGTCACCCCTATTTATAAGCTGAATAGATCAGGTACCTTGAATGTCTCCTGACAAGGCGTATTTAATCCATTCATCATCTGTAAAGCTTTTCTATGAAACCTATCTTGATTTTGCACATTGTTTAAAAGTTGGCCATGAAAAGTGGATACATGATTCAAGAGAGTATTGTAACTATTTCAAATAAAGCAATAATATAGGTACACAGCTTTTTTAGCTTTTAAGTCAAGCACTTCTTAATTCCAGTATTAGAGTCCAGACACAATTCTTTTCAGGGGCTGAACCTGCTAGATGACAAATACCAACAAAAAGGGGCTGATCAATTCCCTAGACTCATTCTATGTACATTGTACTTTTCAAGAACACATTTGACTTTTTATGCAGTAGGGGGTACTTGTCATTGCCTTTTGCAATCTGGCTTTCAATATGATGGATCAAAAATTCATACAAGGTCACTATAACAACAACAACAATAATAAATTTCATCGATGTATAAATCAGGGACCTCTGTGGTGAAGTAGTGACATTCAATACACAGAGAAGCGATTTCAGAAACATTCTCTAAATTTCATAAGCTTGTGATTAGAGCAAGGGACCCAGAGCATTCTTTTGAGATTCCAGGGAAAAGACTGGCATAAAAAACTGCAGTCAAGTCAGCAATTACTCTTTTAACACATATGCAGACAACTTTCTGCACAAAGTTCATTTCTGGGGGCTGATTTATAACCTCAAATTGAATTAAGCACAACTAACAAGCCTGATATTTAACCTGGGGCTAGTAGTGACAACAAGATGCTAACATGGTTCTACAGACACATCCTTTGGATCTGTGGCCTAATGGTGCAAGGAGGTACCAGCAGTTCCCTGTGCCAAACAAGCCAATATTCACCAATTCCAGCATCTGGGATGTATTTTTTAGGGGATATAATGTACCATGTTCACAGGTTGGGCCATTCAGAGACTGATTTAGTATTTTCAAGTACTACTGTACCAGACCAGGAGCAGAGAGGCCTTCTAGCCTGAATCTCATCTTAAAACTATTCACAGTTCCCTCTAAATTAAAACATTACTTGGAGAAAAAAGAAGGGAGCCTAATGGATTAAAATCTTTCTTGCATCAGCAAACCCAGGTCCTGAATGTGTATCTGAAAAGTGGACATGAATTTTGAATATTTTTCCCAAGCCTCATCTGAGATGTTTTAAGAGTCAAATTTTCCTTGCTGCTGCCTGTGTTCACTTCTTATAAACTCCACCAGAAGCCTGGAGAGCCCAGCAGCGCAGAAAATTGAGCCTCAACCAGACTCTGAAGAACTGACACAATCAGGCCACAAGCTTCTTTTTAAACAAGGCTTAGCAATGACCCATAAAAGGAGATCCATTGTCTTTGAAACACAGCCTCAGCAAATTCTCTGTCAATTAAAATGTATTAAAAGAAAATTGATGTAAAAAAAAAAAAAAAAAAAGCAAAAAAGAAAAAAAGCTTGGCTTTATTTTTTTCCTCCCCCAGAATGACTGTGGCATACAAAGAAAACTTTTCTAATTGGGAAAGCTTAACCCTGATTCCTTGCTTATACTCTCCCCTGAAACATACACATACTTGAATTTAATTGGGTTCCAGACAGTTCAATACAACAAATAAATTTCTTCTTGCAAAGTATTCCTTGCTGACATTTTTTTTAGTAGCAAAGCAGTGAGAAAGTTTATGTACAGAAAGTTAAGGGGAATGTGACTGTTGGACACAATAAAACCTCAGTTTAGTTCATACACAGGTTGCTATTTATTTGAAAAGCTTCTGGCATTCTGTAGACAATAAGAAGGTCATAAAAGCCTTTCCTTTCTGAAAACCATCCAGTTTAAAACTTTCTGTATGAGAGAAGCAAAAATCTTCCACAGCTCTACCTAATCTTCCCCAGAGGACAAATGTATTGTTATTTCAAACCTATTAGTGGGCACTTTCAGTGCAGATGGGGAGTGCTGTGAGACAGCCAGCCTGACAACATAGAGCCTCTTTCCCCAGCCAAAATAAACCCTCATGACCCTGAGAACATCTCACAGTGGACAGAGCATGGAAGGGGGCTCATATAATCCAATCTCTGTTGCTGAACAGCTCTTAAAGATTTATATATTTTTGATTCCTGAGAACAACCAACATTTCTGGAATAAGAGTTTAGCATACGGCTTCAGAAATCTGCAACAGCAGCTGTGTTAATAAATTGTTTTAAGTCTTGACATATGTGTATAGATTTGTTTTTTCTACTAAGCAGTTCAACAGATTTCCATGAGCTAATCTATAATTCAAAATACTGGAGAGTAATTCCATACAGTGTATTATACATCCAACACCTAATGCCAAGAGGTGAATCCAAATCACAGGCTTCCAGGGAATCTATTGCTGAAGTCTACCCATTTTTGGTTTTTTTCTCAGAAGAGTCTATTTTTGGTAAGTTAGACTGATTTGTAGACACACTAAAGCAAAAAGTCAGCACAATTCTACATGTGTCTGAATGTTGAACTAGATGTCTCTCTATAACAAGTCCCCAGATTTTTGATGTTGTTAGTTCTTGGTAGCTAGGGTATAGCTTAATTCTCTCCAGCAGAGTTACATTCTCTTATGCAAACAGCAAATTTGGTCCACCAGCTGCAATATCAGTTGTAATGTATCAGCATCCTTTATCTAAAAGATTTGTTTTCTGGATGTTTACCCTGGGAAAAAAAAATAATTAGAAAAGTTGTTTATATGATTAATCTTTAGCTCTTTTTATGAAATGAGACAAATTATCAATCATTTTAATTTAAAAATAAACAAATATTGAGTATCTTTTCTTGCAAATGTATTATTTTTCATTAAGAATTGCTGATCATGAAGTATTAAATATTATATTGAAGTTCTATAGACTATCACACTTTCAAAATAGATTATCTTAATAGAAAAAACCACTTAAAATATGTGAATCTATGAATTCATTATGTAATTTTTCATCAAATACATATACAGTTACCATTACTTTTGATTGAGCATCAGTTTCTGGGGCTTTGTTCTTTATGTTTGTTTAAAAGCTCATGGAATCATGAGAATCCCTGAAAAGCTCAGCCTTCACAAAGAAAATTTGTTCTGGGTTAAAGGTTGGGAAAGTGGGGCAAATCTATATGTATAT
This sequence comes from Entomyzon cyanotis, assembly GCA_024500445.1. Classification (NCBI taxonomy): domain Eukaryota; kingdom Metazoa; phylum Chordata; class Aves; order Passeriformes; family Meliphagidae; genus Entomyzon; species Entomyzon cyanotis. The sequence goes on along the minus strand of JAKEPQ010001021.1, from coordinate 46,636,469 downwards.
ATTGCACAAGTTCAGGAACGTCATGCACAAAAGGTGTTACCCATAGCTGTCCATGGCACAGACTGGTTTCTACCAAGATTGTTGTAAAAATGAATATTTCTCAGGATGGGCAGCATTTTGAGTCCAGTACTCCACCTATCTATGCATTCAGGTGGAGTCAATGAGACTTTAGTACCTTTTTGTGTCATTAAAACCTTTTATCAGACTTGGTTGGCAGGTTATCAGGCAAGACAAGAGGCAAGAACCAGTAAACCAGTAGAACAGAATTGCTCATGCTTCTTTACTGTAGAAAAAAAAACAACTTGAAAAATGGCAATTTCCTGACAGAATTTTCAGAATTAATCATAATTTTGCAAAGACAGAATTTTTCAGGAGTGAACATAAATAACATTACCAATATCACAGTCGACACTGTTGTTTGTACACCACTTTTCTTTCTCCCCAAGGGTATTCTCTCTCTATTGTGTTACGCACAGTTTTACAAAAAAACCCCTGTAAAACTAACAGAGCATGATAAACTTGCTACAGGATTTTCAAAATCAATATATATATTGCAAGGATGCAATTTTCTGCAAAATTCTGTATCATAGCTTAACAATTCCATAGAAAGATGTCATTTTTTACTGCATTATGCTCTTTCTCAGAATATCTTTTATATAACTCTACTCTTGTCCGTTTTTAAATCCTATTGTGCCAGAACAAAATAAAAGAAGATTACATTTATATGTCATCTTACATCTGAATAAGTCAAAAATCATATTAGGAGGTACCTAGCACCATGAATGCAACCATGTCTGGTGTGAAGGGTGTGCAGGATCACCTTGTCTGAAAGTGCACGAATAAATACTCTGTGCATGTCAATGGACAGAGGCAGATTTAGATAAAGAAGATTATATTACCTCTGCATTTGGCAAGACGTCCTTCAGGATCTGTGGAAGCCAAAACAAGTAAGAATGTGTTAGAAAAACACCATTCAGGACCCATTTGGGTGTGATGGATTCTGCTCTGGGGTAGCTCAGAGACCAGATGACTTGGTGCAATTTTTTGCTGCTTCAGGTTTATGGAACAAGAGACAAACTGAATATGGAACAAGAGACAAATTTGCAAAATATTTTGGCCAGGACACATTTTCAATGAAAAGACTGTGCATACTGCTGCTCATTTTTTACCCAGGCTAAAAACTAGGTTCCATTGTGTTCTGGAATGGTCTGCACTGGCTTGGATCCTGAAGCAAGAACTAGTCAGCCTGTGCTTATACCAGCATTTAAGTTGAGATGAAGACTGCACTGTTGAAATTAATCTTTTTATCATCCCTGTGTACCCATTTCTAGTTTGGTGTCACCAAGAAGTTAAGAGCACATAGATGAGACAGGGATGAGATTTCTTTAGGGGAAAACCAAAACAACCCTAACAGTAGTAGTTCAGTCCACAGGATACAACTGGTCCTGGGGTGATGGAATCCTCATGATACACATGGCCATGTGGTCACCGACACCAACTGTTTTTTCCCTGGAGATATACTCCTATTACACTACTTTTAGTTCAAATAGAACTTCTGAAAATCTTCTGTATAGTCTAATGGCCTTTTGATGCAAGGAGGATAGAGTTAAAATGCAATAGATCCTCAGGCAGGATAATAGACCTGTTCTTCTGGACTGAAAATGAGTGCAATGCAGTGATCAAGGACCTCAGAGGAAGCAGAATGTGACTACATAAATTGCATTTATTTCCTTGGCCTTGGAAGAAGCTGATCTGCAAGATATTTGTATTTCAACCTCCAGATAAGTGTTAGAGAAAAGAAGAGTCATTATTAATAATGTAACCTACTAGTCTGATCTCAAAGTAATTGTACTTCTTTTAGAAGTACACTTGTCTTTTACAACAAGCATATTTTAATTACAGAAAATTGGAACTAATGCTATATGTTTTTGCAAAGAATTTTTATTAGGCATAGCACACAGCCTTTAAAGCAATACAAAATAAATATTGCTATGGCACCGTATTTTTTTAACTACGCAAAATCCTAATGAATCATTACATTTTAAGATAACTGAGCAGTAGTTTACAATTATTACTTCTTTTTCCTATTTTTTTAAAACTATGATTATTTTTTCTAGCACTAGTCTTTCAAAAATCTGAAAGAACTACTAGTCACTGGTATTGAACAAATTAGAGAAATTATCCAATATTAAACTCAGTGGTTATCTGTGGTTGTATCTTGGTCACATATTATTAAACTCAGTGGTTATCAGTGGTTATCTGTGGTTATATCTTGGTCACATATTATTAAAAAATGCTAAATCATTGCCTGCTGTGAATTTAAGCAGAGACTGATTTCTTAAACTATTAGTTTCTCCTCTCCCTTCCCTTCCCTTCCCTTCCCTTCCTTCCCTTCCCTTCCTTTCCCTTCCCTTCCCTTCCCTTCCCTTCCCTTCCCTTCCCTTCCCTTCCTTCCCTTCCTTCCCTTCCCTTCCCTTCCCTTCCTTCCCTTCCCTTCCCTTCCCTTCCTTCCCTTCCTTCCCTTCCCTTCCTTCCCTTCCTTCCCTTCCCTTCCCTTCCCTTCCCTTCCTTCCCTTCCTTCCCTTCCCTTCCTTCCTTCCCTTCCTTCCTTCCCTTCCTTCCTTCCTTCCTTCCCTTCCCTTCCCTTCCCTTCCCTTCCCTTCCCTTCCCTTCCCTTCCTTCCCTTCCTTCCCTTCCCTTCCCTTCCCTTCCCTTCCTTCCTTCCCTTCCCTGAACTTCCCTGAACTTCCTTCCTTCCCTTCCCTGAACTTCCCTTCCTTCCCTTCCTTCCCTTCCCTTCCCTTCCCTTCCTTCCCTTCCCTTCCCTTCCTTCCCTTCCCTTCCTTCCCTTCCCTTCCTTCCCTTCCTTCCCTTCCTTCCCTTCCTTCCCTTCCCTTCCTTCTTCCTTCCCTTCCCTTCCCTTCCCTTCCCTGAACTTCCCTTCCCTTCCCTTCCCTGAACTTCCCTTCCTTCCTTCCCTTCCTTCCCTTCCTTCCTTCCCTTCCCTTCCTTCCCTTCCCTTCCCTTCCTTCCTTCCTTCCCTTCCTTCCTTCCCTTCCTTCCTTCCTTTCCCTTCCTTCCTTTCCTTCCTTCCCTTCCCTTCCCTTCCTTCCCTTCCCTTCCCTTCCCTTCCCTGAACTTCCCTTCCTTCCTTCCCTTCCTTCCTTCCTTCCCTTCCTTCCCTTCCCTTCCTTCCTTCCCTTCCTTCCTTCCTTCCTTCCCTTCCTTCCCTTCCCTTCCTTCCTTCCTTCCCTTCCCTTCCCTTCCTTCCTTCCCTTCCTTCCTTCCCTTCCTTCCTTCCTTCCCTTCCTTCCTTCCCTTCCTTCCCTTCCCTTCCTTCCTTCCTTCCCTTCCCTTCCTTCCCTTCCCTTCCTTCCCTTCCCTTCCCTTCCTGAACTTCCCTTCCCTTCCCTTCCTGAACTTCCTTCCCTGAACTTCCCTTCCCTGAACTTCCCTTCCCTGAACTTCCTTCCCTGAACTTCCCTGAACTTCCCTGAACTTCCCTGAACTTCCCTGAACTTCCCTGAACTTCCCTTCCCTTCCCTTCCCTGAACTTCCCTGAACTTTCCTGAACTTCCCTTCCCTGAACTTCCCTGAACTTCCCTGAACTTCCCTGAACTTCCCTGAACTTCCCTGAACTTCCCTGAACTTCCCTTCCCTGAACTTCCCTTCCTTCCCTTCCCTTCCTTCCCTTCCCTTCCCTTCCTTTCCCTTCCCTTCCCTTCCCTTCCTTCCTTCCCTTCCCTTCCTTCCTTCCCTTCCCTTCCCTTCCCTTCCCTTCCTTCCCTTCCCTTCCCTTCCTTCCTTCCCTTCCCTTCCCTTCCTTCCCTTCCTTCCCTTCCCTTCCCTTCCCTTCCCTTCCCTTCCCTTCCTTCCCTTCCTTCCCTTCCCTTCCTTCCCTTCCCTTCCCTGAACTTCCCTGAACTTCCCTGAACTTCCCTGAACTTCCCTGAACTTCCCTGAACTTCCTGAACTTCCCTTCCCTGAACTTCCCTTCCCTTCCCTGAACTTCCCTTCCCTGAACTTCCCTTCCCTGAACTTCCCTGAACTTCCTGAACTTCCCTTCCCTTCCCTGAACTTCCCTTCCCTTCCCTGAACTTCCCTTCCCTTCCTTCCCTTCCCTGAACTTCCCTCCCTTCCCTGAACTTCCCTTCCCTTCCCTTCCCTGAACTTCCCTGAACTTCCCTGAACTTCCCTGAACTTCCCTGAACTTCCCTTCCCTGAACTTCCCTTCCCTGAACTTCCCTTCCCTGAACTTCCCTTCCCTTCCCTGAACTTCCCTTCCCTGAACTTCCCTTCCCTGAACTTCCCTGAACTTCCCTGAACTTCCTTCCCTGAACTTCCCTGAACTTCCCTGAACTTCCCTGAACTTCCCTTCCCTGAACTTCCCTGAACTTCCCTGAACTTCCCTGAACTTCCCTGAACTTCCCTTCCCTATGAGGGTCTGCTTGTTGCAGCTAGGCTGTACATTTCTCAGATAAACCCTTTACATCACTGTCCGTGTTTGGTGCTGCCAATTTCAGAGGCAGAAGAGATTTTACAGGGCCAGCTCTAGCCTCTTGCTTCTTTTCTCCCGCTTTTCTCAAGCTGTAGTACATAGGGGAGTTTCAGCTAATAAAGTTTATGATATTTTCAGCATTTTATTGCCCCAGCAGCAGGCCAGCATCTCCTTCTGTCATGATTTGAACAAATCTCTTAAAAATCTGAGCACAAATTAACCTGGTTGTTCCCTGACCTTGTTGGTGTTCTAAAGCTGGAGTAGGAAAAACAAAAGAGGTGAAAAAGTCTTGATTATATTGTTTCTGTTCTAGAGCATCCAAACTTTCACATGAATTGCACATAAGGTGGATTCAGCCTGATTCTTTCAGAGGAGTTCAAGCCATAAACTAAAGGAAAATACAGACCAAGACTGGGAAAATAAAGTTAATATTGCCAGCAGGAACATTTGCCTGAGGTAGAATTTTCATGGCTCACCAATTTCCTGTTTTACTCAATGTCTTTATTCTGAATGCTTAAGTTTAATGGCTCCTACCAGGCTGTAGCAGGTGGAGGGTCTTTGGCATTTTAGCCAAATATTTCAGCCATACCTTTGTGATCCCTTCCCTGATATCCTCTTTAAGCCCCAGTCCAAGATGCACAAGGCATTGACACATATGGATTAGTTCTGGTAACCTTTGCCATGATAATTTATAATTTACACTCAAAGAAATACTGAGAACTACCCTGAACAGTGTTACACAACTTGCCAGATATTTTTCTAACAAAATCGAACTGAGAATACAAACAAAAGCCTCCCTACTGGTTGGATTTTCTGGGTTGTTGTTTTTCAGGGTTGTTTTTTTTCTTTTTTTCTTCTTGGCTTTCTTTTTGCATTTTTTTTAAGTCTTCCTGAAAGGGAGTGATAGCTTAGTCATACACAGTAGGCAGCTGAGCATTCTAAAGATAGGAAATGCAATCTTTGTTCAAATATGTATTAGTTACCTTCCCATCCCTGAGAAATAACTGCACTTTTACATTAATTCAGAAATCTGAAAAGAAACCATAAAATATAAGCTTCCCCAAACAGCTAAGCGTAGACTCCTACGATATTTTCCAGGATGCTCAGATTCATTCACAGTGGAAAGAAAAGGAGCAACAAAGAAGTTGCAATTTTGTTCTGTTAGGAACCACATTGAGAGTTTGAGCTTTTGAACTTTTACAGCTAAAACTAGACACTTGTATGAAACATTAGGTATTTTCATTCTTATACGGCCTTGTGACAATAGGTATGGGCTTACTATGCCTCATGTTATTTGTCTAGAAAGAAGTTACATGCCCTAAGCCAGTCCACTGGCTTCTCTCAATAGGCAGTGAAAGAAGAAAAATATTTTCAGAAGGGGGATCTTCTCATCAGAATTTGAGTGACTAAGATAACATATAAATCACCTTCCGGAAGTAGCTTCTCTTTGCTAAAATGACGACTATAGCAGGTTTAAAGCTAAAGAAGAGAAATCCTGTCCTTTTCTAGTGTATTTTAATAACTTAAAATAATACAGCTCTTTCAAATTATTATTTTTTATTAAATATTGAATTAATAAATTTGGAGGTTAGTGGAATAGTGAAAAAAAATATTTCCTTATTTTACTTTCTTCATAATATTTATACAGCAGAAGGAGAGCAGGGAGAACACAGAACAACCCACATGTTTTGACAGATGAAGTCTGTCCCTAATATGAAAACTCCTACTAATGCACTACAGTTATTGTAGTAAAAGAAGAGCTCCATGTCAGGATTATGGACCAGAATAAGTGATAAGTAATGCAGATACATGAAGTGAAAAAATGGATCCTGTCCCAGGGAATTAAAAAATTATCAACAGACCTGCATTTAGACATTAAAAAGAAAGCTGTAGTTGACTTTGATTGACACAGCAGAAGTACTGTACGTGTATGATAGATAGATACCACCTTTGCAAGGATCCAGATGGATGTAATACAACCAGATGTAACAAATAGGCAGATACAGCTGTTAGGAAGGACCAAGAGGTACAGATAGACAACTAATTAAAGTAGATGGACAGCCAGATAGTTAAAAGATGAATAAGGATGTGACAAAAAGGTAGCTCAAAGGGTCTTGGGCATAAACCTTCATAGCACCAGTTTGTCTTTATCTGTCAAGCAGTATCCCATCTTTAAAGAAAGGACAGCTATTCCCCTTTTGTTCAGTACAGTTCATCTAGATCATCTGTTTATACAAACCTTGAATCAAACCTTCATGCTCATCTCTGACAAAATTACTGCAAGGTTGACTTTGGCCCAGTTACATGGTGTTCAAAACCAGAACGTTCTGCTCTGCACTTTCATGACACCAGGTGAGCCCATGTGATGGTGATGGGGAAGGACAAAAAAGACAGCACATGGTGAACCCCTCTATTAAGAGCTGTTCAATTAAGTATTCATTTCACAGTAATATTTTTTCTTTAAATAAATCTGAGGCATCTTTATACCTTTAAGCTCAATAGTTTTCTGCATTAGTTTGATATGCATATCAAAATGTGCACTATTTCTTAAATTGGTAGATAGGGAAGGTTTGCCATTAACATTTATGCATTTAAGTTTCCTAGTCATGTGCTTGGAATACATTTCTCCTTCAAAGATTTGTACAGCTTTCAGCTTGTAATTTATTGCTGGGTATATTAGGTACACTGAGTCCTGATTCACAGCTTTCTAATCGGCTATTTAGAGTTTACACCAAGCAGAAAATCAATGTATTCAATATGTAGTAGCTCTCTCGTTAACTCTAGTCATTTGCTTAAAGAGTAATGTTGAGCTGATAATTGAAATATGGTCTAAATCATGCATTTTAATTTAAAATAAAAAATCCTTGAAATATTATTAATTTAATCCTTTTTTCTCTCTCCTCTTCCCCCTCTAAAGGACATATTTATTTCAGGCCCTGCTTCCGCATCCTAAATCCATGGCTGACTAGGATTTCAGAATAAAAACATTTTTTATTTCATACAGCATCCTACAGAAATCTTGAAACACTTTGTAAATATTCTGTTGAAAAACTGCCACTTCTGGGGTATGAAATATAGCGTTTAGAAGCATCCAGGAACATCTTACAGCATTTCAGCACCAGATATAAAGAATATTTGAACCAAGGGAAGAGTAGAGGTAGAGTTTATAAAAGGTTGATTGTACAAAAATTTGGCTAAGTTTCCAGTGGTTGTCACAGGTATTTTGTTTGCTTGGTTGATTGTGTTTTTTTTTTCTTTGGTTGTTTTTTTTTTTTAAGTTTTTGTTTGTATTTTTAAATGCCCTTAAAAAGGGAAAGGGAAAGGGAAAGGCAAGGGGAAATTTGGGGAAAGGGGAATTTGGGGAAAGGGAAATTTGGGGAAAGGGAAAGAGAAATTTGGGGAAGTACAGGGAAGTTCATGGAAGGGAAGGGAAGTTGAGGGAAGGGAAGTTGAGGGAAGTACAGGGAAGTTCATGGAAGGGAAGTTGAGGGAAGGGAAGGGAAGTTGAGGGAAGTTGAGGGAAGGGAAGTTCCGGGAAGGGAAGTTGAGGGAAGGGAAGTTCAGGGAAGTTCAGGGAAGTTCAGGGAAGTTCAGGGAAGTTGAGGGAAGGGAAGTTGAGGGAAGGGAAGTTCAGGGAAGTTCAGGGAAGTTCAGGGAAGTTCAGGGAAGTTCAGGGAAGGGAAGTTCAGGGAAGTTCAGGGAAGTTCAGGGAAGTTCAGGGAAGTTCAGGGAAGTTCAGGGAAGGGAAGTACAGGGAAGTTCAGGGAAGTTCAGGGAAGTTCAGGGAAGGGAAGGGAAGTTCAGGGAAGTTCAGGGAAGGGAAGTTCAGGGAAGGGAAGTTCAGGGAAGGGAAGGGAAGTTCAGGGAAGGGAAGTTCAGGGAAGGGAAGTTCAGGGAAGGGAAGTTCAGGGAAGTTCAGGGAAGTTCAGGGAAGGGAAGTCCAGGGAAGGGAAGGGAAGTTCAGGGAAGGGAAGGGAAGTTCAGGGAAGTTCAGGGAAGGGAAGGGAAGTTCAGGGAAGTTCAGGGAAGGGAAGTTCAGGGAAGGGAAGTTCAGGGAAGGGAAGTTCAGGGAAGGGAAGGGAAGTTCAGGGAAGGGAAGGGAAGTTCAGGGAAGGGAAGTTCAGGGAAGGGAAGTTCAGGGAAGGGAAGTTCAGGGAAGTTCAGGGAAGTTCAGGGAAGTTCAGGGAAGTTCAGGGAAGTTCAGGGAAGGAAGTTCAGGGAAGGGAAGTTCAGGGAGGAAGTTCAGGGAAGTTCAGGGAAGTTCAGGGAAGTTCAGGGAAGTTCAGGGAAGTTCAGGGAAGGGAAGGGAAGGGAAGGGAAGGGAAGGAAGGAAGGGAAGGGAAGGGAAGGGAAGGGAAGGGAAGGAAGGGAAGGGAAGGGAAGGGAAGGAAGGGAAGGGAAGGGAAGGAAGGGAAGGGAAGGGAAGGAAGGGAAGGGAAGGGAAGGGAAGGGAAGGAAGGGAAGGGAAGGGAAGGGAAGGAAGGGAAGGAAGGGAAGGGAAGGAAGGAAGGGAAGGAAGGGAAGGGAAGGGAAGGGAAGGAAGGGAAGGGAAGGGAAGGGAAGGAAGGGAAGGGAAGGGAAGGGAAGGGAAGGGAAGTTCAGGGAAGGGAAGTTCAGGGAAGGGAAGGGAAGGGAAGGGAAGTTCAGGGAAGGGAAGTTCAGGGAAGGGAAGTTCAGGGAAGGGAAGTTCAGGGAAGGGAAGGGAAGGAAGGGAAGGGAAGGGAAGGGAAGGGAAGGAAGGGAAGGGAAGGGAAGGAAGGGAAGGGAAGGGAAGGGAAGGGAAGGGAAGGAAGGAAGGGAAGGGAAGGGAAGTTCAGGGAAGGGAAGGGAAGGGAAGGGAAGGGAAGGGAAGTTCAGGGAAGGGAAGGGAAGGGAAGGGAAGGGAAGGGAAGGGAAGGGAAGGAAGGGAAGGGAAGGGAAGGGAAGGGAAGGGAAGGGAAGGGAAGGAAGGGAAGGAAGGGAAGGGAAGGAAGGGAAGGGAAGGATAGTTCAGGAAAGTTCAGGGAAGTTCAGGGAAGTTCAGGGAAGTTCAGGGAAGGGAAGGGAAGGGAAGGGAAGTTCAGGGAAGTTCAGGGAAGGGAAGTTCAGGGAAGGGAAGGGAAGTTCAGGGAAGTTCAGGGAAGTTCAGGGAAGTTCAGGGAAGTTCAGGGAAGTTCAGGGAAGGGAAGTTCAGGGAAGGGAAGTTCAGGGAAGGGAAGTTCAGGGAAGGGAAGTTCAGGGAAGGGAAGGGAAGGGAAGGGAAGGGAAGGAAGGGAAGGGAAGGGAAGGGAAGGGAAGGGAAGGGAAGGGAAGGGAAGGGAAGGGAAGGGAAGGGAAGGGAAGGGAAGGGAAGGGAAGGAAGGGAAGGGAAGGGAAGGGAAGGGAAGGGAAGGGAAGGGAAGGGAAGGGAAGGGAAGGGAAGTTCAGGAAAGTTCAGGGAAGTTCAGGGAAGTTCAGGGAAGTTCAGGGAAGGGAAGGGAAGGGAAGGGAAGGGAAGGGAAGGGAAGGGAAGTTCAGGGAAGTTCAGGGAAGGGAAGTTCAGGGAAGGGAAGGGAAGTTCAGGGAAGTTCAGGGAAGTTCAGGGAAGTTCAGGGAAGTTCAGGGAAGTTCAGGGAAGTTCAGGGAAGGGAAGGAAGGGAAGGGAAGGAAGGGAAGGAAGGGAAGGGAAGGGAAGGGAAGGGAAGGAAGGGAAGGGAAGGGAAGGGAAGGGAAGGGAAGGGAAGGGAAGGGAAGGGAAGGGAAGGGAAGGGAAGGGAAGGGAAGGGAAGGGAAGGGAAGTTCAGGGAAGGGAAGGGAAGGGAAGTTCAGGGAAGTTCAGGGAAGTTCAGGGAAGTTCAGGGAAGGGAAGGAAGGGAAGGGAAGGGAAGGGAAGGGAAGGGAAGGGAAGGGAAGGGAAGGGAAGGGAAGGGAAGGGAAGGGAAGGGAAGGGAAGGGAAGGGAAGGGAAGTTCAGGGAAGTTCAGGGAAGGGAAGGGAAGGGAAGGGAAGTTCAGGGAAGTTCAGGGAAGGGAAGGGAAGTTCAGGGAAGGGAAGGGAAGTTCAGGGAAGGGAAGGGAAGGGAAGGGAAGGGAAGGAAGGGAAGGGAAGGGAAGGGAAGGGAAGGGAAGGGAAGGGAAGGGAAGGGAAGGGAAGGGAAGGAAGGGAAGGGAAGGAAGGGAAGGGAAGGGAAGGGAAGGGAAGGAAGGGAAGGGAAGTTCAGGGAAGGGAAGGGAAGGGAAGGGAAGGGAAGGGAAGGGAAGGGAAGGGAAGGGAAGGGAAGGGAAGGGAAGGGAAGGGAAGGGAAGGGAAGGGAAGGGAAGGGAAGGGAAGGGAAGGGAAGGGAAGGGAAGGGAAGGGAAATGTTCTGAAAGTAGGAAACAAATACTAAAACATCTAATATGTTCAGATTGCTTATATTTGTCTTAGATCATTATTATTTGAATATTTACATCCACATATTTTGTTCTTGAGTAAGGAGTACCATAAAACTAAAGGACTGTGTTCTGATGTGATAAAAACTGGCAGATTTTCTTTGAAGTTAAATAAGCAATACTGTTTTGCAGAAAATCAGCAGTTGAAATTGTTTTGTTCAGGCTTATTGCCTCAAGTTATGCAGATAAACCGTTCATTTTGGGATGCTGAAAACAGGGATTTAGGAACCATGTTAAAAGGTAGATATCTAGTTACAGATAGTCAGATAGGAAAATATGGTATATATTTAGTTAGAAAATAAAAGGAAACACACATGTAGAAATAGGAATGCATTTGTATGCATTCCACTGGTTTTTTTTTTGTTGTCTGGGAACAATTTGCACTTATCTCTCAGGGTACATGTGAGATTACACCTTGATTATACAATGGTTGCTGTACTAACTAGAACAGGCACATCAATGCCAGTTCCCCTGTAATCACTGTTACACAACTGCTCCAGAACAGCCAAACTATAACTGCCCAGAAAATAAATATCTCTCTCTATTTATTAATTTATTATTTTTCCTATTCGGAGACTTTTTTTTTTTTTTTTTGAAAGTTAATATTTTTGCCTTGATCAAGTTTTGAAAGGTTGACGGAACATATAAAATTATTTTATGCTTCTGTTATGAATTTGTATTCACTTTCTGAAAATTAAACTTTATAAGCATTCTAGAAATTAAAATAATATGTAAAAAATAATATGATAAAATGTTTAAAAATAATATGATAAAACCCTTTTTTTCCTTTTCCTTAAGGGAATCTTTTTCTCTTCTTCTAGTGTGTTTCTAAATGCAACAGAAATGTGTTAATATTTCCCAGTTAGACACCACCTTAAGACTCCACTTGGATATTACCTGTGCCTGAGGATTAGTTCTGATTGATATTTCACATTCTATAAATACACACTATTTTTAGATTTATTTTGCCAGTTTTCTGGCCTGTTATTTTCCCCTTCCTTACCTATTTTTTTCGCTGTGAAATGACACACACCTCACAGCGATTTTGCCAGGGGAAAGACTGCTCCAGTGCCTCCTCCTCTGTTCTCACTGCCTCCCAGACTCACAGCCTTTTGCCTTTTCTTCTTGCAAAGAGCGTCCTGAACTCCAGAAACTGAGCTTTCCCTCGTGCCACTGGGGTCCTGACACTCAATCTGCATAGCTCTTATCTGTCCTGCACAGAAGGAGGGAGGGAGAGATGCGAGACACTATTTGTTGCAGTTCAAAGTCACGTTTCTTTTATGTGTTGTTTTTCTCCCCACCCCTCACCCCCCCCTTTTTTTTTTTAATTCTCTTTTGCCCACCCCAAGATAAATAGAGGTAGAAAGGACAAGTGGTTTTGATTAGAATTTAAAATGTTGTCAATTTTTAATGAAAGTGTAACCTCCAACCATCAACTTTGCACAAACTAGAGACAAGGTTGCAAAATGAATTCTAATATCCTTGGCAGGCTTTGGCTGGATTGCCCTTCTGTGAACTTCCCTTGTTGTTAATTTGTTATGTCAGCCCATATTAGCAGTTTTGGGAAGCCTAAACTGGCGAGAGTATCAGCCTTAAGGAGTCGGAGTACATGAGAGTTTGCTGTTACTGATATTATTATTTAGTTACACACAAAGCTTTGAGGTCTGGGTCCTTCAGCACTGTACATCCAGCAGACCTAAATCTTGCCAGATGGTGTTTCCCCAAAGGGGCTTATCATTTAAGTGTAAAATGAGAGACTAGGAGTGAGAATGGCAAAGGGAGGAGGGGGAAAAGTATACAGGTGAGATAATTCTACGTGACATGAGTTAGTTACATAAAGAGGAGACTTACCCTTTCTACAAGCACATGTGACTGACTGCATAAGTACCTTAGATGCATTTCTAACAAGCCATTGCTAGAATGTAATAGCAAAAGAAGAGCTTGAAAGAAGGGGTGACATGGCTTTGTAGGTATTCATGAAGATGTTCCCTGAGCACTGAGGGTGGAAATTGTAAATACGGTGTGAGAAAATTTGAGCAGTGGAGCAGCAAAGGTTGACAGTGCTGGCATTGCACTGAATATTCCATTATACTTGGAATATTCATTTTTTTATTGAGCTTCATGTGAAAAATCACAGGGTAAATTGCCTTTTTCTGAGTGAATCACCTTTATACTTGCCTGGAGTCTTTCTAATATGTGAAATAGTCAGGTAGCTTCACAGAAAATTCTATTTAAAATGAATCAAACACAAATATTTTGCAATGTACCACAAAATGCATCTTTTTTTTGCCCTCAGAATTATATCAGTTGGCTATTTAATAGTGAGTGGGAAAAGTAAGAACAAATTAGTGTATAATTCTATAAAATGAGCTATGGATGGGACTTCAACTCTCTTGAATATTATTCTGAACACTAAAATAATCAACTTAAATTCCACCCTGATGCAGTTCATCACAGGGTTATCATTCTCACCTGTTTCATGTGTCTGAATGTGTCTATTTGTAGGCACACGCATTTACACACTGAGCCTTTTTTTCTGTAAATAAGTCACCCTGGCATTGTAGAAATGCAGTCAGGGGTGGTGTGCAGCACAGTGGCTGTTTCACTGAGCAGGTCGCTGCTGCTTGGAGGAGTAGAGAATAATTCTGTATCTAACAGAAAGATGAAAGGCCCAATTCTGCAATCACAGGGCCCCATGAAGGCACTATCTAGGCCTCTGCTTCTTTTCCCTTGCCAAAAAAAAATGTTGTACCTGCATGAGTTGAAAGCACAGATCACTATAATACAGATCAGATATCAAATGAAACTCAGAAAATGGGACCATTTTGCAGTCTGAATACGTAGCCTGTAATGTTCTCAATGCAGTGTTTAAAGGACAGAGCTACTCATACTGCCCAACATAAGGCTTGTGTATATAATCACATACACCCTGGTTATGGATGCCTGTGTACCTGTCTGGATGAAGCATGAATGCATGACAGACTTTCACACAAAAGAGGAAGGGAGAAAAAAAAAAATTAAAAATAAAGGTCATGAAATTTGATCATCTCCATATTTAAGGTTACTCTAAGCAGTCTGCAAATAACAAGGTACTTTAATACCCTGCTTGCACTTTCGTCTCATTTAATATAAACCTATGAAAGATTATTCCTGAAGTCATTATCTTTAACTGTTGAGAGCATAGATCATGCCTAAGTGACTGAAGTGCCAGGGGAACTCTCAATGGGATACTGCTGAAGATCTGATATACGTCTTTTGGTCTCCATTGGAGTCAAATGACATGCAGAAGAAGAGCAATGATAACTTTGAAGAATGGGATGTGTTCCACAGGCAGCCAGGATTGTGAGCCTACGGCAAGCTTGGGATGGCTGAACAATATAGTGCAAAAAGCAGCTGATTTCGGAATGGTGTTAAGGGAATGTTATAGGTGACTCCTTCTACCTATTAATCCTGTTTGCTTTGCAGATTGTCTTCAGGGGTGGGGGTGAAATTCATCCCTATGCTTTGCACCAGGATCACAGAGACCAGAATGACTATAAAGGGTTTCTCATTTTGTCCTGGTCCTGTTTGAGTGGAAACACTCTGAGATAGCTTACATGTTGGCAAAAGAACCTAGCCAAATCTGTCTAAAGGGACTGAAATCTGGAAAGCAGAAAAATCACTAGCAACAGGACAGACAATTATTATTTTAATGACAGGAGTTAAAAAGTCAGTAAGTTTGACAGAAACAGGGTCGAGAAAAAGGGTGTTTATGAATGTGAAAGGGAGGTCTAACAAAAGAAAGAAATATTGACTGCATAACTGGAGGTCTGAGAAAGCCCGCACTTCGCACACAGAGAATCATGGCGTAGTGCATGTAATATCCTTCACCTGGGTCAAAGAGAAAGTTTGGCATCGTTTCCAGGAACACCATGTGGGACAACTTACATCCATTTCTGTGGTGAAGGAAATGACAGGAAACATCCATATGTGTTTATCTCAGCAGGTTAGTTTATACCACAAACATTTGGAGATGCCTGACAAGACAAGTTTCCTCAAGAGTCTATGAAAGGTACGAAACAAGATAAAATGAAATCGAGCATATGTATTATTCACAAGTTTTTTAAAGAATGAATTGGTTTTTGACCCTTTAGTCTGGTTGTAATAACTGCAAAAGGTGCTGAAGACCTCACGTTCTGAATTCTGTGCTTCTCTCTTCTGAGAGTTGCAACATAATTTAAAATGGTCACAACACTCTGTTTATCAATTTGATTATCCTTAAAATACTTATAATGATACTTAGATTCTTCAAAGAGTCTTGTGAATTGAAGCCTGGAAAGGTCTTTGAGGTCTGGAAATGTAATATGCTGTCTTAATCCAACATATCATCATTCAATTACAGTGATTTTGCTCCCTTTATACTCCTCCACCAGCATTTTTATGACTTCTGTGGGGTTGTCAGGTTTTTGTTGTTGTTGTTTTTGGTTTTTTGTTGTTGTTTTGTTTGTTTGTTTTGGGGGTTTTTTAATGTTTTTTGGGGTGTTTGTTTTTTTTGTTTGATTTTTGGTTGGGTTTTTTTTGGGGGGAGGGATGGAGGTTTAGTCATGGCTTTTTTTGTTTGGTTGTTGTTTAGTTAGTTGTTAAAATGAACACATAAGGGAAACACTTTTATTTTCTCTCATGATTCCTGATTAGAGATTTTGAAATATTTGATAAATAAAATATTTTCTGAAGGCACTCCCCTTTCTTTCTTCACATGAATTATACATAAAATGACCCTTGCTGTTGTAAACTTCTAACTAGCTGTTGTATGCATCCAATAACCAAACCTTGGTTCTTTGGAAGAGAAAAAATAGCTGACAAAGTCTCACTCTTTTTTTACAGTGCCTGTTCTTAAAATGTATGATAAATAGAATCACGGGGTATCAGATTGGAGGGGACTTGAAAGGTCCCTCTTGGCCAACCTTCCTTGGCAAAATCATGGCCTACACAAGATGCCCCAACTCCCTATCCAGCTGAATCTTAAAAGTGTCCAGATTTGGGGAAACCAAATTTCCCTGGGGAAATTGATTCAATGGCTGATTGTTCTTATTGTGAAAAGCTTATTTTTTGTGTCCAGTTGGAATTTTCCCAGGATCAGTTTCACCCATTACCATTTATATTTTCCATGTGAGTCCTTGTAAAATGGAGTCTCTGTTTTCTCTGTAGTTACCCTTTAAACACTGGAACATAATGATGAGATCTCTCCTTAGCCTTCTTTTCCCAGGTCTGAACAGACTCCACTCTCTCAGCCTGTCGCTGTTGAGCCACTAGCAGAGAAGAAAACCCGGATTCTCAGTGTGGCATAGAAAAGAGAGCTTTATTATTTTGATTCCAACTTATATAGACTTTTCAGAGGTCACCCAGATTGGTCAGTCAGAAACCTCCCCCTAGGCCTGATTGGCCAGGCCTGAACTGTCCAAAACTCAAGACACTGTTTTAATAACATCCGAACTTTATCTTTGTTTGTAACACACAGGAGAAAGTTCTCATGGGAAAGACCTGTGCTAGCCACATCAGCCTTTCCTCAGATGGAAGGTTACTGTCTTGGGGTGACTTTATCATGACACTCTATTCCTGATTGTCTGCTTTATGGCCAGAAATGTATCCTGTAGCTTTAAGCTGAGTCCAGGGGAGGGGCAGGAGTCAGGGGAACTCTGGAGTGGGTTTTGTTCAAGACTCACTCCTGCATGCTCAGTTTGCCTGGCAGATCAGAAGCTACATTGTTGTTTAACTAGCTTACTTATTGTTAGCTCAGGCAAGAAGTTTTTCCCTGGACTGCAGTGGCAATTTTTCGGTGGCTCCTGTTGCTTATTCTGGAAAATATTTGACTTGGGTTTTAGCCCGAGATCAGACAGTCCCAGGGAGAACTTGGGAGAAGCTAAGAAAGAAAGGACTCTAAAATCCACCATCATCATACGCAGCAAGGAGGAGGCCCACATTGGTGGTTGACCAGGTTCCCATCTGTTTTTCTCTTCCCCGAGCTGTTATTCTTCTTCCATCCCCCAAATCAAAGCCATCCACCATTTTGTTTTCCCCTAGCATGTGGCTGGTGAAGGTTTTTTTCCCTTCCCCTGGCATTTTGGATTTATTTGTTCGGCTGTGATTTTTGTGTGTGTGTGTGGATGGTAAAGTTCTCAAGGTTCAATATCTGACAGCTATTCATTTTCTCCTGTTCCATGTGGGCACCTTGTTTGTCAAATAAACAGGTTTTGGGGTTTTTTTCTCACTTTCATCCACCAGAATTTATTTTTTATCGGTGGGAAGGGACTACTAAAACCCTTTCCTTTAGAGGAAAATATTAATTCCAGAGTGTTTTCTCCCAAAACTTGTATCTAAATCTGGACGGCCACCCAGTTCTCTGTTCATCTTTGTTGCCCTTCTTTGGACCCTCTCCAAAGAAGTGTAGTGGAGACTGAAACTGAGCACAGAATTCCAGGGGTGGCCTGACAAACACTGAACAGCATGGGATAATGATTTCTTTATGGCTGTCTGTGACACAGCTCAGCATCCTGACATCTTTCCTCACTGCAGCAACACACTGTTCGCTGTTATCCGTCTTGCTTACCAGGACACATGGGCCTCTTGCCATAGAGCTTCTTCCCATCCTGAGATCCCAGTTTGTGCTGCACTCAGGGATTATGTTTTCCAATATGCAAGACCTTGTCAAACTTCATAAGGCTTTTGTTAGCCCTCTCTTCCAGCCTACCCATGTCATCCTGAAGGCTGAAACTTGTTCCGAAGTGTTGACTTCCATACTCATTGTGTTGTCAGTGGCAAACTTCACCAGGGTACACTTGATCCTCATCTTCCACATCACTTCTGAAGCTATTGAATTGTATTGGGTGCAATACTGATACCTGGGGGGTCCCACTTGTGACAAGTTGCCAGTTTGAAAAGGAGCTGTTCTACCACCACCCTCTGGGTATAACCTCTCTGACAGTTCCTCATCCACCATACAGACCCCTTGTCTAGACCAACACACCAGTTGCTCCAGGAGGAATTTGTGCAAAACCACATGGAAAACCTTGGAGAAATCCCAGTACACCATGTCCACTGCTCACCCCGCATCTGCTGAGCAGATTATTTTGTCAGAGAAGACTATCAGGTTTGTCAAGCACGATTATCAATGTCTCTGGAATTACAAATTTGCTGACTGAGACACAGGATTAAGAGCACAGAATCCCAGGGCATACTCCCCACTTAGTTATTTTCTTGCTGTGCATAGTCCAACAAATCACTTAATCTCTTTATACTTAATTTTAGCCATCTCTAATTATCATTATTAAATAGGTATTAAAAATATCCAGAGCTGCTGATGCTGGTAAGAGTCCTGTTGTTTTAGGCAGTGTACAGAGATTTGGTAAGTGACTTCCTGAGGAGTTTGCTGGTTAAGAAACATGTCAAAGCAATGCCTAGGAGAGGGATGCTGTAATGTTTTTAAGCCATTCCAAGACCTTTAAATACATCAGGTTCTCTATAGATACACAGCATTAATTTTCACATTAAAATGTATGTGCGTAACGATAGATCCAGCATATCATGTTGTTCATAAAACAGACACGTATACATGCACACATACTTCATCCTCCCTATGTTTTCTGAACATATTTCTACAATTGCATATAAATTTTCCCCTTGTTCTGTAATGATATGACAGTAAATGAATTACCATAAATAAACCAGACACAGGGATTGGTGCATAAAGTTGTCCTAGCTTCATACAAGATCTGACCTTGGAACAAAGAATACTTTACATCCATGATGATTCTATCTGCTGTTGATGAATCACAACTCCTGCTTATGTTTAATCACTGCTGACAGTAACAGCTGACAGCTAGTTAGGAAGAAAAAAGTCCTCAACAACTAAATTCTTTTCTACTGAAGAAAATAAAACTCTTTATATATGACTGGTTTTGCATACAGACAGAGTGATTGGAAGGATGATATGCAGATTTTTATATGCTAAATAAATGCCTGCATTCTCCCCTTAAATATAGCAGCATTTTTTTTACTCATTTTCATTTTTCATTATGATTTCAGTATTGTCTTTGGAGATTTTTTGCTTAGCTATGTCATCATTTTTGCTCCAGCAAAAAGATTTAAATTTATTTGAAAAATTTAATGAAAGAATGCTTTTTTACTTTTGTATTTTGAGAAAATGGTGAATTTGTAGGGATACTTTTATTTTCAAATCCAATTAACCGTACTGTTGATGGGCAGTTTTCAGAGTTGATGAAAGGAAGCTGTTAATATCAAAGGCTATTTTGTGTCTGAATTTTTTAATCATTATGTCCTTGTGCACCAATTTATTTCCATTACTGGCACATGAAAATCAGTGGGACTAGAGGACTGGAGACTTTATTTTGTGTGAGCAGCAACTATGACAATTGGCTCTGTATTGTGAGATTGCATCTCCCAGCTGGAGATTTAAATTTCTCATGTCCATGCTTTCTTTACATGTGCATTGTTTATGTGATGAGGGCAATTATTAACTTACTGGCCTTGGCATTTACAATGTGGAGGAAAGAAACCAAACCACCCTGAAGGATTTTTCATCACAGAATGGTTTAACAAAAAAACAAAGGATACACAGTGTATGTCTCAGTTAGTTCATTTCTAGCAGTGAGATGACAGAATTTGCTCTGTCCTGCAGAATCTGGGGCTGAGCAATGAAGTCAATGTTGGTTGAACTGCTTAATGCTGCTGGCCATCACAGTAAGAGGGTTCACCTGATTTTTTTTTCGCATGTGCAAGACAGACTGCAACTCTCCAAAAATCACATTCAGTGAAGAAAAGTCACACAGAAAACAAACTATTCCTCTTTTTTCCATGTGTTTTTTTGGCCCTAGATACACTGCTGGCTTGGTTGAATACCATGCTACAATCACACATCTGAGAGGCCCTTGGAGCAGAGCTGCCATACCTACAGCTAGGTCAGTCTGGAAAGGCTGAGCGTTTTCTACACAGGTGGCAGTGAATGCATAAAAATTTATTGTTCTGGCAGAGGAAATAATAAAGGACTCCCATTTCCACCAAAATTCAGCAACAGAAGTGTTTTTGAAAAGAGAGGGATGAGGCTGTGCAGGTGCACAGGGGAAGTCCAAGGGGAAACAAGCTACTTTTGAGATCTTGAGAAGACACAGTGAAGTAGTAATAAAGATTTCATTTCTGTATTTAGTCCTACAGAGCTTATTTAAAAAAAAAAAAAAAAAGCCTTAATATGAGTTCCTAGTAATGATTTTAGAATTACATTATTAACTTTCAAAGAAGAAACATAGGAAGTTTTGTGATCATATCTCATAAACTGACACATGGAAAAGATTGTAACAGGAGACATCCCTTTATTAAAGATGGTAAACTGCATCAATTTTTTAAAACTGTAAGCTGCATGAAAAAAGAAAAAAAAACTTAAAATACATAAAAATACATTCTTATTAATTTAAAACTTGGGAATATTTTTTAATAGGATCAATTTAAGCTAAATCTATTTCTCAAAATGGTCTTATAATAAGAAGTAGTTGGTGAAATTCAAAGAAAATTGCTTAAAATTACCTGATGTCTGGTAACCTGGAAACCATCTTATTTTCTGTTAATGAGCATAATAAGCATATATATCATCAGCAAGCTTGAGTTACTTTTTTTTTTTTTTTTTGGTGGGTTAATGATCTTAATCTTCTAGTCTTTTATATGTCTGTTAAGCTACAAATCATTAATATTGTAAGGAATTGTAAGGAATCACATTTGTCAAGCTTACATCAAGTTATTTTATTTTATTTAAACATTTTCCGAATCTGGTGAACTTTCTTGTCCAGAGGTTTCAGAGAAGTATATCAACAAGCCTAACTGACAAAGGGCACTTAAGTCACTCTGGTTGGAGATATGTTTATCCTACCAGGAAATATAAAAAGGCATCTTCTCAAATGGCAATAGTCTAATGCAAATACCATGGATGGATATTTGTGTGGAGGTATAGCAAGGTTACATGTCTTCGATATTAGACATGGCAAGAATATTTGCATCTGTTACAAGAAACCCAGATTACTGGGAGAAGTACCTGAGCTAATTGTGTGTTTGGGATAACAAGATACAGATAAGATGACAAACATTGTCCATTTGATTTCCTAAGTAAAATGCAAGGTGGATATGGGTACAAACAAAATGGTCAAAATAGAACTTTTCTTTTCCCCCACCAATTACTTATTAGAATTTACCTCCATCTTCTGCCACCTTTGGAGACAGGTGATAAAACATTACCCAGGGTAGTGTTTGTACACCTGAACATTGGAACATGGAATACCACTGTTTTCTGATGAAGGTCAATTATACCTTACAACGAGAGTAAGAGCACTGAAGAGAATTGAATTTGTTGTATACTTGCAGACAAGTTATTCATAGGAAATATATCCAAACATAAATATTAATGTATTTTGTACTTCTAAATATCTAAATAAAATGGAAAGAAGACAGGCAAGAGTGCAGAAGGAAAGATGGGTGTGGAAGGAAGGAAGAAAGAGAGAGAGAGAGAGAAAAGAGAAAGAAGAAAGAGAAAGAGAGAGAGAGAGAGAGAGAGAAAGAGAGAAAGAGAGAGAGAGAGAGGGGGAGAGAGAGAGAGAGAGAGAGAAAGAAAGAAAGAAAGAAAGAAAGAAAGAGAGAAAGAGAGAGAGAGAGAAGAGGCAAATTATTCCTGGGAGACATTAAAACAAGGCTGACTCTCTGTGCTTTAGTACATTATTTCTCATAATTTTACCCAAAATGATATCCTGAAAAAATTATTCTTATTAATGTTCTCTTCATTTCTGCAGGGGGCATAAAAATAACTGATGAGTATGAGAATATAAACCGTATGGTTAGTGAGGCAGAGGTGATAATTAGAACATGCTGTACTACGCAGTAAACAAAGCTATTATGAACGATAGAGTTCTTTATAGAGTATTTAAAAGGGGGATGGAAATAATATACTTTCCCCTGACTGGCTTAAAAGCTCTGTCTGTAACTGCCATGAAAAATAATAAAAAGAAAGAATAAGGACATTTGGAGTTAATCACTCAAAATGTTGGTTTCCAGTTAAAAACAACAGCAAGTATTATCAATACTTATTTGATTCCACACCAATTTATGTATAGCATATGATTTGCATCTCATTAGTTATAGGTTTGGGCAGGATAAATCATGTCACAATTGCAAGTACAAGGTTGTAGAAGAAAAATACTGCAGATTTATTTTGCCAATAGGATTATCTGATTGTCATTTTACATGTTTTTTGTTTTCAATGTCAGAAACATACTTTCTAAAGGCAAGTAAAGTTCATTGTGTGCAAGCAGTAAATCCAACTTAGAACTTAATCTTTCAGGGTTTTTAGGGCCACAAAATTCTTCTCCCCTTATTGTGAAGATTACATGATTATTGGATATTGAGGTTACTGCCGCCAAAACATATCTCATGTATAATCACACTGCAAAACCTTAGCATAGCTCTGATGTCTTTAACAGTACACAATTACAAAAAAAATCATAGGAAATCAAGGAGCCCATTCTGAACTAAATGTATATGTCACAAAAAGTAGCCGTGGCATTCTATAACATCTTGAAATATGCCTTAGATTGCATCTTGACCAACATAAAACCAAATCAGCACTGAAACAAAAGACAACCAACCAAAAAAGTAATATTCTAGGTTACATATACTTCTCTTACCTGTCTTAGATCTGTCACACCTTTTTCTTTTATTCTATTTCTTTTTTTTAAAGCAAAATTCTAAATGCAAAAACATGGGTCAAGTTGAACATCTCTTTTTATGTTACGAAGTGCAATGCAGATAAGAACAAAACACAACACAGGGAAAGTTTCTCTCCCACCATTTCCAGGAAGATTTGGTTTTCAAGAAAACATAAAAACCCCACAAACTAAGAGATATGTTTTTACCTTGTAGTGCATAATTAAACTAAAAACTTTAAAATTTTTACTACAAGTACATTACATCTGGTGTCTTTATTAACATTCAACTAAATGTTATAAACCAGTGAAGAAATAATTTGAACAGTATTCCCAGAAGGATCTTTCATTTTTAATGTCTTCACTTTTTCCATTATGTTCCCATTTGCTATTTCCTTTAGCCTTTTTCCTATTTTTTCATCTCTCAGGGTTTCCTTTGTAACTGTGAACTAAATAACCTGCATAATCTGATCCACAGCAGCAGTAAAATGAAGAGAACTACCCTAAAGTTAATACACATATTTCTGACCAAAAAGTGACCAAATAGAGAGGAAGATGGAACTTTTACTTTTGAAAGTCTAAGGGACTTTCCTTATGATTACAGGGGACTTCTACCCCTCATTTAGGATTAAGAGCCACAACCCACTCCTAAAAGTATGTTCTTCATAAATGAAAGGTGAGCAAAGTAGATACATGATCTTCAGAGAAACTGTAAGAAGATCAGAAGACTGGCAGGCCTAAATTTACTTCCTTCCTGCTGCAAGCATTCAAGCTAATCTTACTAAGAACAAGTAAGCTCAAACATCAGTTCTGTGGATTTGTTTGAGGGGGGGAAAGACTCACTCAGAAGACTGAGCTTTAAATACAGGAAGAAAAAGGCTTGGCTTCAATCACCTCTTCATTATCTTAACCATTTTGTCTAAAGGTCATTTTGTATGGAATACTGCTGGTTGCTGTATAAATGACCTTCATGGCTGTAAAACAGCATTCCCATAAAATGCCCAGCCCACAAATTTCTGATAGAGTCTCAGAGTGCTTTTGAAACATATCCTTAAGACTGACCTGCAAAGCACTATATGGTGGGGAGAAATGTTTTCTTTTACAACACAGCAGTGGAAGGAGAAGGATGGTTTCAGCTCTTTGGCTCAGGGCCTTGAATTCATGTGTCCTCTTTCCTGGGAGATAATTCTAACTATTGTGTTATTGGGTATTCTTGGGTATGTATTCTTTGAGCTTCTTTCTTGAAGTTATTCCACTTTGCAAGATGAAATGAAATATTCATCGAGCCAGACAGAAAGAATGAATAAGCAAGATTCTTTTGTCTATTGGGTTGGGTAATCATGTGGGAGATGAACACATGGGTTCTGGTCCCTGCTCCAATAAATACTTAATACATATCAATGTATAACTCTGGGAGCAAGTCCTTCACACAAGACAGGCAGAGACATGCATGTTTTGTGAATCTCAGGAGGATTTAAACATAAAATAGATATCTCACTCTGTCAAGACCAGAGTTCTTGGCATGCTCAGAGCAGAACTTTAGATACCAAGGGAACTTCTCTGTCAGAAATACTCATGAGTTTGCAGTGCAGCAGCTTTGAAAATCTGAACTTTAAAAATGAGAATCTGAGATTTTAGTGGACTTAATTCTAACTGATTTAATTTTTCTGCTGTTTGTTATAAAATTTATTTTCTCATAAGGCATAGAAGTTTGTGCTGGATTAAGGAGATGAACTTACAGCTACTGAGCAAAAACTTGGTAGAATACATAGCCACCTTCCTTACTTAAGTGTCTAAAGCATGTAACTGTAAGGAAAACAATAACGTTACCATATTATGACAAGCAATTTTCCCTCTTCCACTGTCTGGGAAGAAGTCCCCATTACAGTCAGAGACGGAACCTGCCTACACAGCTGAATGTCCAGGGCTTTGCTGCTGTAGCTACAGACACGTACACGTGAGATGATGGCCGATTGCCTCTCTGTTTGCAGGAGATATTTAATGGTTTTGCTACCTAACATCACAGAAGGTCAGCAGGGAGATGGATGGTGATAAACTAACAAGCAAAATTGTTCTAACAAAGCATCTGTGAGCAACTGCTTGATCAAAATGACAGACATCAATCAGAATAATAACTTCAAATATGAGATTTTCAATTAGCGAGGGAACATAAATAAGTGTGTCTGGAAAATAAGCATAAGGGATTTGGGAAGGAGACAGCACATACATAACAAAAGAAAGAGACAGAGGCAGCAGGAAGAGAAACGGACTGATATACACAAAGATATGTGCACAGAAGCAGACTTACAAACAGGTCTGCTGGGAGACACAGATAAACAGAAGCATTACAAATATTGTCTCTGGCTTGTGCACAGGAAATTCTTGCTAGAGTTTTGCAAAGATCTTAAACTGCATTTTGCATTTAAAGGTAAAAACAAACAAAGAAAAAACAAACATCCACCTTCTGCTAGGTACTCCCTTCCTTTCCAAAATTTTCGCCAGCACAAAAAACTCTTTGTAGGACATATTTGGCACTGTCAAGGGTGTACCTTGAATAAGGTTTTCAATTTTGGGCCCCTTATGATAAGAAAGACATGGAGGTGCTGGAGCATATCAAACATAATGGAGTAGGGGGAGGCTCTGGAGCACAAATTGGATGGGGAGTGGCTGAGGGATCTGTGGGGGCTCAACCTGGAGAAAAGGAGGCTCGGGGGGACCATCTGGCTCTGCACAACTACTGACTGGAGGAGACAGCCAGTTGGGGGTCAGGCTCTTCTCTTAGGGAACAGGGACAGAACAAGAGGAAATGGCCTCAGGCTGTGCCAGAGGAGATTCAGGTTGGATATTAGGAATTCTCTTTCTCACTGAAATGGTGGACAGGGTCTTGAAAAGGCTACCCATGGAAGTGTTGATATCGCCATCCTGTTTAAAAAAACAGGTAAATGAAGCACTTGAGGATATTGTTTAATGGTAAATTCATGATGTTGGGTTATTGGTTGGACTTGATCTTAGAGCTCTTTTCCAGCTTCACTGATTCCATGATTCTATATGCTTAGCAGAAGTGTAATCACAGGGATAAGCATATTCAGACTGAGTACCTCTTTTGTCATTTCCTTACCCCTGAGGTTGTCATTTGCATTAGTGCAAAATGCAGCCTGATCAAAATGACAACATTTTACTTCCACTTTGCACAGGACGATGGGCAATGAGGCATCAAGTTGCATACCTCAAAAAAAACAAACAAAAAAAAAAACCAAAAAAAAAAAAAAAACCCAAACAACTTGATATCCAGGTTGTTGAAAGATGCAGGATATGCCAGGGAAGATATGGTATGTATGGTATGTTACGTTATGTTATGTTATGTTATGTCATGTCATGTCATGTCATGTCATGTCATGTATGTTATGTTATACACAGATTTGGTTTTTGTACTCCAATCAGAGGTAACGCTATTGGGCTGGATACGAAGATGAATGAAGTTTTGATCTAGCATTGCATGGTCATTCTCATGTTTCCATGAAAAGTCTTTGCACTAGTGTGTGTGCCTCAAGGATGCTAGTGAATAAGGCATGGATTCCTGTTTTGTTTGGCTTCATAAGTTTTCAAAAGCTGGATGTTCTTTTGAAATGCATCAATATATTTAGGGATGATTATAAAAGAGGTGAAATACAAAGGCCTGAAAAAGAAAACAGGAGAAAATTGGGTTCTAGTTCCTGCTAAAAAAGCTAATCAGACAAAAACACCCAAAACAAAGAAACCCCCCCAAAAGAACCTCACAGAAGGATTCAATTTACAAGCTTCCTTGTATGATTCAAGTCCTGATTGTGCATGCTCTAGCAGTAGCATAATTAAAACTTCATTGTGGAGAGATGGGGCAGGAGGGAAAGGATCAGTGTTATCTATTGTCAGGTTTTTAGAGAGATGTAGAGATTTCTTTGTGAAAGTCATACTCATTTCAGAAACAGCAAGATTGGTGTCCTGATTCAAGAAAGCACACTCTTTATTATCAATGTCTTAAGACAAAGATATGTGAAACTTTTAACGGGTCAGGTGCAGAAGGAGCTCCTCTGTGCCTCATTCAGGGTTTGAATAGCCTTTAATTTACAAAAGAAATTCTGACAGAGGTAAATTTAGATCACATATGTGCTACAGGTGACTATGTAGGCAAAAATTTATGTCATAAACATCACTGAACACCAGTGCATTAATTAAAGAGTTTGGAAAACGAAAATGTTTTGTGTTACAGGTCATCTTCAGAGTGAAGTGAACTGAAAAGAGGTGGCATGAATGACAATTTCTGCTCTTTGTATTTTATCTTATGCCTTCTAAACAGCCATTTCTGCAGAAGATATTGTGGAGATCCATGTGGAGATTTGAATAGAGACAAATCCAAGACAAGGAGAGTCCAGAGGAAGTAAAGATATAAGGTCTGACATCTGAGAAATGTATCCAGGAAAACAAAAATGAGAGAAAGAAAAGATGAGGGCTTTCAGCTGGACACTGCAAAAAACATTTGAATAAAAGCAGTAAGCCAATACCAGCTTTTGATAGAGAGTAGATGTAGATTTTTCTGACCTGATACTGAAAGAGGGGAGGTTTAGGTTAGGTACTGGGAAGAAATACTTTACTGTGACTATGCTGAGGCCCTGGCACAAGTTGCCCAGAGAAGCTGTGGCTGCCCCTGGATCCCTGGAAAAGTTCAGGGCCAGGTTGGACAGGGCTTGGAGCAGCCTGGGATAGTGGAAGGTGTCCCTGCCCATGGAGCATGATTGAAACCAAATGATCAAGAAGGTGCCTTTCAACCCAAACCATTCTATGATTTCATGATCTCTCAGATGGCAGCTTGTATGAAATGAACTACCATTAGTGAATCATGCAGTGGACTGGTCCACATAAAGGCAGTGAAACTACCAGAAACCCATACAGCCAGAGAAGCAAACCCACAATGTACCACACAAACAATTTCAGCCTATTTCAGCCTATTTCAGTATTACATGTCACTTAACAATGTCTCCCAGTCCTTATAAAGAAACCAAAATACAGAAGCTATGACCAGATTTATGTATTTCATTGTCATTAGCTCACACAGTGTTGAATGAATGTCCCATCATTTAAGACTTATGGACTTGATTTTGCCCTTGGTAATTTTTGCGGGTGTCTTTGACAGGCCAAGGAAAACATTTGGTCCACCATTTTGGCTTATCTAGGATCAGTTCTGTTTGTGATTGTGGTTTTACTTTCTCTGTGGTGTGGTGCTCACCCTGTTTTATGCTAATTGTCTGTCAAAGTGTCTCACAGCTCCAGAATTTGGTTTCCCCTTGAGCAACTCCCAAGTTTATTAGTTTGACCTTATCAAGCTTCTTTTAAGGCAGCTCTCAACGTCAGTCCAAAGTTACAACTGCCCTTCATTCTTATTTTCACAATTACAGCTCTCCCCAACTCCTCATTTTCAACCCTGAAGACTGAGTTTCTTAAAGCATCTCTCAAAATCCTAGGCACTTGTGGTATAGAAGGAAGTGGAAGGATGGAAACATGGGGGAAAATCACAGCTTCTCTCTCACACATTTTGCTCTTGATTTCCTTCTGTCACTGATCTCAATCAGGCACACCAACAGAAGTTTTCCCCCCCAAATATGGACTCGTGAATCTCAGGAGATCAGTAAGTGGCCTGCACAAGCACCCACCTTGTGCATTTGTGTTTGAAAGCAATTTTTGAACCCTTTCTTTGTTGTAGCTGTAGCAACAGCTTTTCTTGCTGCAGAAACTGTGGATGAAGGGCAATTTCCTGAATCTCAAAACCTCCCCTCATTCCTTTTGTAATGTTATTTATGTATGTGCATGTATGGACATAAAGACACACACGTATAAAAGCTATAGCAGGATTGATGAAATGTATTATCTTCAAATGGTCATGCTACTTCAGCCTGTCACCTCCTTCACATTTTCTCTGTTAAAAAAAAAAAAAAAAAATTAAGTGAAACTTTCATGCTCTCTAGTTGCACAAAACTTGTGTGGGTGACATCCTCTACCTCAGGATAATGATCTGAGTCTTCTGAATCATTACTGACAGCATGAAAATCTCTACTTTTGTATACATTTTCTAGCCAAGCCAGGAGCTTTCATCATGCCCTTAGGTTTTTCTCACAGTCCTGTTATATTCTGTATTAAGGAGACCTTCTTCCTGTCCCATAACTGCTTGTTGCATAACTCTGCACTTTTCTAAGTTAAGGTGATCATTTCAATTAAATGTTTGTTTTTTTAACATATCCTGAAAGCATCTCAGAAGTTCCCTTTCATTGCATGTCCTTAGAAATCTAGACCTATAAACTAAAGAACTCAATTCTGCATTTTCAAAGAAAGTTTCCCTGTTCGTCAGCATTAGCCAAGCAATGCAGATTTATTCCTTTTCATCTCTGCTCATGACTCATTGCCTACGACTCCTTGATCATTTTGTTTACTTTGCTCTGAAATGTATCAAATTCTGTACATCTTATATAGCTTTCTCTTTCTCTTTCTTTCCTTTCTTTTTCTCTCTTTCTTTCTTTCTCTTTCTCTTTCTTTCTTTCTTTCTTTTTCTTTCTTTCTTTCTTTCTTTCTCTCTCTCTCTCTCTCTTTCTCTCTTTCTCTCTCTCTTTCTCTCTTTCTCTCTTTCTCTCTTTCTTCTCTTTCTTTCTTTCTTTCTTTCTTTCTTCTTTCTTTCTCTCTTTCTCTCTTTCTTTTCTTTCTTTCTTTCTTTCTTTCTTTCTTTCTTTCTTTCTTTCTTTCTTTCTTTCTTTCTTTCTTTCTTTCTTTCTTTCTTTCTTTCTTTCCTCCATAACCATCTATAAAGGGGAAGGGCAATACTTCTACCTTCTCATACACTACTTTTGTGGCTGTATTTTTGAGCTGTTTAGTCTTACTCCTCTGTCCCTTCCATTGAATTACTCTAATCTGTTTCAATGCCATTTCCTATTCCATTCAGTCATATCTACCCCTTAATTTTCCTTCAAAAGCAAAGTAATAGGGTCACCCACTACTGATGATTCTGTGACATTAAGCTGTAGACAAAAATTCTACAGAAAAAATGGGTCCCAGGTATCTAGAAATCAGCAGGAGACAGCAGTGACCAAGAAATTTCCTGTTTTCTTCTGAGGTTTAACTTGTTGGTCTACATTTATGATGATGGATACAAACTCCAGGGAGCTGGGATTTTCAAAGGCTAATGACCTGTCATATTTAGCAACCGAACTATGGCAGAGTTTTCTAGACTCTGAATTCATTCATTAAAAAGGAGGTGAAAGTTCAAGTTTTATGTGATAGTATTATGGCTCCTCCTTAATAAGTGTATAATTAGATAACTATAGGAAGATTGTACATACAGCAGATACTAATCCATTTAATATGTTGACTGTCTATACTTAATTATGATAATCTCAATGTGCTGTTAAATAGACAAGCAGGACAAAAGCCTCCCTGAGAGATTTGTCAGTAGTATTTTAAGAGCTGATATAGTTTACCTATAATCTTCCACTAACGTTAAAGTCTGGGAGTAAGACTTTTTTTCTTTTTGTTTTCTGTTCTAATCAGTCCTTATTTCTCTTTTTCACTTCATATACTTACAGCTTGTGTTTCTTTGAGACAAAAAAGAACCTTTATTATTGGCATTAAAGAGTGATTTTCATACATATTCAGGGAGGTCTCTGAATTTGATGTGGAGTGCTAGAACAATGTCTTGAGTCTCCATATTCTTAGGTTCTATGAAAATGGAAGGAACAAAATAACAAATAAAAATCAAAAAAGAATAGTTAGCAACTCATAGGAGAGCCATTACAATTCATAAATGAGGGTTACACACTCAATCTCTTTCTCTTTTTATGTATGAAGTGAAATAGATAGAACTCCCACACATTTTTTCCTCCAGCCACTTTGAATATTGTTCACTCTTGTTGTCAGCTTTGCCAGTGATAAAAGGTTTATTCCACATATTCCCAGGCGATGGTAGAGCAAAAAGTATACCTAATGTGGCTGTCCAATGCATTGACATTCATATTTAGTCACTAAAGTCAAGTCATTTCAGAGGAAAGGGGAGTACAATTTGCTATGTAATGCACTGAGACAATCCTATATCTCTGACTGTGTTTCATGACAGATCTTATAAAAGATCGTAAATTACTATCTGTTGAAATATATGAATTTAATGGATTCCATTAATGCACACACCTGCATATAAAAGATTTTGCAAGCCAGAAGATATGATCAGTCAAACAGCTTTAATAGTTATTAATTATAGTTGCTCACTATTTATTCCTCACTAACATAGAAATGTTAAGGCATTTTAATACCTATGCTCTTGGATGGCATGCATAAAACAGGGAAACAGTCCTTTTCTTCTGTGTAATCAATTGGCCTCTTACCAAATGCTCTAAACTCTCTGTTAGACATTTTCCGAGGCAGGACCCTTATTTTTCTCCATATGCTTCAGAAAAACACAGACGGATTTCTGCACAAAGCTTTCTGCTCTTCTGCTTCTGAGTAATTTAGGCTGAATCCAGATATCTTCAGTTTGGATTTAACTTTGTAAAATATTTGGCTATTTGTTTCAGTATTTATTACAAGTCATAAAATCACAGAATGGTTGGGGCTGAAAGGAACTTTTGGAAACCAATTTGTCCAATCCTAAGGCAGCTTGGCTGAGAGCTGGTTGCACAGGATTGGGTCCAGTTAGGTTTTGAATAACTCCAGAGAAGGCTCCACAACCTCTCCGGACAGCCTGTTCCAGCACTTTATCACCCTCACAGTAAAGAAGTTCATCACACTCAGGTGGGATTTTCTTTTTTTCAGTTTGTTCCCATTGTCCCTTTTCCTGGAGTCTGGCCCCACCCTTAATCACCCTCTGTTCAGATACTTACACACACTGATGGGGTCCCCTCTTGGCTGTGTCTCCTTGAGGTTCCTTGCAGAGAGATGATTCAGATCCTTCATCATCTTGTAGCTTTCTCTTAGACCCACTCCAGTGGTTCCTGGTCTTTGTCGAACCAGGGAGCCCAGGACTGGATACACCTGTCCAGGTGTGACTCCCCAGCACAGAGTGAAGAGGCAGGATCACTTCCCTTGACCCGTTGGACTCAATTTTTCAAATGCACCCCAGGATCTCACTGACCTTCCCAGCTGTAATGGCTCACTGCTGGCTCATAGCCTGTTGTCCATGAGAACATCCACTAGTCCTTCTTCCCAGAGCTGCTTCCCAGCAGGTCACCCCCAGCCTGTGCTGGTGCCTGCAGTTGCTCCTCCCCAGTTGCAGAACCTGCACTTGCCTTTGTAGAGCTTCATTAGATTCCTCCCTGTCCATCTCTCCATCTCACCCATGTCTTGCTGTCCAGGTCACATGAGATGAATAAAAAGGTAAAACCATATTGGTTTTGCCTTATCTAATGTAAAGCTGAAAGCCTCAAAACTCAGGTGTTGAAATTAATAAAAGAACCCAAGTCATACGCAGCAGGTAGACTAAAAATTTACAAACCTGAGGTATTGCCACAACAGTGCCAAATTCAATTAAAAGTGTATCAAAAATATAGGACAAAGAATCCTATCAGCCAAACAAGGACGTACTGTAAAACATCCTAGTGACTCTGGCCTCTGGAGTTTGAAATGAACCCTATGAAGCAAATGAATAAACTCATGCAGTCATCTGAGAATGATTTAAAATATGCTCCTATCTCATGTTCTGTCATTACCTTTAGCAAAAGCAAAAAAGTCTTCATTGAGAGACAGTGTAGCTGTGGTGACAGCACATTGTTTCATTTTTGGAAGGCAATCTGCCCCTGAGTTCCAACTTGTATTTTCAGTTTCTAACATATGTAAGAGGTTAGCTCAATATAGCCATGTGTTTTAAAGGGTTTTGAGATATATTGGTGTAAAATGATTATTAATTACTATTATCAATTATTGTTATTACTATTATTAATTACAGACCAAAAAGTTTCTTGCCTCCTTGGATCATCTCTGACACTACATTTTACAGGATTTTCCATGTTATATATGAAAATGCAAATATAAGGTAAAGAAAACATTAAGCCTAAAGTAAAAATCCCTTTAATTTGTTCAAAATCCTCAATGATCCAAGTTAATGAATATATTACATACATACCTGGTAAAATTAGACATAGATTATTAGATCAGCATATCAGTTACTCTCCTACTGTCCACCTCCATATTCTTACCTGAGA
The DNA here is from genome assembly GCA_024500445.1 of Entomyzon cyanotis. Taxonomy (NCBI): domain Eukaryota; kingdom Metazoa; phylum Chordata; class Aves; order Passeriformes; family Meliphagidae; genus Entomyzon; species Entomyzon cyanotis. Next base: position 46,603,646 of record JAKEPQ010001021.1, on the reverse strand, counting down.
GTATATATGAGAGTATATATGAAGTAACAACTTTCACCTCCCAAGAACATAAAGCTATTATGTGTTATAGCAGGTGCTAAAGCGTGAATGAAAGCACATATGGGGATTACTATCCTGACTGACATTTGTCATTTGTACTGTCTCCTATCATCCAAAATCTAATTATACATTACTGAGTTTTGCCTGCGGTTCATTCTTTTCCTGGATCTCTTTGTCTGGGCTTCTTTACCCAGTATCTGTGCTAAATAAATAGAAGGTGAGTATACTGTTGGACACAATCTACATAATCTGCTACTTATTACTTATTACCATAATTATGGGCTTTTTACTCTTTTATTCTACTATCTTAAAGCATGCCAATATATGCATTTAATTGCTGACCCACATGCCATGCAGTGAAGGCAATGGTCACAATGTTGGCTGTCATGAAGTTTGAGTTTTTGACCTGTACCTTAGATATTGGAGCACCCACAATGCTCCATTTCTCTATGAATTATTGCTCAGACCTTTGAAATTAGGGAAGAAATAGACATTGCTGAACACAGTCAAAATAGGCATTTCCAAAATTAGAAATCACTTGGAAAATTCAAGCACCATTGTGCTGGCCAACCTGAATTACTAACTTGTCAAAGGGCAAGGAGGTGTAAAGAAAAGGATCTTTTAACTTCAGGAATTGCACTCGTGACACTTGACCATTGAGAATATTAGCTATGGACAATGACAATGGTGAGAAAAGAAACACTTGATTCTTACTTAGGATTTGGATCCCTAAGCAAAAATAAATTGAATTTTTTAAGGTGCTGGTGAGATTTAATTTTTTTTTAAGACTAAGGAACTTTAAAAAAGTACCTTCATGGCCTCTGTTAGGAAGCCTCTGAGTGTCTGGGTCCTTCAAAACTTTAAGAAGAGACTGATACAAAAACTTTAATAACATCAAGTCACGAAACGTACCTGAGTAGATGGCTCAAAGGCCATTGTTAGAGCTAAAGTTAGCTATTCTGCAGCACTGCTATTCACTCTATGTCCTTGCTTCATAATGGTTGGAATAAAATACTCCTTTCATTTGGACTGAAGAGAATTTATAACTCAGGAAAATACTGTTTCCTGATGGAAAAGACTGGTTAGAGCACATTATTATATGTTATACATTATTATTATATGTCATGTTATGTTGTGTTTCATTACATCACATTACCCCAGCTTAAGTTTTAAGGGTTTTGTGCCATGTTTTCTTTCTGAAACCATGGTAGAATTTGATGTTCTAGCCCAAAAGATATCTTGAGAAGTACTTGAAATGGAATTACATTTCAGTTAAATCAGATGTATTTATAGATAAGTATAGCCTTTCACACTTTTCTGAATGCCAGTCTGGATCTGTGACATTATTTCCTGAAAATAAGAAAGATTCAGAAACGGAGCTGTGTATCTCATTAATATTGAGAGACGGAAACATTGCCTGAAAGTACTCCTTATTTTGTCTGCTTTGGAGATAAATCAGTTGTGTCAGTCTAGAGCAAGACTTTCCACATTGTTATCACAGTCTGGGAAGAATCTTATTCATCAGATCATGGAAGATTTTTTACAAGGAGAAACCAGGATGCTGAGGAGAATGGCAGAATGGCAATATTTGCATGATATTCTAGCACTAACTATGAGATTAGGCTGTTCAATAAAAAACTAAATGGCTATGGATGGTGACATTGTTCTTTTAATAATGTCAGCAATCAAACAGGTTATCAGTAGGGTCAAAAATACTCAGAAGAAATGATCTCATCGTAAAAATCTGCTCTTGTTGGTTTGTTCACCTTACCACTTTCATTTTCAGTTGTCATTAGAAGCATGTCTCTTCATTCTTCACTAATAAATTTTAAAAAATCTACTCATCTTTTAAGCACAAAATTAGTTCAATTCTTTCAAAAAGAAAAAAGAGAAAAAAGAATTCTCAGCTAGCATAAACTGACATAGTCTCATTAAATATAATTAATCTACTCCAATTATCTTTATCTGAAGTTCAAGGCCTCCAATTGAAATAATGTTTTCATTGATCTATTAAATGAAAAAGAAAAAACGTCTGTCTATGTGTCCAGCTGTGTAGCTATCTGCATAACACCCTGCTTACACAGACAAAGTTTTTCATTAAGTATCTGGTGTACGACTGTTACATTTAAAAAAAAAAAAAAATTATCCATATGAATCCAGCCCATTTTTAGACAACACTGGAAACAAACACATCTTTTCATCACAGAGGGTTGGGGGAGGGGAGGAGACGGTGCAGGGAAGACAAAAAAAGAAACCAAAGTCAGTATTCTATGTTCAAGTCTTTGTAAAAATGGAATTACTTTCTGATCAGCCTGTTGGTAGTACAAGGTTAAGAGTGATGAAAAAAAAAAAGAGTTGAAAATACTTCTTTACTCTCAAAGTATCTCTATTCACTTAGCTTAATTAGCAAAGGAGAAAGTTTGTCATGGCAATTTGGAAACATTGCTGAAATTTTTGGTTTTGATTTTCTTCTGGGCAATAGGGAGAACAAAGAGAGTGCAGAGAAACAGTGAACAAAACTATAATACCTGAAACAGGCAGTGGCACATGCAAATATTGTCAGCTGAACAAATACAGCACTGTGTGAAGAATCAGCACAATACTTCTATTTCGTCTAAATCCCACATACATCCTTAAATTAGTTAAAAACGCATATCACTTAGAGCCAATCTATCCCCCCCACACCCCCATTAGCCTTTACTTACTGTGCTGATATGTGCTTTAATAAATTAGCTAAGATTAGAGTAGAATGACAGACTATACTGGCTGCAGTCTGAGGTTGCTTAGGAGTTTGGCTACATAAATTATGCATAATGTCAGGATTTTATACACATCACTGGAAATTTCCTTGTTTTCTACATTTAGACAAGAACCCAGGGATATCCGACAAAAGGTTTATGTTACTGTTACTAATTTCATTGGAATAAATTAGTCCATTTTAGGAAAAAAGTCCATCGTGTCCGTCAGGACACGGCCCTGGCATGTAACCAGCTCCAGATGTCAGGAGAGTTGGATCAGAAGACCTCCAAAGATACCTGCCAAACTCAACCTTTCACTGATCTGTGAAAACTCAACCCAAGATGCCTTTTCTGAACTCTTGCAAGTTGCTATTTTTGTCCTGTGCTGAAATTTGGAAAGATAGTCGCCCTTCTGGGAAGGCATTTTTGCTTTTATATATTTTACATATTTATTTACTGTAAAATAAGCTGGCTTTCAGTGCATGCCATCAGCAAGTATGTCAGAAAAGTCTTCTTTTTATTTGTAGAGTGATGAAGACAACCACTCTTTAACAGTTTATTTTCAGTGGGAAAAAGTTTATGACATTAGATTTCTATTTCATAATGCCCAGATTTATGACAGGCAGTAAAATCATACAGTGAGTCTTAATGTAAGTGTTATTTAATGACACCAGAGTTACCAGGCATCATGTTATTATGGTATTCACAAAGCTAGCATTGCAACTCTCAGCCTCACTAGAAAAAGTACTGAAAACCAAGCTGTGAGATTTTCATCACTGTTTTGTAAGATGTTGCTGTACATATATTTTTCCACCAATAGGTGAGTCTTTATAAGAGCGTGGAAATTGTACCAACATTTCAGCTGAAGTGGCAGTTGAAACCCTTCAGCTGAAGGGTGGCCAGGATATTTCTACCCAAATTAAGATAATCGAAAGTAAAGTCATTAGACCCTTCTCTGAACATATACAAAGGACAGAATAAAGCTTCAGTTTCAATTCCAACATAATGGATGCAAAAGGTTTTATAAAGTACATGTTTATATGCATTTATTTCAACATGAGCTTTAAATTAAAAGCAAGTCTTAAGCCCTAAAGCTGCACAAAATCCCAGTTTCTACCAATTTCAATTGCAATTAGCTGCTCATATATTTATATGATGCTCTTTAGAAGTATTTATCTGTTATGTACTGACTGCTCCTCTAGCACTGAGAGGCTTGTCTGGTTCAGAAATCAATGAAAAAATTCAGTAGTGGCATTCTCAAGAATTTCTGAATCCTTGTCATGACATATGCGTTGGGATGCAAACTGCAGTTTCCCCACCCCTTTTCTTCGTTAATATGTACCCTTCTCACATTGTCCTGTTTTCAGCACCCCTGGTCCTGGCCACTCCCTCAGGTTTTCCCTATTGGTTCCTGTACCCTAACTCAGCCCATGTACCGCCCCTGTGCCCAGAGATCACTGGGCCAGTGTGCTGTCCCAGCCCCTCTGTCCCTACAGAAAAACCCTGACCCTCTGCCGTGTTGATGTCTATGCACATGGTCTGTGCACATATGTCTGTGCATGTGAGGTCTTTGCCCATGAGGCATCTCTGCCTCTGGGAGGTCTTTGGCCTCTGGTGCACCATGTGAATAAAATTCTCCATGGACATTGTGCATAGACCCTCCTTGCCTCCTTTACCATCGCCGGTTGTGGAAAAGCAGACGAAACCAGAGCAAGCCTTATGGCTCCCCAGCCAATGACAGCGCAGTGTCCAGCCCTGGGACGGAGAGTTTGGTGCACTGAGGCACTGAACCAGGCTGGGTAGAGACACTTTCCGGCAAGGTCTGCTATAACATCTCCCTTAAACTGTAACAATATGCCAAGAAATTTGTGGAAATATTGGATTTCTGTGCCCAGATCTGGTCACTGCATGTGTCATATGGATGGTCAGTGAAGTACCTACCTGGATCAGATCAAATTACACACTCTCCAAGGCTTGGACTATATGTATTTTTCATCCTGCACAATACTGAGCAGATGGAACTTGATTGTAAAAAGCTCTCAGCAGCCAATATGCTGAGTACTTTGTAAAGCCTATCCTGTGGCTGAAAAGGGGAAAAAGAGTAAGGAGAGTATTTTACTGCCTCAATTACTGTCCACTCTTAATGAGCTCCCATCTAGACAATGCACTGCCCAGACTTTGAAAGGAAAAACTCAACTTTTTTTTCTTTCTCTTTTATAAGATATGTCAATGGCCCATTTAGGCATCTTTTCTTCTTATGGACAATTTATATAAATGAAAATATAAAAATAGACATAGATGTCTATGTCAATGCATGTGTATTAGTGTGTGCTTGGGTATGTACATATTCCATCTGTGTATATATTTAAATATGCAAACAGAATCCTTTTTACTCTCTCAGTAGAAGTTGTTATAGTCTCCCATAGCAACAACTCACAGATAAAGATTCTTATATCAAACCAAATTGTACATCAAGGACACTGCTGGCTGTTATGTCAACATTATAGGTCTGATTTAAAGCCACAGAATTAAAGAGCTTCCCAGTGCAAGTCTAACCTCAGCTTACCAGCCTATGATATAGCCACACATATGGCAAATAACATCATGTCTTCTTTTTGACATAGAAAAATGAGTTGCAGAGTGAATGGCAGGTTTTATGCCAAATTTCCTAACTTTTGTTGGTTTAAATCTTCCCCAAAATGTTAATATTATGGAGAATACTGCTTTGATGTTTGAGGAGACATCCAGTCCTTCTGGATGCAGTTATATTCTGTTTCTCTTGGTTTGAGGGAATTTCTTCTCCTGAATGGTCACTCCAGTTGAACAGCATAAAATAGAAAGACACTTCCTTCTGGCATGACAGGTGGAAATTTTATGCTCCAGGACTGTTCAATAATGATCTTTGGCTGCATTCATAAACACAGACACAGCAGCCAGCTATTAATGTAGAGACATGCAACAGGGAAAATGTAATTCATGACTCTCCACCCTTTCACACACTCTTCACTAGCAGAAACTCTTCAATATTGTCAACACTGTACAGCGCATGGTTTCGGCCTCAACTTCCAGCCTCTAAAAGAAATGCAGTTAAAACAATGAAACAAGCAGACAGAAGGCATCAAAATTTTTGAGACTGAAGTTTTTCATGGCCAATGCAGGAGAACACATTCAATTTCACATCAGTGATGTTTGTGTTTCGATTTTCTTTTTTCAGTCTCTCAGCTCACACTTTTGTGGAAGAATTGCATTCCTGTCTAGGATGCCATGTTTGTTGGTTTTTGTTCTTGTTTTTTGGGTTATTTTGTAATTGCAATGTTCATTTCCAATATTTCTTTTTTTGTTTTATCTTTTTGTTGTTATTGTTTGTGTTTGTTGTTGTCACTTTCAGAAGCTGAATGAATAATTTAGCACTGTGAAGTGCATTAATGGTTTAGTTCTTTGTTGGAACTGGGATATTAGAAAGGACATGAACAAGTAAAGTAACATAACCTTTTCTCCTTTCAAAATCTCTCAGAAATACATCAAATATTTTCTCAGGAACAATAAAGAAATACATTCATGAATAAAAAAACCCACAAGATTTTTATTTTCCTTCATTAAATAGGTTAAATAATTGACCTTAGACTATTTCATTTTCATTTGAATAAAAATCAAAAGTTAGAATCATATAAATCATATGAAAAAATAATGTCAGAATGTCCCTCATCACACCTTACATTTCTTATAATGTAAAATTCATTAAATTATTTGAAGAAGAAACTTTAAGGAGATGATAGAGTTCACATATGCATTTCAATGTATGTACACAAATAGTTTCCTGCTATAATCACTCCAATGGCTTTAACTCTTTCCAAACACAATCTACCCTCCAAAAAAATATTGAAAATTAGTTTCTTAAATAAAAAACCCTCAAAACTGAAAACCCAGTAATAACTACTTATTGGACCTTCATAATATATTTGTACTTGAGTATCTTATTTTGAGTTACAACTGTGTAATATAGTAAGTATACAAATTAATTTCTTTACTTCTTATTCAAATTCAGTATTTCTAACAAAAAGAAAAGAAAACAGACAAGAAAACATTTATTGGTACTAAGGTTTTCTAAATTCAGAATTTAAGCTGAATCTTAGCTTCAACAAGGTTTTAGTCACTCAGAAACCAGAGTTAGAGGTTACAAGCCTCACAGTAGTAATCCTATTCCTCCACAGTTTCAACTCCAAACTTTTTGCTTTAATCTCTGAAGCCAATGTTTCCTGAATTATGTTTCCTCCTTCATAGGATATTCATCGTTTTGGATTTTTAGAACTATTTCAAATCTGATTCTCTCCTCCAAATCAAATGGTCCTTCTGTGTTCCTGTTCATGTCACTGATTGAAACTGAAGGTTTGTTTTTTTCCTACACCTGAACTTCTTCTCTAAAGTAGTGAAATTTTGCTAAAGACTGAATCCTGAGAGCAAGGCCAGGTTGTGCAAACTGTTGTCCATGGAATATAATGTGGACAAAATTGACCTGTCCATCTGACACAGATGATGCATTGCATGGCCTTGGGAGAATCATTTTCTATGTTTGGTCTTTCTCTCCTGTAAACCAGGAATAATGATACTTCCACCCTTCCGTTATAAAGACATAATATAAAAATAGGTAAACAGGTCACATACAGGTTCAGTTGTTTCAGTGTCTCGTCTCTCACAGTGGCAGTAGCAGGTCTGGATGGATGAGAAGGACAAGACAACCAGTAATATCTGTCTTTGCTGTCCCTCCTCAGGTTCTGGAAGGAGAGAAGACAAAATCCTTACAATCTCCAGAGCCAAATTTTGAATGTACCCTATTTTGCTTAACATTTTTTAATGGACTATTCCCTGGTTATGTAAATGAATTTACCTGAAAGTAACTTAACTCATTTGCAGTTTTGGCCTGTGCTATATTTTGTGACAAGAAGTGCCACAACTGGATTGCCTGTTCTGCTAAAAAATTATTTAGTATAGCAAAATAGTCCAGTATAGCACATAGGATAGTATGTGCTTGCCTTAATATGCATGCCTAATAGATAAAAGGAGTGAGAATTGTTGAATAATGACAAATATTAACCTTATATTAAACTCAAATATCAGTCTAAACCTGTGCTGAAGCATAATATTTTAAAGTACTATTAACTGGCATATCAAAAATACACGTGAAATACATATGATTCAAAGAATATGTTTACACCAGAACCCAGGATGTGGGAATTAACAGACTTTTCTATTTTTCTTCACGTATCATAAACAGCATTATACTGTAAATTAAAAGAGTTTTTCTTCAAACCAAAGAAACTACATAATCATAAATTAATTTTAAAACTTGAGGAATTTTTGCTTGCTCAGACTGTGCAGTGGCTAAAGATCTTGCCTATGAGTGCACTTTGGAGGGGCATGGAAGCATCATAGAATGAACCACATCTGCAGTCTTCTGCATTGAGCTTACTTTGAAGAGAGTTTACAGCAGTTCTCTGTTTCAGTGATATCAGTAGTAATTGAAGACACCAGACAATAGAATTTATTAAATAAAAAAAACCCAAAAAATAAATGAACAAACAAACAACAACAAAAAAATCCTTACAAAAACCTTCCTTGATGTTTAAATAGTCTTAGGATGGGACCAGGACTAGGCTGATGGCTTTGGCCTGAGTCCTGCACTGTAATACACATCAGAAGTCTCTTGGACATCTGTAGCATTCCTGGGAAACCTGTGAGAGCTCAGGGTACCAGGTGCTATTCAGAAACTTCTCTGGCTCTTTTTGCAGAGGGTGTGAACTTGTTTTGGCAGCGGGTTCTGAATGACCCTTACATCTTCCCAGTTTTGTTTTATGTGTCTCTCTCTAGAAATCATAAAAACTAACTCTGGGGCCTCAGGAGCAACTTTTTGGATTTTTCCTGCTAGTTCATGGGAAGTCTCTATTTCCTCTTCCTTTTGCACACCCTCCCTCACCCTGTTCCAAGGGAATATCTGCTCACAAAGAAAATAGATGATTAGGTAATTTAATCTGTGTGACATATTATCTTATTTTTCGAAAGACAATTTTTGAGTAACTGAAATAATTTCATGCTCTCAACTTATGCACATGACTATTCGGTTATTCTTATGTCATCCTTATAAAGTCCCCTAATATTTCAGTCAATTTTTTTTTTTTGTTATTGTCTTCATAACTTACTAGCATTTGTAAGACCCAGAATATGTGGAGTTATGTCTGACTTTTCTCAGAGCTCAAGGTTCATTCCCTTGCCCCAGTATTGGGTCACTGAATAGAGACTGGAGGTTGTGGTCACTTCACACTCTCACAAAAGGATGTGTCTTCCTTGTCTTTAATGTCAAACATTTAAATGTCTAAATATGACTGTATCAGACTGACATCCCTGTGGACATGTCCAAGAGGAGATTTATTTTGTCATAAGACAGAAACTGAGAAACTAATCACTGAGAAAGGACAAACTATGAGGTTGGACTTGGTGTCATTTTGGGTCTCTCCCATCTGAGGATATTCTATGGTTCTAGTCTGTGAATGCCCCTAGGAAGGTGTCAGTAGAATCTCTACTTCCATCTTTCATTTTATCCACCTAGTTTACTAAGTCTCCCATTCCTAACTTCTGAGGAAATTAGTAGTATTTATATGGCTAAAAAGCTGTAAGAGCTAGTGGTTCTTCATGGATGTGTGCAGCACATAGCAAAGTGGGGTCTTCACTTGTAGTCCTTCTAGGCAGTGCTGTGACCCCAGTAGGAACACAGTAATTGTTGTCCCATGGGCAGAAACCATTCTTGATCCTCCTTGCAGGCACGAGTCACTCCAGGCTGTATCAACAGTTTTGTTCAAGTGAAATCTTCAGGATTCAACCGCAAAACCAGGCAAGAAGGTATCTCACATCTATATCCTGATGAACCTGGGAGAGGATAATATTTGGACATCAGGAAGGGGAGATACAGAGGTGATACAGATACAGATAAAGAGAGGTGAAGAGAGTAGAACAGCACAGCAAGCTGATGGATTCATGTGCTCAAAGGAATATTAAACCAGTGTAAATGAAAATGCCCTTTTTTTTTTTTGAGTGAAATCATGCAGTAATGTACACCATGGTACCGGCTTTTCTCTTGCATTCCCTCTCTTTCATTTTCCATTCAGAAAATTCTCAAACTCTTCCTGATGGATTTTCAAACTCTGGGGCCTTCCAAAGCAAAACCACACCATTCTCCCACCACCTCTTTTTCACATTCTGTCTTTCAGTCTCCTGGGACTCCTCCTTTGCTCAAGCTCTGCAGAAATTATCTGCTAATGGGGGGGAAACTCAAAGGGAGAGAGGGGCCAAGCACTTACAGCATTACCACTGCTTTGAGCAAAGGATTAGCTAAACATTTATTTAAAACCTTTAACTGCAACAGTTCTTACAAAACTCAGTGGAAAGGAAGTTTCATAGAAAGTGAAATGTCCTCAGCTACCCATGCATGAAACAACTCAATCAGGAAGCCACAGAGATGAAGTTAACACAAATTTTGTCAGCACATGGCACAGGCATTGACAGGGGAGTTACATTAAAATACATATATTATGTGATAAAGTAAATATAAAGGTACAGTGCCTGATTTAGGAAGCTCTAAAAGCTTGCATTCACATTATTTGTTTGGGAAGTCTCATGATGGTCTTACTCTCTTTTTGTTCTTATTCTCAAGTCCAGCAAAAGAAAGACTATAGGGTCACCTTAACATGTGTCCCAGTTCTTTGTAGTTTCTATTTTCTTTTCATATTTAATTTCCATTGCTAGATAGGAAGCCTGCTTAAAGATTTATAAACAAATAATCATTTAGGTTTAACTCAACAATTCCATGACTGCACTGCTTATGGAGAATAAGCAAAACTTTCCTGTATGGGCCTCAACAAGACAAGGTAGGAATATCCTGCACTAGCAAGAGCCTGTTGGATTTTTTTCATGTTATCTTTTGTTTGTTTGCTCACAAACAGCCTAAGTAGCAGCTGTTTAACTTTCCTCTCCCTTACCAATAAAACAAACAATAAACCTGGTCTTCCAGCCACTGGAAATTGACATTTCAAAGGATTTTTAAGCATCTTGACAGCTGGCTGGTCTGAAATGACACAAGTAGTGAGAGAAACAAGTGCAGCCTATAATTTGATTTCAAATCCTGACCTTTCCAACAGTCACCTACTTCAGACATATAGAAAAAGATATCTATTATTAGTAATTAAGGTGGCAATGAGGTCTGTTGTTTCATGATTTTTTAATTATTATTATTATTAAAAAGTATTTCAGTTCCAAAAATCAAATTGGAACCAAAAGATGTTTTATAAAGGAAAATTTCTCATGAAATGAAGGAGTTATACATTTTGTTGCAGAACTACTAGAATAAAGTATTTTCATCTTATTAAAATATTTAATTTCATTTTAAATAACTTTTTCCTAACACTCTGATTTAAATTAAAAAAAAAAAAAAGTTAATTACATCCAAATGATCTCTTTTCCAAGCCATTTTAAGCATCAGTTTTGTTTGTCTCATGTCTTTAACTAATCTCTGGTGGAATCTGTAAACATTTACAGAGTTAGAAAAAACAACAATAATGTTAAGTACTGCTTCAGGATTTTTAACCTTAATCAGCACCCAAAAGTATTGGACTAAACTTTGGATATGAACCATGACACATATATGAACAGAGTAAAAGCTCTGAACTTTTGAAATTTCCCCTTTGATGTTTAATTCTATCTAAAATAGAACATATAGTATGCCCTGTGCTGAGGAAAATAGGGACTTTTGTCAGAGGAAACAAGAAATAATCCACAGACTTTTTCACTAATGAATCTGACGCCTGCTCTAAAAAGTTAATGAAAAGTCTCTCCATTGAATTCCATGGGCTTTGGAGCAAACCCCAGATAAGCTGTTCAGTGAGAGCAAGTAAAATAAATTGGGAAAAGGTTCTTTGCTTTATGAAGTCATTTTAAGGGAGGTAATGGAACAGCTGTTGCATAGATAAAACACACATGTCCCTCCAGAAATGCAGTTGGGCAGAGCCTTGCTGCACAGCACGACTCGTGGGCATCGCCCAACAGCTTCTCTGGCTGAACAGACCACTAGCCCGAGCGCTAACCTCACAATGACTCTCCAAATCCCTCTGGCCCCTTTAAGGGAAAAACAGCTTCATTAGTTCCTCGCATAAACAGCCAGAACATAAACACAACATGCTCCATTAAAATGGTCAAATTAAGCAAGTGGAGAACCTTTCCTATATAGTGTCAGTTTTAGTGGTTTCATTTTGGATTTTGTTTTCCTTTTTTTTTTCTTCCTGGTTTTGCGTGCTTTCATTTTCAGGCCATGCGTGTGGATACTTGGACAAAATTAACTTTACTTTATATAGCTTATTGCAGCTGTGTTTTAAGGCCTTTTTCTTTCTCCTGCCTGAATTTTAAAACGAGCATCTGGAAACTAAAATTGGTGCATCAGATACTCTACATATAAATTATTGGTGGTCTTGAATGGTTATGGTGAGAGAGCTACATCAGGACTGATGCTTTTCTGTGTTATCTACTTGAAAATATTCTCTCTCTCCATTGATTTCACAGTGTAAAACACAGTGAAAAGTACAGTTGATAATTTAGCCTCTTTCTAGCATTTTAGAGTTTGTCATCCAAGTGTCTGAATGTATTTCAGGTAAGACATAGTGACTGCAGCATGATCCTTCATAGACCTAGTTCTGCTCTGAATTTTTGGCAACTTTCTTTTTTCTGGTTGGTTGCATAAGAAGCTCCATTTACATGTCTATGTGTGTATACAAGTATACAGCATGATAAAGACTGTAAGGTTAAAAGACAGAAAAGGGAGATGCTGTTGTCAATGCTCACACATCTATTGCTTAGCCAAACTTTCTTTTGTCTCTCTTTTTTTTTTTTTTTTTTTCCATCTTTATTAACTCCCACTGTATCCTTACTGTAGTTTTTGTCCTTTCCACTTTGGACTAAGATTTCAAGAGATATTTACTAATAAAAATCTCTGCAGAACAATTTATTCTTTTTAAATGGTAAGTTCTTCTACTTTAAGCTTCACAGTTTTATTCATACTTGTCAGAATTATCTTCTCACCACCTTTTTGAAACCAAAATGCATTCCCTGTTTTAACTCTTTGTCTCACTCACTCACTCACATTCCACTGAAAAATGTTTCTGCTTTATTTCTTTCTTTCTTTGTTCTCCCTTTAGTCTTTGATGTGTAAACCTTTTGGAAAGCTGTTTTCAAATTATTATAATGGCAAGAAATTTTTTGTTTTAAAAAATATTTCTTTTTTTTTTTTAAGATTTATCCTTAATTAAGAATTTAAGTTAGAGAAAGGATACAAAAGCAAAATGAATACATTGATTGATCTGAGTTAATTATAATTTTAATTTAGTCATTATATTCTTCATTTTCTATTTAAAGGGGGGAAAAGTCAAGGTGTGGAATGCTTGTAAGAAAGGAAAGGAAATATTTCTGACAGTCATAAAAACAATAATAGTAATTACAATAACAATAACAGAGCCAACAACAAAAACAGTATTAAATGCATTAAAAACTTTATTTAACAATTATTTATTGAAAATTCTTAAAAGGTTAAAAATTTAACCTGCAAATAAAATGTGTTATCCAGCACAATGCAGTTATGCTATGAGGATTTATCTTCATACAATATCTAACTTAAAAAATAATTACAGAGCACTTCCTATTAAAAAAGTTATATTCATTCTTATCCAAAGTTTATCAATAAATTAAGCTGAATATATATTATGGTCCATTAACTGAAAAAGAATGAGCTTTACTGTTTCGGTTCATGTCATAAATACACCTTTTTCTCAATGCATCGAAAAGTTCTGTGTAGAACTAAAAGAACTAGAAATAACTAAATTGCATTGAAACATGATGTGAAAAAATGTTAGGAAATCCAAGTATGGCTGACATGACCTTAGGCATGATCCTTCCCTGTTCACAATAGGACACAGCTTTCTCTGAAGAATATGTTTAGAACAAGGACAGACCTCGTTGTCATCCATGATGGGGTGACTATGTCAGTAGGCAAGAGGAGGGCTGCAGCTGTAATCCATATGGAATTCTGTAATGCCATTGTGGTGCCCCACAACCTCCCTCTCTCTAAACTGGAGAGATACAGATTTGGTGGATGGAGAGCTTGTTGGATGAGCAGTTGGTTGAATAGGCATGTCCAGAGGGAAGTGGTCAATGGCTCAATGTCTAGACAGAGGTTAAGGGAGAGAGGTGTTCCTTTGGGATCTCTGTTGGGATCATCACTGTTTGATGTATTCATTAATGCTATAAACAAAGGGATTGAGAGCACCCTCAGCAAGTTTGCACATGACACCAAGCTGCATGGTGCTGTTGACACATCTGAAGGTCGGGATGTGATCCAGGTGCACCTGGACAAGCTGGAGAAATTGCCCATGGGTATCTCATGAGGTTTAACAAAACCAAACACAGGGTGATGCTCCTGGGTCAGGGCATGAATCCAGGCTGAAGGATGAACAGCAGTCCTGCCCAGAAGGACTTGGGGCTGCTGCTGGGTGATAGGCTGGACATGCCCTGGCTATGGCACTCACTGTCCAGAGAGCCAAACATGTCCTGGGCTGCATGCAGAGCCCTGTGGGCAGCAGGGGAGGGAGGGAATTCTGCCCCTCTGCTCTGCTCAGGTGAGACCCACTTGGAGCACTGCATCAGCTCTGGGGTCCCTGCACAGGAGGGACATGGACCTGTCAGAGTGTGTTCAGAGGAGGCCACAGAGATGATTGAAGGGCTGGAGCATCTTTGCCATGAGAAAAGGCTGAGAGAATTTTCATTGTTCAGAAGAGAAGGCTTTGGGGAGACCTTACAACAACCCTTCAGTACATAAAGGAGGCTTGTAAGCAAGATGGGGACAAATTGTGAGTATTGCCTGTTGTAATAGGGCAAGGGGTAAAGATTTTAAAATTAAAAAAAAAAAAAAAAAAGTAAATTCAGAAGAGATGTAAGAAGATTTTTATGGTGAAGATGGTCAGATGATGGAACAGGTTACCGAGAAAGCTGATGGATACCCCATCCCTGGAAACATTCAAGATTGCTGCATTCACCCTGCTCTAGTTGAAACTGGCTTGGCTTATTGCAGGGAGAGCCAGACTGGACAGCCTTTAAAGATCTCTGGCAACCCAAACTGTTCTATGATTCTATGTTTCTATTAACAGGCAGTCTGAGAAAACACAGCCTTCTATAGAGACGTGAAAAGTGACGTGTTGGCAAACAGAAACATGGCACACCTATGGAGTAACATGGACACTTAGGATCTCTTCTATCAAGTTTTCCAACTCTCTTCTTCTGTGTCACCTGGTGTTCTCATATAAATATTAATTTATTGTAATTTTAGAAACCTCAGTGAAATCCCTGAAAGAAGAGGACAGTTGCTGTAGGTACCTGTCTAAGATTGTGTTTTTATTATTAGTGATAGAGGGAACTCTATCATTCTCCTGGGAAAAGGAAGATGATTAAGGACCTCATGCAAGTGTCAAAATTTAGCTGAAATAAGTCCAAGCCTTTGTCAAACCATATCAATAAATCACAATTAAGCAAATGTGCACTTTTAAAAGACATGATGCAAACATGCATGCTGTTCATCAAATCTGGTTTGTTTCCATAGTAATTTTCTAGGGTATGAAATCTCTGCATAGTTGTAATCTGTTGAATACAGAGCGGAGTAAGATTATGTATCGTGATTTCCCTTTAGTTCATTTTTGCCTTTGCAAATAAGGTGTTCTTAATGTCTGTTGCAGAAGGTCTTCCATCCCTGTTGTGATTGATGGCTAGCAAACTGCTGGGGACAATTCCATTTGGTGGGTAAAAAACACTATCTCGTTTATCTTTATATCATATCTGCTGCAAATTAAACTAAAAACATAGAGTTTGCACACTAAAATTGTTACACTGCGGAGCAATGTGCCTATAAAACAGCATGTTAACAAGCACGACATGATAAATGAAATGCTATAAACTTCTGTAATTTCAGATTCTCCCAGAGGCAGATGATGAGGCTATCACCTGTTGAGCTTTGCTTGGTGGCAGCATAACAGCATCTCCAAGAAAGTACTGGCTGGGCTGGCTTTATAGGAAGTGAGTGGCTACTAGTGCACACTTGGTTAACTTCACACATGCTGCACCTGAGATAAGATTCCTAATTCAAGCAACCAAATGCAGAGGCAGGGGTACTTTGCTTGCTGGATTTTTGGTGCTCCTGAACTGGAATGTCCTGTTTTCCTCAGCAGATGGCAGCAGTACTGATGCATGATAAAAGCTGGATTCCAAAAGCATTGTGTAAAATAAAGCTGCTTTTTCCCCCTTTCCTCCCCCCTCACCTCATACTAACACCATCATAAATGATTGTAACACCTGAGCTTCTACCAGTCAGGTACTAAGCATCATCCCCAGCTTCAACAGGGATGTGATTCAGAGGTGTGCAACTTTGTCTAAAAACAAACAAACTAAACCAAAACTAACAAAATTAATCAAACACTCAAGGAAAGTGAACCAAAAAGCCCCAACTATCTTACTGATCAAAGTTGTTCTATTTTTATGTGCCCGTAAACATTTATTAGCATTAACTCTCTAGCCATACACATAGATATATTTTTCCTCATAAAGTGTCCCAGGGCACTACCCAAAAGGTTTTTCACCAACATTATGACTCTCTGCAGGAAGATATTGGTAGATCACAGGTTTGGGAATGGAAAAGAAGCAAAGGATGTCTCAAGGATTTATTTGTCGTTCATAAAATGTGTCTGTTTCCTTCCACACAACTGAACACTATTTTAATTCAAATGTGCACATTTCAGCTGACTATTTTAAAGCATCAGAAATAGTTAATTAGTCCCTTCAGGATCCCTGAGTTTTTATTTTTGAAGGAGGAGGAGACAAAAAGAGAAGTGTAAGGACACTCAGAAGGGAATCATAAAACTGAAGTCTTGGGTGCAAGAAACCTGGTTTCAAATTCCTTTGCCTGGTTCAGACTGGCAAAAGGTATTTGCTTCCCCTTCTGTGCCTGCTCTAGCCCCAGGGCTATGAGAACACAGTTGTATATTCAATCTGGTCCAGTAAATATTTCATTACTTATACATAGAGGTTGAATGCAGGGAGTGCATCATGCACCTTAGATGCAGGTGAAAAGCAGAGGGAGGGTCCCCACATGAAAAGTCTGAAAATTAGAACCTTCAATATGTAACTTCTGTATTCCCTAAAAATATCCTGAGGCACTCAGAGTCTCATGAATGTAAAATTTCTGCTCTTTACATGCATCACAAGAAATAGGATAGTAGGTCTTTAAACCAAAAATTCCGTATTTCTCAGGGGAAAGCAATGACTAAAATGAACAAGAGATAACATTTACCAACTTGATGGACAGATTACATTCTGCTTTTTATTTTTTTCATTTAAAATACTCTCTACTAGCATTTACTTATATGGCAGACTTGTTGCCCTCTGAGATGGAGAATTTCCTAGGTGTAAAAAAACAACTACTGCTCTAGTATAAAAAAGTGCAGATGTGTATGATGAGAAAAGGTAAATAGTTCAGAGCTTTAAATGCTGAGGGGTACCTTGTATACTACTGAAAATGTTCCTGGAATTTGTACTTGAGCTTTTTATCCCTGCATTCATTTTACCAGGGCTTGGGTGTTGCAAGCGTTTTTGTCTTTCTTTGCTGTACTTCACATGGCTGGTTTGTGACTAGAGTCATCTAACAGCCTACAGTAACAAAAACTTTTAACAAAAATTACATTAGGATTGAATCATCATAACTGCTGGCCTAATTATTAAAAAAAAAGATGGAGTCGCCTTGGTGACAGTTTATAAACATAAATGTCCCCTTCAAGCAACTACAGGTAAGGACAGAGGAAAAAACTTCATCTTAACATCTCATATTGATTGCTGGGTCAATGCTGTTCTTGAAACTGTAAAATATGAATGAGCAGCCTTTGAACAGAGTAAGATACTAGATGCCTTTGATCAAATCTGGAATACATTCCTGCACTGCTACCCACTAAAAAGAACAAATAGAGGATAACCCTCAGATGATCTACCCTGGATCCACAAGCCTTCTTCTGTGTAGCTCAAAAACTAAATATATATTGACCAAATGACAGGTTTCAGAAGATTGGGTTTGTTTGTGAGACATTCAAGGAAGTAAACAATAGAAAAGGACAAGTTTTATTTCGATCATTCCAAAGGGGCTGATTTACAATTAACAGGATTAAATTAAGCAGGGAAATCTGTAGACTGGACATCAGGCTATATATATTTAATTACAGAGAGGCCTGTCCAACTTGTGAAAGACCCTGTAAGAAGAAACAGAAGAAATCACACTGTTTCCAGAAAACTGGATGTGGTAGGATGTTGATGAATACAATAACCTTATAGGGTATGGTGGATAGCGGAAATCCCTAGAGAAAATGGAATTTTCAGTTTTAGATAATAATATTAAAAATAAATAAACAACAGAGAAAACAAACCAGAAATTATAGCTGTAGCACCTCAGAAAAATTTGTACATCTTGGACTCTACTTGCCGTTTTAGGTTCTTAACTATGTATATTTATTACTGTATGTGTTTAACTCTTCTCATTCTGTGACACCACAAAGACAGTATGGAATACAAACTGCGTCTCAGTAGAAGTGGAATTACTGATGTGACCAGCTCATGATGATGCATTGAGGCATAAAGCCTACGAATTAGAGCCATGGCTCTACATTTCCACTTTTTTTATTTTTTTTTAATGCAATATTTCCCTCATTATCTTCCTTTCAAAACTAAATCTGTGCAGTTTAATATAAGCACTTAATGTATACACAAATAAATGCCATATGAATTTCTCCGAGATGTCAGAAATTATATGTATTTCACACAATTAACAATGACAGCATTTCAGAAAGGTTAGGAAAAGTGAAGAATGTAAGATCATTAGGATGGACATATTGCTGCTAGACTTCAATAAGGTTTAGGTCTAGTAGTATTTCTGTCTGTTGTTTACATTACTAAATTTTTTTGGGAGAAAGTTCACACAAGCTCAGTAAGTTACTTTTAGTCAACTTCTTACTCTCCCTTGAGACATCTGAAAGGTGTAGGCAGGGGTATACTCTCTCATTTTAGAAATGAAAATCAATTTAACCCCTTTAGAATGAGCACGAATCACTGCAGTTTAACACATTTGAAACACCAGAAAATGTGAGAGTCAGAATTAATGTCCACTATATTTTTCTTGTCTGATTGTAAAATTCACAGCAAGATAATGGTAAAGGGGTAATAGTTGTTGTTTTGAAATTCCTTCTGAAAAGATATTTGTGCCCAATCTGTATAACCTAGAATTAAATGTTAAATTAGGATGTCAGGCAACAGTGTGTCTGTAAGTCAGTTTGAGTCTGCTCCAGTTTGTCCTCAAAGGAGGAAGCCTGGGTTCCTAACTCTGGCACCAGGAATAAGTTTAAACGACGTCTCACCTCCTGTGATTACTTTGACAGATCATTGATTTTAAAGAAAGATTTTAATGAAATTTTTAAAAATTATTCTGGGCTAGAAAAGGCACTTTATCTGCCTATTATGTTGAAGAGAAATATAACCTGCAGCAGAGTTCTAAACCACACTTCTTTTGTATTTCTATGCACAAAATAATTTGCATTCTCCTCTTGGCAAGGTAAGAAAGCAGACAGATTGATAGGAAAACAGGTTTTCTGGCTGATTGTTAAAGATGTTTCTTTGATTTGTGCAGAACAGCATGAAGACTACACAAGATCAGTAATGCAACAATACAGGAGAGGGAAAATGCAATTTCAAGGTGCTCAAAAACCTGACTTCGGAGCTCACACAGGATCACTCTCCGTGGGTATTCATGCTACACATTTTAATTTCCTTAAAACAGTTTTGTCATTGAAAGAAAAGAGGAGGCAAGGAGAAAACAACTAACAAACTTATAGTCAGACCTAAATTACAGAATGTCCTCCCATTTGGGTTTTTTCACATCTGAAAACAATGATGGTTTCTTTTGGTTTGATACCTATTCATCTAACAGAATGATGCAATGGTACCCAGGAGAGACCACTTCTTCACTCTGAGCTAGACAACTGGGCTCCTTCTGGAGCTGGCTATCCAGCTGTGGGGGATTGGTGCCTCTGGAGGGCAATTAAGCTCATTTAATGATGGGTGCTTAAGAGGGAGATCCACAGACAAAGATTTGTCTTAGCTGTATTTCTCCATTAACTATGGACAGTCTAAGGGAAAAGCTTAAACTGGACACATAACTTTGAGACAGCTCAAAGCAGAGGTGAGTCCAAGCTCTTGTCACTATGCAACGTAAGTCCTTGTCACCCACAATGACAATGTTCAGCTGCTCACAAGGATTTGTGAGTGACTATATTGCCCTCTGTGCATCACCCTTTTCCCCAAACTTAATAGGTTTCAAGGACCTGGCCTGCTGAACTCACTGGCACTTTTCAATTCATTGCATTATTGCAGAATTCACAGCTCTTACCAAGTTGTAGGTAAAGGGTATTCTGGTAAAACCCCACTGCCAGAAATAAAATTTTGCCTTACAAGTTACAGCTTTTTATCATGTGTTTGTGTTTTCTCACCTTTTAGTCAATATCAATATTAAAAAGCCTTTGCTCTGAGTATTCAGGTGGAAATATTCAGTATGAGTGCAGAATTCAGGTCCCCTATTCAGTGAAGAGGGACATAAGAAAATGCTTGAAAAATAGTGTAAGTAAAAGAGTGCTGTGAACTGCTTAGGCTGCAAAATTCTAATATATTTTTCTTAGCATGTCTAACCAAAATCTTAGCCAACAGAGAACATGTACTGATAAAGTCAATGACAAAGCTTGAGACGGAAACAACTGAAAACACAGAAACAATTACTGCCCAACTGTCTTTGTTTAAGCTGCCATTTACTTATGAGCATTTGGATCTTATTATTTCTGCCAAATTTGTATTTTACTGAAGCTGGGAAAACAAGACAAAACAAATCTCTGTTCTTGCATTTGAGACAGCTGGGGTCTAGTGAAGGTGACTCTGAGTTCCCAAGCAAGTAAGAATGAGTGTTCACATAGAAACTGCGTTCATTGTTAGACTGTTAGGAGTCGTACATTCATTTCCTGAAGGGAGAAGGGAAATAAGCTTTGTATAATTACTTAGGGATGTGGATCTATGATTGTGCTGCAGTGCTGAATTGGAAATTAATTTCTTGCCATGCAAATCAATTTGTTCATTGGAATGATCTCCAAATTTTTGCTAGACTCAAAGCCATTTGAGACTTTGATTTCCTCAAGGAGTGCTTGAACAACCATTCTACTGAATGTGTGGAGGATGATGCACTCATAACATTGTGCAATAATTTAGACTGAAAGTGACCTCTGGAGGTCATCTATTGTGACACTTGCTCAGAGCTGTTGGGGAGAATCAACTTCAAAGTCAGAACTTAGGTAGATTTTTAATATAAATTCTTTTTTTTCCTTAATTTTCCTACTGTTGTAGGAAAGCAGCCCAAAATGCTCAGTAAAGATAAGTTAAACTATTTCTACTGCTCTCCACTGTCTACCAAGCCAGTCATCTCATCATAAAGGTGTTCTAGACAATTAGGCACAACTTTGCCATTATAAATCCAGGCTGGTCAGTTCACATTCCTACAGCTTCTATACCTGGACAAAACTCAAGGATGATTTGCTTCATAGTCTTCCTAGTGTTGCACTAAAAATATTGTTGTGGTCAAAATGGATAATGTTTTGTAAAAGCTGATAAGAATTTATTTTTATTTTGACACAAGCCCAGTCTTATCAAAATATAACAATTATTGTTATTCCAATAAGATTGACTGATACATTTCCATTTCATAATGTATTTAAGACTGACACACACAAGCTTTACAGTTTCTAACACATTCCTTAGTTAAGCGTCAAATATTCTTGTAAAATCAACCAGTTTAATTTTACTGAATGTGGGAGTTTGTGGGTTTGTCAAATAATATAGTTCTTGATAAAACAATAAACCATAACAATGACTTTGACTTCAACCCTTTTCATTCTGTGTTTTCTTGTGTATGCTTTTGTAAGTTTTCTTGATTTTTATTTACTGGTTCCTACACAATTTAAATCACCTTAAATTGACTATTAGCTGAAGTTATTCATTAACTTTCCTCAGCCTCAATTAACATAAAGGATTAATGTTTGTTACTTAGTGATTTCAGAGGTTGTCAGAACTTCACCTTGCAAAGTATTACAAGAGCTAAGCTGAAACAATTTAGGCAATAGCTAGTTACCAAAACACTTTTTTAACAGGCAAATCATGCTGAGATCATGTCTAGTCAATACTACCTGAAATAGTTCTGAGACCCTGAGTGACCAGGTCAGCACAGAGGTTGATACCTCCTACTAGTCACAACAGAAATTTTATATACTGGACTATACATAACTTGGAGCCCAACTGAAAAACTGTAGGTCTTGACATTTTTAAAGATGAACACTGTAGTCTTCACATGTGCATAAAATAGATTTAATTTTCTCCAGTAAAATTATTTCCTTCTGTATAAATAATATTAATTAATATGGGAACCAAAACTTGTCTATGCCCTATTCCCATGTTACGTCATAGAAATACTGAATCCTCCTTTCATACTTGCTTTATTTGCCTAATGAACTAGAGGAACAGGATTGGAAATAAGGGATAGAGAGAGATATATTGTTGTCCTTGTTTTGCCATCACGGCCTTTAAATCCCAAAATCTAAGGCATTTTCTTTAATTGCATAGAATAACTAATAGAGTCAATAAATAAATTGAAGTTTCCTGAGCACTACCTCAGTTACTTAACTACAAAACTATTTTTGTCTGAGTTTCTCAAAACTGATAAAAAAGTGTAAAAAATATTAAGATTTTTGAAGGTTTGGATATGTCACAAATCATTATCCCCAATTCATTCACATATAAGATTTTTTTTGTTCGTTTTTAATTAATACCATTTATTTCATTCAGCCCATATTCTTTTTCTTTTACCTTTTGTTGTTGTCGATGTTACTGCTGTTGTTGTCATTGTTGTTGTCGTTGTTGTTATTGTTCCACTGACATGTAATTTATTTCTCCTTTGACCAGTTAGATCCTTCCTTTTAAGTTCCCTTTCTCTTGGCTTTTAGCAGATTCCCTGTCTTCAGTAATAGGAAGCTGTTATGTGTTTAAAAAGACAGTCTGAGTCTTCTCAAATTATGTCATCAGTGCAATGAATGCAAGTGCTGTTAATCAGCTTCTGGAAATCAAAAACAGACTAAAGCCAGACTTGCTGAGTGGAGTGTGAAGGGCAGGTGAGTAGAATATAATTCTAAAAGCAAAACATTGGGGGTTTTGCCATTTCACATAGCACAATGCTAAATCTTTGGTTTTTAGGAAACACCTATAGATAGGTAAGCTCATTTTTGGATTCATTACCTAGTGTGAAATGCATTAAAGCCATCCTTCTTAGAGACAACCAATTGTCCTGACTAATTCTACTGCAAACTTGAAACAGATTGAAACAGAGAGAGAAACTCATTCTAAGAATCTTTTGGATAAAGGAGCATAGGAAACTTTGTCTTACTCTTTATTTATGTCGTGCATATTTTCAGAAACTTAACTGAAGTGAGTAGTTACATGTCCAAACTTAAGATGCTTTTTGAATTTGATAGAAACATTTTATGTTACAACATTGTGAAGAAAATCTCATGAGCATATAATTTATTGATATTGTGACAGCTCATTAAGTCTGTCTAGAAAACGGTACTTTCATTTTATGAAAAAATAAAAGATTGGTTTGGAATTAGTTTTTGTTCTGATGCAGGTTGATTTCTTAGTGTTTAGGCAGGAAAAAAAAAACCAACATTGAGATCAATGACCTATAACTGTTTTTCCATCTCCCGTGTGCATATCCTGACATCTCATCTATTATCTAGGTCAGTGTGATTCTCTGAGACTTGAATTTAACCTTTGACTCAGGAAAACTCCAGCATTTTTGTCAAAATAATTATTTTCAGACACAAAACCACAGTTTTGATAAATATGCAGAGATATCTGTTAAATTTCTGAATAGCTATTTAGCTCAGTCTGCAGAACTCTATAACAGGCAAAGCTGTACCTCTTAACTGGATGAATCTTTGCAGGATGCATTTATTACTCCATTGAGATTAGCATTTGTGTCTGTGTGTCCTTTTTTTTTTTTTTTTTTTTTTTTTTTTTGTGAAAACACACCTCAAATAGCTAATCTGTGGGTCAAAAAGGTTACACAGGGTTTATGGTCCTGGAAAGGTTTTTGCTCATATTTGACGGCGTATGCAAACTCTGGTGTTTCCATGCACGAAGAAAGACAACGTAGTAGGTTTACATTAGATATTAGGAAGAAATTCTCACCTGTGAGGGTGATGAGTATGTGGCACAGGGTATCCAGAAAAACTGTGGCTGTCCCATCCCTAGATGCGCTCAAGGCCAGACTGGATGGGGCTTGAAGCAACCTGGTCTGATGGAAGGTGTTGGAAGGGGGTGTTGGTGGATGGGAGTTGGAAATAGATGG
The DNA here is from genome assembly GCA_024500445.1 of Entomyzon cyanotis. Lineage (NCBI taxonomy): Eukaryota > Metazoa > Chordata > Aves > Passeriformes > Meliphagidae > Entomyzon > Entomyzon cyanotis. The sequence continues at coordinate 46,579,265 of JAKEPQ010001021.1, read as the reverse complement.
ACTTTGAGAGCTCTTACCACTCAAAAATTCCATGACTCTATGAATCTAGACAACTGTGCATACCTTTGGACTTCTCTTAAAATCTGGTTGACAATTCTTAACTTCCAATCAAGACAGTGTAACGCAGAAGGAATTAATTTTATTGTGCCTATAATCCACTTTCTCCCTCCAAAAAGGCCCCAAAATGCTAATGATCACATGCACCAGAAATCACTCAAATATTTCTGAGTAGATTTGGTTTGGCTTCATTAAAAAAGCCAAGTGGGATCAGTTTTCTGAGTTGGTTACCACATCCATAATGCTACTCAAGCTTCAGAAAACTGCATCAGTTCTTCTTAAAAAAAAAAAAAAAAAAAAAAAAAAAAAAAAAAAGCAAACAAAGAAACTTTATATTATTCTAGTAAGACATGTTGTCTTCATTAGCATTTGATGTGAGATGTTATGCAAAACAAACCGAGCAAGCCCATTCTGTACAAAATAACTACTTTGGTCTGCAATCAAGTATCTTGCTTTAAATCTTTGTAGTGTTCACCACTTTCCCTATTAGTTTTAGCTGACTTCACACTGCGTGTATAGTTAAATGGTAGTGTCAAAATCAGTGCTGTGGCATTTTGTCTGCACATGATGCTAGAAATAACTATATGCTAATATTAACCAAGGCATTGAAATTTATCACTCAGCTTAACCAGGATCTTTTTTTCAAGGTATCTTTCCTACAACCCATATATCTGTCTTCCAAATACCATGTTTCATAATAATATAGGTAAGTATATTAGTTTGTTGTTGTAACATTGGTTCCAATATTTAAAAAAAAAAAAAAATAGGCATGCTAAAATTCCTCAGTCTTCCTTAAAAAGATACAAAATTTCTGTACTCACTACATAAGGATGAATGTAGAAGGCTGGATATCCTACTGTAGAAAGGAAGGAAATTTTAGAAGGCAATAAAAATTTGTCTGTGGAATTACCATGAAATAAACCCAATATAAGGGTATCTTTTCCTGAATCCTCGTTATTTGTAGATTGGCTTATTATCTGAATTATTAAAAAAAAATTAATTCATTTTTTCTTCTTAAAAGAACAACAATAACAACCCAACTAGTCGTAACTCGTATAGTCCCCTGGAAAAGTACAGAAAGTTGTATCTCATAGAAGCCTGGACATTAGAGCATCTTGCAATGCCAGTGTCTTCACAATGCAGTCATTAGGTAAATTCAGTAAATAGTTTGCTCTTTTCAACGTAATTATTAAAGTAGTTTTACAGATGGTGAAAACAAAGCAGAGGTAAACAAGGTGAAATTAGGTGAAATTAGGTGAAATATGCTAAGACACAGCCAGAGCTCACCCACAGCTATAAGCCTTTTAACTCTAAGTCATCTGACTCATGTTTTCTCCTTTCTTCCTGCAGCTTTGGTCTACAGATGTAAAATCATACAACAAACTAAGAAGGAATAACTGAGGCATAGAACCAAACAATGTATTTTTATTTAAAGTTCTTTTACCATCTCTTCTGCCCCCCTTGAGGAGAACAATACTCACAAATTTTAAAATTACTGTGAAAGGCGAAATGAAACAACAGAATTTGAACATTGGTGAATACCCATTTGGCACTTCAATAGATCTTATATTGCTACCTGAGCAAAAAAGAACCGCAGGGACTCAATTCCGCTTTCATTTATGTCAGTAAATCTAGAGTAACTTCACTACAAATGCTGTAGTCAATAGTTATTCCTGATTTACACTTATGAAGCTGAGAGAAAATGGGGCTTTAATTGATCAGCAAAGCCTGTCTCAGTGTATATTTTTCTCCAGCAGTAATCTTACTGTAGTAATTTCAAGAAAAATAAATAATAAGATTCAAACACCACAGTAAGCCGTTAAGGAAACTATATATCAAATAAGCCCCAAAAAGCCTGGAGAATTGCAAACAGAAGTGTTGCCTTACAGGTCTCATTCCTTATGTAGATTTAAATAATTCAATTGTTGAATAAATCTTCTATATTCTATTTATTCAAGCATTTTCAACTTTCATTTCCCAGCAGCCATGCCAAGAGTCATAAGAAAGAAAGGATCTTTTTTGATCATTGACAACAGTGATGTGAAAATAAGTTGCATATCCAAGTTTCCACATAAGGGATAGATAATGTTATGCTGCCTACAAGTATCCTCAGCAAGAGCGGCACTGGCAAAAAAAAAAAAAAAAATTAGTTCCCTAGGCTTAAATAATTCATTGGTTGAATCACTGAATACATCTCAGATTTTATCATGCATTCACAGATTTCCTGTGATACTTTTGCTGACAACAAAATTTAAAACCAAACCAAACAAAAACACACCTAGACTTCTCTTAAAGAGGCAAGAGTTTGATAGGAAATCCTTTGTAGTTTCAGAAAGCTTACATCGTATTGAAGATGATTGCTGTGTTCATAGCACTAACTTTTATGGCAGTTGAAATAGGTTTTTATTATGTATTTTAAACAATTTTTCAGTCTTTTATGTGGAGTTCTTCGATCAAGTATGAGCTACAGGGAATTCAGAAAAGCTTTTTTCACTTCCCATGTTCTCGTCCTGAAATCAAAGTGATGAGGTTATCATGTTGTCAAATTCTATTGTGTGACAAAAGTAGGCACAATACTGACAAGGGTTGAATTGACCCTCATTCCTTTTAAAGTTTTGTGCACAGTTACCTCTGCGGTTTGACTGGAGAAACATAGCAAATCAAACTTGTTGCATTTTCATTTTCTAAGGCAATAATTGCCTTGATAATTGCACACGCAGATTTGCCATCCCATTGCCATAGAATCTGAGCACTTAGAGAGCTAAGATTCATTGATTATGCATAGGTAAATGAAGACATGATATTCTGCAAATGCAGTCTGCTCTGGGGCAGAAATTAGGTAATAAAGAAGAGCAACACAAAGAATCTTTAAACAGTTTTCTCAGCAGACATTTTGTTAGTTGCCAGTTTTGTTTAGAAATGACGTACAGCTTGGGAGCACATACTTGCACATGGCAATTCCACAGTGACAAAATTTTGTCTGTTTCACTTGTCTCACAGCTGTTTGGCCTGCCTTCTCCTCCAGCATTCAGCACAATTCATCAAGAAGGCTTTTTAAACCAAGCTGCTAACCTGATATTACAGAATCACGGAGTGGGTCAGGCTGGAAGGCACCACAGAGGGTTATCTGGCCCAACTTTCCTACTCAGACAGGGTCATCCCAGAGAATGTTGTACAGGGCTGCATCCAGATAGTTCTGGAATATCTGCAGTGGGGTATTGGAGAAAGGGCTGCCTTTCACTGGAGTCTCTTGACCAATTCCGATAATCCAGTCACTTGGAGTATTGGAACTGCACAATGGTCTTGAGCTCCTGTGAAACAGAAGTGCCTGCTGGGAGGTGAAGAAATAGCAGTAATGGTTTCCTGGAGAGATCATAATTTTAGCTGAGTTTGTGTCACATTACCTGACTCTGTGTTGGGAAATACTCTCTGAAATTTTTATCCTCTGATTATTAAGAACAAAATAAATACTTCATACCTTACTGGTGGGCTGAAATCTTTTCATCCAAGGGATATGTGGGCATTAATGAGAAAAAGGTGAGGCAAGGCAAGTAAGCATCCTATATCCCAGTACACCACCAGTATATTCCTGTAAACATAAAGATAAAAGGCCTGGCATCTTGAGTTGGCACTGGGTTGTACAGCACAGACATATCTAAAAATGTCAAAGTGCTAAAGTCTTTTGTCAAATATCTTCCTGCCACTTCTCAGCTGATTTAAAATCAGACCAAAGCTAGGAATAGTTCTGTTTGTTCATTACTGCTGTCTGAACTGTCACAGATCTATCATACGGCTGGGCAGGGTGTGAGGTTTGTGTTTCTACAAACCCTTAAAACAGGATTAAAGTTCTTTTTTTTGAATGTTAGCTCTCCAAAGCTTTGTTCTCATTTCAGTATGAAATAAGGATTTTTATGCTGCCAAGAACTGGAATTTCAAATTGAAATATAAAAAAGGGCACTTAAAAAAAAAAAAAAAAAAAAAAAGAAAACCAAACTTGTGAAAAAGAGGAAAGTAATAATAATTTTTAAAAAGTGAACCAAAGTGATATTTCTGGTTTATCATGTCTTAATATTTTTCTGTTTCATTAAGTACAAAATTTGTTAGTTTTCCTCAGTAACTTTCTGAAGGATAGATTTTCTTATGAAACACTATTATTAACATTCAAAAAATCAAAAAATAAGCTTTGACAACGTCTGAAAACATTTGATCTTCCTCATCACTCTACACTGTAATTCATCATCACATTGAATACTGGTCCATATATTTCTGGCTAAATCAGATAAAAGTCTACTGATGAAAATAATATTTATTAAAGTAAAACTTAGCAGCTGGAAAAACTATCCAAACAACCTGGTATTGAAGAAGAGCTGCGGGAATCAGAAGTAACCTAAAAAAACTTCAAAGTTCACTGGGACATTGTCTGGAAAAATTAAGTTTTGAGTAACTTTGTAAAACGAAAATTTGGTGACAAAAAAAGAGGTAGAGAAGTGGAAGCATAGGTGAAATTTTTTGGTTTTTTTTCTTTCAGAAATTATGTCCTGAAAAAACTTCAGAGATGAAAAATAGGAGAGCTTGCACACATACATGCATAGAAGGATATATTCAAGGAGGCTTTCTCTGCCTATTGAAGCTTTATTTTTGACTTTACATGTTCAAAGTTTCCATTCAGGGACGTTCTGTCTCTACTTTTTTTTCTTTCTTTCTTTCTCAAGAGTTTGCAAAAGAAAAGGGGAAAAAAAGCTCTGCTGTGCTCATACATTTTTCCCATTTCTTGAGTTAACTCAGGGTGGGAGGTGGAGTTTGCTCTTCCTTTTATTAGTTGCTTTGAGAGTCACATCTTTTGTTCTTCGAACACTCTTATTTGAAATTCTTTTCTTTAAGTCAGCAGGGAGCAAGGGTTGATGAGCCCCAGCCTCAGCTACAGCCTTGGGGCAAAGAGTCTTCTTTTGAATAATAGTCTTACAGTTTTGTTGTATTTTATTTTTCCCTGAAATGTATCTTGGATATGTTGATTTGTAAAAGGCTCTTCTGAGGCTTGCACTCGTCCTCTTTTCTTTATAGTTTTCTGATTTTTTTTTTCCCCTCCCTGTGTTATAAGTTTACAGAATTTTTATACTTCTTTATTCCAAAATCCCCACCTTGTTTTTTTTTTTTAACTTTTTAAAAAATTTTTTATTATGGCTTTGATAGACATGTATTTCCATTCTGTGTTTTACTTTTCTTAAACTGATGTAAGATCAGAGTAAACATTTGCCACCTGTCTTCCTAGATATTTAGTGAGAACAAGTATTGAATATCATGGTGCATTCAGTTTTCATACATAAAGGATTTTTACTGGGACATTACATGCCACATTTCATTGCTTAAACCAGCACATAGAAAGATGAATACCATGTAGGTCTGGGAATTTTGTTAAGAGACAAGAGGTAAAATTTTCTGCAATGGTTTTGATTTGTTCCTGGTTTTCATGTTTCCTTCTATATAACCTAGTGCTTAAAGCATTTACTTAAGAATCATTCTTCCTGAGCCTGAAAGAGTTCTTCTGTTACCCAAGGACAGCCCTATACCCTAAATATACGTAAATTCCTGACTCCTGTTGAGGCATTCCTGGCTACACACTGGCTCATCAATATTCATAGGAAGGGAGCATGAAAAAGAAAACATAAATTGGAAGCCTAATGCCTCTGATACTTCACTGAGAGAAAGGTGGTCTGTGTTCTAATCCTTGTTTTCCTGATTTATCTCTTAAATTACCAGTCAAAAGGGAAATCTGTGGATTTCTCATTTCATGCTGGTACTGCCTTTTCACTATAGTATAACATTTCAGACTTCACAGGCAGCATATTCATTCTACACAATCCCATGAAGTTCTTTGTGTCTGAGAGCACTGTGCTAAACAGTGTCTGGCATTCCTTTCTTGTGAAAAGCAGGGCCCTTCTCTTGATTGGGAAAATTATCCCTTTCAAAAATGCTGCATTCAATCCCAGTTAATCACACAGTTTGGTTTACTTACTTGAATTTGCTTCATTTTACTTTGGTCAGTGAAACTGTTTGGAACTTGACATTAGCCATTCTGGGAAGTATGTGTGACATTTTGCTATAAAAGGCTGTTTTTTACAACACATATCGATTCTTAAATGTTCCCCAACCAGTGTTAAAGATGCTGAAAGCACCCATAGTCACTATTTGATTAATTTGTACATGTTTCTCTACTCATTTTAATGTATGTTCTCCATCCCTTGGGAAATGTCTGTGGCATATTCTTCATGACCTCTTAGTCTTTAACTCAGATCTTTGGAATAAATACATTCAAAACATTTTATCCTAATGTAGATGGACACGTCTTTCTCCCTCATTGTTGTGGCCCGGGGGTAGGGGGACACAAGCTCCATATACTTTATCTGTCCAATTCATTCCATTACTGGTAGGAAGCAACATCTTCATAACACCAGCTGTAATCATCATCTGCCCAGCTGTAGCAGAAGTGAGTCTCCAGATTTTGTTAAAGATGCAGTTCAGGGTTCAAGACAGTTAAATTGCTGCTGATGGCTTTGTAATTTATTTCTTATTAATATTATTATTCTCTTCTCTGTTTTGTATTTCTGCTTTGTAAAATCTTGTCTCCTTCATCCCAAAAAAGAAACTTATGTGTGCTACAAAAATCTTGTGCTTAGAAGAAAGTGTTGAAAGGGTTTTCAGTGTACAGTATGCCATCAAAACTGTTCATAACACTATTAAAAATCTGAGGAAAATCAGTAGCACAGAACAAAAAGATATGACTGCTCTACAGGAGAAAGTGCTGAGACAGTCCAACTGAAATGCTTCACAGAAATATGTCATTCCAAAGACCTCTTGCCAGGGGGAAGATGTCCTGTTGCATCATTTTGTATTTAATCTGTTTTCATAATCTTAAATTGTCTAATTTTGAAAAAGGAAAAATATCCTACTTTAAATCACCTTTTGAATTTCTTCTGTATTAAATTAATGGTGATTAATATGATATTTAAAATATTGTAAAATAATTATTATATTCACTCAATCTAAGATTTGTACCTATTTCTGACTTTACTTCTGTGATGTTTCCAAATATAATTCATTACTCAGTGTGAAACCTCAACATTTAGATCCTCTTTTCTTAAAATGAATTGATATTGTTGACAGAAAAAATTTCAAATATCAACTTCTCTTTCTTCTTTGTGTCTTGATTTGAAACCTAAACCCATCTTAAAATACCACAAGTTCCTGTAAAACAGACATTTTCTGAACATCACAAAAGTAGAACAGTTCACAAGGAATTTTAATGGACACACTCTTGCTAGAAATTGTTAAAACAAAATCCGGTATCTTTATAAAGAACATACTTCATTTCAACTCCTGGGAGGAATTAATGGTTTGCGTGCCACGGAAGAGAAAATCCCAAGCTGGAGAACTACAAAGGCATTCATTGAGGTTTTATGGAGGGTGGTTTTTTGTTTCTTTTTTGGGGTCTTTGGGGTTTTCTGGGGTTTTTTTAGTTTGTGGTTTTTTTGTTTTTTTTAATATAGTGGGGTGTGCTCATAGAAATATCGATACAAACCATCTGATCCTTCCTCTAGTTTCTGACTTAGGTTGCAGATATCTATGGAAATATTTTGACATATGCTGAAAGTAGAGAGTTATTTGTCCCCTGCTATATATTCACTTTCCAGTCATCAGTGAGGTTGGGACCTCCTGAACCACAGATTGTGTACACTGTGTTGTTAACAACATTTTGGGTCAGATCCTCCTTGTTCATATGGGCAGGAATTTTTAAAAGGCAGCTTGCAAGCTGTTCCAGTTAACAATTTGTCTTGTAGGTACAGTCGTGCTTGGTCCTTATGAGGCTCTCATAATTAATTTATGAACATCTACTTTATTCTATGTTAAATAGATTCTTTCTCATTACTTAGGTGTAGCTGGCAACTTCTAATCATGCATTAAGATCATCTGGTGTAAATATAGCCATCTGGAAGCTAAGCATCCAGTTTGAAATAGTCATCTAGGTTCCTTCTTAAAGAGACATTAAGCAGTTCCCAAGGACAATTTAGTCTGCTGCAAAATAAATGACTGATTGTTGGAATAAATTTCTCTCCTGATATGATTTCTCAGGGTTGAATAGGGAGGCCAGATAAAATAACTTAGATGTCTTGTTTTCATATGGCAATCTCTGAGAATCTGGACTCTTGGACTTAAATTTATCATGCAGAACAAATCAGCTGCCTCCATACTACCTACTAGCCCAAAATCATATTAACCCCAGACTCTGTCAGAAGGAAATCTGACAGAGATGTAGATGAACTCAGCTCAATCTCACCTGATTATTTAATAGCATGGGTGATGGCAGGATGGATTTTTTTGCTTGTGCTATGGCCTGGTTAGTCACAGAATAACAGAATCTCAGAATCATATCGGTTGGATAAGAACTCTGAGATCATGGAGTCCAAACTTTGCCTGACATCACCATGCCAAACAGACCATGGCAGTAGCAATTTCCACTAATTTCTTGAACACCTCCAGGGATAGTGACTCCACCACCTTCCTGGAGAGCCGATTCCAAAGCTTGACAATCATTTCTGTGAAGAAATTCTTCCTATTGTCTAACAGGAACCTCCCCTAGGACAGCCTGAGGTTATGTCTTCTCATCCTGTTGCTTTTTGCCTGGAAAAGAGGCTGATCTCTGCCTGGCTCTATCTTTCTTTCAGGAAATTGTAGAGACCAAAATGTCCCCTGAGCCTCCTTTACCCCAAGCTGAGTAGCTCCAGCTCCCTCAGCCACTCCTAATATGACTTATTCTACATCCCCTTCCCCAGCTTGGTTGCCCTTCTCCAGTCACACTCCATTACCTCAACATTTTCTTCTTGTGAAAGGTGCAGAAGTGACAGCAGCACTTGAGGTGTGGCCTCACCAGTGCCCACCACAGGCGGACGGTCACTGTCCTGGTCCCATTGGCCCCACTATTGCTGACACAAGCCAGGATGTTCTTGGCCTTCTTGGCCACCTAGACACACCTGGGCTTATGTTCAGCTGTTGTCAACCAATACCTCCAAGGCCTTTACCACTGAGGAGCATTCCATCTCCTCTGCCCAGCCTGGAGCTGCAGGGATTGTTGTGACCCAAGGGCAGGACCAGCACTTGATCTGGTTGAACCTCACACCATGGATCTAGCCTGTCCAAATCCCTCTGCAGAGCCTTTCTGCCTGCCAGCAGATCCACACTGCCACCCAAAATCAACTGGTATCATGTGTGTGCAATAGTTCAGGTCTCTCTGACATGGGTTTGTTGGGTGCTTTTGTGAGAAATTATGCAATGTTTTTCAAGTTCTTTAGTGTACTAGAGAAAACTCTGACTCTTCTGTCTATCATGATCTTCACAAGAAAGTCAGCAATGGTAGGGAGATTTCATCTTGTGACCACTTCTTACCATGCAGTTTCCAATCCTTGTGCTCCTTCCAGATGTTTACCACACTTGCCTCTTTTCAATGGCCTTAAACTCCATAGCTACTTTGCAGTATTTAAAGAACAGAAACCCCTCTCTAATATTTTTTTGTGAGTGTCTGCTCTAATCTCTAATCAAATTTTGAAATATTATTCAAAATGTTATTGGACACTATTAATTGAAAAAGGATTTTACAGAGAAGCTAATAAAAAACTAAATTGAAAAAAAAAAGTAAAAAAAAAAAAAGAGTGATTATACGCAGGCTAGTTTGAGAATGATAGAATTTAGCTGTCTTTGGGTTTGATTTGTTTTGTTGGGTTTTTTTTTTCCTCCTATTTAGATTACTTATCTGAGCTCTCATATATAATTTTTTTTTAAATTAATACTTAGTATTCAGGAGCTATCTGAAATTACAGGATTTGAACTAATTTGTCTGTAAGACAGAAGACTGCATCTAGTGAGAGGATGATGTCTTTTTACTTGTTAAAATGGGTTCAAGATATCACTATAGATATGTGGACATTCTTTCCTGTGAGAATAGTGTCCCTACACATCTCAGTAAAAGTTTTAATTTTTATTTTACAGACCCTGTGATCCTATCCTGTCGCTGTTGAGCGGCTAGCTGAGGAATGACCCAAGTTCTCAGACAAGGAAAGAGAGAAGAGAGCTTTATTGTTTTGAATTCCATATATATAGAGTTTACAGAGGTGCCCCAGATTGGTCAGCCCGAGACCTCCCCCTAGGCCCAATTGGCCAAGCCCGAACTGACCCAATCCGGAGAAGTTGTTTGCAAAACATCCAAACTTTATCTTGTTTATGAAATATAGCAAAATGTTCCCACGGGAAGGACCTGTGCTAGCCACACTATCCTTACATTCTTCCTGAAGGAAAAAGAAATTCACTTATGGCTTGTTGCTTTGTACTTTTTTATGCTTTTCCTTCTAACTCATCTTTTATGAAACAAGAGGCTACTCTCCCAAGAATATGTGAAAGAAAGAGGACTCACAGGTCAGATGTGCACCCTTGACTTTCTACAATAGAGTTCGTTAGGAAACCAGAGTAATTTGGTTAGATGGCCCAGAAGAGGGAATATTCAAGCTTTAAATAAATACACAATAAAAATAGCACACTGTTACTATAGGGTTACTGGACTGTAGCAGTAAATGAACTGAATAAAATTTTATGGCTTCTTAACATGCTGAGGTTTTGCAGTGTCGTCCATCTTGTAGCCTAACAACATTTCCCAGCCTGCTATCAGCGAAACTAATAGTGCGAATGGAAATTTTATGAAAAATGGGAAATCTACGTTGGTTTTATATTGTGTCAGTAGAATGAATAAAGACCATATTTTGGCATTAATAGCTAATGGTAGAAAGTGTGGAGGGAGGGAGAAAGAAAGAATGGCTACATTTTCAGCTTTTGAATTGATGTTTTTTAAAGAGTTGGCTGTAATTATGATACTTGAATGTGATTATCATTAAGCTGATAAATTATTTAGTAAGAAGGTGAACAACGGCGAAGAGATCATTGATGTATTCAAGCATCTTAGTTGTATTCCATAAGTCTTCTTGTGACTCCCAGACTGCTGTATTAATCACATGGATACCACAGATATGTTCTGTTATTATCTTTCACTGCAAGGTCAAAGTTTTGTACTAACATATCATATGGGAAGGTGTAGGTGGGGGAGAAGAAACCTCAAAATTATTAATCATACTGCAGAGCAATGATAACAATGGTTCTTACTGACTTAAAATGGAATCCTTAATGCCCCTCAAGCCAAGGTGTCATAATGACCTCAGTATCAGACCCCCTTAGACAGCACAGATAACATGTAAATTGGATGCACAGGAAGCAGCAGGTACAGAGAAACACAGCAGCTCTCACTCGAGTTCTACTTCTGAGCAGCCACCAGCACAACAGCACAAGGGTGGGAATATGCTTCCAAAAGAGAGCTCTGGATGGACTTTGCCTACATGACAGGGGAAAAAAAAACACAAAAAGAAAAGCCAACTTTTTAAGTAACAAAGAGCAAATGTGAGGGTTTCTTTTAAACAAAATTAGAGCTCAATTCCTGTTTCAGATAGTGGCAACCTCCTGAGTGAACAGCACAAACACACCCTTTGATAATATAACAATATGTTACTAGTGAGCAACATATCCATAGCTGCTAAAACACCGTATCTGCCAGAAATAACCCCAAATCTCATTTAAATCTGATGCCTAAATGCTCTTGTGAGTTTTTGTGTAATAAGTTTTTCCTAAAGGTTTTGTTCCTTGAATTAATTCTCTTTCTTTAGTACAATAATTTACCAAATAGCTGGAATAAATCAGACTTAATTCTATAAAAGTAAAAGAAGTATCACTAGATGTTAATAAAATGACCAGTGTCTTAAGATTCCAAGGTTGAGTCTGAAATAGATTTATATATCTTTATAAATATTTATAAATATTATAAATATATATATATTTATATATATTATAAATATTATAAATATATATTTATATATATTTATAAATATTATATATTTATACATATGGCATCAACTTTAAATGTTGATAAATAGGAATATTGCCAATTTACATCATGGCAGAGCCAAAAGATTGGTATTTTCTCAACTTTGTTATACTAATTAAGAGGAGCTCAAGGGGCTTTTGTCACCCGTTTATTAGTTTGCATGCTAACCAAGTGATCTAACTATTCATATCAATTTCCTTTGTACTGAAAAGAGAGAGAAAGAGAGATAGAGACAGAGGGAGAGGATAAGAAGGAGAAAGATCTTGAGAATGGAAGAGAAAAAAGAAGAGAGAGGGAGAGGAAGAGAGAAAGGCAGATAGAATAAAGCAGACAATCCCAGAGCATGACTAATTTATTTCGTGTATCAGTCACTGCTTTGAACTTTCCAGATGTTTCTCTCACCAGTAGCTGTAAAGGAAAAATGCATAACTGCTTATTAGTAGACAGATTATGAAATAAGTTAAAATAAATTCCATCTTTAATGACTTACTGTTGAACCTGTCATTCATCAAATGGTCTTAGCCATGACTAGTTGTGAAAATTTTACCCTGTCCAACAGTTAACATGTATTTTTAAAGAAACATAACTTTTATTGAAATAGATTGAATAGATTTTTTAAAATAAAACTTCCTCAAAATCATTTTGATCTACAAATATTTTCAAAGAAGAATATAATCTTTGTAGTCTAGCAAACTGTATTTTATGCTCTTGCTTGCTTCAATGCTTTGAAGTCAGTATGATAACGTTTGAGAGTTTTTTCCCATTACTTTGCTAAATCTCTTTTTGAGAGGACTTGAAAAATGCAAAGAAACATTGTGAAATTATTTTAATATTTCTTTCCTTCTTTAAGGCTGAAAATATTATTCAAAGTTTTTAGATTTTTTTCTCAGTTCCCCCCAGAAAATCAGTTCAACATTTTCCCTTTTATTTCTCATGCTTTTTGACTTTTTTGATTTTTATTCTTAAGATATTGGCGGTCTAATATAGGCAAAAATAATGCACATTTTAAGGTAAATTTCAAAGATTTTATATTATTCTCATGACTTTCATGGAGCATAACAGACACATAGACCTTGTTTTGGCCCTGAGAAAAATAATGACTCTTAGTTTTGAAGACCACAAAAACAATACTGTTCCCCATATCCACAAAGCTTATACACAAAAGGTTAAAATATCATATGCGGTGTATGGCAGTGAGTTGCTAGGAAAGCTAGCACTGCAGTAAAATAATTTATTCAGTTGAATTTCAATATTTGCAATGATTTTCTAATGTCATTCTTATGCAGCCACATTCAAAGGTTTTTCGTTTATCATTAGAAAGAAATTCCTGCTTGAGCTTAATTAATTAACTGCAGTTATTTATAAAATGCACAATGGGCCTGTTTCTTTGTCTATATGTGCCTGGTCTGTTTCTTTGTTTATACGAGCAGAACTATAGCATAGTTTAGAAATTCCTGCTTTAGTCAGGTAGAGGGACTATATGACACCCTCTGGAGTGATTAATGAAAATATGTGAATCCTGTTCTTGACCCTTTTTTTAGGTTAGTGACCTAGAAGATGTAACTTAACAGAAAACAAGTCTTCTACCTTTCTCCAGCATTTCCCATTTTGCTGATGGTCTGTTAATAACACATCAGTTTTGTGAGGCTGTCTGAATGAAATGCATATCTCAGAAATGGAAAGCATTACTGGCACAGTAGTGAAGAGAATGGAAAAAAAAATATAGTAAGGGGTTAAATTTGCAAAGGGGAAAAACAGTCTGTGTGTCATGCCAGCAGCTGTGAACAAAATTAATTTGCCTCTCAAATATAGCCCCTAGGGAAGATCCCAGGAGTGTTATGTGAAATAGAAGGTTGTAAAATGTCCCAGAGACCTTATGCAATTTTAGGGCTTGTTTGAAATCAGAAGTGAAAACTAAATAGTGCTAAAAAGAGAATGAAACAATAAAATAAAAATGTTTGAACTCCCAATGTAGATTGTGTTTAGGAAGCAAAAGTCAGACATAACTGAGTATTCATCCTCCTTCAATTTTGATCTCAACTCTCTTCTGAGTTTTCTTCCTTTCTCCCCTCTCCTGTTAAACTCAGTTTAGCTTTTTGCTGGTTTTCACCTCTTCTACTTCAGATGCTATCTCCTTGTTTCTCTTTCTTCACTCTGCTTAATTCACCAAAGCAGTTGTGCCTGCTTGATCTGATTGACTTTAACAGGCTTTCTCAGAAGCTGTAAGTAAAGTCTGTGGTCTCTGTCCCCTTGTTCCTCTTTCAGCTGTGTACTTTCTTATTAACTTTTAAACACTCCAAATCTCCAGGGCAGTGAACCGCCCTAACTCTTTCTGACACTGATGGGAGCTGAAGACAACTGACATTTCATAGGAGCTGCTCAGCATTTCACTGTATTGATACATAAATGCCTGATGGGTCAGATCCAAAGTCTCCTGAAGTCAATGGAAAAATCTCTCATCGACTCAAGCAGGCTTTGGATCAAATCCTATTTGTTTATCTGCCCTTCTGTGTTAACCTTTTATGTTTCTCATCTTTCCCTATCAATACCCCTTGCTAGAGGCAATCTTGGCAGGTCTAAAAACATGGTGAAAATTATTAAGGTAACCACATTATTCAACACATCAAAAAAAAAAAGTTTGCTTGGGTTTACTTCAAATGAGCAAAAAGTCTGAGAGCAGAGCAGCATTTAGATTCTTAGATTTGGTGTGCTGGGTTTTTTTGCTTCTTTGGCCTCTTACTGAGAAATTAATTTGTGAAATTTCACATTACTGCAGAGATTCAAAATGACCCAAAAGAGAATGGGAAAAGGTGCAGGGGGAAGGAAAAAGTAGGAAATGGGGGGGGAAAGCCCGAGAAACACCCCCTCCTTGTTTGATTACATTTTTTTAATTTCAGATTCTTTCTTTCCTTTTATAAAACACATAACTCAGTGTGCAGATTCTCTGCAGTTTATAAAGAAAACATGAGATATGCTGATGCATAAAATATTGGGCCCAGCATCACAGTATGTGCAAAATTCCATACAAAATTCAGATGTGCAGTGAAATAGGAATTTCTTATTTCTCGTCTAGATTAAAATGGGTGCATAATTTATCTGGTGCAAAACATATGCAATGCTCTTTCTTAATAATTTATATTAAAAAAGATGTTTTGGCATTTGGTGTCAAGGACAACTCTCACAAAAGGCTGACAGGAAAATGCATGCTAAAGCCAGCATTTCTTTTAAGTAAAAGACATCTTTTTTATTATCCCACTTCCTCATTTTAATTTAACAGATACAATATCAACATTATCAACATTATGAAAATTAAATGGCTAAATTAACTTATCCAAGAATTCATAAATTTCAAGATAGTTTCTTGGCATGACATGGAAAGGCACAAGCCTTAATATTTGAGCTGTCATATATATGGATTTGTAATAGGAACAGAATCTAGAAATCTTGGAAGCTTTCTCTAGATTTAAGCATTTATTTCAATACATAAATGAAACAAATAGACAATGGGGAGAATAGGAATCCACCCAAAGGTCACACATGGGCTTAGATAACACAGTGCTAAACAAACATTTCATAACATCATAAAGGATGATAAGATTACTGTTTTATTCAACTTGAGCATAGGGAAGACTAACTGAGTGGGTTGAGGTCTCTCAGGGAATTTGTGTCTAAGCTCCGAAATTCCTTACCTATTAAAATATCACCTCGTGATCCTATCAGTCACTGCAGGGTCTATAAATACTGGGTGTAGGGGACACTTCGGAACAGGATCTGATGTTTACGAAATCTGCAGGCAGAGAAAGAAAAACAAATTATTTTTCTATAAGAGGACCAGGGGAGCATGGATAGAGCTGAGATTGTCTGAGAAATCAAACTGTTTGCAATTACAGCAGAAATAACACTTAGCATTGGATGCAGGCACAGTCTGACAGAAAGACAAAGCAAGTGTACAGCATTATCCTTCTAATGTATCACAGAATCTAAGCCTCTATAAGCCATTGCTGATGGGGACCTAGAGTGTTCTTGGCCCTCTGTGGAAAATACATCCTTATTTATTACTAAATTTTGTGGTGGGCTGGCCTTGGCTGACCACCAGGTGCCCATCAAACCCACCAAGCTTCTCTATCACTCCAGGACCGGACAGAGAAAATAAGACGGAGAGCAACTTGCAGGTTGAGAGAAGGCAGCCTACAAAAGCAAAAGTGAAAGTTTGTACACAAAAAACAAAGAGAAAAAAGCATATTTATTCTCTACTTTCCATCAGTAAGCGATACCCAGCCATTTCCCATGAAGCAGAGCTCCAGAGCTTCACTTCATGAAGATACACTTCACAAAATTTCCATTTGGGGTAGGTAAACTGAAACTGCCACACAGAGGAGACACACTAGAGATACCAAAACCCAGCCCACTTTTATTCTGGTGTGCAACTATGTATATATGTATAGGAATCTTTAGTGCAGTATGACAGATTATCACTGGACATCATGCAGCTGTGGCTGTTACGTCCTTCAAAGTTCTTCTTGTTTTGGTGAAATCCTACAAAAAGCAAGCTCTGGTCCTGTGTAACAGAAGGAAGGAAGGAGAATAAATATTGAATAGTTATTAACTGTGTGATTGAAATAAAAACATATGGTAAAATCTATTGTTAGATAATATAGACACAGATATTTGAAAGAAAACAACCTTTACACCTGGATTTCTTAAACACAGGTGGTCATTTATTTCATCACTTGCCCACCAGCTTTACTTATGGATCACACTTGGAGAGATTTCACAGAAGTTTTTTCAAACCTCATGACAGTACACTTCCAGATCAATGAGTTTCAAAAATGACAGGAGATCTTATCCTTCTGATAAAAATAATATCTCACAAGAATTTTTTTCCAAAAGTGTTTGTTCGCCTTTTTGATATAAGGCTTAAAATTTCAGATGAAAAATTATCTCCCTCTATAGCCTGGATGATTTGCTTCACCGTTTCAATTGGTCGTTCTGGACAGTATTCTGGCTTGTGCTGTCTTATTCACTTGTGCTGTCTTATATTCACAGTGCAATATTTTCTCAACCTTGAAGTGAAGTCCATCAGCATCAGAAACTGTTGTGCTGAAGATCAGTATTCAGTACACCATTTCTAAACCATCACCCAGTATGCCTTCTGCTCTGAATCGTCACAACAGTTAAAACTCAAATTGCCTTCTCTCTCCCACTCTTCAAATCAGAGTAAGAGGTTTGGTGATCAGTGATTATGGGCAGTTTCCTGCCATAGAGATATTATCAACATCCCTGCACACTGAAAATGATAGCTTGGAGCCTTGTGCATAATTTTGCTCAGCTGGCGCTTAAGATCTTGGTGCATAAATAGTGAGTTTGCTTCTATGCTAATGTGTAGGAAAATAGTTATTAACAGTTCAAGCAGATATACATACTGTGTCCTGAAGCTCTGCAGGTCTTTTCCAACTTCTACAATTTTATGATTCTGTGATTTTTTTCCTTTTTTTCTGTTCCTCATTAGTTTCCTTTTGAATATTTTGCTGATGCGTAGTGCTGATAGTGTGATGTGAAGAGGTGCTGCTTTTATGTATAAGGTGGATCACTGGGTCTTATTTCCCTGACCCTGGTTGAGCACAGTCAGGGCTGCACCAGTAGATGTGGTCACTGGTTGATGGTAGAACCTTTCTGGAAACACAACAGAAAAACACTGATGTCCGGACTTCTGTCAAAATGCTTTTAAGGGTGGCTGGCAGAACCAGCGAACAACACAAGGCAGGACCTAAATTATAACAACTTTGCACATTAACAGCGTTGATTTATTATTACTGCCTGATTCATTATTCTATCTTAAGCTTGCTTGATACCTCCTTGTAATATCAGATGTCTAGATGTTCTTCTTTTTCCCTCTTCCTTTAGAAAAAGCCTTTTTTTTTTTTCTTTTTTTTTTCCTGAAACAGAGCACTACTTAAAGCAACAAGCATTACATTCACAAAAACCTCCTAGATACTTATATGTAGTCTTTTATTTTTCCTCTTGGTAACATGTAAGAATAAAGAAATAGGAATTTAGTAAATTATTTTCCAACAGAATTTAGTTTGTTATAGATGTGTAAACTATGTTGTTATTACAATTTTGTTCCTCTGCTTAATTCATATTGCTGATAAATCCAAACTGCATTGGGTCCATACTGGCACCTAAGAGATCTTCATATACACATTTTGCCCAGTTTCATAGATTTTTTATCATTGAATTTTACTGGTAGAGAGTGGCAATAGTTTAGTGTTGCAAAAATGGAGGCAGTTAAGATATAAATTACAACAATATAACAAAACCAATTTTTAAAAAAATAAGTCCAGTCTCAGAGTGCACGACTAGAGTCTAAAGAAGCAATTATTTAGTGGTTTAGGGTAATGTGTAAAGAACATAGGATTTTCAGAAGCTCTGCATTACATATACATGCCAAAAAGATTTAAAATTTTCACACTTCCCTAAAACATGCAAACATTTTAGTGTGGAAATAAAATTAATTGGCAACAGCAAAACATTGTGTAAAATCTTGTATGTAATCTACAATATTAACCTTTACGTCACATGTTGTCACAATTATCTTCAGATTTCAAAGAAAATAGAGATGGCAGTGCCAGTATTCCCAGTTTAAAAATAAAAAAAATGAGGCACAGTAAAATGAAGTAATTTGCTCCAGGACTCACAAAGCACTGCTCTAGGCAGGGGAAAAAAATTATAAGAGTAAGTTTACACTGATTTTTCCATTATTTAATGGAGAAGTTTAGACACAAAATGGAAACAAAAGAAGATAGATGTAATGGCAAACACTGTACTGCGATGTATAAATATAACTGTAGCCTGTGAGATACCTGAATTAATCCTCTGGTTTTCATTATTAGGGTTTAGTTAGAGCATGGAATCCAATTCTGAGTGCTGAACTTAAGAGAAAGAAGTAGAAAGTGCACACTGGAAAGCAAACAGTGATCAGAAGTCCAGAAACAATTTATGGGGAGAGATCAAAGTAATTGGAGTAATTTCCTGAAAGTAAAGAAGACTAACAAATAAATTGATAACATTATCAGGTTGGATTAAAGGAAAAAATTTCCAGCATTTCCACAGGTTAAGGCTACATGGAGTAATTTGGTTGGAAAATTTCTCGAGTAGCCAAAGCCAGAGGACCTCAAAAACATATTTCCTAGGAATGGCATCGATAGATTGTGACACAGGATAGATAGAGCAGCTGACTTGCTTATGTTTCTGAGCCTTGATTCTGTATGCATTTTAACCCTTTGTGTAAAATTGTCTGTCATATTGATGCATTTCTGCGTAATACCTTTTCTTTTTTATTCTTTTTTTTTGGGGAAAATCATGTTGAGACCATACCCAATGGCTTGAGAGGGTGGAAAACTAGCACCTTCTTTTTGATTTGGGGTTTTTTTTTGTGTTGTTTTTTTATTTGTTTTCTTTTGGTGGGGTTTTTTGTGAATTTCTTTGTGTTTGCTTTTTTGGGTTTTTTTCATAACAGTACTATATTCAACTTAGTAAGGTTTCATTTGCTGATATTTTACTGGGTGTCCCTGAAATTCAGTGTCTGAAATTAATGAAGATTTTGGCCTGCAGATTTCACCTGCAGATGATGTCTTTCACATGCATATTTCTTACAGAAAGGATAGTATTTTTTTATTTTTTTGAGGGAAATCATTGTCTCTTAGTTTTTTCATTCATCACTGGCTATTTTTAGAATGACATGCAAACAATTAAAAACCACATTTTTTCCTAGCCAATGTCTATAGCATTTGGTTCTAAAATCTTGTCTAGATTTTTGTGGTCTCCTAATAGTTCTTTCTTCCATGTAGTCATCTGCTCTTTTGCCACACACATTACTTTAATGAATAAAAATTATAAAAGCAAGTATTACGCTGATTTTTGTCTTTTAAAATCACAATAGAGACTCAGCCTGTCCTGCTGTGATTAAAATAAAAATCTATCCCTGTCTTGAGCCATGTTTGCAAGACACAATTTCTGATTTATTTTTATTTAAGATTTTCATCCTCCTATTTTCTTTTCTTGCTCATGACTATAAATTAATCAAAGTTGAAACGTTGCAATTGCAACGTAAACTACATGTTCCCTTTACTTCATATTTTTTTCAGAGCCAATTGCTTACTTACTTAACTAGATTAGTCTTAAAATGTCAACAAAGGCTATTAAAAAGAGAAAAGAAAAGGAAAGAAAAAGTCAGTTCTATCAAACACACATATAAATAAACACATAAATCATTAAATTTACATTTTCTTGGCATTTTTTTCATTCTTCAACTTTTTAATTTACTCCAAATTCAGGAAAAAGGAACTGCGTTTTTAAATGCTTATATGCTCTTTGGATCAATAAATTCAGATCTCAAAAATAAAATATGAGGACAGACCTCTTAGGAGCCATTTTCAGTTTAAATATTTTTTACTACAGCAGATAAATAAATGTACAGATAAACAATACAAGCAAATGACCCTCAAAATTACCATGAAGAATCTACAATCTCACAGGTATTTTTAAAATTTATTGTATAAATATTTGTTTTTCTTGGTGAACATAAGGTTTCTTACCCCAACTTCTATGATCTGCCTCTCTCATCCATAAAGATTATTCTGTCTTTACATCACATTAGTACATAAGTTTATGTAATACTATACATTACACAAAATGTAATTATATAATGTAATTTTGTATTATGTATGTATATGTAATTGTAATTATTATGATATAATTAGGTAATTATTATTACATTCATATTGTTACATCAACTTTCTTAAGTGTCAGAGAAAAGGAGACTCAGAGACAGAGAAAATTTCAATGACACTTCAGGAAGAATGTTACACCTAGTGAAACTGATACAAGAATTTTTCATTTTGTTATTGTTCAGTTTAGAATGTGCATTATTTATAAAACAAAAAGCCAAAAGGACTCACCACCAAATAGTTCTTTGCTAATTGGTGAATAGTTTATGTTCTACACTATTTATGTGTTTCACAATACTGAATAAATGTTACCTACTTGTGATCTCTCTGCTTACTTTCAGTTCAAATGCCCCAAAAATGGTCTCCAAGTTCTAAGCACTGTAGTTATATCAGTGAATCATCTAAACATTTTTCTTTAAACAAGTGACTCATTCAAGAGAAAAAGCAAAATGCTGCCTAATTACACTTTTACATGGCAACAATGGATTTTTTTTCCCTTTGATGTTGCTCCCAAAGTTGGATTAATCTCATCAAATGTTAACCACATAACATTATACATCTAATCTATGTTTGGAGTTTAGACTGCCTTAGTTCTCTCTGGAAAGCAAAAACACCTCTAAAGAGTGATTTAGCTGGATGTAGACAGATATCTGAGATGAATATTGAGATGAATTTCCCCTTCCTGTACATGACTAAAGTTGACTAAGATTAATATGAATCTCCGTCTTGCTATAACTTTGCACAACTGCAGTTTTCCACAATGAAATGGGCAGCCTTTCATCCACCTGAATGAAAACCCTTAAATTTAATAATCTTGATTCTCTTCTGAGTCTCATAATTTTCATTGAAGTAATTTCATGGATTTGACTGATATTACTACAAATATACACAAATTTTAAAAAGAGGAAAATAGAGTACAAAGTGGAAAAAAAATCAAGAGGGGTGAGATATTCTGGTAATGAAAATGAATATTACTCAATTGAAGGTAAATGATCTATGTTGATTTACATCACTGTAGAAGGTTTCTCTGCCTGAGTGGAGGTAAAACCACTCAGACTTTACCCTAAATGCAAATTATCCGTGAGGGATGGAGAAAGGAAGGTCATGTTGCTTTTGGTGCTGGAGAAGGTTTAGGACAGTCTGACTCACCAATCCCAAGTTTAAATTTTCTGAGGATGTGAGGAACAATGGTTCCTGACAGAAACTGGCACTGGTGAGGATGTGTCAGACAAAGTTTCTGATAAAGGAACCCATGAGTGATTGCATTGATAACTTATCTTTAGCTGAGCTAAAAGCTGCTGAGCTGACACAGCCAGCCTAGAAACATATGATTGACTGTCAATCACTTTAGAATACAGAAGCCTTGTCCTATTTTTTAACATCAGAGACTTCTAACACACTCTAGGATTGTACATGGAGATTCCTCACCTGAGTGAGGATGCCCCTCAAGGTTATTCCTTGAGACTGAGCACAGAAGTTTGTCTACAGTTGTTACTATTTGTAAGTAAGATCGATATCAACTTAATTATTTTCCCTAGCTTTAATATTACTACTTCAATATTGCTACAAAAACCAGCGCACTGGACTAGTAGTTATAAATATACATACTGTGCAGTAAATAATTCTGATTAAAGTCTTCTATTCTAATGGTTATCATTATCGATTGCTAATAAAATTAATCATTTTTGTTGCTATAAATATATTTGGATTGCCACCTTTAATCCCACACAACAAAGTGGCACAACGATTGAATTACACCTAAATAATTCTTTAAACCTGGATTGTTGACTATGTCTGGGTATAACACTGGATCCAGCCACAACTAGACACCTCTCTGAGAAGGATTTTAGAAAGCAAAGGTGTCTTTTCTGCCACTTGTGACTCAACAGGAGGGTTTCCCTGATAAATGCTTCCTGAAGCTTCCATTCTGCCTGCAAATATCACCTGACCTTCATCCAGTGCCTGTACATAGAAGTGGATGGAAGGGATAACAACTAGTCTCTTCTCTTACTATATTTTTTTTCAAGAAAAGCAGGTTTGTTAAAAAAGATTTCTCTGGCATTTCATCAATCAATTTTTACAAGATTCCCATGAAATAGATAAGGCCTGAAACAATATGTTCAGGGCCTTGTCAAACAAGTCTAATGTGTCTGTAATTCACAATAGGAGGAATGCTCCGGGTATTAAATTATCCACAGACTGTAGTTGCACAATTCAATACTCAATCTGCTAGGAGCTGAAAGAAACAAGAATCACGTAAGGAATTCTTTTCTGGAAAAATATTTTCTTTCTAATTTCTGATGTGTGGTGACAGTTCATCTTACATCATGTCATATTTACACAGGGCAACAAAACTGTTTATCAAAGGGAGAGGTTAATGTAGAGGAAAAAGAAAAAATATTATTTCAGAGGAATTCTCCTCCTCAAACAGATCCTTATGCTATCTGTTCAGATCACGAGCAGTCAATCCAAATTTAGCAGGCAGATGGAGACAGAGCAGATGAGTAAGTGGATCCTCTTTATTTGAGGAGCTGGCAGGCGCTGTGGTTCACCAGCCACCTGAGTTATGTTTTAAATAGGTTAGCATGCCTATAATTTACAAAGAGAAAATGTAGCTAGCACAACGAACGAGCTGAGCATCTGGTTTACACTGCTAACTGGAGGTTTGTTCCTCCAGGTTGTCTGAAAAGAGGAAACTGACAGAAAGGGGAAAAAAACACCAACAAAACCACCCACGGTTAGATAGAGATCTTCTTGAGAACGTTTATTGACAGAACATCTCTGACTATAAGGAGCTTAAAGTGAACAGCTCAGCCTGAAGTTCACGACTACTTGCATTTGCAATCCAAACTATTTTATTTGGGACTTGTAAGTCAGCTTCAGGGAAAGTCTTAATTAAAAGTTCAGTGATCACTTAGCCTTAGCTCTGGAGATGTTAAAGTAATGGAACACGCTTTGATTATTGAAATTGTCGGCAAATGAAGGAATAAATACTTTCAGCTGGATACCCAACATTCACAAAAAGTCCTAGCAAAGGGACAATACCTATTTCAAAAAGACTAGCCAAGAATTTTTTGGAAAATCAAGAATATTTGTTACCAGAAGTTGGTGACTTATTTAATATGTAATAATCTTTAAAACAAATTTCAGGTTATATCTGAACACTGCATTATAACAGTGTTCTGCTATGGGATGTAGTAATTTTTAGATGAGACATCAAACTAGACACCTAATTGCCTGTTCTGAACAAAGATCAGGCAAATTGCCAAGTAATTTAAAATTAGGGTGTTGTCCAGCTGCAATTCTTTGTGCTTCCAGCCTCTTGTTCTACCTTGGATTGAGTTCTGTGTAAAAGTACCTAACATTTCTATCCCATGCTTACAACATGTGTAAAGAAAATCGTTATTTGCATATTTCATGTTATGGTATATAATGTACTGGAAATTTACACCTAGAATAAGCTATAAATAGAGAAGAACCACTGGATGTAAGTGAGTAAGGCAGAGAACAGGATTAGTTCTGCAGATACCTAAAGGAGATCAAGATTTTATGAAAAAGAAACCATTATTGGACAGAGATGGTGCTGAACTCAGCTTTTTAAAATAGTAACTGTTTGATTTAATGGTTTGAGGACATTTAGATTATTTGTTTTTTTTCATTACATAACAACTCAAAAAAGTGCCTATATAAAAAAAAAAAATCTATTTGCATAGGTATTCAGAAAGGTAACACAGTCAAAATGTAAGTATTAGTGTATGTCCTGTGTTTCACTCATACATCTTTCTTCTCAAGAGTTTCCCCCTCTGTATATTAACTTTTACTCTGATTATTTGTATATTATTACTTTAGAATCACAGATTCTGGAGTGGTCTATTCTGGAGGGGACCTCTGGCAGTCACCTACTCCAATATTAACCTCAGAGCCATATTCAAGGCTAGATGAAGTAGCTTAGGGTTTGGTCCTGTCACATTTGTAATGTTTCAACGAATTGATGGTCCACACCTTCTCTGGGCTTTATTTCATTGTCTGAAAATAGTGGAAAACAAACCAAAACAGGATGAAAAAAAAGAAACAACAGAATGAAGTTTTTTCTGTTGCATCTTTATCTTCTGACCATGCTGCTGCCAGTGGAGGGCCACATGCAGTGAGCTTTCTCTGCCAGGATACACTGCTGACCTGTTCAACTCATTCACCAGGACACCAAGTTTTTCTTTTTGAGCAGCTCTTTCCTACTGGGTTGGTAGCCAGGCTGGTTTGGTAGCACTATTACATACTTAACTTTGTATTGTTCCAGTGGGCACTGAAATATTATTGTCATAAAGATAAATAATAATTTCTACATCAATTAGATCCATCCATAACATAGAGCTGTTTCACCATTTAAGATTTGTTTTCTGTTTTTATTGTGCTTATTTGTTGTTGTTTTTTTGGTTGTTTTTTTTCTCCATTGCCTAATCACTGTAAATAGTAGAAAAACATGCATGATGATTTATCAACAGAAAAGATGAAAACATGTCTGTGGACAAAAGACTTGTATTACTTTAATCATGTTAAGTTAGGTGTTTGCTTTAAACTAATCACCAAGACACTTTTTCTCATTGAAAACAGACTTCTGAAAACAAGTGAAATAAAGCCAATACATGGGAAGACACTGAATTGTTAGAGTATCTGCTTTGCTTAAGGAATGCATCCATTAAGAATAAAAGCAATTGGCTACAGGAGATAAATTTAAGTGTGATTTAAAAAAAAAAAACAAAAAAAACCAGATACTAAAAAAAAAGTAAACAAACCAAAACAAAGGAAAAGAGAACCCTTTACAAAGCCAAAAGCTTTTGTGAGTTTTCCTTGTCTCATTGAACAGAGCACTGAATGTATAAAATGAAAACATCGCAGAATAACCATATCATCTGCTAGATCTTCCTGTGCTTGTTTTTTCTTTTAGTTGCTGTTTTTGCTGTTGTTGTTTGTTGTGTCATCAAGTAATTAAACTAACCTTTCATGGCTTTTGTATTCTGAGACAGCCAGGATGTGAAATTCTCTCCATTTGTGGATTCTGTGACCTCCACATCCTGAACAATGCCTGAAGTGAGTTTTGCTGGGTAACTGCTGCAGTTTTCCTTTCTCAATGGCCTCTTTGCAGCACCTAAATCCCAGATGAATAGCCAGCTTGATCAGTTTTTTCCTACCTTCTCTTGATAAATGTTTCCCCTTTTCCACTTGGCTGGCAGAAAGATGACCATTAAACGTTCATTTGTTTAAGCTAACAGACTGTGGTCATCTGCTCCCCAGGGAAGGCAGGAATCCAAACAGGTCTAAAATGGCATCGTTTAAGAACACAATCAATTCATTATCTTTTTCATAAAGTTCGCATGTGCACACATTAATCATAATGGAGTGGCACCGGGCAGAAAGTTCTTACCTAAGCAAGTTCAGTGCTGCAGCATCTCTTTATCATTTAACTGCCTCTTGCATTTAGGCTTTTATTGTCTGCTCATTCAGCTGTTGTTTTATGAGTGCTGCTGTATCCTTTGTAGGCATGAGCTGAACAATCTCCAGTGAACTTTCATGCAGCAGGGCCCACATGGGTCTCTTTGCTCTGGGTGCAGGGTGTACAGCTGTGCACAGGAATGATGTATCGCTCCAATCTTTTATAAAAATAAAATAAAACAG
Source organism: Entomyzon cyanotis (assembly GCA_024500445.1). Taxonomy (NCBI): domain Eukaryota; kingdom Metazoa; phylum Chordata; class Aves; order Passeriformes; family Meliphagidae; genus Entomyzon; species Entomyzon cyanotis. Next base: position 46,552,838 of record JAKEPQ010001021.1, on the reverse strand, counting down.
ATTCCCTAGGATGGCTTTACGCATCCTTTTGGACCTCAGGTCTGAGGGGAAGGCACCAATCTCTTTTTCTGGTCAGTGACAGTTCCCTAGGGAAAGGCATGGAGCTGAGTCAGGGGAGGTTTAGTTTGGATATCAGAAAAGTGGTTTTCACCCATTGAGTAGTTGGGCACTGGAACAGGCTCCTCAGTGAAGTGGGCATGGCACCAAACCTGACAAAGTTCAAGAGGCATTTAAACAATGCTCACAGGTACCTGGTGTGACTCTTGGGGTCGTCCTGTGTAGGGCTAGTAGCTGGATTTTGATGGCATGTTGAAGAGGAGAGAACAGTAGATGTTGTCTGCTTTTATTTCAGCAAGGCTTTTCACACTATTGCCCATGACATGGTCCCAGGAAAACCCAGGAGATCTGGATTAGATGAGTGGACACTGGGGTGCATCCAGAACTGGCTAAATGGCAGAGCTCAGAGGGTGTATTACTTTATTCAGTGGAGCAGAATCCAGCCAGTAGTCAATGGCATTCCCCAGGGGTTAATACTGGGTGGAGTCTTATTCAACTTATCAACAACCTGCATGAAGGGATAGAATGTATCCTCAGTAAGTTTGCTGATGATTTCTTGCTTTAAAATAATACTAAAACGATTTTATCTGCAGATCTTTGTTCTCTGTTTGGGTTTTGGAGGGGTTTAAAAAAGGAAAAAAAAACCAAAAACGCTACTTAGTCTTTTTCAAGTATCTGAGACTTCACTGCTGAATCAATAGATCACTCAAGTTTCACCTGTGGTTTCATCATTTTTTTAAAATATATGAGGACAGTGGTTTTTGAGGTAAAGAACATAGAGGTAAAATTAATTAATTTGTGTTCCATCTATTTACTCCACAGTTTTTTACTAAGGGTAGGATTCATATCACCTAATCTTAAATATCTAAAGATGTCTGTCAGATATCTTACTTTAGGCTGGGACAAAATTCCCCAGGCTGAAACTAATTTATTTCCTCTGCCTGTAGACATAATACAGGTGGCTTCCTTGACAGCCATAACTTTTACATGAAATATCTCAAAATCTTTTTACAGTAAGTAACTATCTCAGCATGGATGTCACACTGTGTGGTGTTTGGACATTGCTGTTCTAACCTTGGTGCAGGTATTCAAAGTCAACCCTAGGAGGGGAGTTTAACATTGACCTCACTTGGTCAAAGCATTGTGAGAAACATCTATATTTTGTTCCAATGTGTTTTGAAACCCCTCTTTCAAAATGCTACGAAACTCTTGTAAGGCAATAAAGACTTTTTCCCACATTTCTTTTTCCTGTAGAAGCTGCCAAAAAAAATTATATTTGTCTGTGTCTTCTTGGTAAAATCAAAACAAGTCCATATGTACAAGATAAATAATGGTTAGAGTCATGAGAGAGAGGATTTTTTTATTAATATTTTGTGAGACATGTATGCATAGAGCCAGTAATTATTATCCTGAAAATATGAAGTGAGGATACATTGAGATTACATTGTATCAGTGGATCAGAATATCTGGAGAAAAGTTAATTAACTATTAAATCTAATACTTTGGATGTAAAGTGGTAATTAACAGCCTGTGTCTTTTGCTACCCTCCTTCCTTTACTCATTGACATTTTGTGACTCTTTTAATCATGTTTTTAAAGAAACCTGTTCTGTCAGTGCTCTTGAGGATAATACATTCTGGCAGATGGCTAGGATAAGAAGAAAAAAAACAACAAACCCCCAGTCCAACAGAAACTGTTAAAGTGGCTTTTTCTGTCTGTGTTTTCAGTGTGTGTCATGGAACATCATGGAAAATTAAATGAATGATAGGAACCTGATGTGATTCAGATAATTTTCAAGGGGAAAATGATACATATTCTCTGAAGATTTCTTCTGCTCTCAAGCAGCCCACCACATCTTTGAAAATAACACATACTGTCACAAAGTGACAGGAAAGATGCCAGAAGTTGAGGGGTTAAAATCCACAACTTCTATAGCTGTTCATAAAAAATATAACAAAAGAAAACAAATCCCATTCAAATTTCTCCATCAGAATGATGTCATTTCAGAAAGTTTCTATAAAACCTTTTTTAATTTGAAGTTTTATCTGTTGTGCTGTTTTTGGATGGGGTGGAGATGATTTTCTTCCCAGTGGCTGTGATGGGGCTGTGTTTCGGGTTTGTGATGATCACTGGGGTGATAATTTGGAGGTGTTTTTGTTATTGCTGAGCAGGGCTTGCACAGAGCCAAGGCCTTTTCTGCTTTTTGCACTGCCAGGCTGGGGATAGGCTGGGCATGCTTGGGAGGCTGGGAGGAGACACAGGCAGGACAGGTGACCCCAAGTGACCAAAGGGACATTCCAGACTGTGTGACATCATTCTCTGTATGTGAAGTGCAGGGAAGAAAGAGGAAGGTGGGGGAAGTCTGGGGTGATGCTGTTTGTCTTCCAAAGTCACCATTCTGCAGCAGGTTTCCTGCGCTGCTGGAGATGGCTGAACACCTGTCTGCCCATGGAAGCAGTGGATGAATTCCTTGTTTTGCTTTGCTTGTGTGCACAGTGTTTGCTCTCCCTATTAAATTATCTTTACCTCAACCCATGAATTTTCTCACTGTTACCCTTCCAGTTCTCTCCCCTATCCCACAGGTGGGGGAGTTAGCAAGGGGCTGTGAGCAGCTTAGGTTAAACCATGACATCTGTTTTGATAAAATTTTGTTTAGAACAGGTTTTTTACTTTTCAGCATTAAAGACTGGAAAACTGATTGGCGTATTTTGGACACACCTTTTGGGGGTGGTTATAGGTTTGTGATTTAATGAAGCAAAACTTTTTGAATGTTCTTAAAACACTTCCCCAAAACTTTGACTTTCATATAATTTGTACAGTTTTCAGATAATTTTATAAAAATAAAAGGAAAAGAAAGCAAGCAAAATCTATTTCTGCATGCATTCTAGTACAGAATGTGGCATTTTTTTCCATGTAATAATTTTCTTTTAGGTCAGAGAGTGCCTTCTAATAAAAATATAAATGCATATATTTATACATATGTGCACTTACTCTGTTCTAGCACATCATACTCCTGGTTGACATATCAGCTATAATTACTGAACCAAAAAGCATGATTTTTAACAACTTTCAAGGTGCTTGAACAGGACAATATGGTGTTTATGCATTGATTGTATTTTTGTTCCACAGTTAACAAAACTGGAGTCAGGCTAAAACTGGTAAAGAACAAATCATTAATTACAGACAAACCATCAGAAAACTTCATGATTTCTCACTTAGTGTCTAAGTTTCTGAATCATTATGATTCCTTCTTTAAAATGATTTTTTTAGCATAATGATATAAAATATTTGCCATGTGTGTATGTATTCTTTCATTTTTAAAAGAAATTATCTAACTTTACATAATTTTTTTATTACTTTTTATTTGCTTTTTATGGATACTAAATATAGTGAATAATATGCATTTTTCAAAAAATATGTTTAGGCAGTTTTCTTTTACTGTTTCGGGAATGAAAGAGAGAATTTCAATAATTTCTCTGAAAGTTATTGTCAAACTCTCCCACTGAAATAAGAGACCTAGCTGAGACAAGTGTGATATGAAAACCAGAGACGGAGGGACAGAAGGTGACATGGATGAAGGATTTTGTGAAAGAAAAGCCACCCTGGAAAAGGTTAGAAACTGCTAGTAGGAAATTACTTTGAAGGAAGAATTATAGCCAAGAAACTCTTCAAAACAATGTATGAACACTGACACCAGTGAGTCATGTTCGGCATGTGCTGCCTTCCAGCTTATTTTTAACTTCTGTGTAGAAAAACTTGAGCACAGGTACTTCCAGGATTATATCTTGTGGGAAGCTTGAGAACATCAGTTCTGTTCCTTCGTAGATGTGATAGTTATGGAGATTGCTAGCAACTATGTAGGATAGGCTCGTGATTAAACAGTCAGCCACATCCCAATTATGATGTCCTTGCCATCAGCACAGAAATGAGCTTTGGCAAAACAAGCATCCTAGACCTCTCTCTTGAATTTAACCCTCCTCAAAGGCTCATATTTTGTATTAATGTTATGTATTATCCTGTGAAACAATAATGTTATTGCTAAGCACAAAAGAGATCTCTTTAATTCCACTATCTGCTTAACTAATACTGTGGCTACTTTAAGTAATTTCTAAATTTTCTTTCATTTTTTTTTTAACCTGTAAAGCTGAGAATTAATACTGCTGTCCTACAGAGAAGAAAAAAACAGTCTGTGAAAAAACAAAATTAACCAAAAGATGTTGTCAAACATCAAGACCTTCACTACACCATTAGTCAAGGCTTTTTTGTTGTTGTTGTTGCTATTGTTGCTGTTATTGTTGTTTGTTTTCTTGTGGTTTTGCTGATTTGTGTTGGGTCGAATCTATCTGCAAATAATTCTGTGGGAATTACGGGAATTTTTGCATGGAAAGAGAAGGACAAGAGAAGGTTGAGAAGTTGTGAGAGGAGCAGCCCTGCAGACACCCAGGGCAGTGCAGCAGGAGGGGCAGGAGCTGCTCCAGGCTCTGGAGCTGAGATTCCCCTGCAGCCCCTGGTGCAGCCCATGGTGGGGCAGCTGTGCCCCTGCAGCCCAGAGAGGGCACGGGGGAGCAGAGATCCACCTGCAGCCCCTGCAGGAGCCCAGCTGGAGCAGAGGGATGCCCAAAGGAGGCTGTGACCCCATGGGAAGCCTGTGCTGGAGCAGGATCCTGGCAGGACCTGTAGAGAGAGGAGCCCAGGCTGGAGCAGGTTTACCAGCAGGACTTCGTGTGGGACTCACACTGTAGCAGCCTCTTCCTGTTGAAGAACTGACCCTGTGGAAAGGGATCTCTGTTGGATGAATTGGTGAAAAGCTCTAGCCCAAGGAAAGGACTCTTGCTGGAGAAGTTCATGCAGAGCTGATTCCCTTCATCACTGAGGGGAAGGAGATAGAACCCAGGAAAAAAAAAAAAGGGGGTTGGGAGGGAATGTTTCAAAAATTTGTTTTAATTCTCATTATAGGAGCTCTGATTCTCTTAACACTATGCTGAACTCAAATCCCCAAGCTGAGTCTGTTTTGCCCTTGACGGTATTTGGTGAGTGATCTCTCCCTGTCTTTCTTTATCTTAACTCATGAACCTTTGGTGATATTTTCTGTCCCTTGTCTGCTTGTGGACGGGAATGACAGAATGGCCTTGGTGTGTGCCTGGTATCCAGCCAGGGTCAAAGCTCAGCAGTGTGGATACCTACAATTTTTGGTTAATATAAAGTGAGATGATTTCAGCTTTGTAAGGACACCACAATGGAACTAAGTGGTACATGATGGCATGAATTAAATCTAAAATCAAAAGAATATTTTAGACACTAAAAGAATTATTTGAAAAGTCTTTCAATAAACAGAGATAACAAGAAATTAGTAACATTTCTTTGTTTGTAAATAAACCCTGTAAGTAAAAAATCTAACGAGGAGAAAGAACATAAACATGATATGTAAATATGATTTTGTTGTAATTTTAACCATAAAGTATTGATCATATAATAAAATATTTTATGATTCATGTATTTATCATGCTCTGTGTTTGAGAGCATGAGAGTATCATGCTCTTTTCTCTATAGGAACATATTTTTCTCTTAATAATGTACACTTCGTCCAGAGATATGTTCTTGGAACTTATGGTTCGCAATAGATCATTCTGGTCATACTAACTCTATTTCTGGTCCAGCATGGGAAGAATGACACTACTATACTTAACAGGAGAAAGCTCTTTCTGGCAACAACCTTCAGGGCTCCTACATGTGTTAAACTGCCCTGCTCCTACACTCAAAGAAGGGAAAAGAAATCGATAAATTTGCTAGACTCATTGTTATGCAATCTGGTATGTGGACATCATACACCGATCATGCTGAGAACTCATCGCTCAGCTGACAGGCTCTCTGGACTGTCAGCCTCATCCATCCACCTGACGAGCTCATATCAAACACACATTTTCCTGACAAATGCAGTTTCCCAATGAGGCCTGCTGAAGTCCTCAGCAAAATGGGTACACAAAAGGATATTTTTTTTTGTCAGAACAGATGAATAAAATGACATTCTTTCCTTCTTGTTTCTCTGTTGTTTTCTTTTCTTAAAAAACAAAACAAAACAAAAAACCTTGTAAATTTAACCAAGTATATTAATGAAAAAATCTAATTCTTGTGGTTTTTAAATTTTTTTTTAATGAAAAGGAACTCCATACATTTGAAAGAAATATGTGAGAAGTAGATAATGAAAACTTTCATGCATATGAAATCTGTCTGTGAAATACATCACAAGCCTAGAACTCAGTGTTAAATGTACTTAGTATGGGATCAATACTAATGGTTGTGTATCAGTGATAACTGAGGCATTTGTCTAAGGTATCTCATATAGTCATTAATTAAAAAAAACTGTGAATGATTATATAGGAAAAAAATCCCAGCGATTCCCAAAAAGAAAAAAAAAAAGTGCCTGCAAAGGTAACTTGAAAAATCCTCCTCCAGCAGAGATTATCCAGTAATATTTACCTACATATAGTTTTTCAAGATAAAATCTACACTTCTCACACTGATTTCCTCTTTGTCTTTAGATCTTCAAATTATGATGGTCTGAAGTTTGGGAGGCTTGGTTGTTTTTATTTGTTCTGTTTGTTATTTTTTGTTCCTATTGTTATCTTCCCTCCTTCCCTTTGGTTTCCTTCTGTTATTATGTAGCATCTGAGTACCTTGATATTATCAAACAGGGAATCCCAGATGTGGTAGCAATAGCATGTGTCACTCATCACTGAACTTCATCGCTTACATAAATATTTTCACATAATGACTAATACTGATATAACTATACTGAAAAAAACAGTTATATAGGATTTAACTAAATTTTTTATATAAAGTCCTGAAACTCCCCCAAGGAAAGCCCTGAAAGGACCTTTGAATTAGCTTTGTTAAAATAATGGTTCTAAACACTTTATTTTATTTTTAATATAAAGAAGATAAGAGGCATTCAACCCATTTCCACATATTCTAGGCTTTGATCAACTGTGTAAGACAAGGAATGACTTTGCTGTTAATGTTTTTTTCTTTGCTAAGTACTGTTTGAGAAACTATATATACCTGACCTTGTTTCTAAATTCTAGCTGGGGGAAAATAGTATTTTGGCTTCTTTATTGTTTGGCTCAAACACTTAAAGATCTGTATTTTAAAATTAAATACGTGCAAAGCCTCATTATTACCTCCAGTTTCCCTAAGAAATTAGAAATGAACTTTTAAAATAAATTTTCTTCTTTTACGCACGGTAATTCCTCATGTGTTAAGATCAGCTCTTCCCTACAGCTATAACCTAATCGGCATGCAGAGTTCTGATTATGAAATACAAGCAATTTGAGGGAAATCTTAATGTAATTTGCATTAGCAATTCTAGTTACTGGCTAAAGACTCTAAGATGGTTCTTTAAAAAAAAATAAAATAGTGCTTTTCTCTGCTGTGCGGTTGAGTTGTACTTTTATTCTGCTTGTGGAGCTTGCAGAAACACTGCAAATTTCAGATGGTATTAAAACTCAGAGCAAGAGAGTAAAAGAAAAACTGTGCAAGGGTGGAGGCCTTGTGTGTAAAAATGTATTGATTTTGTCAGAGTCAACATCAAGTGAACATATACTTGGGATATAATTAGGGACAGTTTAACTGCACCAGTAATAAAGGCCTTGGTAAATTTCAAGTTTCAAATGATGATTTCAGGCTACACGATGATTCCAAGATCTCTGCTAATATTTAAAACTTATCGTTTAGATACGGTAACTACTCAGTATATAACAAAAAAAAACCCAAACAAAAAAAACCCAACAAAAACCAACCAACCAAACTAAAAATGACCCACAAAAAAAGCACTCATCAAACAAATAAAAACACAAAAAAAACCTCATCCTACAAAGGATGCGTCCTTTGGGCATCCAACTTTATACCCCTTTTTGCATTCCCTCTCCCAGGTTTCACTTTCTATGAATCTTTTGCTGCAATGGCAAATCTGCTTCAAGTTAGACTGATTAAAATGAAATTACTCAGTCTCCTGACCCATGGCAAATTTCACGAGCTGCAATTTATCTAGTGGTTCAGCTGTGAGTACAATCTGATTGGCTGTAATTTAGCTTTATAGTGCCATCCTCTCCCCTATCCCCCTAAAAATAGTAAAGTCCAGTGATACCAAAATTAAAACAAAAAATAGAAAGTGGTAAAAAAGAGGAAAGGAAGGAAGGAAGGAAGGAAGGAAGGAAGGAAGGAAGGAAGGAAGGAAGGAAGGAAGGAAAAGGAAAGGAAAGAAAAAGAAAGAACGAAAGAAAGAAAGAAAGAAAGACAAAGAATAACAATATTCTGAGGAAAAGGAATTGCAGGCTAGATCAGATTTCTTAAGAAGGATATTCTGCACACTGTAAAGTTTATCTTTGGATTGTGCCTTCAAGAAAATAAAATGCCTCTCTAAATCTGGTAATTTCAATTTATATTTCTCATCTCTAAGTAGTATCTGGTTTAATAGCTTAATTAAATCATAACAAGTTGGTTTTGTTGCTGTGGTTGCTATCTTGTTTCTTTCCCTCAAATGTTCTTAATGAGAACTTTCTAATTCTGGAAGGTACAGAGAAATAGGCAATAAAATTTCCTGTGTGATGCATGTTATTTAATAGGCTTGGTCTTTCACCCACAGGATGTGAGCACATTCAGGACAGTGTTTAAGGCAGCTTTTTTCTGCACAGACATTTGGTTTGGTTTGGTTTGGTTTGGTTTGGCTTGGCTTGGCTTGGCTTGGCTTGGTTTTCTTGAGAAAAAATCTCTTAGTGCTCCTATGGGTAGGTTTTGACTTCTGGAACCTTTGCTCACAGAGGTTTTTGACTTTGTACCTTCCATCACTAAGTTCTTATGGACAGTAAAAAGTGTGATTAATTTTTTCAGCATAATTTAGATTTGCTGTACACTGTTTTGCAGTAAAAAGAAAAGGTTGCTGAATACTTGACTAACTAATTTCTTGTCCCAGAGACTCAAAGTTTTGAAAAGAAACATAGAGATGACATAGAGCCCATGCCTGTGGAACATGTGCTCTCCACAATATCTATCAAAGTGATTGCATTAATACCATATGTTTGATCTGATCACTCTTTTGTCTACCCTAATCTCAAGAGATTCTGCTGCCTCTAAAGTTTAATTACCAAATCCCTTTGCAGACAGTGCTTGGACTCAGCAGAACTCCAAGGGTGTCCTGTCCTGCACAAAACTGCCTTAGTGCTATGTGAAACTCCGTGCAAATGTTATGAGAGGGGCATTTTATGTCCTTTTCATATCAGCCTCCTGATAGTGCATGTCCTAAGAAGCTGATAATCTTTTCACTCTCATCTGAAATATGAAGAGAAAAATATGTCTAATTTTACACATCTGTAACACATAGATATTTACAACTGTGATAGTACTTATGTAAGGCACAAATCTTCATTTGTGTTTTCGATGTTAATTTCTCATTCACATATTTGAATATTCATATTGACTGCAAAGGTGTGCCCTAGATTGGCCAGCTTAGATGCAGACTTCAGTCAGGTGAATCCATCCTACTTCCTCCAGAGTCGGAGAAAATCTGATTGCTAAACCTCCCTGTCCAATTAGCTTCAGTCATATGTTAACCAAACTGAAGCAGAATAAAACAAATGCACACCAAAATGAGAAAAAAAGCCCCAAACCTAAATAAAATAGTAAACTTCTGATGGTGTGTCCTTCTTTGATGGAAAAAAGAAAAAGAGTATGACTATTGTCCACAAATGCTCTGCTTCAGACACACCCCAACAAGCCCACACTGCATTTAAAGTATATAATTCTTTCCTAGATTCTGATGCCTTGCAGGCATATTGATACCTTATAGAGTTGTATCAATGATGCCATCTATGGAATCACCAGGAGGTGAAATATAAATAGTTGGGTTTTTTTTTAAATCTCTGAATTGGAAAGGGATAAAAGTTATCTGTGGCTAGCACAGGTTCTTCCCGTGGGAACATTTTGCTATATTTCATAAACAAGATAAAGTTTGGATGTTTTGCAAACAACTTCTCCGGATTGGGTCAGTTCGGGCTTGGCCAATTGGGCCTAGGGGGAGGTCTCGGGCTGACCAATCTGGGGCACCTCTGTAAACTCTATATATATGGAATTCAAAACAATAAAGTGCCTTTTCTCCTCTCTTCGCTTGTCTGAGAACTTGGGTCATTCCTCAGCTAGCCGCTCAACAGCAACATCTATTAGTGGAAAGTTCTCCACAGAAAATGCCCTGAACAGTTAGTTCATTTTAATGTCTAAATGTCATTTTGAATGATTAATATGTATTAAAATAATTGAGTAAAAGAGATGAAAAAAAGCCAAATAATAGAACAATTACTGCAAATTTAAATATCTGTGAGCTGCATCTCATAAATATATCCACAAAAAGTTGTATTTAGCTGTTTTCAATATTTGCACTTTTCCATTTGTAGGGTCTTATTCATATTTCAAAATTAGATAACTATAGGAACTGAATAAGAGAACTATCATCCAATGTTTCCACATATGCACAGTATTTAAATACATGAAATATGATTTATTTATAGAGGCAGGCTTGAAAACCTACATATTAAGAGGGAGAAAGAACAAAATATCAGGATTTTAACAAATACCATTGCCACACTTCCAGGGATGGAAGAGCTGTTTTTTTCAGAATTTTAAAAAACAAGCTGCTCCAGATCAATTAAGCTGATATAAGTTTATGTCATCTTTTGATCAGTCATCTGTGCACCTTCTTTTAAGTGTCTAAATACACTTTACACGAGAACAGGTTGCTAGTAGGGAACTCCAAGTTGTTAAATTAATTTTTATAAATCTACTCTAAGCTGCAATGGGAAAAAGAAAAGCTCATAATTTTGACACATGAACATTATTATAATAATTGGTGTGATATGTTGAACTGGGATAGGAAATCACATAGGATCATGCAGAAAATGTCTTTGAAGACAGACTGATAAGACTTTCTCCCGTGCGACAAAATGTTCTGTGCATGTCTAGATAATTATCACTACTATTACCTAAACTCGATCACAGATGATAACTCCTCTCTCATATTCTCTATATTTGGAGACTTAGGGAAAAATAATTTTTCAATGGACAAGTTTTACTAGCACAATGGATGGACGCTGCGTTTTCTAGGATGTATAAAGTTGTAAGACCAGGATAAAGTGGTTTAACATACTTGAAAAATAGGATGTCACAGCAATGCACTGGTTTGTGAAAATAATAAAAAAATCCATACATTTTATGTAGTAATTCCTTCCAGAAAGAATGGGATCTTCCAGATCTACTACATAAATAAGATATGGAGGTTAATTTATTGCAAATATATCCATTTCTTGAACTGAATTAAGAAGCATCAAAATGCTTTCTTATAAATTAATTCAGTAGAATAACTATTTTCTCCTTCCTTCCTTCCTTCCTTCCTTCCTTCCTTCCTTCCTTCCTTCCTCCCTCCCTCCCTCCCTCCCTCCCACACTTCCTTCTTTCCTTCCACCCTTCCTTTTTTTCCTTCCCTCTTTCTTTCCCTCGGCCTTCTCCCTTTTAAATTAATATGAAGATCTACTGTCTTTAAAATACAAACGAAAAAGCAATCTACAAAGATAACTCTGGTTGTTTCTTTTTCTGCCAAAGAGATAGGATGAAGTAAAATAATTTTTAGATGTTGTTGTCATGTTGAATATTGTTTAGGATAACAACAGCAGGGAACAAAATAAATCACTTCTATGAAGTTAAGATAGGCTTATGGTTCAAGGTAAAAAAATTACTTGTATAGAAATACTGCTGCTCATTTAGATTTTTTTTCAATTTTGTTTTAAATGGAAATGTAAATCTGGAATGGGAGTTTAAGTGATTTAAACTGAATTTGTGTCTTCCATATATTGAGACACTAATGTACATTGAAACATGAGTGAATGCACATGGAAGAATTATAGACTCTTATCTCTGACTTCTGAGACCTGCACATGTTTTGACCCCTGAAGAGCTGGTTCTCAAAACCACTCCTGCCACAGCTCAGCCTGAGCATAATAGGAAGCCACTGAATTCTTTGGGGTGTTTTTTTTGAGAATGCCAAAGTTGTTTAAATTGCTTTTGTTACGAGTATTTCAAGAGATCCCAGCAGCAGACATCATTGTGACTAGCACAGGTCTTTCTCGTGAGAACATTTTGCTATATTTCATAAACAAAGATAAAGTTTGGATGTTTTGCAAACAACGTCTCCGGATTGGGTCAGTTGGGGCTTGGCCAATTGGGCCTAGGGGGAGGTCTCAGGCTGACCAATCTGGGGGACCTCTGTAGACTCTATATATATGGAAATCAAAACAATAAAGCTCTCTTCTCTCTTTCCTTGTCTGAGAACTTGGGTCATTCCTCAGCTAGCGGCTCGACAGCGACACATCATCTCAATACTAAGGTAACATCCCAACAAAAGAGGTTTTCAGGTTTCAGTCTGGAAACTCCATCCAGCATTCTGTGGACTAGCTGTAAGGATATTGTGGAAGTTTCTAACTAAGGAAGTCTACACATGTAAATTCTCTTCAAGTCATAATTTTAAATTGAAAATCCTGTCAAGAACAGAGAACCAGAAACTAATTTCCCTATTCTGAAGATTGTTACAGATGTCCACTTTCAAAATATTCTGATATGGAAGATCAAGGAACCATAAATTGCTCCTCTTTAATACTTCACTGCAGAGACAATCAAATGTCCAATTAAAGCCACGTCTTTCTGATATGAGACGTTATGGTAATGGTATCACAATTTTAACTGATTTTCTTTTTTTTTTTGCTAAATATTATAATTTAACACCGTGGTTTTAGAAATTTAATACGTGCCAAAGTGAAGCAATAAACCACACCATCTGCTTGCTTTTTGTGCAGTATTCTCAAGTGTATTAATAAAAATCTACTAGACTTGATGTTAAGGATAGGTACACAAGCAGCAGGAAGTGTCCAGTCTCAAAGAGATAGTGACTCCTGCAAGAACATGAGTTCACATGGAATGCTCACCTTCAATCCTTCCCAGGAAGAGTTTTGAAAATAAAGTCAAACTCACAATTCCGGAAACACATAAGGAATATTAATGACTCCCTGTGGTCCTTGTGCCTGTTTGAGATTAGTAAATTAGTGTACTCCAAAAGCAGGGTTTTCTGCCCCCCAGGCATTTCCCCAGACTCCACATGACAGTAGAGCCAGGCAGGCTGTTATGTCAATCTGCTTCCACACTCTCCTTGTTAGGTGATGTACTGACCCAGACAAGTTCTGGGACCAGACTGAGTGTGATTTCAAAGACCTAGGACAAAAGAATCACAGAATTATTGATGTCTCTGATCCACACAAACATCATCTTTCTCAGACAGTCAAAGGTCAGTGAAAATCTCTCAGACCTCATAAAAGAAGTTCTACAGGCTAATTTACCCCCTTCCTGAGTAAGTAAGTTTCCCTTCTCTCCCAGTCTGTGTATCAGCAGGGAAGAAAAAAGTTTTGAAGATAAAAGCCTTTGTGAAGCAAGTGGAGAGGAAAGACGAGAAATGTCTGGTGAAAAGTAATATGTATCAAGTATACATGGAAAAAAATCCCACTCCAGAACATTTTCTATAATTCATTAGAATAAATACAGATAAATTTATCCCAAATAAAAATATTTACAGTAATTTGCAGTTCTTTAAATCTGTTATTTAATTAAAAAAAGTAAAAAAATAAACTATTTTACCAATTCTCACTTTTTTGTAAGTATGTATTTTCTTTTTATTAGGCCATTTTTCAAATTCCAGTCAAGCACTGTGCTTTATTGGAAGATAAAAAACAAACAGCAACCATTTTTTCTAGAATTAATTTTGTCAATACCGTCTGTTCTTTTATTATGCAATATAAAAACAATTAAACCATTTTTTAAAAGAAAGCAACTTTGAAGAAAACGATTCTCAGCTGTTATTTCTTTCTTTAAAAAGACCTAATAAGGAAATGCAGTTTTATTACATTTGTTATTGATGCTATAAAACTGTACTTCAATGTCTGCAAAATACAATTTAATTGATCATGTCATGAAAATGCATTAATATAAGTTATTGAATTTTTCATGTGTATTTGAAATTATATAAAGACGTGAAAATCTCCTACGACAGTGTAATTCTGTGGATTTGAGTTTCATTATTTTAATTTAAACAGGTTTATGAAATAGTGCCAAGAAGAAGATTTTGGTCCAAACTCCTCAAACATCAGGAAAAGTGTGGCAATGAACTAAACTTGACTAAGAAGAAAATACTGCATGGTATCATCTCAGACTTCATGCTTTAGAAACTGGTTTAGTGTAATTAACCTTTATTTTTCTAAACATTGGTGGGAGAAAAGAAAGGAAGAAAAAGAAGAAAAAGAAGAAAAAGAGAAGAAAAAGAAGAAAAAGAAGAAAAAGAAGAAAAAGAAGAAAAAGAAAAGAGAAAGAAGGAGAAGGAGAAGGAGAAGGAGAAGGAGAAGGAGAAGGAGAAGGAGAAGGAGAAGGAGAAGGAGAAGGAGAAGGAGAAGGAGAAGGAGAAGGAGAAGGAAAAGGAGAAGGAGAAGGAGAAGGAGAAGGAGAAGGAGAAGGAGAAGGAGAAGGAGAAGGAGAAGGAGAAGGAAAAGGAAAAGGAAAAGGAAAAGGAAAAGGAAAAGGAAAAGGAAAAAAGAGAAGAGAGAAGAGAAGAGAAGAGAAGAGAAGAGAAGAGAAGAGAAGAGAAGAGAAGAGAAGAGAAGAGAAGAGAAGAGAGAAAAAAAGAAAAGAAAAGAAAAGAAAAGAAAAGAAAAGAAAAGAAAAGAAAAGAAAAGAAAAGAAAAGAAAAGAAAAGAAAAGAAAAGAAAGAAAAGAAGAAAAGAAAAGAAAAGAAAAGAAAAGAAAAGAAAAGAAAAGAAAAGAAAAGAAAAAAGAAAAGAAAAGAAAAGAAGAAAAGAAAAGAAAAGAAAAGAAAAGAAAAGAAAAGAAAAGAAAAGAAAAGAAAAGAAAAGAAAAGAAAAGAAAAGAAAAGAAAAAAGAAAAAGGAAAGGAAAAAAGAAATAAAAAAAAGAAAAAAGAAAATAATAGAAAAGAAAAAGGTTTTAATAAACAACTAATTAGGAAAAGGTACAATCTGAGTAAATAATTATGTGAGTTTCAAAAGGACAAGATGGAGACACAGACGAACTAAAAACAAATTTATGGTAAGTCAAATTTTATAAATAAAGTATTTTTAGGGAAAATATGTACTTTAATAAAAGTAACAATATTTCAAAACATCTTATAGGTTTTTTATTATTGTTACTTTTTGTTAAGTTTTCAATTTTCTTGATAACTCTCAAATATTAAAATTTCCATGTTTTTTATTCACTTTCCCTCCTCCTACCACCTTTGTTCTCACTTTTTTTTTCCCACTCGCAATAACTTTTTAGTAATAAAATGAAATAGAAAAATAAAGACCATAAATAAAGACCATAAATCTGTCATCTTAACCACCCAATCCCCTTATTTTTTCTCTTTTTTTTTCCTCCAAATTCTGCTCAGGATAATTTTAGTCAGCTAATATAGCTCTTTAAGAATCTTGAGAAATCCAAATGAATTTGAGTCATTTGCTATAATTTTTTTTTTTTTTTTTTTTTTAAAATAATTGATTCATTGCCTCATGGAATGCTTCCAGTCATCAGCTTGCAATTAACATTTTCAGTATTGGCTCTCACTAGATTGGGTCTTTCATATGATCATTAACACCAGTGAGTTAAAGCACATATGACATACTGTGATAGTTTAGATGGTCCCTCTCTGATTAAGGTAACTATTTCCTAATATTTGTTTATTACACAGAAGGTCAAGTTACTTTTTAGTAAGAGTTTAACATTTTCAAGCAATGTTTAATAAAAATGTATACTAACAAAGAAAAAAACAGCTATTTAAAAAGGGACGGACATAAATAGTTCTCAGTAAAAATTCTGATTAAAATATTTGTCTCAGAGTAAAGAGGATGGATACTTCCAAATGCTTATAAAAATTTACTGTTCAGGTGTATCAAAGGCTCTGTGTGAATTTTATTGGGTTTTTTTAATTATAAATTCTCCAATTACTTGTGAGGTTTTTTTAAGATTTCTGTTTTTCACAATTCTTAAAATTTGAGACAAGTTTAGTCTGTAGGTGGCAAGTTTAGTCTGTGGTAGTACTGAGAGAGAGGAGAAGGGGAAAGAAATTATGGGTAGTATTCTGACTTCTGTCCCAGCCTCAGCTTCTTTCAGTCCATTACTATTTTTGCTGACATTAGGCAGACATCTTGGGCAGCTCCATTCTCAGAATCATCCTCCCAGTACACAAAATCCAACCACCCTGTACCAGTCTTTGCCAGTGTGCACAGAATTTATGGCCATGGGGATGCTCATTTTCCCCAGTTACCTTTTATGTACCTGTTGTGTTTAACAGCTGTTAATCCAGACTGACCTTGATCAATTCCAGGGATGATGAGGCATCTGTAGCTTCTCTGGTCAGCCTGTCCCAGTGCTTCACCACTGCCAGGGTAAAGAATCTATTTCTAACAGCCCATCTAAAACTGTCCTCTTTCAGTTTAAAGCCAGACCCCCTTGTCTAATCCCTATATGTCTTTGCAAAAAGTCCCTCTCCTTCTCTCTTGTAGCTCCTTTATGTATTGGAAGGCCACACTAAGGTCACTCCAGAGCCTTCTCTCCTCCAGGCTCAACAATTCCAATTCTCTCAGTCTTCTCTTATCTACCTGTCCCAGTCCTGATGTGCACAGTTTGATTTTAGTGTCTCTTAACTTCCCTTTCTGAATGTCATGCGACATTAATAATTATATCAGATTAAAAATAGAAGCCACATAGGGGTATATTAAATACAAAATTAACCTAATCCAAACAAAAGCATTAAGCTATAGAACCAGGGCATTACTGCTGCTTTGCAAAGTAATTTTTTAAGTCTTGATCCCCATCCCCATGTTCACTGCACCTTGGACCAAGCATCACAGCTGCTTTCTTCCCATCTTCTTTTCTCTCCAGTGGCAGACTGCATGACCCTGGGGTTCAAAGCATTGTTTGGGATATGTATTCTCATCCTTTCCCACTCTGATACAATTAACTTCCTGAGCTACATGTGCTGCTCGGACAAGTGAATAAATCCTGAAGTTAGATTCTGAATGGGCCCTGGTGTTTTGAGTTGGCTCCATGAAGCCAAATGATCAATACTTTCTTCCTTGCAGTGCCTTTTTTATCAGAGTTTGCAGCCTCCCACCAAGGTTCATAACCTTGGCAGTCATCTTTCATCCTGAACTGTCTTTGATTATAATTTTACATCACACGAATCTCATTCTATCATCTCCAAAACATAGCAAGGCTGTGACCAAAGCTGTCTCAGGATGATGCCAAGTCAATAATTCATACCTTTATTACATCTCTGCTGGGTAGCTGTAATTCAGCCTAGTTGTTGTAATTGTAGTACACTAGCACCTGTAGATTGGTGTGCCTGAAGCAGTTCTGTGTCCAATGATTGTTCCATGCCTTTTACAATCTTATCTACTTGTCTAATGCATCTGTAATATATAGCAAATACCTACCACACCTTACAGAGACAAAGAATTTATGCCACTTAAGATTTTAAATCCTTCCCTATGAAATACCCACAGCTGAAAGATAATTCCTTTAGACTATCAGTTATGCTCAGGTTTGTATTCCCTTCTCATCCCTTCCTTATTTCCTCCCCTCCTTCCTCTCTTTGTCTTACTTGTTATCTCCCCTCTCTCTTTCCCCTTCCCCTTCCCTTTCCCCTTCTCCTTCCCCTTTCCCTTCCCCTTCTCCTTCCCCTTCCCCTTCCCCTTCCCCTTCCCCTTCCCCTTCCCCTTCCCCTTCCCCTTCCCCTTCCCCTTCCCCTTCCCCTTCCCCTTCGCATTTCCCTTCTGCTTGGAACTATGCAGAGTATGTTTGATTGCATCTGTTGTACTTCAAATTGTGAGTTACTGTGCAGGGAACACTGAAAAATTTTCTTAAAAGCCATTAGAATCAGTGGCCTGAGCTAAAACACTGTGATGTGAGTGATTTTCAAATGATGAGAAACTATGTGGAAGTACAAAGGGATAATGTCTATTTTGACATTTGCTCTCAATTATTTCTTCTCTTCTTGTTTTCTGAAGCAAGTGCCCATGACAAAATCACTGATGGAACAGGCAGGAAAAAAAAAAAAAACAAACCAGTTCCATCCATTTTTCCTACCTTTCATACTATAGAATTACATGGGGAGGGGTGGGGGGAAGGAATAGTTATATTTCGAAAGTACAAAGGAAAGCTTTTTTTCTTGCCTTGTGGTTCACAGTCTGTACTGTTGTATGGCATTATTCCATTCCAGATATAAAATTTCATATTTGCCTTTTTAGAACTTGATGAGGCTTATCAAGGAGCCTTTCTGCAACCTGTGGAGATCCCTGTGAATCACAGTGCTAACTTTCTTTCTAATTTCATGTCATCCAGAAATTTGAGAGAAAATTCTTACCCATTATCCTGTGGTACATAGGGACAAAAATTCTCCATAAAAATCCTGACACGATGAATGCAAAACAGCATTCCGTAAATGTTTTACCAAAAACTAACACCAAAGCAAGTTAACCTGTATGTAATTCTCTTTTCCCAGATTACTTTTAAAGCTTTTAGTTCTTACTACTAAAAACAATAATTTCTTTTTAGTTCACCATTCTCATTTATGTGGAGTAACACACGATGTTGAAGCTTCTGGGTCCACCGCCAACATATCTACTTTGAAAGACCTTCCCTTCATGGAATCCTCATCTAGCTGCAACCTTGGTAGCAATAAATTGAAATGTAGGCTTGAACTGAAGTACTTTTGCTTTAAGTTCAAGTTTACTTTCCTATATTTTTGCATTAGACATCTCCACTTAGTGCTATGAATTTTTTACATCTCACAAAATTTATTTAGTTTCTTAAATCTGAACTTAAATTCTTAAATCACTTAAACCATGTGGCTTTCTTACAGTAAAACATTGTCTCCTTGTTTGTAAAAGTTTTTACTTGTTACCACAACAAGAAGAGGCTGGAGAAGAGTGCACTGAAAGTACCCACACAAGTAAATCTAGCTGGTGAAACAAAAAGCTACATTTTTATTATAATAAAGATCTTAATTTTGAATAATTCTATGTGTTGTACTGTGCATATCTGGAGTTTTTAAATGTTATTTAGAGGATTACATGATATTCTTTATTCTATCTAAGCATGAAATTAATGCTCCAACTTTTAACATAATGAAAGAGAATAATTTGCCAAACAAAAATCCATGGTATTATACAGACCTAAAAGAGTTTGTCTTTACTCCAGAAGCAGGTAAAATGCTGACCTTTCTGTAGTAGCCATAACAATATATCATAGGAACCCAGACACCTTGTAAATGTATCCACACTATATCAGCATCACACAGTTTACATTTTGAAGCATATTTATCATAACTGAGTCAAACAGGGCGAAATTCTCAAACCAATCTATAATTTACAATGCAGCATTTGGGACCCTGGCAACTCAGTAATTATTTGGCTTCTGTTTGTGTGCGTATGCATGTGTGTTTATTATTTTATTTATTTATATGAGATGTGTGTACACGAGTTTTATTTTGGAGGCTTATGTTATAAAAGCTCTGCATGTGATTTATTAAAAACAAACGATGTAGCAAAAAGAAGATTATATTCCCTCATAATGGGATGGGGTGCTTGCCAGAGCCTGGAAATGGCAATGGTAGTTTTTTTGAGAGCTGCTAGTTGAAAAGCTGTTGAATATGAGATGGCTTTGCTCCCCTTTTAGTTTGGGAGACTATTTCCCTTCATTTTTAATTGTGTTTTGTACCTTTTGGGTGTTGTTTTCTTTCCTGGTCTCTTTAGGCTCCATTCCCTGGACCATTTTCAATACAGAAAAAGCAGATGATAGGAATAGATCTAATGGGACAAGTGTGTTGTGGCCCAGATTTCCAATTTCTACTTCCAAAGGGACAGAGGCTGATATAAACTAAGGGAAAAGCATTTGTGTCCCCAGGGTGGTCAGTCATGCAGCTGGAAAGGGTGGAAAGGGTACCCAGGTGGGAGACATCTGGAACTGGGCTGCAACATAACAGTTTAGCATCACCCAGGGATTCAAACAGGTTTGACCACTTCAATTCTGCACTCACAGGAGGAATAGATAGTGTGAAAAACCTCTGATGGGGACAAGGTGAAAGGATATCTGTTGTGATAAAAGCTTTGGTTTCCCCACCAACCCCTTCCTTAATGTGTTTACTCTTCTCCTATTGTCCTAGTTTCCCCAACCATTTCTTCCTTAATGTGTTTACTCTTCCCCTACCGTCCTGCTTTCCCCACCCCACGTGGTCCTGGCCATACCCTCGAGTTTTCCCTGTTGGTTTCTGTACCCTAACTCAGCCCATGTACCTCCCCTGTGCTCAGAGGTCACTGGGCCAGTGTGCTGTCCCAGCCCCTCTGTTTCACTAGAAAACTCCTCACCCTCCACCATGTTGTTGTCAATGCACGTGTAGTCTATGCACCATGTGTATCTATGCACATGTGTCTGTGCACATGTGTCTGTGCATGTGAGGTCTTCACCCACAAGGCGTCTCTGCCTCTGGGAGGTCTTTGGCCTCTGGTGCACCATGCAAATAAAACTCTTCATGGACATTGTGGATAGACCCTCCTCGCCTCCTTTATCGTTGCCGGTTGTGGAAGCAGACAAACCAGAGCTAGTCTTATGGCTCCCCGGCTGGTGACAGCGCAGTGACCAGCCCTGGAACAGAGAGTTTGGTGCACTGAGGCACTGAACCGGGCTGGGTAGAGAAGCTCTCAGTAAGGTCTGCTATAATATCCTTTTAAAACGCAACAGATGTCATCAGAATACTACTCAGGTGAATGTCTTCCAGGAATAATTTAACTTCTAGCCTTGTACCTCTCCTGAACAAATGAAGGCTCAGGGAGAATTTTCATGCTGTATTCAAGTCTACCAGGCTTTCTTTTGACTCAGTCAGAAAGGCCACATCATGCAATATTTAGAATTATAAAGCAGTGAATCTCACTGGTTGCAATGGTATCTTTCTTCGAGGAAATTTATCATACCCCCATTGTGAGAACCTACCTGTTACAATCACATTTAGGGCAAGAGTGACGAGTATCAGAAGGCATGGTGATTCTCAGTAATATAAGTGAGGCTCTTGGATCCAGAAGTGGAATGTCCAAGCTGAGTTAAATACCTGTGTACCCTGGACTGACTGTCCACAACATTGTATTCACAAGTATCAGAAATTTCAGAGTGGTGCCACCTAGGGCAGATGGCAATACCAGCTACAAAAGAGAAGTCTGTCACTGAAATACATTCCCTTCCATGAGATAATGTGCTTTTCTTAAGTTTGGCACTCATATCAGGACTGAGATGAGCTTTACTCCACTTTTACCTCTACAGTCTATATATATCTATGTATAATATTAGTGCTATGTATGTAGCTGAGGACAGTTTTGGGTTTTTTTAATGGCAGAAGATAATATAATATCACTTTTCCAACTCCTTCTTTGTTTGGCATATAAGAATTCATACTTCCTCTTCTGCTCCTAAGAATTATTTTTGAATACAGGGCTGAAGACTTACGGGTGTCAAGAAAATAAACACCAGCTTAATGGGGATCTGAGTAACCTGATTTAGTGGAAGGTGTCCTTGCCCATAGCAGAGGGGATGGAAGTTGATGACTTTTAAGGTCCCTTCCCATCCAAGCCATTCTGTGGTTCTACGAAAAGAAGAAAAATTTCCCCGTGTAAAATTCAAAATGAGCTCACGGTGTGTACAAGCATGCTACCGTAAAAGAGCTAGGGAAAAAAACCTCAAAAAGTATGAGAATAAGAAAAGTGAGATTGATGTCTTGTCAACTAAGAGATAGAAACTCAAATGAAGGCAGTAAAGACTGTGAAATAACCTTTATCTTGTACATACACACTTGACCAGCCTAATGAGAAACTACCATATGACTGAAATGCCTCATTTTTATTTTGAATAAAATTTATCCCTGAAACAAAGAACAAAATTAAAAGTAAAAAGGAAGAATGCAAATATAAATCAGTGTAACTTTCTTTTTGCCTCACTTTACATATTTGTAAAAAAGAATGAAAATCACTTGCACTTTCCCTTCACAGGACATGCAAAGACTTAATTTAACTGAGATCTTTCAGTTGAAGCAGCAGGAAAAAAAATCTTGTTACAATGATTGCTATTATTATCATTATAACTATCATAATAGTTGCCATCAATATTGAATACATGACAAAAAAGTGTCAGCCAATCATTTTGATAGCTGTGTTCAACAGGATGAGGAATAAACAGGAAAAATAAATCTCACCGTTTAATGCTATGCTTTTGATTAGAAATCTAGTGATAACACTGTATTACCATGCTTTCAGAATGTTTCTTGTAAAGGATTCACTAGCAAACCATATATATTAATTACATGTGCACAATACCATTCCACTGAAGATATCTTTAAAAATTGCTATTAGAATATCTGTAATAGATTAAACTCTGATTTTCATGGTTTTTTTAAAATTAATTTATTCTACTCTGGAAAAAAGGCATGTTGTCATCTTCAAGGAGATGAATAAAAGAATGAACAGAATTTAAATTGGAAGTCCAACCATTACAGAACTCTGAGTTTCTGAGTTTATGGACATTTATCTCATCAAAGGTTTATCTTCTCACAATAATATGTGATAAATAACAATGACATAACAATACAATGGCCATTTTCAAAATACACAAAGATAAATTTCTCTGATTTATTTATTTAAAATATAACTACATTTAGATGCCTTATCAACTTTGCAAAGTCACCTTAAGGTCTTAAATTGTTCAGGGGTTTTGTTGGCCTAATGCTTTCCGTCATGCTTAATCAAACAATCAATTTTAACAGAAGCTGATTGTCCAAATAAGTTTAGCTTGAATTCCAGGTATTGGATGACATCTCCAGGTTATCAGAAATAACAAACTGCCAAGGCTGGTTTTAAGTAGATGATAGCAGCTGACCTGACAGGAGTGTACTGTAAAGTGTGTCACACCCTGGGGGCAAGGGGTGGGGAGCAGGATCTGTGGAAGACTATAAAAGATACTTAAATATTCTGTGAAATGGATAATGACATCTATTATGAGATCCACCAGTATAAATCAGGACCTTTGATAAAGTCAGTGGAAGTACACTAGTGTAAAATCTAAATAGATGAGAACAGAATCGACCAACCAGAGACTGAAATTTTAAACCCTTACCATGGAGGAATGGCAAGTATGTTGGGGCTTTTTTTTTTACATTTTTACAGCCTAAGTCTCCAAATTCTTGATCTGCAGAGAATAGTACTAAACTTTGTTCAGATTAGTATCAGAGTTATGATCCCATTTAATAAATCTGAGTTATGATCCCATTTAATATTATATGTATGTATGCTGTTTAAATAGAAAATATATGGGTACACTGGATCTTCTATCTGTCTCTGTTTTATCAGGATTTCACATAAATATATGGATGCTGTCACCAACATCAAAACTTTAAAAAATCACTAACTTTCAGCCTGGATATTTCCTGGTGGCTAGGAGATCTTAGCAACCATTGCATTAAAACAGAACCAGTACTATAACAGATCATTTTGGGCTGGGGAGCCTGTCCTCTGGAAAAATCAGATCCCAGCAACAGAATTACAACCCAGCCTAAACAGATCAAAAATCTGAATCAAGAGAAAGCACTGCTTGCCAACAACTGTGATTTCCTTTAAAGACTAATTTTGTATGGAAATTTAATACTTGTAACAGGATCAGAACAGAGGTAGAACCTGAGGTCTTCACTAAAATTGAAGTCCAATTTTTCTCAGCATATGATTTCACTTTGTCTGGAGCCCAAGTCCCTGATATACTGTAATCCATGGGTGTGTCTGCTGAAAGTCAGTTTTATGTATCAGATCCTTGCACTGTTTTTGGCTCTTGACCCTCCTGCAAGGTGTTAGAACAATGGCACTGTGTCTTAGAAAACTTATAACTTGACCTGACTTCAGAAAAAACAAACTTAAAGCCTCTCTGTGCAATTCAAACTGGAAATGCAGTTTTCTTAATGTAAATATATTTTTATACTAAGAAACATATCCTCATCATTATGGATTCTAGGGTGATTATTTCTTCTGTTTCTCTCTCTGAATTCCTTGTGTCTTTCATTTAAGTTCATTATTAACTTTTCCTTTTTTCTTTTATTTTTATTTTTGTTTTGTTTTTGTTTTTCAAAAAGCAAGGAAACTAATGAAGAAATGAAAACCCAAAGAAAGTACAACAAAAAGAATATAAATCAGGCAGATGAAAGTTTGTTGAGGACAGCAGGGGATAATAATTTTGAATAATTTTGAAATACCTTGGTTCTCGTTAATAGATTCGTCTTCAGGTTCCTGTGGGAAAAATTACCTTCAGCTATTTTATTAATAAATAAAATGGAATTAAATGAAACAAAATAAACATAATTTCAAGGAAAATAAACCCCAATTTATAGTTTAAATAAATAAATACATCCAAGCAAGTCTCTGTCTTTAATGAGTGATCAGGAATCATATATCAAAAGTGCTCTCTGACACAAGTAAGCTACTCAATACTCTTCAAACTTCATCTAAATTTAAATCAAAGGGTTTCATAGAATATCATTGAAAATAAAGAAATAGGAATAGCCTTATGAAAACTACTTTCTGAGTTAGTTGCAAGAAAAATAGGCAAAAGATAAATAAAAAAGAAAAACGTGCTATAGAAAACTAAATTTGAATGTTCTTTCTCTTTGCTTTTCCCCCCCCCCTTCTTTTCTTAGGGTGAAATGTTACATTTGATTCTAAAGTACAAGTTAGTTGTCATATACTTGCAACAAGAGTTCAGGCCATGGACAGCAATTTCCTTGGAGTTGCTTTTCCTTCAATCCAAAAGCTCCATGACTAGAACAGCTTCAATTCATTCATTCTTTTGATAGTATTTGAGCAATACAGCTGTTCTCTTAAGAGAATTCAATATTTTTGTCTCATGGACAGTTGAAGGAAGATCCTTCTAACTTCTGGTTTGGTTTTTTTTTTTGTACAAGCAATTAAAATTCAGGTGCCCCATAGAACCACACGTTTTTTAAATTCCTCTCTCTAACCTTGTATTTAAATGGTGCTAAATCTGGCCAGTTTCAAGAGGAAGAAGGATTGAAGAAAATTTTCTTCTAAAAGCATCACTATCAATGTGATTAACAACAGGAATCACAGTATCAAAATGTTTATGCTGGAAAAAACTTTGCGATGATGAAGTCCAATTGTTAATTCAGCACTGCCAACCCCTCTCCTAAACCATGTCCCCAGGTGCCACATCTACAAGTCTCGAATACCTCCAGGGATGATGACTCAATAATTTCCCTGGGCAGATTGTTCTAATGTCTGACAAAATTTTCTGTCAAGATTTTTTTCTTATATCCAGATAAACCTTCCCTGGAAAAACTTGAGGCTGCTTCCTCTCATTCTATCACTTGGTATATAGGAGCAGAGCCTGACTCACACCTGGCTACAGTCCTCTTTCAGGGAATTTTAGACAGTAAGAATGTTCCCCCTGAGCCTCCTTTCCTCCAGGCTGAACCCCACTCCAGCTCCCTCAGCTGCTCCTCTTCAGATTTGTGCTCCAGACCCTTTCCCAGCTCAGTTCCCTTCTCTAGACGTGCTCCAGCCTCTCAGTGCCTTTCTGGTCAAAACCAAAGGGCCAAAACCAAACTGAGAACTCAAGTGCTTCACCAGTGCTGATTGCAGGAGGATGGGCACTGCTCTGGTCCTGCTAGCCACAATATTCTGACACAAGCCAGGATGTCCTTGGCCACCTGAGCACACCTGGGCTCATCTTCAGCTGATGTCACCAGCATCTCCAGGTCCTTTCCCCCTGGGCAGTTTTCCAGCCACTCTGCTCCGGCCTGGAGCTGCCTGGAGTTGCTGTGACCCAAGGGCAAGACCCAGCACTTGGCCTGGTTGAACCTCACCCAATTGGCCTCAGCCCATTGATGCAGCGCGTGCAGATCCCTCTACAGAGCCTTCCTGCCCTCCAGCAGATCAACACTCCCACCCAACTTGGTGTTGTCCTCAAACTGACTGAGGGTGCACTCAGTTGCCTCATCCAGATAATTGATAAAAGTATTAAACAAGGCTGGGGACAATATTGATCCTTGGGAAACACCACAGGTGACTAGACACCCGCTGGATGTAACTCCCTTCACTGCTGAATCATCCACTCTGCTGAATTAAGGCTTTAGTCCAGACCAATTGATTGTTGCCTTCCAGAGCAGCAACCTATTTACTCCTACATTTTGTCAACATATGTAGAGGAAGGTGGCTCTCATCCTTAGTATTAATAAGTGGTAGACAGAGCCATAGAGTGAATAGAGCAATAAGTTGTATTCCAGTTGGACCTCCATTTCAGCATTTACTAATTTGGTACAAACTTTATTTACCTTATCATTTAAGACTTCTGAAGGACTCAAAGTAGAAGTTAAATTCTCTTTGAACTTAAAACATTAATATCCTGAGTCAGCAGGCCTATCACTATTATGTAGTACTTGTAAATTTTGGATTGTTGAGTTTTTCTTTTAGTTGATTAGAAGTTTGGCTAAAAAGAGAATTAATTTTGGGGCTAGTTAAAAAAAAAAAAATATTGTGGATTGAAATTAAAAGAAATTTGAAGAATGTAATTGTCTTTATGGAGGAGGCATGTTGAATTGTATTAGTATCACAAAGACGGGCCTTTCTTCTGTCTTTCATTGCATTGTCTGTCCAATTTTTTTTTTTTTTTTTTTGATGTTTTGAAACATTTCTTCAGCTGGTCCTCTAAATTCAGTCAATTTTTTCTTTTTGTTTCAAATTTTGACAAGGAATTCTTGCCAACAATCATGACCAACATTCCTCATCTCTGACGTAAAACATTTTTGTTACCTTTCCATTAGAAACCAAACACCCAAAACATTCATCCCTTTTCATATATTAAAAAAAAAAAAAAAACCAAAAAAAAAAACCCCAAAAAACCAAACCAAACCAAAAAAAATCCCAAACCAACAAAACCTTTGCCTTCTCTTAGGTGTGGTGTAATTACCCTACTGACTTTCTCACACCAGCACTGACATTCTTCAGCTACTCTTTAAGTCTGGCTATTGCTGTTTGTGACGGCTAGGCAAGAAGTGACAGTTCACATCTTTTGATTACAATGCTTAAAGCCCATATTTCACTCCTCCATTTCTCTCTGTTTTTCCTCCACTCCTTCCCCTCTTTCTCTCTCCCCTTCACTTCTCTTCTTCAGAGACAAAACCTTTTACATTATTCAGGTCTCCATTACATGCTACATTTTGTTTTGTCTGTACGTGGGACTTTGAAGATCTGTAGTTCTTTTCAACATCCAAGGTCTTTGGACCCCTTACTCATATGCAGTGCTATGCCACTTGAATTAGTATTACCCTTCAAAGAACAATATTTCACAGCAACAGCAGTCACTGTGTAATGAGCTTTGTTAAAGCTGTTAATGCCAAAATGCCTTTTTGTCTTCACATGCTTTCTGTCTCGGCAACCAAAAGAAATGTTTGATTGGAAAATTGCCATGTCGTCAGCAATGAATTTTGCATTTCCTTATAAAAACAAGATTTAAACACAGTTTTGGAGATCTTTTGTTGCTAACGTTGTTGTGATTTCTCTTCCTAATGAGCAGAACAAGGAGTCTGATGTGATAGCTGACACATTGTGGGGAAAATGGGAGAAGATATGAATATCTAAAATTTAAAGCTCAAAAATATGTTAAATGTTAAGAATATATAAAAATAGGAGAATACAGATTAATGAAAATTTTCAGGTGGTATTCCAAACAATGAAATACCTTTTTTCCAAATAAAACCCAACAAAAGCTTGCTAGTAGTACCTCTGCATGCAATCTTAATGCAATATCAACTTACACAGTGAAAATAGATGGAATTATGATTGAATTGTTATTTCAATTATTGAACAAGATATATTTACAATGAATCTCCCTTCCCTTCCCTTCCCTTCCCTTCCCTTCCCTTCCCTTCCCTTCCCTTCCCTTCCCTTCCCTTCCTTCCCTTCCCTTCCCTTCCCTTCCCTTCCCTTCCTTCCCTTCCCTTCCCTTCCCTTCCCTTCCCTTCCCTTCCCTTCCCTTCCTTCCCTTCCTTCCCTTCCCTTCCTTCCCTTCCCTTCCCTTCCCTTCCCTTCCCTTCCCTTCCCTTCCCTTCCCTTCCCTTCCTTCCCTTCCCTTCCCTTCCCTTCCCTTCCCTTCCCTTCCCTTCCCTTCCCTTCCTTCCCTTCCCTTCCCTTCCCTTCCTTCCCTTCCCTGAACTTCCCTGAACTTCCCTGAACTTCCCTGAACTTCCCTGAACTTCCCTGAACTTCCCTGAACTTCCCTGAACTTCCCTGAACTTCCCTTCCCTTCCCTTCCCTTCCCTGAACTTCCCTTCCCTGAACTTCCCTGAACTTCCCTGAACTTCCCTGAACTTCCCTGAACTTCCCTGAACTTCCCTGAACTTCCCTGAACTTCCCTTCCCTGAACTTCCCTGAACTTCCCTGAACTTCCCTGAACTTCCCTGAACTTCCCTTCCCTTCCCTGAACTTCCCTGAACTTCCCTGAACTTCCCTGAACTTCCCTTCCCTTCCCTTCCCTGAACTTCCCTTCCCTGAACTTCCCTTCCCTGAACTTCCCTTCCCTGAACTTCGTTCCCTTCCCTTCCCTTCCCTTCCCTTCCCTTCCCTTCCCTTCCCTTCCCTTCCCTTCCCTTCCCTTCCCTTCCCTTCCCTTCCCTTCCCTTCCCTTCCCTTCCCTTCCCTTCCCTTCCCTTCCCTTCCCTTCCCTTCCCTTCCCTTCCCTGAACTTCCCTGAACTTCCCTTCCCTTCCCTGAACTTCCCTTCCCTGAACTTCCCTGAACTTCCCTGAACTTCCCTGAACTTCCCTGAACTTCCCTGAACTTCCCTTCCCTGAACTTCCCTTCCCTGAACTTCCCTTCCCTGAACTTCGTTCCCTTCCCTTCCCTTCCCTTCCCTTCCCTTCCCTTCCCTTCCTTCCCTTCCCTTCCCTTCCTTCCCTTCCCTTCCTTCCTTCCCTTCCCTTCCCTTCCCTTCCCTTCCCTGAACTTCCCTGAACTTCCCTTCCCTTCCCTGAACTTCCCTTCCCTTCCCTGAACTTCCCTTCCCTGAACTTCCTTCCCTTCCCTGAACTTCCTTCCCTGAACTTCCCTGAACTTCCCTTCCCTTCCCTGAACTTCCCTTCCCTTCCCTGAACTTCCCTTCCCTGAACTTCCCTTCCCTGAACTTCCCTTCCCTGAACTTCCCTTCCCTGAACTTCCCTTCCCTGAACTTCCCTTCCCTTCCCTTCCCTGAACTTCCCTTCCCTTCCCTTCCCTTCCCTTCCCTGAACTTCCCTGAACTTCCCTTCCCTTCCCTGAACTTCCCTTCCCTGAACTTCCCTTCCCTTCCCTTCCCTTCCCTTCCCTTCCCTTCCCTTCCCTTCCCTTCCCTTCCCTTCCCTTCCCTTCCCTTCCCTTCCCTTCCCTTCCTTCCCTTCCCTTCCCTTCCCTTCCCTTCCTTCCCTTCCCTGAACTTCCTTCCCTTCCCTTCCCTTCCTTCCCTTCCCTTCCCTTCCCTTCCCTGAACTTCCCTTCCCTTCCCTGAACTTCCCTTCCCTGAACTTCCCTTCCCTGAACTTCCCTTCCCTGAACTTCCCTTCCCTGAACTTCCCTGAACTTCCCTGAACTTCCTTCCCTGAACTTCCCTTCCCTTCCCTGAACTTCCCTGAACTTCCCTGAACTTCCCTGAACTTCCCTGAACTTCCCTGAACTTCCCTTCCCTGAACTTCCCTTCCCTGAACTTCCCTGAACTTCCCTGAACTTCCCTGAACTTCCCTGAACTTCCCTTCCCTGAACTTCCCTGAACTTCCCTGAACTTCCCTTCCCTGAACTTCCCTGAACTTCCCTGAACTTCCCTGAACTTCCCTGAACTTCCCTTCCCTGAACTTCCCTGAACTTCCCTGAACTTCCCTGAACTTCCCTTCCCTTCCCTGAACTTCCCTGAACTTCCCTGAACTTCCCTGAACTTCCCTGAACTTCCCTTCCCTGAACTTCCCTTCCCTTCCCTGAACTTCCCTTCCCTTCCCTTCCCTTCCCTTCCCTTCCCTTCCCTTCCCTTCCCTTCCCTTCCTTCCTTCCCTTCCCTTCCCTTCCTTCCCTTCCCTTCCCTTCCCTTCCCTTCCCTTCCCTTCCCTTCCCTTCCTTCCCTTCCCTTCCCTTCCCTTCCTTCCTTCCCTTCCCTTCCCTTCCCTTCCCTTCCCTTCCCTTCCCTTCCTTCCCTTCCCTTCCCTTCCCTTCCTTCCCTTCCCTTCCCTTCCTTCCCTTCCCTTCCCTTCCCTTCCTTCCCTTCCCTTCCCTTCCCTGAACTTCCCTTCCTTCCCTTCCCTGAACTTCCCTTCCCTGAACTTCCCTTCCCTTCCCTGAACTTCCCTTCCCTGAACTTCCCTTCCCTGAACTTCCCTTCCCTTCCCTGAACTTCCCTTCCCTTCCCTTCCCTTCCCTTCCCTGAACTTCCCTTCCCTGAACTTCCCTTCCCTTCCCTGAACTTCCCTTCCCTGAACTTCCCTGAACTTCCCTTCCCTTCCCTGAACTTCCCTTCCCTGAACTTCCCTGAACTTCCCTGAACTTCCCTGAACTTCCCTGAACTTCCCTTCCCTGAACTTCCCTGAACTTCCCTGAACTTCCCTTCCCTGAACTTCCCTTCCCTGAACTTCCCTGAACTTCCCTGAACTTCCCTTCCCTGAACTTCCCTTCCCTTCCCTGAACTTCCCTTCCCTGAACTTCCCTTCCCTTCCCTGAACTTCCCTTCCCTTCCCTGAACTTCCCTTCCCTGAACTTCCCTGAACTTCCCTGAACTTCCCTTCCCTGAACTTCCCTTCCCTGAACTTCCCTTCCCTGAACTTCCCTGAACTTCCCTGAACTTCCCTTCCCTGAACTTCCCTTCCCTGAACTTCCCTGAACTTCCCTGAACTTCCCTGAACTTCCCTGAACTGAACTTCCCTGAACTTCCCTGAACTTCCCTGAACATTCCTTCCCTGAACTTCCCTTCCCTGAACTTCCCTGAACTTCCCTGAACTTCCCTCAACTTCCCTGAACTTCCCTTCCCTGAACTTCCCTCAACTTCCCTGAACTTCCCTGAACTTCCCTTCCCTGAACTTCCCTTCCCTGAACTTCCCTCAACTTCCCTGAACATCCCTTCCCTGAACTTCCCTGAACTTCCCTGAACTTCCCTTCCCTGAACTTCCCTTCCCTGAACTTCCCTGAACTTCCCTGAACTTCCCTGAACTTCCCTGAACATCCCTTCCCTGAACTTCCCTGAACTTCCCTGAACTTACTTCCCTGAACTTCCCTGAACTTCCCTGAACTTCCCTTCCCTGAACTTCCTTCCCTGAACTTCCCTGAACTTCCCTTCCCTGAACTTCCCTGAACTTCCCTGAACTTCCCTGAACTTCCCTGAACTTCCCTCTTCATATTTCCCCCTTCCCTCCTCTCTCCTTCCTCCTTTCCTCTTTTTCCTTCCTTCTTCCTTTTCCCCTCCTTCCCTGTTCCCCATTTCCTTCCTCCCTTACTTCTTATCTTGAAGTAGTAGGATTTAAAACACAGTTATCTCAGTAATTATGTATTTGAATTTCTTTCAGACTCTTAGGTAAATACCATCTGGTCCTGATGATTTGTTACTTTTTATCAATATGTCTAAAATCTCCTCTGCTGACACTTCATTTTGAGACTGACATTCAAATGCAGACAAACAACCAAATTTCCCATCTTCACAGGGAACATGGATATGAAGAATTCATTTTTCTTTTCTGCTATGACATTATCTTCCTTGTATGATTCTTTTACATCTTGGTCATTTGTAAATCCCATAAACTCTCTGGCAAGTTTCTTGCTTTTGATGGATATGAAAAACTTTTTATTATTACTTCTTTTATTTTAGAAACTTCAGCAGCTTGTTTCTCACACTAGTCTTTTCATCCCATTTTTATTAAGTTTTAACATTCGACTTGTCCACAGTGAAGCCTTTTTGCTATTTTCATTGAGTGCACATGCCTTCCACTTTTGAAAGATATTGATTTATTTCTAAACTAAACTGGAGGGGGTTACTTTGCTTTGAAGGATGACACAAATGAAAAAAAAAATGGGGAAAACAGGGGAAAAATAAGAAGGGCTGTTTACTTAAAGGAATGAATTTCAGTGGATAAAAAAATAATAAGGAAATAGGAAATAAAGAAGATTAATCATATAGTTAAATTTACACTATCTAATGTCAGGTTATGAAGCAACTGTGTGTTTTTCATTCCACCTCAGTATTTGCAGCAGCTACCCCTTAGAGAAAGGGCACTCTGCATGCTGTTCTCTCAGCCACAGTATCATTCCTGATGGCAGTTTGAACAGCCCACCTTTACATGGCAACATAAAGGCGTGTCCTGGCTACTTTACAGGGTTTGTACTTTATAGTCTGGTTATATAATTCATAATATTTTTCAATAGCTCAGAGGTCCTGTAAGGGTACAGCTAGACCATCCAGTTATCAGAACTAAATTTTACAAGAATGTGTAGCCTGCAATTCAAAGCTGTCAGTTTTTAAGTCCATTTGGAAAGGCCTCTGATTTTTTAAACCTTATACAGCCATTCCCAGTCAATTGAGAGGAAACTGGTCTGGAAATAGAAATGAATAAATGATTAGAGGGTATCCCTAGAGATTGAATAGAAACCTAATAATTTTGTATGTTGAATTCAATTCAGAGGTATAGCTTTCTACTACTGAGAGCTACTGTCTGTTTATTTAGAATTTGGGTGGTGGTTTTATTTTTTTTTTTGGTGTTAAAGTCTTGTTTTCCACAGCAATATTTAAAACACTGTCATAAAGCTTGTCAGTACATGCTAGCTTTAATTTAGAACTTAGTTATGCTGCAAATCAAACTGGAAGTAAAAGCATAAACAACAGTTGAATATAAATGTAGTTCAAGACTTTTTTTGACATAAGGTTCTAAAGGCAGGCACGAAAATGGCATAACTAACTGAGCTAAACACCAAGTTTCTGAAGGGTTAAGCATCTGTGGCTCCTTGTTGTATTGATCCAAACTGGAAATGCCTAGTGTTTCCTCTAAAAATCTATTCTTTTTCTGTTAATTCTTAATAAGAATTTGGGGTTCTGACTGTGGAATTTGTATTTTCGAAATATTAGTGAGGGATGCTAAGACAACCACTTGGTAGTCTGAAATACATAACCATTTTACAGCAATTTTATTTAAAATAAAAAAAAGTATTCCTCTATCTACCTCTGCTAATGAATGTAATGAATTAGATGCTCCTACTTTATCAACCCTTTAGCTCTCTACATGATATTTGCCTCATTTGTCTTAAGGGAATGTTCCACTGCCAGGTGGTTACATTGCTCCTGTAAACCTTACTGAAATCCACAGTCTCCTGCTTTTTCAGAACTATTTGCTGGACCTGGAATATAATGTTCTCACTGTATAATTGGATGTGTGTCTGTGAGTGTGAGTGGGAAATGGGAGACCTGCTTGAGCAGTGGAGGATGCACTGTCCTTGAAAGTGCCTGTCATTGATTACATTTATATCCTTTCCATAGGGGAAAAAAAGTTTGGGTTTGGAACTTCTGGTGCAGTTAACCTGACAATACAACCTATTTCAATTGTAAACTGCTGGTGGTAAGAACAGACTATTATCCACTCTTATATAAGTGCTATCATAATGGATGCTTGAGGCTCTCTAGTAATAAAAAGATAAATAATAAATTGAGGAAATTTGATTTTCTGGGGAAATAAAGATTATCTCACTTTTAATATTTTGGTAATGAATCAGAATGAAAAAAAATCCATGTAATTTAATATTTGAAAATATTTCTTTAGAATGAAACATGTCTTTAATCGCTTTTTGATTGAGCTTTTTTTACACTAAATCTGAAATGCATGGTTTTATATTGCTTACCTTTACATGCTGAAATCTGAACCCTTCCAGGTAACTGACACTGATTCTGTTCAACACCATGTAAATCCTCTAAAAGATTATATTTCCATATTGCACCAAATGATATGCAGTTGCTGAAAAATTGGGTCACTTGAAGCCTCAATTCATTATGAACAGCATATCTCATCCATTCATAAAAGACTATAGGATAATCAGAGTTATACTTTCCAGTATACTGTGGAGCACAAAAAGAAAGTCTCTTTTAGCAAAAAAAATAACCAAAATCAGCAGGGCAAGTGTAAAATGTAACCTTCAACTCCCTGGCACTCCACATTCCAGTGATCTCCATGGTTTGTCAAAACTTCTGCTGAAGCCTTCTGATTCCCTAGCATATTTCTTACGACAGCTCCTCAAAGAGGTGAGGCAAATTCCTGTATGTTTCAATAAAAAACATGTTTTGTGTTCAACACAAACGAAATAAACCACCCGCAGAACCTGAAGTTCTAAAAGTGTTCTGGTAGCTGATTAATTCTTGATCTTTATTTGCACAGTTGTATTTAGAGAAGTCTAAGTGGTGTAGCACAGTATGAACAATCTGGATGTATCAACAACTGATATTACTACCACTAAGAGGAATGCAGTTTCAAGTCTGGGAGATGGATTAGAAAGAAAAAAGATCTTCCCTGTAAATGTCTCCAGTTTACTGCTAAGCCTAAGTGAATTACCCACACAGGTAAGGGGCAGAACTGCTGTTCATTCCAGGACTTCTGATTCTTCTCTGGCTTGTGCTTGAATAACACTGCAACTCTTTCTCCCATTCCTGGCATTGGCCGTTGCTCCTGTAATTGCCTTCACTGTTATGAGTCTTTTTTTTTTCCCTGTCCCTATAAAAGAAATTACAGCTTGTCTCTGTAGAAGATAAAACCTGAGTAACTGCTGTACCAAAGAAATGCAGCAGGTTTTGCAATAATGTGAAGAAAGGAAGATACGCAACTTGTGGGCAATTAAATGCATTCGACAGAGGACCATTGGAGAATCACTTATTTTTGACTCCTCTGAGTTATTTTTCTCCAAAAAAGGGGCTTTAATGCCCCAGCTTCTCTCTGAAGAAAATTTGAGATCAGCCATGACAGGACTCACTTTGTTAAGCCTGCTGGGTAGCACCAGTACAAAACGTGGTGACAGAGTCACCCACAGAGAGAGCTGTCTTATTTATCTCCATGCTGGCAAACTGATGCACTCCTAGCAGTAGTAGTTTTCCCTGTAATCATTTGTATTATTATTTATAACAAATTACATGTCAAGGGCACAAAGGCAGATTGGTGTATCCCATTAATTTTTTGTATGAGGGGTGGAGGGAGTAAAAGGTTATTACTGCTACTAGAAATACATTGACAATTTATTTTACCTGTGAACTGAGAAGTTCTTTGCATTAAAACTTTTATGAGACAGGTAGAACAGGAAAGAGACAGACTCAGACACACTTAAGAGATGGAAGGAGATAAAAACGGGAAGTGGGAGACTGAGTCCTGGAGAAGAGTAGATATGTGTATGAGTAGAAAAGGTACCTTTAATTATAGTGTACTTACTATGACAAAGTTGTATTCTGGGAAAAAAAAAACACTATTAAATGCATTTTCCAAGAGATCTGTTGATGAACTTTTGGTTCAAAATAGTCTACTGATGACACTAGTAGATGACAAGAACTTTTTAAGAGGATGATGTAACATTCCCTGCAAGGAGCTGTTGTAGATTATTGGTTTCAAGCTTTATGCAAGAGTTATTCCATGAGAGATTCATGGCGGGAATATATCCTAAACTAGGAAAAGGGGAGGCAGAGGCAGTCCAGAACAAGGTTTAAGCATCACAATGAGTTCAATAAGCAGCTGAGCTCAAGAGAAGAAAAATGTGAAAACATTTGTGAAAGAAGTAGGGGTAGGAAGAATGAAAGCTTGAACTCTGTGGCCTGTGTTCACACAAGATGATTGTAATTGTCCTTTTTGGCCTTAAAAATCCATGAAACTATGAATGAATGAATGAATCTATGATTCTGGGACAAAAGCTGAGAGAGGGTTCAAAGATTGCAGGTCCAAAGTCAAACTCATCAGTGAAGACTTATGAAAAGACACGATTGATGACTAACCTTGTCCTCAGATTGTACGTGAGGCTACTGCTTTTTAAAAGTGACACTTGTCACTTTTCCGTCTCAGCGGGAGGAGAAGAAAAACATATATACAATCTTTGTCAACATCAATTTTTCTTTCAGGTTTATTGCGATCATAAACTGTACTGCACAATGAAAAAATACAGTGTCACCTTGGGTCCATCAAACTTGACACTAAAAGGTTAAATGGATTTCTTAGCTTAGCTGGATCCAAAGAGGAAGAGTATCCACAGAATACACGCAGCACAGATTAATACTCTCCTTTCTTTTCTTTTTCTTGCAATTGCAGACAAAGTTTACAGACAAACAATGGACATTGCATTCAGCTCAGCAGCACAAAGGTAATTGTATCAGTAAGTTCCAAAGATTTGAAGGTTCTTTCAGTGGGTGATTTGCAGTGCTAAGCATTATGGCTCCAAAGAGATATACAGATTGAAAGTTGGTACATATGAGGTGGCAAGACAGTCAGCTATATTATTTGTGCCAAATTGGGTGGAGTTGTCCTCACTGAGCCTCCTTTTAACCTGCTAGACTAAGCATTTCCTTTTTCCTCTTCGTTTTCAAGCCCACTCTTATTACATCTCTTTCTCTTTTTCCCCTTAATCACTCCCTTGGCTGTGCTGCTACACTTGACTGTTCTTTTAAAATTCTGCAACTGCACAGATTTAAGATAAGAACAGTGAGACAAGAATGGGCTCTTTATGTCTATATTGGAATTGGTGAGAAACTTTACAAATTTCTGTTTGTTTTTCTTTATAAAGTAAAAAAATAAATAATGTATGACTGTTTCTGGCTTTAAGACACAGAATATCTTGCATTCTGCAGTCCCTGCTACTTTCTGGAGGGAAAACAGTCACACTTATACTGACTTGGAGAAAATAGATACTGGAAAAGTTTCTGCTGAATGGAAAATCATGAGTATAATTAATAATAATAATAACTGCAACTTTATATCACTGATTAAATATCCAGAGTGTTCAGTTGCTTGTTTACAATATTTTAGAGAGACTAGAGGGAAAACACTACTAGAACCTTGTAAGTATGTAGCTGCTGGGTTTGTATTCATTTAACCTTGTACTGAAGGAATGCAAAATGGGGAAAAAACCCCCTGCAATTAGGGGGTTGGTTCCCATGGCATTTGTGAGCTCCAGTTCGAGCTCTGTACTAGGATCTATATGCACCTCCATTCATTTTTTGAAAGGTCAGGCATGCTATGAAAACTAAACATCTAATGTGCATATGCCACTCCATTCCTGCAAATGACTGCTCATGAATCCAAAAGGTGGATGGAACAAAGGGTTTGCAGGATTTACATGTTCACTCAGAGCTGGTCCACATGTGAAGCAGAAAAAGCCAAAAGCAAAGATTACCTCTGCTTCTGTATACAATTAACAGGGCACATGAAAATTAAGCACTGGAAACATAACAAACAAATTCCCTGCCTTGCCCAGGCCCTAATAGAAAGAAATTTGTGCAATAATATCTCCTTTGTTCCACAGTAAAGGCACTGTTCATTAACTTATGCTAAAGAAAAAGTGAGTAAAAATTTATACCCAACTCTAAGTAAGGAATCCAGAGGATAAGAGATGTTAAAAAACACAGCCCGAAAATGAAGTTTCCCGACAAAACTAGCCAGAATTTAATGCTTGTTTCAGACTTTGTACAACGGAATTAAAAACCCAGGAAAATCAAAAAAGAGCCACTGAGATGCCAGCACTCATAGTTATTTCTGTTCAAATGTGGTTTTAAAACTGAGGTTGCATTTTTGGCATTAAAAGTTTGAATTATGTCTCCTTTTTAATTTGAATGCTATGTGTATTTAAAAAAAAAAAAAAATTAGCAACATCCTTCTATCTTGGCAAGTATGGGAAATTTTTAACACTTGTGAAAAACCCAGACAAAATTTCATCCAGACATTCCTTTTCCAGAAGTCTGAAATCTCACCAAGTGCCTTACTTCAGTCATCCTCTCACTCCTGGGCCTTTGGTGATGGTCAGAGGAGAACAATTTTTTAAAGAAAATATTTTGAATAGATTCTGCTTAATTGGAATGATTCCTACCACAATGTAAGATTTTGTAACCTTTCTTAGTTTTTCTTGCATTTTTGGCATTTGCAAATGGCTCCCCTCTTTCAACTCTTAAAAGCAATGCCTATAATTCATTTTCTGGTAACTCTCTTCAGCGTCTGTGAAAGATGTGGAGTCTGAAAGACTAATAGCCCAGGATCTGATCTGCAGCAGGCACTGTTTAGCAAAGAGAGCACTTCAGAAACGCGTCCCCCAACTCACCAGGTGGGTGGTGTTGGTTGGCACCAGCAGCAGGGGAAGGGTGGTAAATACACTCAGGCAGCGAGTGCGTTTATGTGCATTTATGCTAATATGTGTGTTCGTGTGTGTGGATGGATATATCATGAAGTTCTGGTAGCAACTGAAGTGTGATTTCACTTTGACTATTTGCAATGTTGATTTTTTGCAGTGTTGGTTCTCTGTACTGAGCAACATGAAAAACTTAAGCTACAGAGGTTTATTTAGCGAGATGTCGAGACTGAAAGTGAACAAGGAGCTTCACGATTTTGACATATAATTCTTCAGATATGATCAAAGAACTTGATTTACTGGAAGTTCTACTAAGTGTCAGGCAAAACAATTTAAAGAATTGGAGCTGTCGACAGGATGACACTTTCATTTTGAGGCAACTTTCAAGGTTTTGAAACTTGCTCTTTTTCCACTTAGGAAAAAGTGTTGGAACATATATTTTCCTAATGAACGAGTTGGAGTTTGGTTTCACGTCAAATGGAACTTAGGCACCCATCACTCTCCTTCAAAGGAGAAAAAAAAAAGAGAAGAGATTAATTGAAAAATGAAATTTGTTCTGAAGAAAACTTTATTGCAACCAATGCACTTGTATGTAATTCTTCTGTTTTAACAAAACAGCATAGTAGGTACAATTTAAACTTAATTATGTATATTCTGACCAGCAAAATTTACAGCTCTGCTCTTAAGAATGCTGAAAAAAAATCTTCCTTTGTTTTAGGAACAGCATTACAGGGAATGATTAGACCACAATCTGAGGGAAGAAGTTATACAGCTGAAGTGAATGCAGTGTTTTAATGTCTCAGATTAGTTGGCATCTCTTGGGGAGACTGTGTTCTGCAAATACAGAGTCACAATTCTTGTCACAAGTGTGTGCTGAAGCTTGTAATAGGTTTCTTCTGAACCTTTCACACTTCTGCTTTCCACAGAAGGTTCATTTACCTTTTCAAAGCAGAACAGAGCTGTTTTTAGATTGTCTTGATTCCAGTAGACGCTGAAGTCCCTTGAGTCTAAATTGGGATGCCTTCGCCTAAGCAAATTTTTATCTGACTGGTTAGCAGAGAAAGGAAGAAAATGGCACCAGCTCTAAAAAGCTTCATGCCCTGTGTTTTGTAGTTCATTAATTGTTCCTTTCAGGAATTTTTGTACTGCTTTTCCTTCTTGTATACATTTCCTTAGTTAAAATTTTGGATTCTCTAAGTGGTTAACTGGAATCCAGGCACTTTCCTTAATTTAATAACTTCTTGTGCCTGATTAATGAATAATTGTGTATAATGTTATTATTTAATTATTTTATTCACACAAGTGTGCAAGGTTTGCCAGAACCACTCCAACTGCCCCTCGGTAATTGTCTCCCCTGAAGAACAACAACATCTGTCCATGGCTTACTTCCCCAGTTTGTAAGGTTACAGCTGGAATCCTGGCCTGTCCTGTGACATCCCGCCCAAGTTAGGGTTTTTCCATATGTCTACATCTGACATCCACATCCTCAAATGCCATTCCACCCTGCCTCAATCAAATGCCAAATTCCCAGTCAGTGTGATATACCTGGTTTACAATTGCATGTGTATGGAGGAACACCCATTAAGTTGGTTTACCATAATCTTTCTTGCCTTAGCCAATACC
The DNA here is from genome assembly GCA_024500445.1 of Entomyzon cyanotis. NCBI lineage: Eukaryota > Metazoa > Chordata > Aves > Passeriformes > Meliphagidae > Entomyzon > Entomyzon cyanotis. The sequence continues at coordinate 46,512,647 of JAKEPQ010001021.1, read as the reverse complement.
TATGGAGTGCATTTGGAATCAGATGGATACTTTAAAGGGCTGTTGACACCTTGAAAAAATTCTAGAATGCTTCACTGCAATGCACTTCAAGATATATGATTTCGAATACCACATATGTTAAGGTTTTAAGGCATATGTGTTTACAGCTGTTTCCAGTCAGACCTGAATTTCGGACTGGGTGACACTATGGTATTCCTGGGAATGTGAAGCCGTTCATAACCTGGGAGCTCTAGAGAAAACAGCAACAACACATTGCAAAGGTGAGGATGCATTTATGTAAACATTTTTGGAATGATCTCTGTGTCCTGTTCAGCCCTGCCTGAAGTTACAACCTCCTTGCCGTGGCCAGGGACAATTTCCACTAGACCAGGTTGCTCCAACCTCCATCAAACCAGGCTTTGAACACTCCCAGGGATGGGGTAGTCACAGCTTCTCTGGGCAACCTGTTTTAGTTGTTCACCACCCTCACAGGGAAGAACTCCTTCCATGGCTCCATAACAGGCCAGCAGCATAAGTGGCTGCATTTTAAAAACCTGTGGGGGGATGTGAGATCTAATCAAGCTTAATTTATTGAGCCTCTGTTGCATAATAAATGAGCTTCCAGGAACATGAGCTACACCGAAGTCAGATTTTGTGGTGAAGCAGCAGAGCTGCCATCTCAGCCACAGAGCTCAGTCCTACAGCTGGGTCAGGAGGGGTCTGGGAGCCCTGATGAATGAGGTGATTCTGGGCCACATGAGATACAGGGAGACCTGAAACCAGGGCATGTCACCTGCATGGTGAGCACCAGAGTAAAACCTCCCACTTCCATGGTGCAGAGCAGGAGAAACAGGAACCTGCGAGGCTGAGCTGTAACAACCAGACTGTGAGGTACTGCAACCTGGCCTTCTTGTGTTTGTTCTGTTGAGGCTGTTTCGCTTTGTATGAATAATTAAATACTCATCGGGTTGGGGAGAGACAGAGAAGTGATTCTGTACCTCACCAGTTGATTGCATGAGGCAGCAAGTAAAATCTTGTGGTTTCTATTTAAAAACTGTTACTGAAATAATTTATCCAGTGTTGGTTTGTTGAGAAACTTGTTACACTCCCTGAAGTCTAAATATCTATTGTTGGTGTGGGGCTTTTTGGATTTTTTTTTTACATTCCCAAATGTTGGCATTCAGAGAAAAATATCCATAGAAAACTTGGTGTTAGTAAAGAAAGGGAGGATTTTTTCTATTTTACAATTTTACTAAAAAAAATAGCAATTGAAGAAGAAATTGAACACAAAACAAAAAGAAAACCATAAACAAGCCAAAATTTTAGAATTTTTTTCCAGAAACATTTACAGTTTAAGAGAGGTAAGCTTATCATTTATATGCACAAATGGATGGTATATTTTTATATCAATAGATGGGATATTTTTGCACCTTTTTCCTGTGAAAATTTTGGAAATGGAGAGCAAAGAAAAATATACAAGATTTCACTCTCCAATAAAAGCCAAACCCAAAAGAAATAAGTCAAAACAACAGTAAGCAAACAACAGAAACTTCCATTTGAAAACCATTGCACAGGCAAGTACAATATAGAAATAAAATATAGTCCTATATTCACAGAGACTTTTATAGTTTTATATTTTGCATTTTGTCACTGCCTTGAATTCTCTGAAGTAACTTGAGTAAATATACGTCTCGACTCAGCCAAGCTGTAAAGCTTACACTTAGGTCTCTTCTTCAGCAGTTATATCTTTATGTAACTTAGAGCATTTTCTTAATCAGATGGACTTAAAAAGATTGAAATACACAAATAGATTTCAACACTTTCTTAACTGAATGTAGAAAAACAGGATGAAACCTGTTGCTACCAGGATCTGACCTTTCCTGGATTGTGATGTAAACTGAATTAGCAATCTTGATGGCATTCTCCATGAGCTAATCTTGTTTGGAATCCTCCTGTTTCACATTATGTCTGTTTTTCTTAGACCCAGAATATATTGCAATAGATTAGAGCAATGTAAAATCTGATGTGCATCTCATTGGCAAGAGCAGTGTGCAAGAGTCACCATCCATAAACTTCTGTAGAGTTGCCAACCCTCAATGCTTTAGACAGAGGCAGCACGATAGAGAACTTTACTCCAAAAGTGTGCAGTATTTCACTATTATAACTCCATCATGGTCAATTAGCCAGACATGTTCCTGACTTTTATCTTCAAAAATGATGCTTCTTGATTATTTATGTTTCTAAAAGCTATTATTGAGTAATTCAGCGTAGTGAAGGACTTCAATATGCTCTACCATTGTGACTGTAAATCCAGGTGTTAATACTCCCAGGTGGCTCATCATCTCACTGCAGATACCTAATAAAGTCGCCATTAGCTGGCAGTATACACTGAAAAAAAAAGCTATACAGCCAGTTGATCTTCTCATTAAAGAAAGGGCTACTGAGGAATGCCAGGAAATTATCTGAGTTGTCCGAGTCTTTAAAGAGAGAAAGAGAAAAACTGGAGAATGCTTCTTTTCAGAGATTGCTTATAGGAGCAAAACTGGAGGCCATAACCAACAGCAGCTGAAGGAGAGAGAACTGATGGCTTGTAGAATAAGAGCAGACCACAGCTACTATAGTGAGTCTGGGGTGGAAGTCAGGTATTAGTTTTCCAGTCTCGCTTCTGAGAATAATTTTAAAAATCATCTGATTCTGATAAATTCAATGTAATTTGACTTATCTCATCTCCTGAAAAGATATAGACCTGAAAGACTCACCATCTTTGATTGAGAGAGGAAATTTGGGGAAAATGGATAAAATATTACTAGGGAAATTGTTGATGACTTTTTGCTTGCTAGTTAAAAAATATATTAGATTTAATATCTTTATATTGATAAGATCTCAGGATGTAATAATCTTGTTCATATCAGGTGCAGGATAGATCTGGTCCAACTGAGGAAAAAGTGTTCACGGAAGTTTTTCTCCACTAGAATACGCTCACATGCAGAAACTAGAGAGGAACCTAAAGTTTTAGGCTTCTTCATTCCTTTGCTGAAGCAGACAACAGGTAAATTGTCTCAACATTGTACTGTGTGGGCTTTAAAGGACAGTGACCTCCAGGGAAACTTGAGATGCTTCCAAATTCTTGATTTAGAAGGTCTGTCCTGTATACCCCCTAGAAGAGCTCTAGGTATTCAGCTTTTTGCCAAAACACTCTAGTTTCTCAGCAAAAATAACTTGGTCATGAAACTCAGGCGGCAACAGGGGTCCATGCGGAACAGGTGAAAGTCTGAGTGAATACTGAACTGCAAATCAAAAGCTACTGGAAAATGTGTGTCTTTTAGAGAATTACTTCCTAATCTGTCCCAGTTTTATTCAAGTTCTCAAGGGCTGGGTGAGCCATGAGACTGTCAGCATGCACACAACATGAACCTATTTCTGTGTTTGTTTGCTTTCCTTGCCTTTTCTTCTATTTGTTTTTTTCTGTACTCTTTTCCATTACTTGCCATGAGCAGGTATGCAAAGTCAAGCCCTCAGTAGTGATAAAATGACAGAATTACAGTTATTATGTCATCCAAGTGTGCTGTCACTTGCTATCATATATGTGAAGATAGAGTCCTTAACACACTAACTGGAAACTCTTGTTTTCAGAGTTCATAGTCTCCTTCACTGCATAAAAGGGATGGTGCTCTGGAGGCTGACTATGTCTTGACAGCAGGGGTGTCCATGTGCATAAACACATCCCCTCATACAAAAGAAAAATAGAAAAATTTTGCATCTTCTAGGGTCAGGGCATGGGAAACCTGGCACAGTGAAATGCCTTGTTTGTGTGGTAAGGATTAATAGTGAAGGACAATTGCAGAGCTCATGCATCTAAAAATTTTCTCTCTCGATCATTGCCAAAGCAGCACAAAGGAATCAGGCAGAGAATCCTCAGTGATCAAATGCAGTGAACTGAAATATTAGTAACAAAATTTTAAAATGCCAATACCTGCCTCTCTTGCTTTAGAGAGAGTAGTCAACAAGAACAACAACAGAAATAACTAGAGGTTTTGAAATCTTCTGCTTTAAAACATTTGAAGTAAAGACTGATAAAAAAATGTAAAGGAGTAAGCATCTGAGGCAAACTTTTCCCTGTATTAAAACTCCTGGGCTCTAAACCTGTTTATTCCAGATGCACAGCTGGTAGCCATTGCAACAACTGTAATTCTGTAATATTCTCCCATGTAGGCTGTTGCAGCTTGTCTGTTTTGCATCCCCTGTTGTGTCTTAGCCTCTTTTTGCTGTTTTGCTGTTTATCCTAAGGAAAAGTAAACACAGAAAATGCATTATTTTCTGGATATTTACACAGGTTGCAGTAACAGGTATGCACTGTAGTCATAGACATTTGGGACTAAAAGATAGCTAATGTAATATATTGGGACTAACTTGCATGATGCAATAAATTTTTGTAATGTTAATGAGTCCTCTATAAATTATTAAGATTAATTTATAAATATTGATTTAAAAACTAGTGCTTGAAAATTATACACCTATAAATAAAGAGTTATATACATATAGAGTTGGTGCTTTGAGAGAAGGACAGACCTCATACAGGAAGCACAGATTGCAGAGGTTGTGCTTAGTCATAAGTGCAAAATGAACAAATTGTGGCTTCCTTGGCAAAACCATTGAAGTCATACTCCTGCCACCACCCATAAAGTCTAAGAAATTCCACAAATGTTATGTTATAAAAGAATACTTAAAAATCTGAAGAATTCTTCATATTTACAAAAGATCTTATAGGTCATTTGGGTTTTCAAAATGACAAACAATTGCTTTGAACCATTTTGGTATATGCACATATTAGAACAGATCAGAAAACAAAATTTCTGTCTCAGTGTTTTGGTGTTCCAGTCTTTGACACTTACTTTCATTCCAAACTGGGACAGAGATGAAAACACTGAAAATTTAGGGTAAAAAATGGTTTGGGCTTCTTTTAGGTTTGTTTTCAGAAACCAATTTGGAGTGGCACCTCCAGAAAGAAATTTCTATATTTGCATGAGAAGCAAATCCAGCAAGTAAAACCACTCTGACATTTCAGCCTGTCCAACTCTGATGTGCCAAATTGCAGTTTATTTTTAAATAACTGTCAATTTCACATGCAATTTGAAGTCAAATTAGCACTTTCAAATGAAATATTTTATTGTGGCTCTCCACATGTGTTGCCTGTTCCGTTTGTAATGCCATTTGGAAAAAACAAAAGAAAAATTGTCAAAATCATGACAGATTTGACAAAAATATATTTTCTAGTTGTAAACTATTTATTTTGAAAGGAGATTACTTGTATGTTTCTGGGGCCTGCCTTTGGGTTATATTTTCATGGCAGCATGACCACAGAGGGAAGATGTAGATTTTCAGCCATGATATCTCATATGTGTAAATACCTTCACCCACACAGGTCACACACATTTGGGGAGCTATTACTTTGAGGAAAGAAACTTTGCACATAGCATATAAACAAGACTGAGCCAGCAGAAGCTGCAGAAGCTTTGACATGTGGTAGATGCAAAATCCTGGTGGGTAGGACTGAAACAGCAGAACAGGCTGGGGTCTGCCTTGTTTGGGTGTATCTTTACTGGAGGGACATTTGGGTCCCGAGGGAGATTAAATTTATCATAACAGCAGAATGCTCTTGTTACTATGACAAACTGTTTCCTGAGATCCATGAGCAACAGTGTAGCCAGCAGATGAAGGGATGTGATTATTCCACTCTGGCTGGCACTTGCTTGGATACACCTGGGACACTGTTCAGTTTTAATTTCCTCCATGTTGTAATTTTTGCTTTGAAAAAGTAGAATCTGGAGTAGGACCACCAAGCAGGGGGTTTAAAGGATTGCAGAATCTGATTTACGAAGGGAGGTGGAAAACCTTTTTGCTGTGAGAACAGTAAAATGCTGGGATAGGTTTCACAGAGAAGTGGTGGAATCGACCTCATTGGAAATTCAGTCTGACAGGAACTTTGATCAAAGGCTCTCCCTTTAAGAGAAGATAAAATAGATCTCTCGAGATCCAGGCTGGATTTTTCCATTATTCTATTCTATAATTTTAAATGTAATTATTTTTTATTTTCTCAGTCATTTGGGAAAAGTGTGTCATCCATTGCTGAGTACTTCAGTAATGTTATGTTGCCAAGTCCTATTTTTTTCTGTTTTACTTAAAGATTTTTAGCGTTCTGTTTTAATGTATTTGCTCTTGAATCCTTACATCACTTTTCCTGTTTTAACAACCTTGTAACTCTGTTTTAACCTGTCTTATCTTTTGTTGCCTTTGCTCACTTACTGTCTCTCACTTTCAGTCAAAATTTGTGTAAGCTAACATCATACTTGTACCTCAAGCTAGGATTTGGATATCATATACCTGAACCCTTGAGCTGAGATTGACCCACTTGATTTATATTGGTCTTGGTTTGTAGTTTAGATACACAGGTGTGTAGTTTAGATACACAGAATGTAGTTTTCTGAAATTTAAAGGTATTTTTTTTGAGATATGTGTAAATGGAAAATTGTGTTTCTGTAAGTTAGTCACAACCGTGGAAAGACACCTGTTGCTCTGTACATGGATCAGTGTGAGTCAAAAAGTGTATATGCATCTTTCTGACATTCTGGAGGGAACTTCTTAGTACCTTTTATACTAGCTACCTTGGTGTGTGACTTTAATTTCATGCCATCATTTTAGTTAGAGTAGCAGGTTCAGGGACATCAATAGGCCTTAATCAACATTCAAAATCCACTTAGCTATTCAGAAAACAGTGAAAAATTGTCCCTGACAGAAAGAGCACATCATTATGGATTCTTATACTACACGCAATGGAGTCAGTGGAAAGACTGGAGCGCTTCAAGTTTGCTGGCAAAGCTAGCAAGAGTCTTATAAAACAGGAAAGAAGGAATCATAGAAAGACTTCACAAAATTATTATTCTGTTTGATAGAATAAGGAATTATATGACTGCAATTATATCACACAAAACCATGGATTTTCAGAAGTATAAATGGCAGCAGAATATGCTTTTGTTTATTCAGCTGGGGAAAGTTTTGTTTATTCAGCTGCTGAAGTCAATAGGACTGTATCAATATATATTATTTCTGGATATAATTCTGAAAAATGTACATTTTTCTATGAATTGAAGGTGTGATTATCTACACAGGACATTAGCAAGCTTAGTACCCAGAGAGTTAACACTGGAGTGGTGTGATACTGCTAAGAAGAATTCATCTTGGTCTTCATATCCTGGACGAAAATATAGTTATAAAAAATTTTCCTGTAATTATTGTTAGGTACCACATTTTTGGCATTTTTTTCAATTTGATTAAATTACAACACCATGGTTCATATTGCTTAAACATTTTCAATATCTAGTATAGGAAAATAATATAGATAGCTCTAGATATGAAATTTAAGAAAATATTATATTATACTACATCTGGCATTTACACCTCACCCATTAATTTACTTTAGATTCAAAGAACTAAAAAAAAAAGGCAAAAGAGAATAGAAATAACAAGTATTAATTTCTTTCATATAGCATGAGTATTCATATATAAGACTTTTTTAAAAAGTCTCAATCCCCTTATCCCTTAACTTGTTCTCACAGCATGATCCATTACCCCTTATGGACAGTGAACTATATGTACCAGTATATTTATTAATGTACTGTAATAGATCACCAGTCTATATTTCTTTACTGCATCCTTGGTAACATATTCAGAACATTATTTAAAGCTCGTTATTCACTGAAATAACACATGCAATAGCACAAGTTGGTTAGCTGTGATATTTTATTAGAGTGAGCATTTCGGGATTTTATTCTCAGTCCCTCATCAACATAAAACATAGTAAAGAGTTCATAAATCTAATTAAGAACATTAGAATAAGGAAAAATCACTGAATATTTAGTTAAGATATGCAAGCCTCATGTACAAGCAAGCCATTAGAGGCAGTCATAAATGCCAATTGAAAAGCACTCAATAACAGCTAGTTGGTGGGAGTACAAGAAGACAGATGTAGATAGAATGGTAGTCTACAAAGGTAGAAGTGTTTTGTTTATCTGGTCTTTTGTCTGGCTTTATTTTTTATTTCCCCTTCCCTTTCCCCTTGAAGAAATTTTACTGGGTTGCTGTTCTGGTTTGGGCTGCCACTCACTTAGGAACATAATCCTGTTGTAAATGTTATATCCGGGGGGACATCAATTTATTCTGGATCAGCAACTGCCCTTGAAAATAGCTAGTAGTAGCACTTTCCTTTTCCTTTTCCTTTTCCTTTTCCTTTTCCTTTTCCTTTTCCTTTTCCTTTTCCTTTTCCTTTTCCTTTTCCTTTTCCTTTTCCTTTTCCTTTTCCTTTTCCTTTCCCTTTCCCTTTCCCTTTCCCTTTCCCTTTCCCTTTCCCTTTCCCTTTCCCTTTCCCTTTCCCTTTTTTCATTTTTCATTTTCCTTTCCTTTTCCTTTTATTTTTTCCTTTTCCTTTTCCCATTTTCCTTTTCCTTTCCCATTTTCCTTTCCTTTTTCTCCTTTAGAGATTTTTGAAAGATAGTCAAATTATAAAAGATCTTCTTAAAAAAAACCAAATATGACTTACATTCCTTCAAGTTTCTTCATTGCTTAGAGGCAAATTCAACAAAAATTCAACAATTAGTATCCAGCAGGTGTGATAAAGCCTTTGAAAGGTAAAGGTTTAGTTCAGGTAGGTTTGTGGATAGCTGTGCTTAAGTGATATGGAAAGAAATACTGGATTCACATGTTACTTACAATGCACTGTGCTTTCCTGAAAGCAAGAGAAAAAAAGACAAAATCCACCCCAGATTAATTAGCAACCTATTGATTGCACAGGGAACTAACCTTTAGATTTCTTTGGTAAAAGTTTGAATACTCACTCTGCTTTGTCTCCACTATATGTTTCTCAAATTAGATCCATGCTCAAGTCCTAATGCCCAAAATAAAGAAATAACAAGCAAAAAAGACAGATTGTTTGTATGAGTCAATGGTGAAGACAGCCAACTGGATGGTAATAGATTAAGTTTTATTGTTTCTAGAAATTTCTTTCAGTCATTGTTTCTCATACAGCATGTCAAAATCCTCCATTAACCTACTCTAATGTAAAGACAGATGCAGTTCTTTTCTGATATCTTTTCTGAGAAGAGAAAGCACATCACTGGGCTCCCTATTTAAAAGAGATAAAGAGGTTCCTTGTTTAAGGATCATGACTAGGAAAGCAGAACTTTACAGCTTGCTGAGTAGTGAAGAGAGAGCTGTAATGTGAGAACCTTACTCAGAACCAGGAGAAATCTAATTATCATGGGCATGCAGGTGGCTTTTGGATCACCTTGGCACTAATTCTGAGTATATTTGCAGCAAATAGCTGATGAGGCAAATAACAAGCTGGCAGATAACAAATTATGATTAGTCCAGTTCTACATATGAAGATGCAGGAGCATGAAGATTCAGATTTTTCAGTTTTACTCATCTGCTTCCAATTCTTTGCAAGACAATTTCAAAGTAGTGTGGTTAGGCATACTTAAGTGAAAGTTTTGATGGCAAAACAGATACGGAGTCCCTGTAGTTATGGAAAAGGCTTCTCCAGGCCTGAGCTCTGGAATGAAATCTGTGAGTAAACACATCTGATTCCAGATTACCAGTTCACATTCAGAACACCTGTCATCAACCTTCTGCAACGTAATACTAAATAAATGTAGTTTTACTTCAGTCATCAGTCCTAATTTCTCTGATAGTGCACTAAGGTTCTTTCCTACTCAAGATCTCATGTGTTTAACTGAATGCGTGTATCAAGCCTGGCACCCATGAGCTAATAGAGTGTAGAACAGGAAATCAGTATTAAAAGAGATTTATTTTTAATCCTTTGCCACGAATATGTGTATGTGTGTGGTGTTGGTTTATTGTATATAGATTTGGAGTTTGGGGTTTTAGACATTTACTTTTCTATAGCTCATAATTCTTGAAAAAGCAAAACTGAAGTATCGTCTGCAACTGACCCAAACAGAAATGCAATTATCCCTATATATATATATTTTTTTAAATTATTACTGCAAGTTATGTAACAATTAAAATGTCCCCCCACTGCAATCAGCAGTCCTCTGACTGCTTCAGTCCAAATGATCTCAGGCTCCTCTGCCTTTATGTTCTTAGTGAGTTGAAAAATAACAAACAAGTATAAATGACATTTACAGCTCTTAATTGGTGTCATTAGCAGTTCTTATTATTCAGCAGGACAAGCAGTGGCCTTTTATTGAGAATTCAGTGATGCACATCTGCTTTGAACTCATCAGATTTAAAGACAAGTAATAAAACCGCTGAGTGAACGACTTAGGGCCATATCCATCATTAAAGAGTGCTTGCAGATGATTTATTTATTTTTTGCTTTAAAAAGATGACTTTTGGGACCATGATCATAGAAGGGTTAATGCTTCTTTAATAGAGGTAGATCTGGAAATAATATTAATGTATTGAACCATTAACAACAACCTAAATTTTTATTGTTTTTTATTGCCAGTGGTAATTGCTATAAACTAGACCTTGAGGCAAATCAGGGGGGATTAGATTTGTAGTTGCATGTAAATGCAAAGGGGTTGTTGATACCAGTCAGATGTAAGACTAAAGAGTTGTTTGATCCTTTGAGTAAGTACTGCAGAGCACTAAAATTGATGTTTGAGATTCCCCAAGCCCAAGATTTCAGTCTTCAGAACACTTTATTTAGACACACATACTCTGGTACCAAGATGTGTGTAGCCAACCAATAGTTTAGTGATGTGGTTAGTGAGATCCATTTAGCTCCAGTGGAATTCACAAAGTGGAGAAGGTTAAGTATATACATATTTTTTTTTTTTTTAAATGGAATAGTCATGTAGGTTTGTCTCCACAGCTGGGAGGCAGCTGATACCAGCCAGCTTTGGAAGCTTTCTTAGGCTTCTCTAGGTAACCCTGTGGAACTACCATGGACAGATTTAGGGAACTAACACAGTCTTGGTCAACTAAGGTGTCATTTATAGGCGTTATGTGTCCAGGTTTGTGAATTTAAAAATAGTTTAGTCATCTTGTAAAGGCACTCTAGAGACTTTTTCCTCTCATGGCAAGCAAAACAGACAGGCCCAATAAAATGTACTCCTGAATTGCTTTTAAGTGTAAAAGGGTAGGTGTCCTTCTCACATTTGATCATCCTCTAATGTCTATAATTAGATTCTTTTTTTAACAGAAAGCTCAAGAATTAGCTGCAGTTACAATAGATATTTCTCTCAAAACAGATCAAAATGTCTTTCCCACAGCTCTGAAATCTGTGTCTCATTTCACCTGTGCATTTCCTAGTGTAGCTTCCCAGCTTTATGTACTACTTTCTCAGTGCATGATTTTTCCCATGAATTAGATACATTACCTTAGCAACTAATTCCGCATTTTATGAAGAAAACTTCTAAAACCTTTATGGAGCTAATCCATACCCTGGTAGTGGGATAGAGATAAATAGGGTGTTGAGAAAAAAAAAATCTCAAAACTAGTGCATTCCTTAAAAAACAAGAAAAGTGAGTGAAATTTAGTTCAATCTGCATAACACAATGGTCCAGTGTAACTATAGACAGGTATGAATAAAAATGAACCAACAAAGAGCCCCCAAAACCCCTGCCAGAAATCTTAAGAAAAGTTGTCTCATCTCTTTGGAGCTATACAATGCAGCAGATAAATTACTGCCTAATCGTTCTTTACTGTGTTAACTGTCGGGGTGCTAACTATTGTTCCATATGAAAAATCCATTTTGAGAATCCAGCTTGAAAAATCCATGTTGAGATTTCAGCTCAAAAAATCTCTGAGAGCTCTTTAACGAAGAGGAAACATTTGTTAAGCAGAAATGCTTTGTAACTCACATATTACTTACCAAGAAAAACCTTGCTCTGGTGCAGCTAATTTGTAGTGATGTCAGGCTGGGATTTTCAAAGGTGCCTAAAGAAGTTAAATGACTGGCTCCTATTGACTTTGCAGCTACAATCCTGATCGGACCTTTTATACTGCTTTCACTTTAATGAAGGGAAGAAGTGAAGGAAAGGGTTGGCTAATAGAGGGAGTACGAGATTTACTTTTCTTGGAGCTCCACACAAAGATTTTGCTCAATGGATCAGCAAATGTATTATTATTAATAGGAAAAATAATGATACCTACTTATTCACTCCATGGGAGTACACTCAAAATATCTCATAGAAAATCACTATTATCTTTATTTTGTAGGTGAAAAAATGCAATCTGGGCCAACAAAGCTCAGCTCCTTCTCTACAGTTGCCCCCCTGTGAACATACCAGCAGCACTTACAATGCAAAATTGCAGCACCAGAACTTAGCTATAGGTAACTTCTCCAGGCACTGATGCCCTTGGTCAAGGTTACGCAGAGATATACGACACATTCATAATGAAATGATGGATTTGACTGGGTCCCAAACCAGAATCCAACTAGCTTTTATCTTTGGGGAGCCTGATGATAAAACAAGATCATGCTTGCACTTGGCATCAGTCTACCACATGGCTCATACTCAGTTAAGCACCATATTGATCTATTTTTAACCTCATAAATAAGGAGTGTTAGAATTCACCGTTATTCTTTGAAAGATGATGAATTTATAACAAAACTATATGAAAAAATAAGAAAAAATTGAATTTTGTATTGTTTCAAACTTGAACCTATTAGAAAATAAAAAAAAATGTTCTTGTGATCTCTTTATGAAAAAAGTTCTGTTTCTGAATGAGTATGAGCTACTTCTTTTTTTCTTTTTTTTTTAGGAAAAAAATGAAAAATGCTATTTCTAAATTATTTGTTTGAAAACGGGTCCTATTTTGAAGTCAATGTTTTGAGACCTTGACAAAGGCAACATTTGTAGACCTTTTTGAAAGCAAAATCCTTTTCTCTGAAGACTTGAAAGAGCACAGATTTACTCTGGAGAATGTACTTTTGTAACATTATTATTCCTCTATTTCTATTTGTTTTAATGAAGGAATCAAACTAAGTTTTGTCGTTTGATCTTTGCTCATCTTGCCTTGACATTAGGCCAACAACAATTTGAAGTTAAAAGCCTACTTATCCTAGAGTGTAGTTAGTGAAGAACAGGTACAGCTGGAGAGGGGTTCAGTTTTTATGTGGGCTACTCATCCAGCTTAAAGAATTAATTTGTTTTCTTTCTATTTAGCAGATGTAGAATTTAAACAATTTAATCATCTCAATAAACTGCAAAATGTTTCTATTTGTTATACAGAAATTATTTATTTGGTAATTTGGATAAGTTTTTTCTTAAATAGAATTTTTTGTACTAAAGGATTGGTATGACATTTAAGAAAATGTTGAAATTCAACTTTTCAAACTTGCTGTTTTATGTACCTAAACATGTTCTCTTTTTCCTGCACCTAACTTTCTTTATCCTTTCTGTGGATGTAATTCTTTTTGTCTTTAAATGTCCAATTTTTTTACAAACACACATACATAAGCACAACGCTTCCTTACACTAATAGTGATCATCATACACATATGGAGGCCATTAAAAGAATAATATTTTATGTTCTTGATAAGCAGTTTATTTCCCTTGTTTATTCAGGCTCAAACAGTTTCCATCAAGGTATTAAATCTCCAGATCCTCCTTTCTCAACCAGTGTGGACAAAAACGGAGTCCTGCTCATCACATCCCTGTAATCCCACTTTCCACCATCCCGGAAATATCTGAATGAAGGAACCACAACAGACCACATAGAAAATCCTTGTCCCAAGGCAGGATCAACAAAACACATACAACAAAACATATAATCCAAGAAAGCACGATTAAACTAAATTTTTTTCTTGTTATTAGTATGTTTCCACATGGATTTATTGATGTGCAAACAAGGACCACATACCTGCTACCATTCTCGTCACAGCCAGCAGTAACGTATGACACTTTTCTTGACCAATTTTTTTTTTTTCTCTCCTGAGACTGAGGTATCTATGAGCTAGCTATCTTCCTGTCAGCCTAAATTAAATCTGGTCAATTGGTTCATGTGTTTCTAAGAGAACTAAAGACAGACCTCTACAGAAAACCAGATTAGCAACAATGAAAATAACAGAAGAGCAAAGTTAACAGTGTACAGCAGTAGTCAAAATGGTTCTTTAGTGACATGTTACTTTAATTATTTCCTTTTTCTTTTTTTCTTCTTAGTAAATTAATTTCTTCCCCAACAAAAAATCAGGCAGCGCTGTATCCATTAGAATGGATCCATATTCATCATATTTCATTTGGATATAGGAAAATGGTTGAGGGAAGCACAGTTTATGTAAAGTGAAATGTTTTATGGGATGCTGTTCAAGGCAAATGAAGTCTCAGAGATGACGACTGTAAGAAAAAATAAAAATAAAACACATAGTGGTAAATGCTGAAAAAGCTGGAATCCTTTTCACTGCTTACCATTAAGGCAAATATTAACAAACAAACAAGGCATTTCCTCAATATTGACAATTTTTTAAAAATTATTGGTTAACACAATATGAAATGAGTTCCATTTTTTATCCTGTATTTCACATTCAACTTAGTTGATTGTTTTAATTGGCATGTTTTCACATAGCATTAGTCAAGAAGCACAGGACAAAATGTATACAACACAAGTGAGAATCGGGAGTGACTGGCTTGATTTAATTACTGACTAATTGCTGATTAAGCTTACATATAATTTTAAATAATATTTACTGTCTAAAACTGAGGTATGTTTCTGGTTCTCAACATGTGTGCAGTCACTGGGGAAAAAAAATGAGTACATGCCCACACATATCAGCTGCCATCTCCTCAGCCAGTTTGAGGTTTATGGTTTCAGATATTGCCGAATAGAACTGTTCTCATAAAATCAATGAAATGAAAACACTTTTAAAATTTTCTTTCCCAGGGAAAGTAAGAGGAGAGGAATTTATTAGATATTCTACATGTATGCAGTATTGCAGACTCCAGAGAAAGACAAAGAAATGATGAGGCTATGTAATCACCTTAATATTCTTAGCAGAGTATGGTTTCCTACTCAGCTGATCAGAGTTATGTTATGCTGTATATATCTAGAGTAGAAAAAAACAAACCAAAGAGGCAACAAATGGAAAACTTCCCCCACCTCAACCCTCTCTAAGGAATCTGTAAACCGAATAGAGATAATGAATGTAGAGAAGACATCATTATCTCCATTTTATTGATGAGTTAGTAAGCAGCAAGCTTGCAGATGCAAGTCCATATTTAAGACAGAGCCTATCATCTGTGGTCTTACCTAAAAGAAAAGACTTCAAATTTGCAAATTGCAGTCAAAACCACCATGGACTTCCAGTGAAAGACCAGAAGGTGAGGCTTATCCTTGCCCACTAAGTGTTCTAACCACTTAAGCATCCAAATATCAGCTGGTTTCCATATTCATGTTGATTGCAGAGTTATTGTTCCTTGGCTGGTTAACAAAGGGTGATCTTGCAAATGGTCCCTGGCTGCTCTCCCTGGAAGTTGTGTGCATGTGTGTTTGTTCTCCATGTCCTTAGAAAGCAGCAAAACAATTCTATTGCATTGGGAACTAGTTCAGAAGCCATTAAGTATCAATATGAGGATCTACTCAGATGGCTAAATTTGCTATTAAGAGCACAACAGAGATTGAAGAAGCCCCAACAGTAATTCTAGATGGCAAGCAGTGCCAGAGGTAGCATAACCACCACAGTTGTAAAAATGATGAGCAAGGGATAGGAGTGACAGTAGGGGATATCATTACAGTGGCTTGATCAGATGTGACTGAAGATGTAATGATCTGCTCTCTTTGTTACCATGGATGGTACAAAGACACCTCGAGACAGGTGTCTTTTCACTCCATTTTTGCCTTTCCTTTCCTTTTCTACAATGTTAAAGGAAACAGCTGGTAGCCCAGAATTGGAAGCCGTTTAGATTCTGCTGGGACAACCTCTTGATCTGATTTTTTGTTAATTATCAAAGAGCTAGGAGCCCTTACTACATCTCTCTTCTCCAGGGAATACTGCAACTCACTTATGTAGCTCACATGAAAGGTAAATTCTTCCAGTGAAGACACCTTGGTTTGTAACTGTTAATACAAAGTCATCTGAACAATTACCATTTCAAAGGATATAACAATGTGTCATTCAAAATGGCACATATTGCATGTGACAACAGGATGTGACTGGGATGGCACTGTATGGAAACCCTAGAAATGATCGGAGAGGGGTTCTGAGCAGCATCTGTTTGTCACATCATGGTGAAATATTTCCCATTCAAATTCTATAGCATTCACATAAGAATCCTTTTTAAATCATTAGGACTAAGTAATTTTGTATTTAAGAATTTCAAAGAGCTGTCTCAGGTGCTACCCAAACGATTAAAGTAGATTTAATCCAGTGTTTAAAACTTCAGGACATGCCTGAAGTATAATGGAAAAAATGCATAGTAACAAACTTTTTAAAGGAAGAATAAATAGGATAATCCAAGCAATTACGAGTTTCATTTATATTTGAAGCAAAATGATGGACCATTTGAGACAAGCCTGAATTAACAATGAATTAAAGGAAAGTAATGTATTAATGGCAGTGAATTTGCACAGGTTGGAAATAAATCTTTTCAAACCAGCTCATGTCAATGCTTTGATGAGAGGACTGATTCAATTCGATAAAGTAATAATGTAGAATAATAAAGTAACTCCTTTAAAGAAGTTGACTTGTATACAAGAAGCTAAAAAAACCCAAAACATTGTTTTTCCAATCACATTGAATTATTAAAGAAATGGTTGATAACTATGCCCCACAACATATCAGCAAATTGGGAATTAATACTAGTAAGGTGTTTTTTGACTGGGGTCTCCCTGGGATTGATTTTTGACTCTATGCTAGTAAACATTTTATCAACAAGGTGGAAGAAAACATAAAATCATTACCAGTAAAGCTAGGAGTTGATACAAAAGCTAAAGGAATGATAAATAATGAAGAATACAAGCCGGTGGTACACAGTGCTCTCTGCCTCCAATAAACTAGGGACAAGGATACTATTAGACTCAGATATATGAACAAGTTATTCTGGCATCACACATAACAAGTCAGCTGATTCATGAGAACTATCCAGGGGAGTAGTCTACCCTGCAGAAAATCAAGGCTGTTCAAATTAGTTTAGCTCAGTGAAAAGCGGGCTAAGCAAACTCAGCTTATCTTATGTTTAACCCAGATTTATTGTACACAATGGAACAGACAGCAGAGATCAGCTGACATGCAATAATAGGTTTTGTGTCTAAACCTAGTGTATATTTTAACCTAGTGTGTATTTTCAGTGTGGTTAATAACAAGTAATACATTTAGGAGCAAAGATGTTTGTCATATTTACAAAGTGGGGAAATACCATGGAAAAAATATAAAAAGTAAAGATAATAATATTTCAGAGCTAATCTAGTGGACAAGATTAAAAAAAAAAAGAAAAAAGAAAAAAGTGAGTGTAAATTTAGAGTAGGCACATTACATTTTTATGGAGATAGTAATTACTGTTTGAATGACAATATTTATATTGGATTCTCCATTGCTGGACTTTTGGTTTTTTTTTAAACAAGATTGGATTTTGTTTTCTCTACAACATTATTCTCTTCAAATCACTGATAGTGACTTGAAAGAGGAATTAAAATCCTGGGTTCCGTGCTATGAAGAAAGCAAAACTAAAGAAACGTGGTGGTATCTTCTCATTTCAAAGTCTAAGAGTCCTATAAGGGCTCACCAGTGATTCTTCTGCCATGAAGTAGTTGGAATGAAAGATGAAAATAGGTAGGTAATGAGAAAAGACAGCATCGGCATTCTCTGAGAAGGCGCAAGCATTATAGTGGTGACATGGAGCAATGTAAAGCTTTATTTGCCATTGCTATTAACTGAAGTGAAAGAAAATGACAGAGAGGACTGTTTTCAAATAACGTGATTTGGTGTCTTGAAAATTGCAGGCCTTATTCTAGGTTATTTAATATCTTATCTGAACACATGAAAGATAAAAATCCTTCCTTTGTAGAAATTTATTGATAATCCCACCTGAGGGAAAAAAGTGATCTTGCCATGGTATTAAACTCCAGTTTTATATATATATATTTTTTAAAAAAGGGAAAAGTGTATCAACATCATTGTGTAATTATTACTGTTATTGCTACATATATTGATTTTATGTAGCACCAGTGTCGCTGTTGAGCGGCTAGCTGAGGACTGACCCAAGTTCTCAGACAAGCGAAGAGAGGAGAAAAGGCACTTTATTGTTTTGAATTCCATATATATAGAGTTTACAGAAGTGCCCCAGATTGGTCAGCCCGAGACCTCCCCCTAGGCACAACTGGCCAAGCCCGAACTCACTCAATCCGGAGAAACTGTTTGCAAAACATCCAAACTTTATCTTGTTTATGAAATATAGCAAAATGTTCCCACGGGAAGAACCTGTGCTAGCCACACACCAGCTGATGCATTTTGCTTAGACAAAACTGAAGAATTAATCAAGTATTTACTTTTAGACTTCAAAGTGAAGAAAACTGAAAACTCAGTTTGAAAAGCAGCTCTGAAGTCATAGTGATTTACAGATTAGTAAAGCTGAGAATTGTTTTCGGTTTCTGTTTCCATTAAATTAGGAAGGGCTTGTAGAAAAAAGATCCATTCCACCTCCATATTACTATTGAATTTTTCCTGTTTCCTCTCAGTCTTGTTCTCTTTCTTTGTAACTGATGGAGAAACAAGGACATCTCTTGTGCCTGACTTGTAACCATCAGGTGAGATGAATCAGCCTTTAAATATGGTTTGCTTTGTTTTCTGAAAAGGAAGTTTACAAGATTAACTGGAGGAAAATGCTTAGTTTAGCTGTCGTGAAAAACAAAGAAAAACACAAAAAAACATTAACTAAACCAAAACCAAACTCACTTAAAAACACTTAGCTGTCTTTGTTCTGACAGATTGTAATTATTCTGTCTGTTTAACAGTTGAGCCCATGAGAAGTTTGCAAGTTATTGATGCCTTCAGGTCAATGATTGTTGTCTCAGCCAGCATCTCTCACACAATTTCATCCAAAAGTCTTTGTCAAACCAGGAACTACAGAAAAAACTGTAGTTTTTATATGTGAAAGACAGATGGTGACATGAAAATAGTTTTGCAGATGGACAGATATATGATCACTTGACACTTAGTATAGTACGGATGCAAACTAGCAGGAGAGAGATTTTGAAGGGGTTTCGAATTTCATGTCAATTTCCACAAGTTCATCTTTCCAGTGGAGTTCAGTTGTGTTCACCTGTGTTCTACGGAAAAATGTTTTCTTATTGCAATGCATTTATTTTCTAATATCTGTCTTAAAAAGAAGAGTTTTGTGTTTTTCTAAAGTATTTTGGCACTTAATTTATTTTTAAAATACATAATACCTGCACTTCTAAATGCTGTAGAATATTTTAAATTATACTTATCACTTATATTAGTTTTACTTTTTTTTGCAAAAATAAAATATTTCTTTGCCACCACTAACAAATGCCCGACAGGTCTGTGACAGGATGTCACAAATCAAATTCTACAGCTAGGAATGGACTTATGAACCTATTAAACTCACCGTCTTTGGCTTTGAAGCAACAGTCATCATCATTAATTGTTATTATTGCACTCCTTGACATTTTCAAGGGAAAAAAAGGCACAAAGGATTTCATGAGAGCCATAACTGGTCACCTTAAGACAGAAGGGCTGCTTTTACTTTATTTAATTAAAATGGATCTAAAAAAACACTGAAACACAAGACCTGAAAGCAAATCAGACACCCACTTTTCTACTGCCTATAAATCCTGGAGTCTCTTGCAAAAATTGTAATATCTCTGAAGCAAACTTTTTTTTTTTTCTATTTGTACAGACAGAGAAAGGAATTTGTCCCTTATTAGGACTCCTTATTAGAATTGAACCACATTACATTAGAAGAACAGATTACAAAAACAGGTTAAAAACAAAGTTCTTCCAAAGTATTGAAATATTCTTGTTTTGACTTTGAAATGCTGTGCTGTTAAAGGGGTTTGGCATTTCCAAGATATTTTCCTTGGAAAACTCCAAAAGTTTCTTATATATAATGCTGGACACAGAAGCCAAAAAGCCATTTATGTATTTCAGCCAGTGTAATGATAATCTTCAGAAAATTAATTTCCTTTTACAATTTACCTTTAGATAATTTCTTCCAGGCTAATGGTTCCTGAAAATAGTGTAATATTGCTCAACAAAACTAGAAAATATTAATGAGTTTTTGATGCAAGATGTTTTTTGCAGGTGTGTTGATCAAATAGTTTTCTTAAATGCCCAAGTTAGTGCACAGCTAGACAAATTTTCATGGTTGTGTCCACATATCAGGGAACATCCACAATTCGGACTCAACCCTCTTTGGGTTTTCAAGTGTGTACATAGGAAAATTTATCTTCAGCTTATTCTATTATCAATGGAGAGAGGAAAATGCAGCAGAGAAAGAAAGAGACACTTGAGAGACTGAATCATATCTGTAATGTTTTATTAAAAATATTTTATGAGAATTTGTATTAAATTTCCAGTTAATCATACTTTTAAGATTGAAGTTTTTTATTGTAGTTTTTTACACATTTCAAAAACTTATGCAGAGTTTCTCACAGTGAGAAAATCCTGTTTGCTCTCTTGTTTTGCTAACCCCAAAAAAAAAAAAAAAAAAGAAATTAAGGAGTAACAAGTTTATTCTTTGTTCTTATTGTTCTAATAACTCACAGACTTTTCAAAGTTTAAAACTGCTGCGTATAAACACTGAAAAAAATTAAATCACTGATCTGATTTTGTTCATTGATTGATCTCCTCTTACCATAAGAGACAGAAAAGACTCATTAAACCATACAGTTTGTCTCAATACCAAGCCAAGATTGATTGATCCCTACATTGCATCGCTCAGGCATTTTTGTGATGAAGCACACCCAGTGGTGAAACTTGCCATGGCCAGCATATCACAATCATTATGATACATTGCATATACTCCTGCAATTGTTTATAACACTATATTTTCACATAGTAAAAGCAAAGCAATCCCAGAGTGCTTCTCACCTACCTGAACCCAGCTAGAAATTCCAGAGCTCTCTTCCTTCTTTTTGGAAACTGAAGCCTAGGGTGAGTGGGAGCAAGGTGAAATGTTACATGCTGATGTTGTCTTTCTCTGGAAAAGAAAGGTGTTGTCCTGACATGCTCTTGGCTCTTCCGTTTTAACTAGAGTCACAATTACCTGGAATGTGCTAAAACAATGTGGTCTCAGCCTGGGAATATACCAGACAAAGCTTAAAATATTCAAATTAAAAACTTTGAATTCCAATAAATGATAATGATACTACTTTTGCAATCGTTACTTTATAATTCATGGAGGTCAGAAAAGCAACTAATTTATACTTTTGTGTAAACTATCAACTTATGAAAGCAAAGCTTATCATTCCTATTTCTAATATGTCTGTGTTTATGTTGTTTTCTCTGATCCAGTACAGGTAAAATGTTATTGTATGTTTCTTGCTTTCTTTAAAAAAATGAAAATATAATATTCCCCAGCATAGCCATACTGGATATGCCTAAAAATTTCTCCCCTATCCTGAGGAGTCAAAAGCCTGTGAAGACCTAAATGTGAATTTGTGTTTCTCTTTTATGCTTCTTGTATTTGAATTCAGATTGTAGTAAAATCAGAAGTCTGTTCTTTGCCAGACCATTTTAGGTCACAAAGAAGCACTTTCCTTTTGTTCTTCCCATTCTGAAAGTTTTCCTTCCTTCCTATGTTTGTAAGTATGCATACAAAGTGGTAAGACCCTAAGCAGGATATCATGTAACTGGGATGACCTGAAGTCTGTACTGGAATGAAACACAAGTTCTTCTCATTGAGCATGCTGCCTTCAGTGGGATGTATTTTATGAGTATTATTTTTCTTTCACAGAAAGATTACATGACAACCATACCCCAATAAAGCCACTTTATTGAGCAGAAAGCAATCAAGCAACAAAATTCAGACTCACATGCAACCTTGGGCCCACAGTCAAATCTACATATATATGTTAAGTTTCCATTTGTGTATGTGTGTGCATCTCTGTGAGAAATAGAGATTCATACACCATTTCAGTCAACGTTTCCATCCTGGCAAGTGCAGAGGAAGTTGTGGAAGTACTTGCATCCTCTTCCCTTCACCTGCCAGGTCTAAATTCTGTAACCAGGATGTTAAATTTTGATGTCAGTAATGGAGAGCCCTATTTCCAAAGATTTCTGATGGTGCAGAACTCCTCTTTGTTTGGGGTGACAGTTTCTTAGCAACAGCTATTAGTGAGCAGCTGCAGACCCAATCAAATGGTGAACCTGGACAATCTCTTTTGTACACGTCTTGAAGAAAAATCCCTTGCTCAAGAATATAAAACATATTGACAATTATACACTAGCCCCAAATATAACTTTTCCCTGCAGTTCTGCAGGCAGGTTAGCTGCACTGAGCAGTCAGCCTGCACACATGGAAAAATCAATTTCATAAGAGATATATCTTCATGTGTCATGATCCAGTGTATGATAGTGGCCTTTTATGTCTATTTAGCTTACAGCAAATTTAAAGCTATCACCTATCCTAGTGATATTAGCAGTCCAATAACTCAACAATTAAACAAATTTCTCCCTCTGTCTCTCCCCCTCTGTCTCTCTCTCTTTTTCTTTGTTGACTGACTATAATAATCTTCCAGAAATGACCTTGAGAAATTGGATATTCTTCTTGGTTTAAGTGCCATTAGCAATACTTTTTTCAGAGAGCAAGCTACTTAGGTAGTTGGCAAAAAAAGTGCCGATAAAAATCTACTCTTGGCTACTCAGTAAATTGCATTGCACTATCTGCTTGCCAGCTGAGGGTGAAGAACATTGTATATTAAAAGATTTTCATTGTGTAATAATGTGAACACCAGCAGCAGTAATTATAAAATCAATAATTCGTAATAAATATGTCCTCCTTATATAATTACTAAATGACTGCAAAACCAATATTATGCACTAGTTAGAATGGAAAAGGTTGCTGCTAAAGACTTTCTATATTACACATTATTGTTCAACTCTTAAACACCCTTGGTCAAATGAAGCATAACTTCAGCCTCATCAGAATTAAGCTAAATGCTATTTCAGTTTGATCTCCTTCAAAAGTATTTGATTCATGGAAAAACTAATTACCAGATTAAAGTGCAACAAAAAGTGACTTAAATGCAAAGTGTTAAACACCATTTATCATGAGCTGGGAAATAAAAGGAAGATAGTTTCTGTCCTATAAGATGGTAAGTGTTTAGATATTTATTATTATTTCCTTTCTTTCTTTACCTTCCAGATGAGTGTTTAGATTCCCCAGGAACACAAATAAACCTCAAGATATCATTTGTATCTGTCTTCACGTTTTTCGCAGGCTTTTCTTTTTGCTTCAAGTGATAATTTTTGAAGCTGGGATAACAAGGAAGCTGGGTCTGTTGTTGGTTTCCCATCTTTCAGGGTACTTAAATTCAACAAAGGGGTCAAATGTTTTATTATTTCAATTGTATAAATTGCTTCCAGGGCTGTCAGGAGAGCCTAAAAGCAAAATAAGCACAAAATGCAAAGGAAACAATCTCAAATGTGAATTCCAAAGCACTTTTGTATGATATAGCTGCCCTGCTCATCACAATTCCACACTAAAGAAATACCTTCTACATATACAAAGACATGAAGTTTAAAGAACAACATCTGTTATGAGAAAAAATGTACATGTACAAATGCAGAATAAACAGAATCTCAGAGGATATAGGCAGGTCTGTGAACTCCAAACTGGTTTATTTCCATTTTCTAAAAAAACCCCACACCTATTTTTCTCCTCTTATTTCTGCATTTTTGTCTTCATACCTTTCTGACTCTTGAAGAAAGTTTCATCTTGCTAGCTATGGATCTCTCCAGTGCAAAGGTCTGTGTCTGAGCTAATCACTCCCATTCCCATATTGTAGCAATAATTCAGAATATGCATGCAGTGATAAAAAACAGTCCTTTTAGTGTGAAGTCTTATCCTAAATATAATATCTACAAGAAACCAGATGAATCAAATCCTGGAATTGTTTATTTGTCTTCATAAAGGACTTTAGTGTGGCTAATTCAGACGTAGATGTGCATTCTAAGTGAGTCCCACGCCTTGCATCCTTTTGGAGGAAGTGTTTTCCACAATTTAATCATAACTCCTGGTATAACAGAATCTATTTTCTTTGCCCACCGTGTCCCAGTATGGGTGAGCACTGAAATTCCCAACGTCTTTGTCATGAGCTGTTCCTTTCCGACTCCTCCAAATGGTATCCACCTATCTTCTGCAAAGACCTTTGGTTGCCTTTATGTGGAAGCTCATGATAAAAATACCCTTTGGCAAGCAAGAACCATCTGCAACTATATAAAGCTTCTAAACCTAGAATAGACAAATTCATACAATGGAGGGTATTAAAAGTGAGCAAAAACAGGACAGTATCCAATAATAAAAAAAGTTCCTGCTTGAAAGCAAGCCACTAAAAAATGAGGGAGAAGCCTTTCTGAGAGACTCTCCTCTCCTCTCCTCTCCTCTCCTCTCCTCTCCTCTCCTCTCCTCTCCTCTCCTCTCCTCTCCTCTCCTCTCCTCTCCTCTCCTCTCCTCTCCTCTCCTCTCTCTCTCCTCTCCTCTCCTCTCCCTCTCCTCTCCTCTCCCTCTCCTCTCCTCTCCCTCTCCTCTCCTCTCCTCTCCTCTCCTCTCCTCTCCTCTCCTCTCCTCTCCTCTCTCCTCTCCTCTCCTCTCCTCTCCTCTCCTCTCCCTCTCCTCTCCTCTCCTCTCCTCTCCTCTCCTCTCCTCTCCTCTCCTCTCCTCTCCTCTCCTCTCCTCTCCTTTTTTCCCTTTTTCCCTTTTTCATTCCTGCCTGTCTCACTTCACCTCATCTCACATCTATCTAGGCTGGGAATGTCTCATATCAAGAAAATTTAGGGATGCAATATTAAGTAATCACCTGTGTTTGTCAAAGAAGAAACTGTTTTGATGAGACTGGTTTTGCAATTGGTCTGGTTAACTATTTTAAACATTTAGAAAGTCCTTATGATTACTGTAGTTGTCAACTGTTGTAGTTGAAAAGGAGCTTTCTGGGTGCGTAGCCCCTGAACTTGAAGGTCACTAGCCCTGGCTCTCACCTAGCCTTAGCTCCGTCTCTGCTCTCCGGCTGGCTCCAGTCAGTCTCGGGGTCGGTCTGCTGTAGCAGGGAAAATCCCCAAGGCAAAGGGCAGCGGCTAGTTGCGGGGAGACTAATCACTAGGCTCCAGCCCCCAGGTGAGCAAAGGAAGAGTCCAGAGTGAAGGCATTCGAGGCCTCTTTATTAACAAGGTAGCAAAAGCAAAGGCATCGAATCACCCTCAAGGCAATCTCCCAGCACGAGCAAGCACGTGTGGCAAGAAGCCAAGAGCAGTGAGGGAACTGGGGTTTTAAGGAAGGGTACGGGGTTTCCAGGGGCGGGATAGCAGGCGAGGAGCCAACGGGCTCCAGTACAGAGTTGAGCAGCAGGCAGGGGAGCAAACCACATTGAACTGGGAAGGGGATACACATGAACCAATGAGGGGACTGCAGCAACAAAGTTTCCAGGAGGAGGTAGCAACAGGGGAGGAGGAAAGGCAGGGGAGCATAACTTTAAACCAATAAACTCAAGACAAACTTTCCAGGGGAGCACTGCAGAGGCCTAGATGTCAGTCTCTGAGCTCCAGGAGAACACATCTTCCCCTTCAGGGAGCTGGGCTGCGTTCACCACAGGGGTTTGGGGTTCTTCATCGGCCCTTTCAGGGCGATGAACCACCACGGTCAACTGACAAGCGGCGCGAGGGAACTCACACACGACTTAACATAAGTCATAAAAGCAAGCTCCTGTGACTGTCGCCCTAGCCCATCTTGATTCCCCAGGACTAGGTCCGGACAAGTACCTAGAAACATCTCCCTGGGACTGAAGGTTGATTGGTTCGGGCTCCCCCTTCCCATTCCCTTTTATGGTTATATTCTAGAGAATTCCCCTTTGTCTGTCACCCTTTCGACCCTGGATTGGTGCCTCCTGATTGTGTCCCCTCCTACCCGGCTCCTCTGGTTGGGCAGGGCAAGTGCCCGTCTTGTATTCCCCAGTTTGGTTGGTTCCCTGAATTGTACCCTCCCCTAATGCCAACCCCTTAAAAAGCACCTCCTGGGAGCGATCGGGGCCATTTTGTCGGTGTTCCTCTCCTTCCCTCGTTGCTGTTATCCCTTCCAATAAACTCTCTGGGGACCTGACAAAACGGACTGCGTCTCTTCCTGTGTCTTCGACCGGCTCTCGAGCTCTGACTCCCAGCTCCCGGAGCTCTGCACTTTGGGTGCTGCCCGGAAGGCGGTGGTCTCCCACCTTGACGAGCTCGGCCCTGGGATAGGGCGAGCACACTGCTACATATGGTGCCCCGTGTGAGGAAGGTGAGGAAGACCGTGGAAATCGCTTTCTGAGGACTTATCGGTGCCCGCTGTGACAGCTCACACTTGACTGTGTGGAGCTCCGCGGGAGTCCTGCCTGCCCTGGAAGAACAGGGATCAGCGCAAGCTCGACAGCCCTCGTGAAGCTGAGCCCTTCTGTTCCGGACAGCGGAGTATCGGAGAGGATTTTCAGGTAATCGCTGCGGGGAGGAAAGGAGAGAGATAGCTCTTTTCGGTCGCCCGAGGGTTCCTGAAGGCCCTCCGAGCTTAGGAGGTATCGCTGCGGGGAGGAAAGGTGGGAGGTGGGTGCCCCACACTTTCGGTCGCCCGAGGATCCCTAAGTCGTCCTCAACACCAGGGGAGCGTGCTAGTTGTCCGTGGTTTTTTTTACTTTAAACTATTTTGGCCAGTTTCACCTGTGTGTCTACTCCAGCCCCTTTTTACCTTCTAATATGGGTGCTCGTTTGTCTAAATCCTCCGTGGCACAGCAAGAGATGTACTTTAAGTTATCTGACCTTCTGTCCACTAACAATGTTCTGTTCTCCCCCAAAGATTTAAAAAAGTTTGTGAAATGGGTTTTAACTAACTGTCCCCCCCGATTCTTCTCATTTAATTTACGATTTAACCTATTGGGACTCTGTAGGGAGAGAGCTCCTGGCCAAAGGGAGAGCCGGAGATCATACAGCTAGAAAAATTTTTTCCCTGCATTCTCAAATATTTAAGTTTGTTAAAAAGTCCTTTTCCCCTCTTAGTTCGGAAGACCCCCCTAACCTACCCTCACCTCTCCTTGCCCCTACCCAAGTACGAGAACAAAGAGACGTATCCCGCAAAGTGCGCTCGGCAGCTTCCAGCACCGAGACGTTTCTTTGCCCTCAGACTCCATATCCCCTTGTCCTGCTCCCTCTGCTCCTTTTCCTGAACCTTCCCCATTAGATAACATCGCACAAGATGGCGCCGAAGAAAAACAAAATGGCTGCCATTCGCGCCTTTTGTATCCTGAAGGCGCGAAACCCAAATCCAACCCCTTAACCTCTCCCCCTTGTCAATCACCCCTCACTTCCTTAGATATGTCTCCTCCCTCATGCCTACCCCTTCCGGTTCTCTCCTTCCCCGCCCAACTGATGTCGGCAGGGAGGAGCGAGGCGTGGGAATCTTCCGCCGATAAGTTCCCACGCCGCCCCCACCAACATCAACATCCGGCCGCCATATTGGCGAACCCGGAAGTGGTGTCGATTCCGCCATTTTTGCTGCACCTGCCCGTCGTCGTCAACACTCCCCTCTCCCCACACCTAGTCCCACACCGCGTCGCTCCCCACATGCCCACCTTGACCCGAACCAACCCGAAAACAACCGCCCTAATGCCCTCGTGTGGCAACCTGTTTCCCTTGCGATAAAGAAAGAGTTGTGCAAAGCAGCAAACAGCTTCAATTGTGAATCAGCATATTTTAAATCCCTTTTCCAATCTATTCTTAAAGCAGAGGCTAAATGCCCTTTTGACATTAAAGAACTTGTTAGTTGTCTTCTAACCGAAAGTCAATTAAAACATTGGGAAACCAACTTGATCAAACGCCTACACATTCTAATCGCAAGCTACCAAAACTCGCCTGATCTTCAACACCTAACTATTGACTGCCTTTCTGGCAAGGGGAGATGGGCCAAGCCAATAGATCAAATCCGAGCAATTCCAAAAGAAGTATTAGAAGAAATTATTCAAATTGCCCAACAAGCCTTTTATGCTGTTCCCATTAAACCAGAAGCCCAACTCCCATTCATGTATATAAAACAAAAACCTGATGAATTATTCACAGACTACATAGATAGACTAACGGCAGCGGTTAGACGTCAACTAAAAAATGTCAATGACCAGGAAGAAATTATAATCCATGTTGCAACCTTAAATGCAAATGCCCGATGTAAACAACGAATTAGTTCCCTATCCCCAGATACCCGTATCACAATCTCCTTACTAATTGATGCCTGCTCCTCCGTCCCTATAGACCAACCACCTAGTAAGATCCATGATCCCCAAAGAGCCTTTCCTACCGTCACCCTGCAAGAGAATAAACCCACGCGTAAACCTTATTTTCCTCTTATATGCCATCGATGTAATCAGACAGGCCATGTTGCAAAAAATTGCCCGGTACCCTATCCTAATGTTTCCTCTTTGAGTCCCTCTGCTCCAGGCCAACCCCAACCCGTCTCCTCAACCAACCCACCAATCTCCGCTCCGATGCCACAGTCGCAAGTTCCTACTCAACAGATGCTTCCTGCTGCATCCGTAACCTATCAACACCCAAACTATGCACCTAACAGCGCAGTGCAACAAAAAAACTAGATCATCAGCGCGTGGGGACGTCGCGCGAAGACACAAATCCCGTCCTCGATGTTGACCAAAACTTTTACCCTTGCCCAAGCTCATCTACTCTACATGCGTGGTGGGCACAAAAAGTCACCTCAGACAGACCATATATGACTTGTTACATGCGGGGTAATGGCTTTGACAAATCTGTAACTGGACTTGTTGACACCGGGGCAGACGTAACCATCCTTTCCCAAGACGTGTGGCCCCAATATTGGCCACTTCAAAACACTGCATACCCGATAGGAGGAGTAGGAGGCCAGTCACCCGCCCAACAAAGCGCCGCACCAGTCGACATTATCAACGCCGAAGGAGTCCCAGCGAGAGTCCACCCCTTCGTAATGGACATTCCTTTTAATTTGTGGGGGAGAGATGCACTATCTCAATGGGGAACTGAAATTAACATCTCCCAACCAAACCAGGATTTATAAATAAGGCCACTGAAGCGAGCGCCACCCCACAACTGAACTGGTTGACCAACGATCCAGTGTGGATAGATCAGTGGCCGTTAACACAAGAAAAGTTAGAGGCGCTCAACTCCCTTGTAGCAGACCAACTTGCGAAAGGACGCATTGTACCATCCCACAGCCCATGGAACTCCCCTATTTTTGTTATTAAAAAGGAGGGAAAGAATGAGTGGAGGCTCCTCCAAGATCTACGAGCGGTAAACACCGTCATAGAAGAGATGGGACCTCTCCAATTTGGACTTCCTTCACCAACGATGCTGCCTAGAGACTGGAAACTTATTGTTATTGACTTAAAAGATGCTTTCTTTCATATCCCTCTCCATCCTGCAGACGCACCAAGATTTGCCTTTTCCGTGCCAACAATTAACAACGAAGCTCCAGCCAAACGATATCAATGGACTGTTCTACCGCAGGGAATGAAAAATTCCCCAACAATATGCCAGTGGTACATTGACAGAATCTTAACACCAATAAGGAACCAACTCCCTGATGTAAAAATCTTACATTACATGGACGATATTCTAATATGTGCCCCCACTCAAGATCAAGCAGCTTCCACTCTGACATTACTTCAGGAAAAACTCACTGCTGCGGGGTTCACCATTAGGCCAGACAAAATACAACAGATGAGTCCAGTGAAATACCTGGGAGTAACTGTCAGTGACCGCACAGTTGTCCCGCAATCCCTCATGATTGCCGATAAACCACGGACCTTACGTGAATTGCACAGCCTCTGTGGATCCATAAATTGGGTCAGACCACTCCTCGGAATTACAACTGAGCAGTTAGCACCTTTGTTTAATTTACTGGGGGGAGATGAAGATTTAGACTCCCCTCGAGTGCTAACCCCCGAGGCAGAACAATGTTTACAACAAATCCAATGCACTTTATCCCAGAGACAAGCGCACAGACATGACCCTTTCCTCCCATTCGAACTGGTCGTCCTAGGTGAGAAGCGATACACCCATGGTCTTATATATCAATGGGATGCTTCCCAAAAAGATCCTTTATTAATCATAGAGTGGGTATTTCTATCTCACCAATTAACCAAAACATTAACGACACCAGCAGAAATGGCAGCTAAAGTAATAAAAAAGGCAAGGCTGAGGCTACGGAGCTTAGCCGCCCGGGATTTTACATGGATCTGGGTGCCCTTTCATTTCGATGATTTGGAATTCTCTGTCAAAACTTGCGAACCCTTACAATTTGCTTTGGAGGGATTTACGGGAAAGGTTCGATCTGGCCACAAAAAACATAAATTGTTTAGTGCAAATTTTCGATTAGTTCCAAAAACGCATCTCTCGAAGTTCCCTATAAAAAATGCTCTGACTGTTTTTACAGACGGCTCGGGGTCTTCTCACAAGTCTGTTTTGACTTGGAGAAATCCCAAAACTCGGCAGTGGGAAACCGATGTCCAAATAGTCTCTGGGTCGCCGCAGGTGGCCGAACTAGCCGCTGTTGTCCGAGCCTTCGAAAGATTCCCTGAACCTTTCAATCTCGTAACTGACTCCGCTTATGTCGCAGGAGTCACTCTCCGAGCAGAAAATTCGACCCTAAAAGAAACTCAAAATTTAAGTGTGTTTAATTTGCTCCTGAAACTCACTACCATTCTTTCCCACCGGGAGCAACCTTATTTCATTATGCACGTGAGAGCACACACAGATCTGCCCGGGCCAATCGCTGAGGGGAACAGACAAGCCGACAAACTAGCATTGAGTGTAATTAATCCTAACTTACCGGACATCTTCACTCAAGCTAGGCTAAGCCACCAAATGTATCATCAAAACGCCTCTGCCTTAGCCAGAATGTTTCAAATCACCAGAGAGCAAGCAAAAGCCATCATTACTACATGCCCTAGCTGCTCCACAGACCAGCTGCCTGCTTACCAAAGTGGAGTGAATCCAAGAGGAACGGAGAGCTGTAAACTGTGGCAAACAGATGTTACTCACTATCCACAGTTTGGGAGACTCAAATATATACATGTATCAATTGACACCTTTTCAGGCGCTATGTACGCCTCAGCTCACTCCGGAGAGAAAACAAAGGACTGTATCAACCACTTTATGCTAGCTTTTGCCTCACTGGGAGTGCCCCAACAAATCAAAACTGATAACGGACCTGCTTATACATCTGACAAGATGCGCCGATTTTTTGGAGAGTGGGGAATATCCCATACCACAGGAATACCTCACTCGCCAACTGGACAAGCGATTGTAGAGCGGGCACACAGAGAAATAAAAGCGACCCTCGACCGACAGAAAGGGGGAAATGAAGTAGACACACCTCAAAGACGTCTGTGTAAAGCTCTGTTCACGATCAACTTTCTCAACAATTCTTTTGAAGAGCCACTGCCCCCAGTATATAGACATTTCATCAACGACCGTCGATCAAAATTAAAACCTCAACCGCCAGTGTTAATGAAAGATCCCGAATCGCGCTCCATACAAGGTCCTTTCCCACTAATAACATGGGGTCGGGGTTTTGCCTGTATTTCCACCCCAACAGGCCCCCGATGGATACCCAGTAAATGGGTAAAACCCTTCACCCCCAGAATGGCAGAAGCTTCTAAAGACAAGACTAACCAGATACATTTTGCGTCTAAAAAAGAAAAACCTAACTGGACTGTGTTGCGATCGTTGGGTTGGAAGCGCCGAAAGAAGAAAACAGAGAGTGGTGCACCTTCCCACCAGATCCCCGCTGAATCCTACCTATGCACCTTAATGTCGCCTAAATTCTCCCCCCCTCCCAGAACAAAAATCCCCCCGAGAGTTTTTCCCTAGTTCCTTTGTGCTGTTTAACTTAGATTGATTTGCCTTTCTTTTACAGTCTCTTGCCCAGTTGAAAAAGATGACCATGCAAAGTCTCCACCTCTCCCTCACGTGCCTTGCAGCCTTCATTGCGGTCATCGGATGCTGGATCGTCCCTCAACCTCCCATCAATGTGTGGACTACGTTAGCAAAGTCATTGCAGCAAGAGGGACTTTGTTTGGCCATGGACAAGGCGGAGGACCCAATGTCCTCTTGCCTCATTGGGATCCCATTGCCAAAAAATGAGTTTCCCTTTGCAGGCACCTACCACACTTTCCCTGATCCGGTGAATTCTTGGGATGAGTGGGTTGAAAATAAACTCCCCTCTGGGTCCGTAGAACCCCAAGAGATCCAGCTGCTAGGGTCAACTCAAGCAGACATCTGTGTTACCTTCGATAGCCCACGGAGATACAGCCTCGCTTTCCCTGAAGGGGTTGAACATGAAGAAGATGACCTCCACCCACTACCTGTTTTCGAACTCAAGGTAAATAAAAATTATACCACATCTTCCTGGTGCAACTACACCGCACCAGAACCTGCTCTCTCGAGCGCTCATCCCAAGATCCTACCGAAAGGAATTTTCTTTATTTGTGGTAATCTTGCCTGGGCAGGGATCCCAACTCGCCTGAAGGGAGGGCCATGCACCCTCGGGAGACTGGTCACTTTGACCCCAGACAAGAAGCAGCTCCTAAATTGGAACAATTCGGCAAAATTGACCCGTCCAAAAAGAGAAGTTATTAATTTGGATCCAAATTGCAATGACACAATTGTATCCTGGCCTCGCTCGAAGAAAATAGCCGCTTCAATCTTGGTCCCTTGGGTTGCTGTCTATAAAGCTTTGAGTGATGTTGAAAAGCTAGAATGTTGGCTGGGAAAACACGCAAAGCTGACATCTGAAGCCCTCAGCCAACTCCTTTCGGACGAGGAGGCCATCAAGCACGCCACCTTGCAGAATCGTGCTGCCATTGATTTCCTCCTCCTTGCCCATGGCCACGGCTGCGAAGACTTCGAAGGCATGTGCTGCTTCAACTTCAGCACCCATGGACAGAGCATCGCTGCTAAGATTCGTGCGATGCAAGACCAAGTGGACAGTTTAAAATCAGAGACAGAAACCTGGTGGGGGAAACTTTTCAGTAGCTGGGGACTTTCCAACTGGGCTGCCTCCATAATTAAGTCGATTTTTTGGATTATACTATACCTCTGCCTTATTATTATTGGTTTAGCCATTTTCAAAACTCTGTTTGTTAAGTACCTGACTTCCCTTTTATTTAAAAGAAAAGGGGGAGATGTGACTGTCGCCCTAGCCCATCTTGATTCCCCAGGACTAGGTCCGGACAAGTACCTAGAAACATCTCCCTGGGACTGAAGGTTGATTGGTTCGGGCTCCCCCTTCCCATTCCCTTTTATGGTTATATTCTAGAGAATTCCCCTTTGTCTGTCACCCCTTCGACCCTGGATTGGTGCCTCCTGATTGTGTCCCCTCCTACCCGGCTCCTCTGGTTGGGCAGGGCAAGTGCCCGTCTTGTATTCCCCAGTTTGGTTGGTTCCCTGAATTGTACCCTCCCCTAATGCCAACCCCTTAAAAAGCACCTCCTGGGAGCGATCGGGGCCATTTTGTCGGTGTTCCTCTCCTTCCCTCGTTGCTGTTATCCCTTCCAATAAACTCTCTGGGGACCTGACAAAACGGACTGCGTCTCTTCCTGTGTCTTCGACCGGCTCTCGAGCTCTGACTCCCAGCTCCCGGAGCTCTGCACTTTGGGTGCTGCCCGGAAGGCGGTGGTCTCCCACCTTGACGAGCTCGGCCCTGGGATAGGGCGAGCACACTGCTACAAGCTCCAGTTTATTTCACCAAACGAGAAATTTATATACTGTTACAGATGTTACTAATTATAGTTACATACGTATCTGCAGTTTGTTCTCACATCTACAGGGTTCTCCCCTTCATTCTTTGTTAATCACAAGTTCACTCCCAGCATACTTCTCACAGTACTTTCAAAGCATACAGGCACAGCTGCACCTTCTTGGCATCTTCCCACGAAGCGTTCTCAGGGAAGCAAAGTGCTGCGGCCTGTATATGGTCTGCTTAACTTAACACAAGTTTTGCTGGAAAACTGCGTTTTCCAACAGTCAACCACTCAGAAAGTTTAATATATTTGGGGGTGTGCAGAGCCTGTCAGTTAGAGAAGGCATTATCATTCCACTTTGCATTGGAGATTTGAAAAGATTAAGAAATGTATTCAGACTGGCTAACTACAGATGCCTAAGTTAGGCACCATGACTCCTCTGAAGGCCAAGTTCAAGCCAGCCCTGTGGCTCAAAGCATATATTATCTGTGTAGGCAGACCCTGGCTTCCTGCATTATCAATCAAGCCAAGTAGTCAGAACCAAGCTAACCAACTGAACTGTGCCCAGTGTATTTACATGAGGACAATAAGGCATCTGTAGCAAATGAAGGACTCATTTGCTGCAGCTCCTTGGTCCTGCCAGCTTCCATTGTCCAAGGGAATCAAGGTGAAATATGGGTTAGGATCTCTGCCATGGTTAATTCATGCCCTGTGGGTTTCAGGTATTAACTGATCACTTATTTCTCTCACGGATCCTTGAAACATTAAATAATATAGAAAGCAATGTTTCTTTTACAAGTTGATCTGACATGAATCCAACATTCCAGGGAGAAAGTGGGTGCAAGGGATTTGAAATTGAATTTCCCTGGAATCCGCAGAAATTATTAATGCCTAAATCTCAAGGTCATCTATAACATCAATATAAAAACAGGTCTGTTAAGATTGTTACTAAGCTTCTCCCTCTGGGGTAGTTAGATGATTTCCACACTAAAGTTACCCATGATGATTTCTCATCAATAAAATTCAACATTGACACTTTTTCTGAGTGCTTCACAATATGAACACCTTGATGCAGTGGGGCAGATCTGCAATTTTCTTTAGTCAAAGTGGAACATGTAGGTGGATGGGCATGTGTAGGTGTCTAGATGAAGAGAAAGCAAGATGGTGTAAGAAGACAGCTTTTGCTGAGACAAAAGAAGGATGTTCCTTTTCCTGAATCATGTGTTCTCATGGCCAGTGGTAAATTTTTTGGTAGGATTCAATACTAGAATTACAGCCTCTAAACTGTTAAGCCACATCTGGAGTTGTAACTTCTGCAGATCTTTCACCAGTTAAGGGGAGTTCAACAGAACATTCAAGACTTGGGCAGAAGATTTTTTCAGTCACCTTCCTGAATGCCGGTGCACCAAATCTTGTGGAGAGAATGCTCAGTGAGTGGAATTTGCCAAGAAAAGCCATCTCGGGTCCCTCAGCCAGTCATGAGGAGGGATAAAGGCCTGTGCAAAATTCCTGTCACAGGTTGCATTGTAAAACTGCAATATGAAGGTGGAAGAGTTATATCTGAGTGAAAGCACAGATTGACTAGGTTGGCTTAAGGGAATTTACCTCCCTACTCCATTAGCTCCACTCACTGCAGTGTAGTTTGTCAAGGATTTATGAACATACAGAAGCCTCATCAGAAAAGACTTATGATCCCTGTGCCACATCCATGCGCCACTGAGCCAACGTATGCATGTGCAGTGTGTTTGATGTATTCAGAATGTGCCTGATTTATTGTATGTTCTTTCATATTTTTCTCTAGGATTTCTCCATCATTCAGATCAAGTCCCTGTTTGCCCTTAGTGATATGCACTTGTGTATTTTGGAACAAGTAGAACATATAGGCCCTAAATAGAAAAGGCTGGTTGAAATTCTGTTCCAGGAGTCACCCAGAAATCCAGGTAACATGATCAAAGTTGTTCCTCTAGACAAAAATGATAATATTCTATGTGGGGAAATATTTAATTTCTTCATTTCTTTCTTTTTTCTTTGTATTGATTATGTTTTAACAGGAAAGAAATGACATTTTAAAAGCAACTGCATATTGATATTTGCATCAAAGAGAGCAGACACAAAGAAACTATTGAAGTTCAGGCTGTAGAATTATAAAATGTGAGGCCATATAATACAAAGGAAAAATATATAGAAAATTACATTTTATAAGCAATATCTATAGAAAAATGAACACATAAAACACATACTATAGTAATATCAATGCCAGAAAGGAGAGATGTTTCAAATTTAAAATATTTCCACTCCTCTTCAGTTCCCAGTTTTTAAGGCTAGAAAAACACTTCTGTGATTCCTTCATGAAGAAGAGCAGAGTGTTTAAACCTGTACATATCACCAGGTATAGCTTTCATGCAATGATGTCTGTCAGCCCTCACTCCAGGTTAAGTGGGATCTACACCAGGTTTAGCAGCAGGTTTATGTCACCATTGCCAGGTAGACCACAGTAATATGCAGCTGGATCTGGATGCCAGATAAACACCCAGGCATTACAGAAAGAAACAGAAAAAAGTGTCATATCAGAGAAAGAGGGATATAGGGTCATAGAATCATGGACTCGTGGAATAGCTTGAATTGGAGGCACTTTTAAAGACCATCCAGTCCAACCCTCCTGCAATGAACAGGAACATCTTCCACTAGACTAGGGTGGTCAGAGCCCAGTCCAAGTTTTCCCGTTTGCAGGCATGGGGCAATCTCAGGCCTCTCTTGTGCAATTTTTGTGGACACAGTGGGAGTGGTCAGTAAAGGCCTTTGCAAACCTCTGACAAAGCAATTGAGTTGCCATCACATGTAGGAGACAGGTACTAACTTCCCATTCACTTTTAATAAGAGAAAAGCATGTCTGTTTCATTTGTTTCCTTAGAAATCATTTAATGGGCCTCTTTTAAAAGTATGTTTAAAATTTAGATGCTGGGATATATCAGGTTCTTGCACCACCAGAGAGACCTTTCTGTACAGTATTTACTGTATCACCTCAATCTCGGCTTAGTAGGGGTTGTCACTGATCATGATGAAGATAATTAATGATGATGGTGATGGTGAATACAAAAGAGCTGTGGCTTTCTCTAGTGGCTAACCTAGAATATACCTGCACACAGATAAAATGATATCTAGTAAAAAGACAAAACAATAAGCAGGTAATAAGGGATCAAAGACATGCTTTGATAAGGAGGTTAAAGGCTGCATTAGCTGATCATATGTGTTTGTGTAATTGTTATTAATGCTGTTATTTGTGTGGTTTAACTATGTACGAGACACAAGGCTGCAATACAAGAGATCCATACCAGTGTAGTCATCACTTAAAAGGCAGCACAGCTTAGCAAGCAGGAATCTCAGGCTGTGTCTCTGTGAGGTGAACACGGTTTCTTCTCAGGAGGAATGGGAAGACAGGTCAGGAGTCAAATGGTGCATGACCCTTGATTCCACTTGACATAAGAGCGGAGAGTTGAACTCCCCTGCAGCTCACTGTGCCCTGTACTATATCTGTTCCTTTTTTTGAATAGCAGTCCCGAAGGGATTCTAGCAGAGATGGAGAAAATTTGAATTTTGCCTGATCTTCCCAGTACACCCAGTAGTTTAAAATATAATTATGAATTAGACTGACCCACAGCAATGTTTTGAGAAGCCTCTAGTCAGCTTAAGAGAAAAAAAAATCTCAAATTGAAATGCAACATAAGTATCTGGGAGCCTAAGTCCCTTAGGATTTCACTTTTTAAAAAATCAGGCTCATTTTAACTTTCTCCAACTCTGTGTCTCTAATTTCACCTTGAAGTTGTCTCAGTCCCACGCACTTACCATAAAAAACATGTTTTGAAGAGGACCAAAAGCCTAACTATTTTTGTGTTCATTTTTCTCCAGTTCTTCTTCAATATTATGTATTTTTAAAGATTGCTCCTAAAAAAACCAAACAAACAAGTTGTATGCAATTCTTGTCCAGTACATCAGTGATGTTTTTTAGTTCTTCACCTATAATTCAATTCAAGATTAAGCTCTTTTTTTTTTCCTTCAGTTAATGCTCATCTTGATAAACTCCTAAGGGCCAACTCCTTAGAGAGCTTTGTTAAATCTAATTTTATTAAAATTTAGGATATGAAAACCTTGTTTGCATAATAATCTATATTAAATATTTCTACTTTTTTTCTTCAGAGACCTCATTCATAATCACTCTATTTTTTCTCCACATTTACTTTTCAAACTATAATGTGAAAGAAAATTTGCAAGGCAACAAAACTTAGACTTCACTTGTGAACTTTGCTGCAGATTAGTAGGAACTCTGATGCATATTTTATCATTTTGCTGTGTGGTACTATGAAAAACAGTAGGTTAATTGATGACAGTAACAAAAATAATTTTGACAGAAAATTGTATCTTTAGTCATAGAGAAAAAACTCTGAGATGTTGATCCAAAAGGTAGATTTTCCTTTTGAACTAAGACTGAATTACCGTTAGAACAGGCATGAAGGAGAAAAGATGTATCGAAGATAAATCTGGGGCTTTTTTACCTTTTAAGACATCTTCCAGTGCCAGTTTTACTCAGGTCAGGCGAATTCTTACGCTTGAAATCTAAGGATCATTGGATTCCTGAAAATGAGGTGATAATATGTAATAACAATTCTTGTTCTCCAGGGTTGGAAAAGAGATAAAGGATGCTGTAGAAGTAATTAAACACAACACACTCATAATCCAGAATCAATAGCATGTGATTTATTTTCCTATCATACATCATAAATTAGTAATAGGTAACACGAGTGGCTGGATCAATCCAACCTCATTTTAATTTTCTAAAACTTTGGTATCTATTCTAAAACAGTTCTTAGTCTCCCCCATTGGGCACTGGAAGAACACTCAGCTCCAAAGAAGACACCTGTTTTAGCACTTATTTTAGCTCTGAACTTACTTTGAAACACAGTTTTAACCTGTTCTTTGAGCAGGGTGTGGAGCAAGTGATCCCCAGAGGTCTTGTCCAGCCTCAGCTGTTCTGTGATTCTTCGGCAATTGAATCCTGATGCTAAATGCAAAAACATCTGGAGAACAACTGAATTTTGGTACTTGTGTGAATGGTGGGCCTAAGCTTCTGTGATAGTTTCTCACAGTCTGGCTAACACAGCGAATGGAGCCTGGAGAGACACTCGCCCTCCCACAGGTATGGTGTCAGGTTGGAATTGATTTGTGCAAGACTTCCACAGAAGTACTTGCAGTTATCTGTTCAAAACTAGGTTCCTATACTTCCTAGCTGAATTCCACAATTAATTTTTGGAGGGGCTTGTACTTTCCATTTTGCCTCATGTTAAACACACAAAGTGTGAGGGCATCAGAATGGAATGGAAACATTTGAAAACTTCTCAATTTCCCCTCAAAGTTCAAGAGAAGGAAATTTTGGCTTCTTAATTTTAAAAACTCCATGGGCTCATTAATCTTGAGGTTTTTGTAGGTTTTTTATTCTTTTAATTGTTGAATAACAATCATTATTGTCCTATGCATGATGTTCTATTTATATTCTTTTAATATAAGTGAAAAACAGTAACTTAAAATTCTGAATACAGGATTTTAAGTTGAGTGATTAAGGAAAATCAGAGATGACCAAACTAACTTCTCTTCTCAGTATTTCCATGAGATGCAGAGAAAAAAATTTTGTTTGGGAAATATTAACCTTGTCACTATGGCTATTAAAAGGTAGGTGAAAATATAATATTCCAAGTTGCCATTCACTCCAAGTGTATCCTTCTGACAAGTTTCCTTTCCATTAAATTAATTTTCTTTGGCCACTGAGATTAGAAATATGATTCCCTAGAGTAGTGGTTAGAACTCTTACCTGAGTAAGGTCAGTTTTCCAACATTTCTTCATAGGTGTTTCATATATTTTATCCAATTACTGTTTAATATAAAGTCAATGAGATTTAGTGTTGTAAGTGATTTCATTACTACAGAAACTGTCCTTATGAGAAAAGTTCTTTCTCATTTACTTAAAACTAATAGCACTAGTAATCAAGTGCTAAATTTAGCACTTAAGTGTTAAATGAAGACCCAGAAGAAAAGAAAGGAAAAGGTTTGTGGCATGATTTGAGCAACTATCACTTTGGTTATGAAAAGGTCTGATGCTGCTTTAATGTTAAAAGATGTAAAATAGGATTAGGCTTCAGCAAACGCAGTGAGCACATGTTTGGTATGAAACACACACCAGTAAATTCCAGTTCAAATGTTAATATCGGACCTTGCTTTCTCCCTAATAACAAAAATTATTTCTATTGTAAATCACAATGCAAACATATTTTTAAATAATTAAGAACAGTTTCAGTATCTTTACAAACAAGAACTGTATTAATCTGTTGCTGTTATGCACATTTTGAACTTAACACACAAAAAGGAAAATGGCAAGCAGGAAGATTTTTTTTAGGTGTGAAGTCTTAAATTGGCTGATAAATCTCCTTTGTTTGCTTCAGCATATTTTTATATTTTACTGTTAACTATATATAACAAACGTCCAATATTTGTATTTCTGCTGAATAACCTTGGAGATTTTTCATAAGTAAACAGTCATAAGATATGCATGCAGCCACCGCTTTTAGCTCTTTCATTCCCCCGTGATTTTAAGTTGAGTGTATGTGTGTGAGAGAGTGACATTTTACATTGACTGAGACAAGTATAACAACCTCCAGTGGCTCAGCTGCCATCACAGTAATTCTACATCTCTTCCAATTTGTGAAGAAACGTAACCCTGTGCTTTTGAAGTTTTGATATAATGGAAACAGAATGGAAGGACCATCTGAAAGATCTGGTTAAGGTAATACAGTGGGGCATACATTGCAATACAAAGGTTTGCTGTTACCCATCCTTACCATTGCTTGAGGGAATTCATGGCAAATTCAGGTAGGATAATGTGATGGTTGGTGTGATGCAGACTAATGGTGAAGATCTGAGATAATGATCAGAAAGATAGGGATCTTGTCTGTGGATCATAGTGCTCCTGCAAGCTTTCTCCTTTAGCTGACTAGAGTTATGAAAACTTTGTGGTGCTTCTTTAAAATACAAACAAACTCCAGGAATGTGTTCTTAGAGGTTTTTCTACTCCCTTTAAGCATGACCTTTACAAAACAAAACAAACAAGCAAAAATTTCACAGCCAAAAATCGAATGAGTACCAGTGTTAATCTGAGAAGAATCAAATTACTTCCCAGCAAAACACCTCACCTGACTTTTCTAAGGTGCAATGCTTCATAGGCATGGAAAAATCCATGAGTCCTATTGTTTTCTGCCTTTTATGGTTTGCAATTTATCTTTTCTCAGATGTCACCCATCTAACATACCATTTTCATGCATATTGTGCAGATTTTACTCAAATATTGCTATATGGGTGGTGTGAAATGCATCTTTCATTAAAAATTTTGCAAAACTAAACACATACAGAATTATCAAAATAAACTGGATAAGACTGATCAATAAAGTAATCAGACAAACCTTGAAAAATCATATCTATATTTTCAGGGATTTCTGTTTGTATGACTTATATTTATCATGATATTCACACACTACCTCACAAGCTCTTACTGTATTTAACTTTCTGCATGAGGCATAAGACAAGTACTAACATCTAAAAGAATTAATGTAGATTATAAGTGGGTTTTATCACTGAACATTTAAGGTCGCAGTTATCAACAGCTTTCCTCGCTTTTGTGCTCTAACTTACTTGCTTTCCTTAGTGAAGAGATATTTAGATCAGTGTTTCACTGGCACAAAAGTGCACATCTATGGTTTCACTGCATGTCTGTGCTAGATTTATGCCAATGCCAGTAGGACCTTTCTCCACATCTCAGCAATGTTCCCTAAGAGTAATACAGGAAGGTTGTTCCTAATCGTGGAAATAACTAATCAGTTTATACTCATTCCCTCCTCAGCTGACACTGCCAGCTCTGGTGTGAGCACACACCCAGGAGAAAGTGGACTCAGACTATTGATTCACTCAGGTTAAAGGATTAGAGCTTTTCATTTAAAACATGTGGAGTCACCTGGCAGCCACAAAGAGCTGTAAAGTCAGGAAAATATCTCTGAAGATTTAGATGTCTTTAAGGGTCATAAATGTGATCATGATGTGTGGCTCAAACTAGGTTCTCTCTTTTGGGCTTTCCAATACTTATTTGTTGGTATCTGCATGAAGTATATATTTTCAGACAACTTTTCTTCCCTATTGGATATTAAAATGACATTTTATTCCTGCTGGAGATTCAAGGTTTGGACATAGTGCTGACTTATCACAGGATGCAAAACTGTTTACAACCATCTTATGTATCAAATAAAAAGCCTGATTGTTGCTTCTGAACAGAACACATCGTATTTAGACATTTCTCTTATTGGGTCTGGGTTTAAATTCTGGGATCCTTTGGATGGCAGCATGCAAAAAAGTACTACAGGATAAGCTAGAATGTGGACAAAGAGCATATATGCTAATTTATACACACTGGTGGAATATACACTGTACTTTCATAGGATGTGGAAGGTGGTCTCCACTGAGTAACTTAACTATCGTGTTACAGTGTTCTTTTTGCCTCTTTATTCTATAATTCTGCGTTCAAACCCTACCACCAAAATTCAAATTATTAAATAATATAGCAGATGGAAAATCATTGTTCCCTACCTTTTGCATTCAGATGGGATGGCATACATCATATTGTTTGGCACATGCTTGATGGAGAAATGTTGAGCCCCATTGCAGCATGGAACATATCTCCCATGTCTTTGCAAAGTGTCCAAACTACTAAGATGTTAATTTAAAGAAAAGATGACAACCATTAATCTGCTTGAAAAGAGAGGTGGAAACCACTGCAGTGCATAGATATCCCTATTACTATAAATGCTTATTAGGCCTTTTTTAAGATTGTCTTCTAGAATTAGATCCCCCAGGAGACCTGAGCAGAAGAAAGCCTAGTTGCTGCATTGTTATCAATATTAGGTGTGAGTTAGGCTGCTCATCCCTGCCAAGCCTTAATACAGTTATAGGTACCTGGGGAACTTTAAACTAAAGAAGTCAGGTGGCAAAGGATTTTAAGCTCCTCGGACATTAGGGGTCAGCTAAGGATGACAGTTTAAGTGCTTACTGTACATTTTGTGTAAGTCCTAGATTAGATACTCAAGTCCTTTTATCCCATTGGGTCCTAAGACTTTGATGCATTGCTCTAAGCCAAGGC
This sequence comes from Entomyzon cyanotis, assembly GCA_024500445.1. NCBI lineage: Eukaryota > Metazoa > Chordata > Aves > Passeriformes > Meliphagidae > Entomyzon > Entomyzon cyanotis. The sequence goes on along the minus strand of JAKEPQ010001021.1, from coordinate 46,469,503 downwards.
ATTTAGCTGACATGCTTAGTCACTTAAGCTCCTGATAGAGGGAGAGTAAGGCCACCTGTAATCTGAATCACTCTTTTGAGTTCTCCATCTTCGTCAATTGACTGCAGGAGAAACAGGGAAAACAAGTTTTCAGATGTGGGTTTTCTTCAGGTATGACTTTAATACCTAAAGTTGGGTTAAATGTGCCAAAGCACCATCACCTAGTACTGAAAGCCACAGAGGAACTTTGTGATGAGCAGGAATTCAGAGCCAGGTCACACAGTTAAAACCCCAGGGTTTTAACCTACCTCTGTGCACACACACTCACTCTATTAGTATCTCCCTGCCTCAATTCACATGCCGTCGTGGCTGTGCTGATCCAGCAGGAATATTTGGAGTCTTTGTTAGAGCAAAACTGGCACAACTCTTGGATAAAAGTTAGGATAACATATGAATGAAGAGTGACAAAACATATTCCACATGCATGCAAAATTGTTGCTCAGAGAACAGTTTTTATCACTTGATCTGAGTTGTCAGTGCAGCAGAAAAATATTTTCTTTCATTTAAAAGTTACAAAGTGTTGCTATCTATTTGATCTGAAAGTCAGTTGTTGCTGCCAGACCACTGCATTTGTAGCAGCAGCATCTCAGTGTGTTCAGTTTACTGAAATCTAGGCTGGCATTTTACATTGTTAAGACTACATAAAAAGCTTTAGCAAATTGCCAAGACCCTTCTCCCCTATCCTCCCACTTAAAGAGTTACCTGGGCTTATATCACTGCTAATGTGAAACACTTGCTCACAGCAGCAAGTGGCAATTCTGGGTACATCAAACCCCAGGTGAGGAGTAATTATGATTCAATGTCAAGATTAATGTTGTCAAAATTTTAAAATATGGCTGACATGACAAAGCCCCCCTGCTGTCTGAGGATAGCCAAGACACAAATACATTAGAACAACTCCAGCTTTTCCCTTAGCACTCTTGGTGCTGGGCAAATCTCTAGCTGGTTCTCAAATAATTATGAAAAAGCATTGTAGAAAAAAAAAAAGAGAAAGAAAATAAGGACAGATGGGATGAAAATAAAATAGAATCGCCTATTCCATGCACAAACTGCTATGTGGGGGAAGAGGGAGAGGAGTGTTGAAAGATAAAACAAATAACTTTAGGTTAGTTTCAAAGTGCCCATAGTTACAAATGTTTGTGACTTCAATGAGAAATATATTCCAGAGAGTTCTGCAAGCTCTTTGATGAATGTGTGGAATTGTCTCCTTGTCTCCTCATTACCACTTTAAAAAAAAAAAAAAAAAGAAAAGAAAAAAAAAGAAGATCTGACAATTCAAGCGATCGTCTTTAGCTTCTGTTGTTTTTCATTAGCAACGGGAACATACTCTTTTAGTGAAACATAAAACGTGGTTTCCAGAGCTACTGCTGAGTTTTGCAGCATGCCAGGACCTGATTCACTTGTTCCAAGAGCAGCTCAGAAAGGTGGTTAGAGACAGTTTTCACCACTTTATTTGTCCCAATTATCTGTTCCGGTCTATTAGAGTGAATGAAACATCATGGCATTGTTTATCACAGGCTTTATGTTCACTAATAACACTGTTGCTTATTACTTGGAACATGCTGTATGCAGTCAATGTGGGCTCCTTCCTGCTAATCCCCACAAGCATTCAGACCCATCTCTTTTTTCTTTCACGATAAAGCTGCACAAATCTGAATGAATGTAGCTTTCTGCCACAGTTTTTCATTTGAAACTTGCCTGCTATCATACAGATGAGGATTTCTGTCCTTATTTCAGACCTGTCTGTGTTTATAATCCATACAAATGAAAATCCAGGACCACATCCATCCAGGTATTTTGAAAATGGATGTTAATTCAATGAATCATAATTGTCACTGTCTGAAAAGTTAAACACTGTTTCACTTACATGAACAGTGCCTTCTACTCTGAGTCTATCTTTGGTCATTCTGTTCCTTAGTAATTCCATCAGGTTCAAGAAAATACATAAGAAACTGGACAAGATCCAGTGAAGATCCAGCTCAACAGTCCAATGGGAGATGAGGCAGGTTTTCCTAAGTGTAGAAGTAGAGCCAATGGAGTCAAAGTTTACCAGAATGGGTCCTCACTAAATTAAGATCTAGTATGCAAGAAAGTTGGGCATAATTCCTGACAGCAAAAGGCAGAACCATCTTGCCTCTTGTCTTACTGTTTTTAGAGATTTTCGCAGATTTCATAGCATGGGTATCTGAACATGACTGTTCTGCAAGAGTCATTGGACATAGTGCCATCCTGGCAGTGCAGTAAAATCCGCTGGCAGGTGAGGGCTGTGCCACAATGAGCCCTCTCTCACAGCAGATTAATCAGATATCACATGTGATCATCTATCTCCTTTTCACATAATCTGATGAGCAGTTACTTAATCAAGGGGACAGCTACAATAGATCCCCAAATTTTTTTCAGGACTTTACTGAGATGAATGAGGACATTTTCTCCTAAAGTTAAAATTATAGGAAAAAAATGTGCAAAGAAGTCTGTTTAGGACAAAAGGTGGATTTGTGCAGGATGGGGGATGTGGTTGTTGTTACTGTTGTTTTTGTTTTGTAATGTGGAAACCTTTCATTTCCATGGAGTCAAATACTGTTGTTTCAGATGGATAAATAATTTTATTTCCACCTTCCAGTGTATTAAGTTTTCCCTGCTGAGATTATCTTTATATGTATATAAACATAGCAATTATATTTACTCACTTAATGTTACAAAATAAAATCTGTATCATGTGGGATTACCATTAATGTTTTGAAAGAAACAAAAGATCAACATTAGAAATACGTATTTATTTGTTTCTCTTTATTAAAATATTTTTTCCTTTAGAAAAAGATAATGTTTCAACATTATTGGAATAAAATGGAAAATGCAAAACAACTTGCTTTCACTAGTTGCAAATGACTCTGAGTAAAAGCTTCATCTATATACAATCAATTACAAAGAAAAGTTTCAATGGAAAAAAATGGACATTTTAATACAAAAGTTATTTAGTACAGGGTTTAAAGCTTTCCCCAGTTGTGAATATGTTCCATAAGGTGACATTATTTGGGGGATATTTTTCTTAGAATTATGCACATATCAGTCATTTCTTTATGTTTTAATAACAATGACAAATACTTTCTTTGTGAATTTGGATGTAAAAACTGTAAAGCAATGTCCACAAAAATGTCAGAGAACTAACATAACTAGGCTCTAATCCGTGACTAGGAGTCCTACAAAAGATTGCAATGTGACTAATAGAGAGCAGAGTGACAAATGCCCCTTCATGCTCTAGAGCTGTGGACTGAGCTCTCTCACAGTGTGTTTTACAGCTGCATGTCAATCTGGGCCATTACAGTAAATGATCACACCACATGTTTCTCAAAGAAGTGACTTGGCTTGCTAGACCAGTTTACAGTTATCACCATTAGTCTCTGAACAGGAGGAAGTCTAGAGATAAAAGGCAAAGAATGTGCCTGCATCAATATAAGATGTAGCAAACTCATGCTGCCTTTATTTTAATTAGTGGCTTTGCAGCAGCACAAGTTTCAGACAAGACTGTAAATGCCAATCAAGTCCCCTTGGCCTTGATATCAGTATTTAGATTGATAGTTCTTGCTAAAGTCTGTCACAACATCTTCATTGACATTCTTACCCATCCTAGAAACATTGAAGGTATCAGAAGTTTCTACTCTCATGGCTGGAATAAACCTCGTGAGGTCAGCCTGTCAATAGTAGGGCTAATCCTGATGTTAGATGAGGTTGCAGGACTTGTACTTCACTGTCACATCTCCAGATACAGAAGCAAAGCAGTAATTATGTATTAAAACTGGTACAGTTAGTAGCAATCGTTTGCTTTGTGTTCTTTTTAGTCACATATTTTCCTGTACTGCTTTGGGGATTCACTTCTGTCATAGTCTGACATTACATATATATATATAGCTTGAGAATATGTCTGGCCAAAGTGGGGGGAAATAAACACCACTATGTGAAACAGTTGGATATCTCTACACGTTTTTAGCTACTGCTGTTTCTTTCCCCACTTACTGAATATCATTTTTTGTCACACTTTCTAAAAGGATCTTGGTGGTCCTTATGGCATGTTTAGTCCTCTGCTGGAGATATTCATCACATTTTCTATTATCTCAAGGCATTTAATTTACTTTTTATTTAAGAGTACTCTAAAGAAGATCATCATGCATGTCACACTGGCATTAACATTAGAAATGTTTCACATTCTTTCACAGCCATTTTTTATTTTATCATATGGATGACTTGAATGCATATATACATGTACCTTTCTGTAAAAGAAAAAGATGTCTGTACCCATCCTTATAAATCAAAGGATTGATAGGGGAAGCAAAAAAATCACACCTCTTCAGTCCCCTTTTTTGTGTGTTTTTGTGTGTTTTTGTGTGTTTGTGTGTGTGACTTCTGTCACATCCTTCCTTTCCTGTTCCTCTGTGTTAACTCTCTTCAGTTGCAAGAAAAGAAAAACACAGCAAAACAAAAGAACAACTCTCCCTTCTATTTCTTAAATTTGATCACCATTAAAGCAAGTGCTGAATGACCATTTTATTATTGTTCTGACAATAGTCAACAATGGCAGGTCAAAGGCAAAATTCAGGAAAACAGAATTTTTTTTTTTTAATGCCCCCCAAAATGTTCTTGAATTACTTTTGTGCTACCCTTTCAATAATGATAACCCATACAGAGTAGACCTTTATCTGAGGAAATACCACAGAATAGACATTTTCTGCTGGATAAAATCTTGTTGTAGGTTTTTACAGTGACTTTTAAAGACAAAGCTGAGCAGAACGTATTGGTTTTGTTTCTGCACTAGAACTGTGAGCTAATCCAGCTGCCTGGCACATCTGGTTCCCCAAGTCCTTCTCCTAATGTCTAACACTGTTAAGTCCTGAAGACCTGGAATTCTGACTAGTCAAGATGTAGGATCATGGGAGTGTGGTAGGTTGAGCTCATCCTTCTGAAGCTGCTGTACTGCCTTTTGGAGTTTGAGTAAATATGAATTTAAGGATTACAGTTCCTCTTTGCCCTCCAGACATGTGTGACCCCTGACAAATTACATTTCTCTGTACGTTCAACCTTATCTCCAAAAAGACAGCGAGCAATTCCTATCTCCTTTCACCTCTTTGGGGCAGTGCCTTATTCCTTTTACGTGTGAAACATGTTGGTAAACAAGACCTCAACCTCAGGGGATACCAAAGAACCCCCAATTTCCCTCTGCTAATCACACAATCCTTAACACATGTAGCTGGACCACTTTGGAAAATATTTGAAAAGAAGCACTGTATGGCAGGGACTCGAAGGAAATAAGCAGTGCTAGACAATGTTTCTTTCCTATTAAATATGCCAAGGTAAGTAAACAGATTTGAATGGAGGTGTTTGTAGCACGTACACTCAGTGCTCTAGGCTGATACTTTTCATGGGTTAAATTCCACTCTCGGAGCAGCCCAGACAACTTTACAGGCTTTGTATCTTAATTAAATCTTTCTAATGATTCAGAGCAATTTTTTAACTCCCACTTTACATTTGTTCACTTGCTAACACGTGCTGTATATATGCCTTCAGATCCCAGAATCACATTATGGGTAAAAAATGGTTTGGAACTTTAAAACGCAATTTAACTACAACTCTAAGTACTTATTTATTTATTTCCAAATAAAACATATTGGTTGATACTTTATTATAAATAACCTAGCCATTCAATTCAGAAGCCCTACTGAAAATAAAATAATCTTGATAACAAAGCTTATTTACAAAGTTACAATAAAATACTGAGTGGTTTTTACTTTTACTAATGTAACTTCATCTATCTGCATAGTAATTCTCAACAATGCTAAGTTCTATTGCCCATTTGTAAGTTGATACTGTTACATAGTACAAACAGATGTTAAATTAGTGTATAAAAACACCTAGGAACAACTGTAGCAGCAGATTGCTTGTAAGTAATAGGCAAGATTATAAAATTCAGATTACAACAAAATGCAATAGCTTCATGCTCTAGCACAAATTAAAAAATATATATACCATGGACAAGGTGCAAAATGGATCAAATTAAGATAATGCCAAAATAAATGGACTCAATATTATGTTAATATTAAAGAACTTTACTAGCCCTGTGATCCTGCCAAAGAATTTTAATGTGTCTTCTATCTCTACTGGTGATGTTACCAGCAAAGTAATAGTTTGAAGGTCTTAGGAGTGCTTTTTAAATATAAAAATATTTGCAGTATATTAAAAAAAACCCAAACCAACAACATCCTATCCAATGGAAAGATGGAATATCTGTTGTCACAAGTAACAAACCTGAATCCACATTGTTCATGTAAAAAATTTGCAAATAAGAGACTATTTTATTCAGTAAAGCCGAGGAATTACATTATAATAGAAATACTGACATAACCCTAACTACAACAGCACAAATGTCACTTCTATAATGAGGCAGAATTCTCTGCTGCTTTTCTAATCTCTGGAGACATCATTCTACAACAAAACAAAATAAACTAAAATATAAAAAAGTAAACCTAGAAAACATAAAAGAAACAGTCTGGCGATGGTTTTTTTTTTGAGTTTTTTTTTCCTCTTTCTAAAGGACATGTTGCCAATCCAAATTAAGTTACATAAGATTTGAAATTAGTTCAGTCTCTATTAACAACCTAGTAGAAAGAGATATGCATGGAAAGAAATGTGATTAACTAGCTGAAAGGTATTACAAATTACAAAAGAAGAATGGACCATTGGACAAGCGCCGGGTGTGTTTGACTGAAATCAGTTTGACTCTTGCGCAAGGGAAAATTTTGGAGGGGGGCAGAGGAGAATGAGGTTGATTTGTGTTGGTTTTAAAGTGCACACAGAGTTGTTTTTAAACCAGCTTTTAAATTCAGTCTCAGAGAAGTGTTTATTGCAGCCCCTGTAAAAGGACCAGCCCTGTTGAGTCTATGAGTCTCTTATGCATTGTGACTAGCATTACAATGACTGACGCAACATGGTGAGTAAAAAAATAAAGCTCCCTTTCTCCCTTGGTCCCCCACCTCTCTCTCCAGCAGATCAATATGCTTGAAGAAAATGTCACAGACTCCATTGAAGGTAATAGGTTTAGATCACCATTATATTTTCTATTCAATGAACTGAGTCTGGTCCATTTCTTTTGGAAAATTCACCTGTTTGAAAAGATTCATTTTCTTCAATGCAGTAGAATATAACAGCAGAGCAGTGGTGCCTGCAGTAGACATATATAAAAAATATATATATGTATATATATATACACACACACACAAACACGCACATACATACATATATATGTGTATGTACATGCCTGTATATATACATATAATTTGTGTGCTCTCCTACATAGAAGGAGTAAAGAAATGGGGAGAATAAGAAAGAAGGGGTAAAAAGGAAGATTTAGCCAACTCTAATTAAAATACAATGCTGAAAAGTAAAACAAACCAAGTTCCTCTTTATTCCTAGTTCTGTCTTCAGGCTGCAACCTTAAAAGATTGTATACCAGGCTCAGACCTGGTGCTCTGAAGCCAGAAGAGTGAATAATTTGCCTAGAATTTAAATGGTGAGGGCTAGATTTTTTTTTTTTTTTTTTTCTTTTTCTGACTCTAAGATAGTTTCTCAAATACTTAGGGTAACACTCTTCAGTAGGGGTTATCCAACCTCTGCTGTGTGTGTAGTGCAACAAAGAGTTCCAGATCAACATGATAAAATATATAAGGAAAAATTTGAGGAAGAGAAAGGACAAGAAACAGATTATTGGGTTCATTTTCTAAATTTTGAGACCTTCTGCAGTCAGACTATCTAGCCTCCTGCACAATGCAACCACCCATGTTTTTAACTCTTTTGTGTATGTTTAGCATCTTTTCCAAGGAAGTTTGCACTCCTGCTGTGGAGATACCTGTGATAAAGGATCTAGAACTCTTTATGCAGCTTGTTCAGTCTTTCTCAACTGCTGAAAATCTCAGATTTACTGTTGGAGTTTGTCTGACTCGCAGACATTTTCAGGGCTTTCTCTGCTGGATGAAAGTGCACCTTACTACCTAATATTTTCCCTGAGAGGATATGTGTAATTTGCAATGGAGTTTTCCAAATCACCACTCTCTTTTTGTACATTCTTTTCTGTTTTACTTTTTCCACAGGCTAAACTTCTCTGAATGCTTATAAACTTAGAATTATTCTGTAATCTGGTCAGGGTACAGACATGCCCTTTAACTCCAGAGATTTAACACACAGACATCTCCACCAAGAGGACTCTTCAGAGTACGGGGCATTAGGTACCTACATAGTAATAAAGAGATGCATTAAAATAAGCAATACAAGGTAAAATTAATCCCTTTAGTTTGTTCTGTAAACCAAAAGAATTTAAAATCTCCTCAAAAAGTCCATTTCTCCTAATGAACTAAAAGGAAGCCCAAGCTCAGATGGGCATATATGGGCTGCAGAAAATTCCAAAGCAGGGCAGATGAGTCAGAGCACATGCCACCAACTGCTGGTAGAAATGGTCAACATGACTCTCCTTTCATTATACTTATCTTTTTTTTCTGTAAAGACAAAAATATGGGGTTTTTATTGTTTTGTCACAGCATTTTTTTGTCAAGAACATGAACTCCACAAGCATAAGCTCCATTGTAAAAATATTAGCATTTATTTGAGATTTTTGACAAAAAACCCACCCCTTTTATTTACAGGACATACTTCGTTCCTCTAGAATGCTTTATATTTAGATTTCTTAAAAGCATTTTTGTAGGGTGTTTTTGTTTGGTTGTTTGTTTGGATTTTGTTGTTGTTGTGGTTTTTTGTGTTTGTTTGTTTGTCTGGTTTTGCTGTTTGGGGTTTTTGGGGGGGGTTGGGGTTTTTTTAAGCTTCATTTTTATATTTCGGAAAGAGGCAAGCTGCATTTTAGAGAGAGAGAGTTAGACAATTGTTTGGGTTTTCTCTTTATACATTTTTCTCAAGCTTGTTTTATGAGTTCAGATCAAAGGGTCATCTAACATCCCTCATCATCCATATTTATCCTAGGTGTTTGTTTCTTAATTTTAGCTCATTTCACATTATGTTTTACAACTTCCTTCAGTCTTCCTTCCCCCTTGGTTTATTTCTAACCATGTTAGAAAAATTACTTTTAAATCTTTGGTGACCGAGGAAGAGTCCAGTTGCAGAAATGGAATATGATTCCATCATAAAATGCATTTTCACAATGCCTGTATGCAAGAAAGTTGAATTAACATTAAAATAACAATGCTGAGTTTTATGATGTCTCCTAATTTGAAGTGTATATGTTTATATTTTGGTATTCTTTTAATGCGGTACTACTGGATATAACAAAATATTGAAATGGGTGCAGGAATGTGTAAATGCAGAAACAGCAGGAAAAATTGAAACCAACATTAAAAATAATTTCATAAGATCATAGAAAAAAAATATTACTATTTCTGAAAAACACAGAGTCAAGTTCTTTTTGGTTAGGAGTTCCATGTCAGCCATGATTTTTTTTTCTTTCCTTTCTTTCTTTTCTTTGTTTTTCTTTCACTGTTGGAGAGAAAAGCAAGGCAAGAATTTTTCAAATTTTACTGCTCAGAGAAAATAATGAAAAATAGAAGAAATTATGCCAAGCAATTAAAACCTGAATGAAAGGAACCATTTAAAAACTAGATTGATGTCTGAGTTGAACTCATCACAGTGGCTTATGGTTCATGATTACAAATTACTAGCATAGGTTAGGTTCTCTCTGTTAACAGAATATCTAGATTATGGCAACTAGGAAACAGAAGTACTTTTAATTACAACTCAACTGTGCACTCTCTGTGCAGGCTGAGGATCAGTAAAAGTTCAGCCACAGATGCTTTGGGCTCACATAAGAAATACCTGCAATCATTTAGCATTGCAAAGAGAATTCTGATGCTAATGAGGGCTAAAAATTGGATTCACAAGTTTACAGAGTACACCAAACTGAACAAAATTGTCAGCATAACATTTAAATTACTTTTTTGATAAGCTTGGCTATTTACAAATCATCAGACAATTACATCTTCCAAAAACTATTTAACATCAATTCACTCTGCCTTTTCAACACTGCACTTGACTAATTCCAAATAAATTGAAAAAAATTACCTTGCAGATTGCAAGAAACTGACCAAAAACAATTGCTACAGTTTTAAATTGCGTATCGTTAAACTAACTCCGCATAATAGTTTTCATTTGCATTATCTTCTCTGCTCCAAATGTTAACTCTTTCACAGAAGGACAGAAATGTTTGGATTTGATTAGTCTGATACACTGAAAGGACTGTGTTTACTCTCAAATTATCCAGTAATTATCCATTAATTCTGACAATTAAACAACCCCCACTGAATAATAATGGAAGTATTAGAAAACTACATTTCATATTTTCCTTTTTCCAATTGATATTGCCACTACTTGTGCAAACCCACAAGATGACTCTAAGAAGAATACATCTCTCATCCTGGAAATGAACATCAAATACACAAGGTATGTTTTTACCCTGAAAAAGAGACCCCCACATCTCTGAAACATGAGAAGGCCAGCTGCAAGCATACGTTGTTACTGTAGAGGCAGCAAGTAAAAAATATCTACAAATGTCTCAAACGTTGGACACTGGTCCTGGTTCTGTGAATATGCTTTGGGGTTTTTTTTAACAGACTGTCCACTGGCCAAAAGATGGCCAAGGAAGCCCTATGGGGATGAGGGGTGAGGTTGAACTCAAGTTAAAATATTTCAGAGCTAGGTTTTCACACCTCAGTGTTTTCCATTCCACTGGAGCTGTCATGGATGAGCTCAGCAAGGAGCATCCCAGACACCACAGGCTGACCAAGCAGCTGGCAGAAGATCTGTCACTGCTGGGACAGATACAAAACCAGGATTGTGATTTCCTGGACTACCAGCCGAGGACAGACAGAACACCCCACCACATCTGAAGTGGTACAAAACATCTGTCTGTGCACAGCTGCATCAATCCTGGCAGAGTTAATGAAAACAGGAAAGCTGTTCTGCTTTCTGAATGTATTTGAACTTTAGGATAAACTGAATAGTCCTCACGGGCATGATTTATGAGTTTAGACACCCCAGTAGATCTTGCCTTGCATCTACTAGGCTTTCTAGAAGGTTATAGATTCCCTGCATCAGGTTTTTCAGGATCATTTGCTTGTCTTCCTTGACATCAGCCCCCATTTTTATGGTCTTGGATGAACAGGTATCCTAACAATTCAGCATTGCAAATGGGGTTTGGACTTTGCAGTTGCTGCAGTTGAACAACCGTGGTTGCTTCAGCTTAGCTTTACATTAAAGGTATAATTTAGACTAAGTAAAGACATATTAATAGTCTGTACTTTAAATTAAAAAAAAAAAAAGAAAAAGAAAAAAATATCCGCTGCAGACATTTTCAGCTTTAGTGGAAATGTAATTAGTTTGATTTACTATAGCTATGGGCCACCAACTCCACCTAAGCTTCCAATGAATTGCTAAAAAGGAGAGGCAGAGAGCCAGAGGCAGTCGGGGGAGTAAAGTGTGTGGTACCAGCTCAGACACCCTTACTCAAACATCGCAGCACCCTCGGGTAAGATTTTCATAAAAAGGACTCAGAGGGGTTTAGTGCTTGCATTTTTCTTTTTTCCTTTTTTATTTTTTAAAATTTTTCGTCATATGAGTGCTTAAAACTCTAAGATTCTCTATATACATTTGGTATGGCAACGTTTTGGGGAATGAGGGTCTATTAGGGGTGGCTTCCCTGAGAAGTTGCTGGAAACTCTCCATGTCTGAAAAAGCCAATGCCAACTGGATCCAGGATGGACCCTGAGCCCAACATGTGTGGTGGTGGTGCCTCTGGGGTAAAATAACTAAGAAGGGAGAGAAAAATGCAACGGTAGCTGGAGCAGAATAGTGAGAACATGTGAGAGGAGCAGCCCTTCAGACACCCAGGGCAGTGCAGCAGGAGAGGCAGGAGCTACTCCAGGCTCTGGAGCTGAGATTCCCCTGTAGCCCCTGGTGCAGCCCATGGTGAGGCAGCTGTGCCCCTGCAGCCCAGAGAGGGCACGGGGGAGCAGAGATCCACCTGCAGCTCCTGCAGGAGCCCAGCTGGAGCAGGGGGATGCCCAAAGGAGGCTGTGGCCCCATGGGAGACCTAGCCTGGAGCAGGATCCTGGCAGGACCTGTGGCTCCATGGAGAGAGTAGCCCAGGCTGGAGCAGGTTTGCTGGCAGGACTTGTGACCCCATGGAGGACACTAGAGCAGGCTCTTCCTGTAGGACTGACTCTGTGGAACAGACCTGTGCTGGAGCACTGAATGAAGGACTGATCCTGTGGGAAGGATCCACTCTGGAACAGTCCATGGAGGTCTGTCTCCAAGGAAAGGACCCCACGCTGGAGCAGGGGAAGGGGATGAGGAGTTCAAGCCCTGAGGAGGAAGAAGCTACAGAGACAGATTGTGATGAACTGACCACAGCACCATTCCCCACCCCCTGTGCCACTGTGGGGGAGGAAAACCAGGAGAGAAAATCAGGAAGAAGGGAGAGGTGGAGGTTCTTTCAGATTTGTTTTTCCATTTCATTATCTTACTCTAATTTGATTGGTAATAAATTAAACTAACTTCCCCCACTCGAGTTTGTTTTGCCTGAGACAGTAACTGGTGAGTGATTTCCCCCTGTGCTTATCTGGACCCAGGAGCCTTTTGTTATATTTCCGCTCCCCTGTCCAGATAAGGAGATGAGTGACACAATGGTTTTGGTGGGTATTTGGCATTAAGGCAGGATCAACTCATCACACTCATCAAAAAACCTGCTTTATTCCAGATATAATCTATATAGAATACTTCTAGAATAATGCTCAGTGATATTAAAAGTAACACAAGTCTCGTGTTTTGGGAGGAAGGAGAGGGAATACAAAAGTGCATCACCAGAAATACAACTACCTGGCAAATGTTAATATAAAAGCATTTAATTATACTCTTTCACATCCTTCTCTTCCTAATAGAAACTGCACTGATCCATTCTACAATCTTGCCATCCTTACCGTGAAAAATATCCCTGTTTCACAGGCAGAAAGGGCAGAAGGCACTGTTTCAGAAGTCCTTTCAGGTTTTCTTCCTGTTATTTAGTCTTAATTAAATCTTTTCTCCCACTGCAGGACAGCAATAGTTATCTCATAGTTAACCAGTAATGAATAACTGCTACTGGTTAATGAGTAATCATTACCTCTACTGAGGCCAAGGGAAGCCTGGGGTTTCCTAAAGCAGGCCCCCTTCCTATTTGCATGCTGCAGGGTAACATCCCTCTCAATTTGGCCCAGAGACTTCACTTGCTGACTACCTTATCAGCAGCATAAATGCCTCTGTGGTAGCATGGGGTATTTGATAAGACTGTGTGTCACATAGCACTCAAACTCCATAATCATCTCTGAGCCACAGGAGCTTAAAAACAGAGTGTGAAGTCATCTTTCAAGTTTGAATGCACAAGTAAGCAAAGACAGTAATTAAACTTCAATTGGTATTTTATTTTTAATTCAGCTGCAAAGAGCAGAATCTTGCCTTCAAATTTAATTAACAGCCTTCCCCTCAACCCCCTCCTACGTACACAGCCAGCCATCTATCAACAGGGAGCTAAATTCTCCTTTCTTAAAGCCCCAATGAAATCACAGTGGAGAATTTGGTCCAGTAGTTTACAGAGTGCTGATGAGAGCCCTGTCATGTAAGGAAGCACATAACTTTAAGCTGAGACTCCCTCCTACTGTTAAGAAATAACAGAGGATTTTTCTTATTAAGGATCAGTGTGCCCTGTCTTATACTAAATCTTTCTTACCCACTGATTTTGGCCTTCATTCTTTCCCTGTTTAGAAAATAACAAAGAAAAACAAGACAAAAAACCAAAAGAAAACAAAATAAAAAACAACAACAACAACAAAAAAGTGCCTGTTAGTTCTTACTATTCAAAGGTGCTGTACCTTCATTTTTCTCCTTGAGATGGTCCTAGAATATTGCAGGCTGATTCTCGCAGACAAGATTTCCAAGTTCATGTCAGAGATGATTAGTGGGGAGAAATGGAAAACTTCCTGTATTGACACCGTGGGATGGGGCTGAGAGGAGGAGCGCAGTAAGACTGGAAGAAAAAACTACTCTTTAAGTCAGGAGCTATGGATCTTCCTTCAACTCACCCCTTTCCTGTGTGTTCAGACCTGCTCTTTAGGCTGCTGAAGACCTCTGAAAATATAGGATTGAGACTTCTTGTCAAACTCAGGTCAAACACCGGTGTCAGAAGGTAAAGTCAGAAATGGAATGCGAAGAATCAGAAGTAGTGTTCTCAGTGTAAATGGTGGTGGAGCCCAGTAAACAAAGGCTATCTGTGGGAAGGTGGGGATAAAACATGCCTTAGACAAATACTTTCTGGTCCTTCTGTGATATTGGCACACAGCACTCATGGATTGCCTCTTGTCATGCAAATGGACAATCTGCTCCCCAAATGACCTTTTATCTACTCTAGTATTCAGAATAAGTATTCACTGTGCTTCCATCTTGCCCCTCACTATTGAGTAGATACCGGGAATCTTGTGTACCTCAGAAAATAACTGAGTGACAGCAGAGTGCATATCTGTAGGATTTCCCAGGGAGAACTATGAAAACACTGTCTCAAACTTAAATCATTCCATTTAAATTGCCTAGGTTTGAAAGATCAGCTGCGTAGCCATGTGCAGCACAGGTGTACATTCAAGCTGTATAATCTGCAAAAAGGTGCTTATTTGGATTCTGGTGAAGAGCTCCCTGTGTTTGGACTACTGCAAATCCAAGCTCTCTCTCTTGCTTGCAAAATGTTATGCAAGCAAACACAAAAAACTTGAGGAAGATATGAGCTTTAAAGGAAATTACAAGGCAGCTGTTCGTTTTAGGGTTTCATGTAGCATCTCTCTGAATTCCTGCTAATGTCCGCTCTCGGTAGCTCGCTGCTGAAGCAAACAGGCCAGTGGTCTGGTCCAGTCTGCTAATCCTTGCTTTTGGATATACCAATTACAGTGAGCTCAGACTAGCAGCAAAATTAATTAGAGGAAGAAAGCTATTAACTTGCTCTGCAAAATTAGGTGTGTTAAGCTCCCTCTCACACACCTCCACACATAGGAACAGCTTTGCTAATTGATTACTGAGGAAGGCACCTGATATTATTGCCTATATATGCATTCTGTGTTTTAAACTCCAGGGAGGGATTGAATTACTTTTTTTTTTTCCTCCTGAGGCACTACTAAAATTAATATTAAAAATGAAACAGTTGGATGCTGCAACAGCATGGCATGCAACTTTTGGACTAAGTCCTCTAAAATGTTGAAATGTTGCTCCTACATAAACCTAACAACATTTAAATTGAACCTAGATGAAATTTATGTTTTCCAGATATTTAATTATTTTCAAACATGAAGGGCTAGGATGCATTGCTCCAGAAACTCTTCACTTTTCTCCTGTTAAGAGCTCAGTTATGTTCCACGCTGCCCAAATCTGCTGAGTTCAAGAGAGAGCCATTCAAGATAAGAGACGCATGTTTTTACTTTTACCTTTTTTTTTTTTAATGGTTATTGCTTGAATTTCTCACCCAAAATGAAAAAAAAAACCCTACAGACCCGCTCACTGTCTAAACCATTAAAATGGCTAAATGGGAAAGGGCTGACCCAACTATCTTCCTTTAATAAATGAGGTCCATTAGAAATCAATCTTCAGAAGAGGACTGATCAGATTGGATCCCAGCAGTAATTACTACCTAACATATTGTATTGGTATCCTATGTAATCAATAGATAGAAGCAGGCATTTTAAAAAGCATATGCTAGTGTAGGTTATTTAAAATATCTCCAGCTCACAGCATCTAAAAAAAAGCACATCCATTAATGCAAGTGCAGCTTTCTGAGTTTATGTATCAGTGAGTTTTGATGTGTGCAGCTTTCTGAATTTTGAAGTATATTGCTTCAAGCAAGGAGATGTTAGTGAAAGGTATAATTATAAGAATATTTATTATAAAAAGTATTCAATACACAAAGATCTATTAAATGGTCATGGCGTTATGAGAGGTTATAAAGAATATCAATAAAAAACATGCATGCAATATTCTCAACTGTATGCCATTAAATAATCAAAGATCCAATCAATGCCAGACTCTATTTATGTTAAATGTAGTCTTACCCTGCACTTATTATTATAATTTTATATTATTATATTCTGAACATGAACTTGAAAAGTTTATAAACATGTTTATATGTCTGTATTAAGACAATTTCTTTCCTATCAAGGTCTGTAGCTAGCATGGTGACACTCAAGAGAATCTTGTTTAACTGGCAGTATGTAAATATAAATAGCCTTCTAATAATTATAATATGTTGAATTGCAAGAGAAGCATATTAGAAGTGAAACAATATTGTCAGCCTAATTGAGTAGTGGAAGTAAGTTAACAGCCCAATAATGCAATATAAATTAAAATGCCATGAAATCATGATAATATAATAAGAGTCTAAATAAGATTCAGTGACAGTAATATTTCAGACCAAGAGCTTCTTTAAGATAGTTCTGTCTAAAATTACACACACAAAACTGCATTAAAGGGACATTACTAAGGTTGCAAAGTCAAGCACTAAAAACAAGTTAGGGAATGCTGGAATTAAGTTTGCCCGCGCAACATTAATTTGGCACCCTTGTGTGGGGGCATTATGGCACAGTCTTTAATTACATGATCACATGCAATTTTTTCCACGGGGTGCCTGCCACCTTCAGCTAATTAAGGTTCAGAGGAAAACTTAATTTTCACATTCTCTAATTTCTGCAGGCTTGACTTTGCAACCTTAATGATGTTATTTTAACGCAGATTTTGGGTTTCTGTTTGTGTGAGAAAGAGACATAGAGGAGGAAGGGTGAAGGGGCAGGTGTGTGTGTATTTTCTTAAGTTACGAAAACAAACATTTTAAAGGTGGTAGGCATCCCATGGTCTCATATTGACAGCCAGCTGGACCTTTAGGGAATGAAAATATAAAGTTAAGCTCGGAAGCTAGGCTCATTATCTTCCAAGCACTGCTACTGAGGGAAATAAGTGAAGGGATATCAAAAATGGGCTGTCATCTGCATTTGTCTAGGAAGTGGAGGACACATATTTTCATCACCTTCCCTAGTTTTGACAGGCTTGCTAGAAATGGTTGAATTCAATATTATTCTGTTTTTCATTAGGTTTTAGTAAAATGTATCAACTGTACAATTGAGGTCCATTCATCCTGACCTGGTCCAGTTTCTTTTCTCTGAGGGCACTTCAGTTCTTCCTGTATCTTCTCATGACATTATTGAGATACTCTAAATAAGAGTATTCTTGATCTCCTTATAAGCCGTTTACTTTGAGTCTGTGTCATTGGAGTAACAAATGTAGGTATATTTTTCTACGTTTGGTCTTCTCCTATTTCAGCATCTTTGTTAGAATTTGGTACCAGAGTAGGGTGGAACATTCCAGCCCAGTTCTCACACCTGGCACACACTTCTGCCTTCATCACTCCTGACTGCATGCTGAAGAATCGCACAAACATTTCACACCATCATGCCTTTAGCAAGAGTTTCTGTTTGAAATGTTGAGGCTATATCTTCCCCCTTCATTTATTCTTCACATTTTAAATGTGCCAATAACTGTTTATTTGTCTTTATGTCAGTATGCATATACTTGCCATATTATATATATATTTGGCAAGTTTATGAACAAACCTTACTTGTTGGCTTTAAAATACATCTCATTTGAATGCAATTGTGGGATGCCAAGTAGGAATTTTTGCATTTCAGAGATGTCCATCAGCCTGGCTGGATTAATTTACTGGCCAGTATAAGCAGAATTAAACTACACTAGAGAAGTCTGCGATCTCTGCGCACCTCAAGGTGTGGCTGAGAGTGACTCTGTGCAGTGAGGTGGTTGATCTTAGGCTGCGCTCTGGACCCTGTCAGGCAGCTTACAGTTTTCTTACAGCTCGCTGTGCAGCCAGGAAAGGCACTTGATTGTTCCTGATCCCAGAGTCACCTTTTCACTTTTTGTCCAGCTGTACTTGGACAAAACAGTTTAAGAATGACCCTGCAGTCATATAGCAATTTGAAGCATAAATTAGCTTTAAATCAACAAACTCCAGGCCTTAGTGTGCTCGTAGCTGCATTTTATTTTGGGCTGTTTTTCTATGTACGTATGCAGAGTTTGAAGTGCTTTGGTGCTGGGATACTTGCAGAGGTTACAGCAACTGAGACCTCTTATAATTCCATAAAAAGAATTGGTCATTTCATAGTTTTCATCAGCTGGTGGAGCCTGACTTGAGCAATTGACAAAAGGGGAACTGGAAAGCTAGAGTAAGATAGTCAGACATCTTCCAGTCTCCTGAAGATGGATGGGAATGTTGAAGAAAAAATCCCTAGCATTTTGTAGGACTACAGCATGGATCCCATGGTCTCATACAGTGGCTGATTATTCAACTAAAACCAGGGTAAATAAAGCTTTTTTCTTTCTTTTTCCTGTCTTTTTTTTTAATATTATTGTTACTTTTCTACATCGTTACTTTAAGTCAAAACATGAGACTGATCCTTTACCTTCTTCCTAACCAGTCAGAATACAATAACTGTGGTCAATTAAGGTCTTGTGAACTTGTTTCTGTGTGCATTTGTGTGCATTAATTTCTCAGAGAAAAACTCCTGTTTTCCTTTCATGTATGAAAGGAATTAATGAAAGTGATAAGTTTTTGCATGAGCTGTTGCATTTTCTTTTTATATGAATAAAATTGGTGGCACTACCAATATTTTCTAGACTGATTTGTTTCTCTTTCCAGATATCCATTTGTTTTTTCTGCTTGTTCATTTTTTAAACAGATGATGAATGCCCATGCCTGCAGTAGCAAGGTTCATGTTGATCTGTAGAGCTGGAGGAAGGGACCTGTGGCTTTTGTCCAACAACAGATTTCTCTCCTCATTTGGAAAGACCAGTTTGTTTTGGAATGACAAATGTGCTTCTATACCACCACATTTTAATTTTCTTGACCAAATGGAAGAGTCTGAGCAGTGCATTGCAAGTATCTGCATGATGCTGAACTGCTTAGTGAAGAAATGTTGTGGAAAAAAAAACCACTTTGTGTTTGTTCAGAGGTCTGGTTTAGGGCAACTGGAGTAGTTTTTTAGACTGTTCCTCATGTAAAACTTTTCCCTAGACTGAAAAGGACATTGACCAGTTAAGAGCTGGAGTGAGGAAGACTCTTTTTTTTTTTTCCTCATAGCTTTTTTTTTTTTTTTTTTTTAAATTTCTGATGGTTTTTTTCAGGTGGGCTTGTCAAGAGGATCTTTACGAAGAGGTAAGACTGTTTTCAAATGGATAAGAACCAGTTCATTAATCTTTTCCAGCATTTCCTCCACCTTGCTTCTCTCACTCCCTTTTCACAGTTCTCATTTAGTTGCTTGTTTCCTTCTTTCCTCAGAGTGGGTGGACAGTTTTCCAGACATGAGGAACGGAAGTGCTGCAAACCAGTGCAAAGGAAGGCTTGCAAACTGAATTTTCTGTTGAGCTACAACATGATCCCTGACTTTGGAGTTTCCCTAACTCCCTTTGGCTTCAAAGGGACTCAGTCAGGCCAATGGTGTTTGAGGACTCCAATTAGATTTAATTACAGCTTCATTTATTTTTTGGACATGAGTATATGCCTGCAAGCCAAAGGACTGTGAAAAGAATTTCATAAAGGCCACTCAGTAGAAACTCTTAGGTTATTCAATTAGTTTCACTAATTTCTGGAAATGCTTAAGAAAAAATATTACATCTGATAAAGCAAAATAGTGATCACAATTAATATTTGGCCTTTGTACATAGCTTTAATTCTGGTAATGAAGGGATTTTTGCAGACAGGAAGCTGTGTTAGCTCTTATGATAAAAAAAAAAAATTAAAAAAAACCCTCACGATACCAGATGAAATGCAGTGTGTTACATATTTTGGAAACAAAAAAAAAAAAAAACCATGGTGTTCACTGACACTTCTTTTCCTTGAGATCAACCAGAAAATTTCCCTCTTATGACAGCAATTGCAGACACAAACCAGCATTAAAAAAGCCTCTTTCATGTGTTTGAGGCAGATCCTGGCTTGCAGTGTTTGCAATTCCCCGCAGACAGGGTGAAGGTAATCATAGACTCATGGAGTATCCTGAGTTGGAAAGGACCTACAAAGAAGGTTGAGTCCAACCCCGATCAATCTAACTCAGCTCAGCCTGAAGCTAATGCTGTAAATGCCAGCCATGCCAACCTGACCTGTATCTGTCTATTTGCCCAAATTTTATTCCCACTGTAACTGGAAAGAGAACAAGGAATTCGATCATGTTCAAGCAACTTGTGTCAGTGCTGCAACTCATCTTTGTCAGACCTCCCAAAGAGGCTTCTCACCAAGCTTCTGTTCATGCTGGAAATAGCTGAGGCTCTGCTGCTTACCAATGCAGAGAGGATAGACAGAGAGAGTATTTCTTCTTTCATTTCTTTTCCCACTGACCTTCTTGCAAGGTTTAAGGCTTGCCTCGTTCCAGAGGATTGGAGTTTTCAGTCTTATAGCTACAAGCTCATACTTGTGTAAGAGCAGATTTGATCCAAATACCTTATATTCCGTCACCAATTTCATGAGCCATTGCATTTCCCCATCTGTAGTGATTTAAAAAAAATACATTATATTACAGGATATGCAAAATATTAGCTGTGAAAATGGTTGAATCTGAGTTTTATGGTTTATCACAGGAAAAAAGTCACATAAGCTAAGCCAATATGCAGAGTGCCCATTTAAGGAAATCACTGCAAAACCTCCATGTAGCTATGCCTAATTTTTTTTTTTTTTAATTATTTATGGGTTCTTTTTCCAGCTCTTATACTACCTACTTAACACCTGAGGCTTTTTGCACCAACAAAATGAACTACCATTAGTACCTGAAAGAAATTATGATTGTTAATGTACTCCTGTACTGTATGTGCTAATATACTCCTTTACAAGAATGATGAGCCAGGTACTGAATGAAGTTCAGAAGCCAAGGGCAGAAATTCCCTGGAAAATTATTTTCTAGGCACCAAACAAAGGGAGAATTGTAGGAAGAATTTCAACATAGTTTGTTTTCTCTTTTATTTATCTATGGGACTGAATGGGATACTTCTAATGGCTTAAGGAGTCATTGTCTTGGCGAGTGGAGTTCAAATAAAAAATGTGAACAGAGAAAAAAAAGGTGAAAATTTGTACCTGGATGTGACTCTTGTGCTGCATAACACTATTAGTGCCAAAATCCTGGCTCCTATGCTATTGTAGATTGCCATTAGCTAAAGTACTAGTGCACAAAAAAAGGAAAGGCTAAAGGTTTTTGTTTGGTTTATTCGGGATATTTTTATTACATTGGAATCACCTCAATCATTATTTATGGCCATGAAATCATACTTTATTTGCAAGATGACCAACTTTCTTCTGAGGTCATGTGATTTCTTTTGGGATTAAATCACTCTTAAAACAATCCTTGAGAATCTCTCCTTGCATAAGGTGGGAATGAATAGTCTTGCTATGAAGAAAGAGGAGAGCGCAGACCTTAACTTTAATAAATTTAAGTGGATGTGATCCTTAGACTTATATTTATGGTTTACCTAATTAATGGTAGACCATTAATGCAAGCCTGTATTTCGGAGAAGGCTCTATGTTTAATCTGCTAAAAATAACCATTGCCTTAGAATTAGCCCACTGTCTGATTTTGTAGATTAACATATTTTAGATACAGAGACTATGCACTTTCACCAGCTAAAAGATGGTCTTCACTACAATGGATTTCTTTTCAGAAATATCCTACTTTTTAAAGAACTGTCTGCAAGATGTTTTTCTTATCGTTTCTGCAGTAAGAAAAGACTCTACCTGGGAAATTATCCAACCATCTACAGAAAGTTTCTGGATTTTGTTCCTTCAGCCAGAGAGAAAAAAAAAAAGAAGGAAAAAAAATCAGCAAAGAAGAATATATTTTTCAGTTCACTGATAAGATAATGAGGCCAGCTATTAGTCTTTAGACCAATTTTCATATAAGAAACAATATTTTTGCTGACTTTACAAATGCCCCTATTATAAAAATACAAGAAAACTAGGTCCCCTACTTTTTCCACATAAATGCTTGCACTTAGAAGGAGTTACAATGAATAACTGAGACCTACTGGAAAATATAAGAAAATGTTCGTATACTATGTTATTTAGTGGAATAAGGGTGCTCCATGTTTCACAGACATGGGATAACAGAATTGTAGAATGGTTTGGGTTGGAAAGGTCCTTAAAGATCATCTCGTTCCAAGCTCCTGCCATGGACACAGACACCTTCTACTAAAACAGAGCTGAAATGAAAATTTCTGGATCTGTAAAGGACAAACACATCCCTTCTGGTGCTGGAATAGCTCTCGGGAAGCTATGGTCTCTGAAGAAGGGCTGGACTGACCTGAGAAAAAAATGCCAATGTACAATACATCCAATGCATCCAATATGATTTCGTTGGATGGAGGATCAAAGCACAGGGGTCCAGCTAGGTGGACAAATGCTTGAGTTAATTCCTATCAAAATAGGATGATTCTTATTAATACTGAGGCTATCTAGCCATGACTTGCAAGTAGAGCTTTTCTTGGCCTTGCTGGGTTGCAGTGAGAGAGTTGCAGAGATTGGGGCAGTCCTCCCATGTGGAGTTTATGCACAACAGATTTTGCCTTTTCTGATGAAGTAGGACCTTTTTATTAAATTCGGTGAGTTTTAGACAGCTGTTTCTGCTGGACAGCTCTGCCTCATAATTAGAGTTGCAAACTCTTACAACATCAGGGGATCATCCTGTACTCTTACAATCTGAGTAGAATAGGATTCTCACGACAAAGATATAATTCCTGAAACAGTGCAGCATATAGAAAACTGAGAATCAGATTTTTTTATTCATTGCAGTCATAACTGTTCCTGTGTCGGAGCAAGTGTCAAACTATTAAAATACTTTGCAACATATCAATTTCAAAATTTTTCAGAACCCACCTGAGTCAACAATTAGTAATTGCTAATGAAATTTTCAGACTGGATGTATCACGCCACCATGGCTTAGATCTGTGTCTGGTATAAATCTTCTGTGATTGGGACTACAGGATCAGAATGGGATGTAAAATTCAATAGAAGATGCCAGCTCATCTGAACCAAGATTATAAGAACTTTATAACTAACAACTGCTTCCAGGGAAGCTGAGATTAATACTTTTTGACTTTGAACTGGTACAAAATTAATAATTTTATCTTTGTTCAGAAAAACAGGAAAATTCAAATTGTGAACAAAGACTTGTCTATGAACACTTTTTTTTGGTTTTATTATTATTTTCCTTAAATCATGTGTATTAAATATTTTGCATGAGGAATTCCATCAAGTTTAACTACAGAAGCACGTTTCGTATGTTTAATTATTATTATAATTATTTGTAACTACATTTTTCATTCTCATTTATTCCTAAATATAATAAAAATATTACTATTCATACAAAACATTGACCTTTTTCTCTTCTATATAACCCAAATTTGCATCCCCCTACTTAAATGTTATTGCACATCTCTTTAATTAAATTGATGCAGAATGAATAAACAGCATCAAGGACTGAAATTTATTGTAAAGAGACCATACTATGACACTAGGTGTCAAATCCCCTGTAATAATATGTGCAATAGAGATGTTCTTCCACTGTCAATCACAGACAAGAATCACTCTGCTGCATTTCCAAGCTCTTCTGAAAAAATTATATACTTTTAATATGAAGATGAAGAAAAATATTTTCTCTTTTCTGATTCAACTATATTCCAAACCTGAACATTATGGTGTCATGAACAATGAAAAGGAAAACTACTTAGAATTATCTTTTTATTTGTTGTTTGTTTTCTTGGGGTTTTTCCTTTCCCAAATTTTCTTTTGCCCAGATTGCAGAAGTTTTTTTGTTTTGCTTTTGACACCTATCATGTCAAGCAAAATAAGATTTTATTTAAAGGTAGAGATAGCATATTTCTCCCAATAATCTTAATTGCATAAACATAAGAGGAATTCATATTGTGCACCAAAATCCCTACAATAAGTGGGACCTGAATCTAAGTACAAAATTCCCAGTCTCTGAAACTTTGCAAGACATTGCAGTACTTAGACATCACGGGCATATGCCTCTGTAGGATGGTCCCTTAAAGCAGCTCCCTAGTCTATATAATAATACCGATAATGAAGCTTTCAGTAGATATCAACCTCCTGCTAAGTGCATTCTCTGTTTGAAAATCTTGCTAGTTCAAGACCATTAAAATAGATTCTCTTAAAGACTCCTTTCTGTCAAACACCAAAACTAGAGATATATAGAGAAAGGGATTTAATTATCACTGTTCTATATCTCAAACTGTGAGTTTTTTCTGTGTAATAATTGCCTAAGTTTGTCTTCAAAAGGCATTTTAATAGTGTTAATACTAGTAAATATTGCTCATTTTGGTACTGATGTGCTGTTTTAATAGTTCCCACGGTTTCTAAAAGTCATTTCTTATTGTTTTACTGTAGAAAGAATCTCACTTTAATTATGTCATAATTGTTTGTAAGCCATAGAATCTTAATTAATGCCAATGGCTTAAAGGCACATACTGAGCACAAACTTTATGGTTCTATTTGTTTTCCAGGCTCTTCCTTCTGTAAGAAAAGCCCCAGCATGAGTTCCTATGAGCTGCCTATTTCCTGTGGTCCTTTCTCTTTGTCGCTGATTTTTACACTGAAATTTTGTAGTCTTCTCCCTCTTTCTGCTTTCTGCTTCTGTCATATTCATTTGTATGTTCTTCTCTCTCTTTTTTACCTTATTTCAGTGGATGATTACCAATAGATTTCTAGACACAGGAAAAATATGGAATTCAGAGTAGGTAGGAAATACAACAAAATCATAGAAATTATGTTTCTCTAAATATCTGTTTTTCCATGCTGGCAAGCTTAACCATTTGCATGACTCTTCTTTAAAAAAAACAAAAATAGAAAGAAAATTAAATAACTCCTTTACAATACGTCTAGAATTGGAAGATCTCAAGTAATTGTTCTGATTAGTTCAAATATCCTGGTCATGGCATTGATGTATGAGCAAAAATATGAAAAGATATTGCAGAAAAAAAAGTTTCCAAAATTTCTGCTGGAAGATAAATAAGCCTGCCTCTCCAGCTGAATCAAAGGTAAAGAGACAGAAAATGGCTATAGCAGATTCTCACCTGGATTTACTTACATATCATTTTCATCACAGTAGTAGCTCAAGTCTTAAATCCAGAGTCTCATGTTCTAAGTGCTGCTTAAACACTGAAATAATTCTGTTACAATGCAAAGCTAAGAGAGAAAACATTTTCCTTTTACAGGACACAAAGAAATTATACATAAAGAGATCAAAGAACTAAATTTTCAAAGACACTCACATGTGCAAATGAATATAACTTTTTTTTCCTTGAAATGTCTCAGATAGTTGCATACCTGAGTGGTCTGTGTGTCATTATTTTCCATCCCTGTCTCCAACCATACCAAAACCAAAAATCACGTTACAGTTGCTAGATGGTTTTTGGATTTTATTTTTTTCCCCTGGAGTATATTTTTAAGCTTTTACTTTTTCTTTCCTCATGGGAATGTATTTCAGAAAAAAAAAGAGATTACAATACATAAAATTGTGTTTGCTCTATTTTAATGTAATAACAAATATGAGACAAATTCCTTCCTATATTTGTTGGTTTTGAAGAAAGTTGCTTTCTTTTCTGTATTCCTCTGTCTTCAGGTACTTAAAATTACCAAAAGCAGAAATTGCTGGATGAAATTTTACAAACTGCATTATTAATAGAAAAGAGGGGGAAATACTCAAATTCGTCATTCTGGAAACTGCCAGTAGAGATTTTGGGAAGTCAGAAGCTCTTTCCTGCAGAGAAACTCCTCCCAGAGCAGGGGATCTTGCAGCACACTCAGAGTCCCAGACATGAGTCACTAATGAAGGCAGAACCCTGGGCTGGATGAACCAACATAGTTCCAGCATGTCAGCTCCTAAACCTGAAGATGTGGTTGTTCCTGAAATCCTGAAATCTCCTCCTGCAGCTAAACCCCTCACAACTGATAGATACTCAGAGTTGAGATCCTGCAACACTGACATTAAATGTAAAGCATCCTAACAGGGAAAGGACCAGGATGTCTCCTCCCTGCAAGGACAGCAAATATTTTGGAACAGGGATGGTCTTTTTCAGGCAAGCTGTGCTTCCTTTAAATCATTCTTTACCATATAATGAAGCAACTCTTTACTGACAGGGATGCAATCTGTCTGCAAGCAAGAAGAGACAGAATATCTTTTCCAGGACCTCTCACTCTTGTAAGGGAGATTTTTGACACCAGGTGTTTCCAATAAAATATTGAGACCTTTCACGGCAACTTAAGTCTTTTAAACACAAATGAACTGTATCTTTGTGATAATACTTAATTTGCAAAAGAGGGAAAATCTTTGTGAAAAAAACACTTGCAGCTCTTCAATTACAAGCCTTTTGATTTTTCCCTTTTCTATTGTAATAGAAAAAAAAATCCCAAGATTTTAAATAATGCTAGTGTATATATGGGTGAAACTTGAATGGGACGAAATTAGATTCAGAAAAATATCTAGAATTAAATATGGAGAAGTGTGACTGTGTAGTGGATACCATGTAAATTACTTATGTGGGACAATAATATTGTCATGAATCCTTCTAAGTATTTTGGGGTCAATCATGAGACTCACAATAATTATTCCAACTTGAGTGTGAAGAAGTTTTATATGCCCTGTACCTATCAAATGCCACCTTAAAAATAACAAGCAAAAAAACCTAAAAAAACCAAAACACTCTTTCTAATGAAGTTCTAGAATTACTGGTCATTTTTATAGATAAAATTTCATAGATGCCATGAGCTTCCCAGGGGCCAACACCTTGAAAATTTTCTGTAGGGATCAAGAGCATGTGCTTGTCAAAACACTCAAAAATATTTTCAGGAATACTTCTTCCGTGTCACACAGTGGCAGGGGAATGGACTTTTTTCCCTCTTCTAGCTTACATTGGCTTTAACTTTTATTGGAATAAAAAGGAGATAGTATTTATAAAAAATGGGGTTTGGGTCTCGTTCTCAAATGGCATAAATTTCTGCCTCTCTACTGATCTGTCCTATTACTTGGAATTTTGTTCAGGCAGAGGGAATCTCATGTTTTTCTGGTTTCACCAAATATCCTTCCATTTCACCTTTCATTCTCCAGGGCAATGATTATCAGATGTTGAAGACAACATATAACTTTTTGCCTCAGGCAAATTCACAAATATTTGCAGCTTTGCTGCAGGGCAGAGGTAGAATATAATCATATGTGCCACAAAAACAGTTCTTTTCACAGTCAAACTAGAGAGCTTTTTAGGCCAAGATTAAATTTGTCAATATTTCTGGAGAAATTAGTCCTCGTGTACAGGGAGTTGCAGAGTGAGAATCGCTGTATTGTTAATGTAAGGAAACACATCAGGATGAGAACTCTCTGCCTTCATGTCGACATTTCCAGCTGAGCTACTCACCCAAGCTCCTTCACATCCAGTGGAGAGAAAAAAACGGGAGCTTTTGGGACAATATTGATCTCAGTCCCATATCTAAGATGGGTCAAATGAAATATGTTCTTAAAAGATCAGCTTTTCCCCCTTAAACAGGCGATGGTGTCTATCTCAGAAACATTTTTATTGCAGCACCCACAGTCAGAAATAAGAAAATCCCATCCTGACTTTCATGTATGGGCATGCCAGTACAAATTGTGTGTGAAGCAGGAATGCAAAGCCAGCATCCCATTTGTCTTGCTCCCAGGGTATTTGAAGTTTTTGGCATCAACCACAGCTGTTATATTTAAGATCCCATTGTGGGGCATCTTCCCTGGCGTAGAACGGGCTGAATGCGCCACCTTCCCTGGCAGACCTCCCATCCATGTCCCTTCCCATCCCTGTTCCCCTGTCATGGAGCAGCAGTGGGATGGCCCTGCACTGCACAATGTGACATGAGCTGTCCCCATCACAGGGTGAGTGAGTGCCACATCACTGCCCCATCACAGCCTTGTCTGTGCCCTATCCATAACTGGCTTACTCCACTCACTTGAGCACTCTATTTATATGGTATTATCTTCAATTGTGCTACACATTTTAAAATCCATTTTAGCCACTCTCAGAACCCTATTCAAGAATTGTGGTTATAACCCACCAAAGTTATCTGGTTTAGTGACACGAAGTGAAAAAAATATAAAATGAGTGCTTGAATTACCACAGGGTTTATGCTCATAATGGGTGACTAAATACAGTACAGTGCTCTGTTTTAAAACTGTCAGTAACCCATGGTCTTTTTTTTTTTTATATTTACTTTAATGAGAATAACTCATAACAACAGCAGCTTGTCATCACTTCCATCTCATTGCTCTTGTTTACACACAGGGCTGTAAAACTTTACCTCTGCAGATTGCTTTAAAAACATAAATAAAAATAAAGTCTAATTTACATTTTTGTTCCAACTGGTTTTCTTGACAGACAGCTGCCCACAGCTCAGTGGTTGCTCTGTTCAGTGTACTTTAATTTTCAGCTTTCAAGTTTTTCTGCAGCCCATTCAGAAGTAAATTCTCAGGGAAAATTGAGCTCTGTCATGGATGGATTAGTACTATAATAGTTGGTCACATATCTTGCATGAAACCTTTCAAAAGCAAGGCAAATGAGAAGGAAATGAAATTCATTTCATACTTCTTCAAGCACGCTAAAAGACTTTCTCTCCAAGTAATCTGTGAAGTACCACTAGTTTATTGGAGGTTCACATAACTACCATTACATTATACCTTGTCACAATCTCATATATTGGGTGACTGCTTTTTCTGAACTGATGGTACCTGCAAAGTGTGCTCCATAGGCACTGAGGAGAGAATACAGTTTCTTAGATCAAAATGTATAGGTCCTAGGAATGGCATAAATAAAGGTACTTGAAGCAAATTGGGACATTACAGGTCATAGGTCAATGAAATCTGAAAGAGAGATATATTGAGGAGAAGTCGTATTTGCTATGTGATGAACTGATACACTGAGAAAGAAAAAGGAGGGAGAGGGGAGAGGGAAGAGCAAGGGAGAGAAAGCATAATAAAGTTTTTTCTCGACAGTTAAGGTGCAGAAGCTGCAGCCATTTTCCCTTGTGGAGCGGGAAGGAGCTATATTGCTTTTAGCAATCCATTTGGTTTCTTTGTCATTTGCAATGAAGTCAGTGCTTCATCCCTTAAGCACATCTGTGTGTGTATCCCAGAGTGTATAAATGTGTGTTTTATTTCTTCTTAGGGTAAGATAAACTAATATCTGCATTTTTTTAGATAGTTATTTGATTCTGCCTTTTAGATGAAAACTATTTGCAGGCAAGGGGAAAAAGAAATAGCTGCAGAGATCTTGTTCCTGTGTTGATGGTGTCACAAAGAATTATAAGTAGAAATACGGTTGATGTTTCACTGCTGATGCAGGTAGGGAAAGAATAAGGGTGAGCCATGATTCAGGCTCTGGTTCAGGTAAGGAATTAAATAAGTTTTCAGCTTCTGGAAATGAAAAGCCTACTTGAAGGCCCTGATAAATCAGGAGTTATCACTGCAAATTTGCTAAACAAAGGGGTTTTTTTTGTCAGGATTTAAGTGGTAGAGTGTGATCACTTAAAAAATATCTTTACAATAACTAGTAATTGTGATTTAATTGCTAAGAAATTTGTGTTTCTGGTTGTCAAAGCACTGCAATACTAATTCAAACTCTTTGTGTTAACATAAAAGTGTTGAAAATATAGTTTATTGATGTATTTAACTTCTAAAGCTTTTTATTTGGGAAAAAATAAAAAGACAATTCTAAAGAACACACAAAATGTGTTTGAAGTCACAAATTAAAATCACAATATTTTTGCTTTTTCCGTTTTGGTTTTTTTTCCCCTCAAAATTCCTATTTGAGTCAACCAAAAAAAAAATATATAGCCCCCCCAGATAAATATTAAGGAAAAACATACTTTTTGTAAATAATTGAAGTCAGTGACTTGCAGTCAGATCTTTCCCTAAAAACCCCCAACCAACCAATCAAAACCAAACCCAAACCCTCCTCTGAAAAATAAAACCAAAGAGATCATCTTTATCTGATTATAGAAATTCCTAAGTTCTGAAGTCACTCTAGAAATTTAACATTTAGATATGAGACTTTAAATTCTACTGAAGGCATGAAATTAAGTATTTTACCCAGTGCAAATACTGAAAAAATTTTTATTTTTATTGATTGAACTTTATTTTACTTACTCCAAGAATAAGGCTAATTTTCCCTATCTGTCTGCTGTTAAGACAATTCATCTTCTAGAACCATCCAAGCTCTTCCACACAAGATGGGTCATAACTTTTATTATTGCTATTATTTTTCAGCTTTAAATTTCTGTCCATTGCAATTTTAAGTCAAAATATTCTGCACTGTGCTCCCCCTTGCTCTATGTTTATTAAAAAAGTCGAGTCCACATTGGAAGGAGCGACTCCTGAAATCCTGGTGGGGTGGAAGGTGTCCCTGCCCATGGCAGAGGGTTGGAATGAGATGGTCCCTGAGGTCCCTTCAAACCCAAACCATTTGTGATTCTGTGATTCTAAGATACATCTCACTACTAGAGGGAGACCCTA
Organism: Entomyzon cyanotis; assembly: GCA_024500445.1. NCBI lineage: Eukaryota > Metazoa > Chordata > Aves > Passeriformes > Meliphagidae > Entomyzon > Entomyzon cyanotis. Next base: position 46,438,772 of record JAKEPQ010001021.1, on the reverse strand, counting down.
AAGCAATAATTTCTCTGATTTAAGTAGTATTAATACGGTCATGATGTCTTCTCAGTTGCAGTTATGGCAATATATAAGAGCAGCTTCTAGGTACCAGAATTTCCTTGTGTTGTTTGAACAGAGATCAAAAGGCAAAGCAAGCACAATGTAAACATAAAGCAGAGGAAAGAAAAAAGCTAAATTCAGACAAAACTGGTACCATAAAAAAATCCAAGCCAAAAAGCAGGTGACCTTATGAGACAAGACCTTTCTGTATATCAGAAACACCTCTCTTGAGCAGCCTGTACTGATTTCTGTGAATAGAAATGATTATTAGAGTCAAACCAATGTCAAGTGCTTAGAAATAAAGGAATGACTTGAAGAAAGCATCAGGATCCTTTTCAGAGGCATGTCCCCCAACAGAAGGTGGGCTCAGTAATTAACACCTGGAACTGTTCACAGGTCTTTTCCTCTCAGAAGTTGTATAAGGTAAGAAAATTTAATTAAATGGATGGGATACTGTTCCATGATATATGTCACCCAAGAAATTTCTGTCCAAGAGAAATGTGCCAAATCACAGACATCTGATTAGTGAAGGTGTGCAACAGATTGTGTGGAGAACCCTCAGCATCTTCCTCAGCTTTGATCACAGTCATTGTTTAATATTAGTTAATGCTCCAGGTCAACATTTTCCATCACCCTCCAGGCAAGTTAACAAAGTGGAGGACAGGAAATTAGAGCTAACAGAGGCCTGAGAGGGTAATGTGCCTGTTCTCCTAGTAATACAAAGGGATGTTCTGTACAGTGTGTCTAAAAAAGGCCAAGGAAACAGTCCAAAAGAGAGCAGTTTCTGATCACCCAACGAAAGAATAAAGTTCTATGTGTTAAATTTGTGTACTGGTCCTTGGGGGAAGGGAAGGAGGAAAGGAGCTGCAGTTGAAACAGGGGAAGTTTTGCAGAAAGGATTTTGTTCCTGATTTCAGAGTTGGATTTTTGTTTGCTTTGATTTGTTCTTAAGTAAAATCAAAAAGGTGTGCTGACTTTTTACATATCCATATTCAATTTTACAAATTCAGTAAAGGAGAATACCTCGTGAAGAAATACAACCCCCAGAAAAATCAGGTCTAGAAAAATAATAACAAAGCACCAGAAGCAGCTCTACAGTTTAGTTTTAAAGACATAAAATGGTTTCCATTAGGGTGTTTGAAAGCTTTGAGGGTGAGAATCATTCCTTCTAAGTTCATCCCCCTAACAAATCTAGTGAATGAGGGAGTTGCAGGCAGAGAGCACAAATTGTCTCATTCTAAGACAAACTCTTCAGAAGGAACAAATTGCCTTCTGTAGCCTTGATTTAGCTCCACAGGCTGAGGTAGAAGCCCATTTTGGTAGGTTAGATTGCACAGCTAATTTAGACTTCTGAGGTTAGGCAAGATGAATATCTCCAAGTGTACTTTGATAGATTGTTTGAAAAAAACGGTTAACTTCTGCTAACACCATGATCGTTCGGTGAACCTAAACCCCAGGTACAAGATTTTTTTGCCATTGGAGATAAAGTCAGAAGTACATGGTAAGGCTTTTTGAAAGGCCAAAAGCTAAGTTAATATAACACTGCACAGTCCTAAAATGAGTAATGAGTCATCTGCATCACTAAAGCGTAGGCCAAAACCGTTCATATGTCCAAACCCTTGTGACAACAGAGTCTGAAAAAGTTAGTTTAGTGTGAAAAGAAAGAACGGGAAGGTCTTTTTGGTGGCATTTCAGCAGGGGGCAGTGTGTATTCCGTCATTAAAATAAGTTGGAAATACACCTCAGAAAACCTGAAGCTGCCTGTAATGCAGGGGTATAAGGAGGTCAATAAGATATGCTGGACTTAGGACCATGTAGTAAATTATAAAGTGAGCAATTCTAAAATCAATATGATATTTGACTGTCAGCCAATGCAATTTGTTCACAATAGGTTAAATTCACTCCTGCCATTTCCTCTTTTATAAGGAACTTGGCAGTCTCATTCTGTTATCAAGTGCAAAGCCCTCTCTGAGATCTGACTGGGATAGAAATGAATGCAATTTTGAAATATTCCACAAATGCAGAGTGATACAGGGGCTAAGATAGGCATGAAATCAGACTGAAACTTTTTATCTGCTGTATATCAGGTTAGCAGTGAGATGAGAAGACCTTTACCAGACCTTTTTCCCCCCCAAAGCAGAAAATAAAATATGTATTTCACACATCCACCACACCCTTCATCTTCCATCTTAAAGAACTGTATAAACATCAAGGTATTTAATTTTTTGTTCATTATGTTGGCTGAGGTGAGAGAGAGGCCAGAAATTAGGGCTCTGCTTACTGAGTTTTGTACCTACAACTCACAAAAAGAACTGTTTCTATCTGGTGCAAAGAATGCCATGGTGGAATGTCAATTGCTGGGCCAGGTGATTGCTCAGTTACACAGATATAAACTTCAGGCAGCTCTTTTGAAGTGAGTGGCAGCAAGACAAGGTAAAATTAGTGTTAGGGTAAGAGACATGCAATCTAGAATTATACAGAATATACACTTGAATAATGTCAAAGAGCCAGTGCTTTGCTTAAGTGTATTTCCTCCTCAAAGAATAATACAAGACATCTGTCAAGGATTTCTATTCCTTCCTTTTATGTGGATGTCTAAACAGAAAAAATAATTAAGATAATTGTAATTGTTACTATTATTACTACTGCTACCTCCTAGACTTCGTGTTTATAGCTGAATATTTATGATTTTTATTTTTTAACAAGGCTGCAATGCATTCAGGCTAGGAGTGGAAATAAAACTGGTAGTTACCCACAGAAAATGAATTATGCACCAAATTGTAAATATTCCATTTCCTTTTCTGATCTGAAAGTCCCCAAAGAAATATGAACACTTTATTTAAAATTCATCCGCAGTGACATTTCCTGGCTGCATAGAGCACTCCCACAAATGCACAAGTATTTGAGAGAAAAGATAGCTTTTTATGAGAATGCTACTGTGTGTTAATTCTGTTTTTTGCAGTCAATCTGCTCTCTCCTTCTCAAATCAAATGAAATACTTCCAAGTGATGTGCTGTAAAAGAATAGATGTAAATAAATGCATCTTTCAAAAATAGGATTTAACTTATTTATACAGTTGAATTTATTTATACTACAGGATAAAGATTCATTCAGATAAAATACTTATTGCAAGATGCACAAGGGCTGAAGGACAGGTTTGATACACTATCAGCTGACAAGTAAACAATGGGACACATCGATTTAATACTCCAACTACAGAATAGATAATTTCTTCTGTGGTCTTGACTGTTTATTGAGATAACAATTTTGTCTACATCTCTTTGAGCAATCTACCTGGAGCATGGTATTAACACTGTCTACATAGATTGGAATCTTTTGGTTACGATGGTGCAAAGAAAATTCAATGAAAACAAAATCATCATTTTTGTCATTACCTCATAGAATTTCTGGTATTTATTGAAACTCAGTTCCTGTCATTTACTTTTTCTTCTACTAAGGGAAGAAAAAAACAGTGGACTAGATTTTTTCTTGGCTGCTACTGAAAAATCATATATTTAAATGGATATTTTGTTGCTTGATTAAGAAGCCGAAACAGAACCAAACAAAAAATGAAAGTCCATAGAAGCAACCTCAAAACCCACACTTCCTTAAAAACACCAAAAACCCCAAACCAACCAACCCACCAACCAACCAAACCAATTAAAAAAAAAAACAAACCAAAACCAAACAAAACCAAACCAAAACAAAAACCCACTGCCCCTGAAAAAAGCCAAAACAAAACAAAAGAACCACCAAAGCCAAAACAAAAAAACAGCCAACCAATGAAAAAACCACACCAAAAAAAGAAAAAAAAAACCAAAGCCCCAAAACCTCACAAATCAAGTTTCTTCCTCACAAATCAAGTTTCTTTTCACTATTTGTTTTTCTTTTTATTAAGAATAAAGTTGATCTCTTTCACTTTGCTTGGCTTTCTGGATATGAGCATTTTCTGGAGAGAAATGACTGTTTGATCCTTTTTTTATAAGTTGCAATGCAATATTTTGACAAGTTTACGGAGAATCACTCTGAAGTGTCCATGGAATGAGAGTGTTGACTGACGGTCAGGTCCAGCTGACTCATCCAATGCACCTCATATTCATGCACCAGTGCCACTCACCATTTACATAAGCTCTGCATCACCCAGTAAATGTGACTTAGCCATGGCACTTCTACCTCCTTGAGCACGAAAAGACCCATTCAGAGAACCGGTAATGGATTCCGTGATGTGTGTCTTGAATCATTCAGAAAAATCACTATTTACAGGGAGCCCAAGTTTTGGGAGTCTACTACCCCATTACTGATGTTAGAATGGATTCATTTCACTACTGACTTGCAGAAAAAAATTCTCAGACCAACTAACTCAGGAAATACAAAAGACTGAGATCTTTTGAAAAGGCTTTAAGATCAAGAAGCTTGATTTCCAACATTTTACCTCTTCTATGCCTAATTTTGGTGTTCTGGACAATGTCTTCTTCTAAAAAGACAAAAAACAAGAGAGAAAAGAAGAAAAAAGGTGTTGTGGTTTTCTTTAAAGCAGTGTTGCTTAGATCAGAAAAAAAAGGACATTGTGCTGAATTCCCCATATGAAATCCCAGCTGATATTTATGATAAAACACACACAGATCATTTTCTTTTTCTCTTACAGTTACATCTGTCTTCTATTACAGCTTCTTCAGTACACCCTGTACTTATTCAGTGTTTTTTCCTTGATGCAGGGCCTCAAGTTCTTCTTTTCAACAGAGGAGATTGTTTAATAGTGAAACCTCACTCTCTGACATTCATACTCCAAGCTTTTCCAAAATTATTTAGCATTAAAAAAGTCTGTGTATATTTTTTCCATGAAAAATAACTTCAAATACTTGGATAAAATAAATTCAAATGCTTTAGCATTTCTCTTTTTTCATGCACAAAATAATATGCAGTTTGACGGCTGGTTTTTGCAAAAAAAAAAAAAAAAGAGAAAATGTAGGAGTTTGATTTTGTAATGCATAGTGTCAATTTCTAATTCTACCTTTTATCTCTTCATTATGTTTTTAATGTCTTCATTCCAAACTTTCTCTGACTTCACAGCATATCATAATTTAACAACCTGTTTCATTGTCTCATCACCCTGACAGACAAGAAATTCTTCCTAATGCTTCATATAAACGTAACTTCTTTGGCTTTCAAGCCATTACCCCTTGTTCTATCACTCCATGACCCTATTGAAAGCCTCTCTCTTGTAGCTTCTTTAGGCACTGGAAGGTTCTCCAAGGTCTCCCCAGACCCTTCTCTTCTCCAGGCTGAACAACCCCTGGTCTCAACCTGTCTCTGTAGCAGAGGAGTTTCAGCCCTTGGAGCATCTTTGTCTTCCTCATCTGGGATCACTTCAGAAAGTCCAGGTCCTCCTCATGTTGTGGTGCCCCAACCTATGTGCAAAATAATTATGGTTCTCCTAAAAATAAAATGACAAATCAATTCTTTCACATAGCAGGAAAAATTCCCAAAAGATCCACATTTATCACAATGTACCAAGACACTTTCTTTTCTCTATTCATTAATTACCACCTCTTTAGGCTAGAATCTTTAGATTTCTTCTCCTATTGTGTTCACTTGCCAGAGGTGGAAAAAAATCACCTGTATGTCTCTTGTGATTAAAGCCTCACTTAAGGACTGAGGCTTCAGATACTCTTGAGGTTTTCAGGTGGCTTTACATTCTGCAGTCTGTCACCATGGAGTTCCTTGAAAATTTGCAGCAGTTAGGGAGAAAAAATAAATTAGGAAAAAAAAAAAAGGCAAAGGAGAGAGAAAGAGGCAAAAAAAAGCAATAAGATAACTAAAGAATAACTTATTTTACACAGCTATCTTCTCAGAATACATAATACAGTTTATAAGGCTCCTAACTTAGAGAAGTTAAAATATGCTTTCAAAAACATCTCACAGCAAACTATATTCCCTGTGGACCCCACAGATTTTTCTCCTCCAAATCAACTTCTTAAAGTCCTCAGTCAGATGAACTCTTAATCATTCTTGTTCATTAGATTTTGCAAATGGTCCCTTGTTTAGACAGCTTTTTCTCTTTTCTTTTCACTTCCATGAGTATAAACACTCCTTATCCATGTTCTTTTGCTATGAATTATAAAATAACAGGCAGTGTGAGTTTAGGCCTGAATTTAGTGAGCAATCTCTGATGTACCATAGCAGTTAAGCCCTGATAAACCTATTGAAATCAAAGGGAAGATTCACATTCAGTGAGTCTCTTCAGTGAGAATTGGATCAAGACCTTAGCAATGTTGAAAGCTTTTCACTGTGTTTAAGTTCTAGATGCAATATTGTATCTGCAATATTGATGGCAGTAAACCAGACAGGCAGAGCTGAGTTAGGACCAAAATGAGCTATTGGTGCATTCATCTGTTAAGATCATAGAAGTAATAAAAGAATGGAACAAAGTAAGTAGCACAGAGAAAGATTCAGCCTTTGTATGCAGTTTCTTATATCAGTCAGTCAAACATGACTGCATGGGGATTTGGTTTGTTTTTTCAGGGTGGGTTTTTTGTGTGAAGATTTTTCAGATTTGGGGGATTTTTATCCTTAAAATCTAACAAAACATAACATTTTAACAGAAACACAAGGGCATATTCTTATAAGGGCATTTATAAAAAAAAAAAAGAGTTTATATTTTTGTTTATATTTTTACTATACTTAAGGTAGACAACATTGCATTTAATGTTATTTTCAAAAAGTAATGTTTTCAGTCAAAACTTGTTGTTTCCTGTAGCCTACAGTTAGGAGTAGACACCAGATATCTCTAATTCATTTCCCCCAAAAGATATTTCCTCTTCCTTCTATCTAGGTTAGATAGATGCTAACCTTTCAGAAAGCCAAAATTATTTGCACTAATAGAAAATTATCTGGTCAATAATTTACTTTGCTAGATATTTACTTGTCCAAGTTACTGACAAAATATATTTCAATATTTAACGCACACTTAAATATATAAAGTAAATACATTATTAGAGGAGATAGGCAGAAACTAAAATGAGATGTGTTTTTTTCTGAATTTCCAAAACAATTGAAATGAGCCAGAAATGCTGATATAGAAGTAGTGCCTATGAGGAAGAAACATCTCTTACTGGTGAGAAAAAATAAAAGTGGAAGAGCTAAAAGAAAATCACTGTAAGGAGAGCAGAAAGAAAGTAAAAGAGACAACAAGAAGGCCGTTCTTTGCTCAGTGGTTTTGAAAAATAAACCAGGAAACTTCAAATTAGTGCTATGGCATAAAATATTGGTTTGTAACAAAAAGTGAAGATGTTAACATAAGTGAAATGTAAGTGATTCTGAAATGCATTCTAGTTTGAATCAAAAAAATGGTATTTGAATAAAGAGTTTTTATAGGAGATGCAATGAAAATTCTGACAAAGTTTAAGAAAAAAAAAGAATAGCAATAGTTTCTGAGAACATATGCTTGAAGAGGACTTTTGAAGGGGGACACAAAAGGAAAGAAGAGTAGCTATTGACTTGGAAGTTGTGCTAGGATCCAGGGCCTCAGAACTATTTTATGTGGGAAATTTTCTGTGATTTACAATAGAGGCTTGAAAGGAGGTTCTTGAAGATCCTAAAAGATAAGACTTTCTGTTATTTTCCCCATTCTGTCCCATCCTCCCAGTATGTCTGATTTTTGGTGGGGTTATTTCCTGATTAATCACTTTAAGTATTGACAGAATAATATTCAAACCAAAGTGACTCTAAAGGAAGAAAATGTTCTAATTCTTGTGGTTTGGGAGGAAGAAATCCAAATTACTCAGACTATGCCTTGGCACTCCAGCATTTACTCAGAATTTAGTCAAGTGCATGCTGGTGTAGCTCTGCATAGTCTTTATCACACATTATATGCTGCTGTTAAATGAGACACGAAAAATCACAAGAGCAGAAGAACAGCAGCCAAAGGGAAGAACAATGTTGGGGTTTCTCCACTGGACTGAAAGGTAGCAAACATTATTTCAGCAACACAGATAATATCTATTAAAAAAAATTCATAAATCTGAGTTTCAACTGTCAACAAGCTCCAGCATTGATTTCTTCCCATTCCTACCTGAGTCCCTGAAGAAGTAGGCTTCAGCGTCATGAGCTAGAATCCACAGATGAAATAGTTTTTTGAGCACTTATTTCAGAAAACAAATTATAAAGGATTTTAAATCATCTTTTCCACCTCCTGAATTATGTTTCACAACAAGTAAATTAAACAGCTCTTTTCTTTGTTCTTAAATGATTGACTCAGGTGCCTGATGTTTAAGGATTTCTTTATTTCCAAAACTCCATTTTAACATGGTCACCCAACTGCCTCTGATACAAGTGGCTGAACTTCAGAAAGAAAGAAAGCTTCAAACTCTCTCCCTTTGCCTATTATTATTGCCTCACAGAGATTTTTCCATGCTCAATATACCAGCTGCTGTAGACTCTACCTCACTTGCTTATACTTTTTCTCTTGCTTGTTGTGTAGGGGGTATAGACCAGTTAGTTAACAGTTAGAATAACTTCCAGGAATTGGACAAGTAATTTCAAGTTATGAGATACTTAATTACATCTTTTTGTATCTAATCTTCAGCATCAAATCAGATAGTAAAATTTTGGTGCCTTACAAGCACACTTGATTTGGTAATCAAGCAGGATTATAAAACTTACATGGCAAATGCATAACTAAAAATAATTTTAAAAAGAAAAAATAAGAAAAAATAGGAAAAAACCCTTGTTCTTGCAGCTACTGAATATTTGATTAGGCAAATGTAACTCAACAGCATCAAATTATAAATACCAGAAGCCTGTGATATTAGATTAAATTATTTAATGGTTCTACTGGTGTTAAAATCCTTAAATCTGTGAAATCTAGGAGATGACATCTGATATATTTAGGTTGGACTCATAATGGGTTACACAATTTGTCCCGCTGCCTCCACTGGAAATATTAATGAGGTAAAAATGATAAAGGAAAAAAATATAGTTCTAAGTGTAACATCTATAAACACATTTAGGCTCTCAGATTCTGCTTAGAACTCTCCTAACCTCAGATTGATTTCCTGAAATCAATTAAATCAATGGGCGGCTTGAAACCGAAATAGGAGTCAGAACTCTAAAATCCATCTTTGGGACTGGGCCTGAATTGCTCCATTATAAATACTTAAACATATTCTATGTCAACATGGCTATAATGAATTCCATTCTCTGGCTCATAAGCATATTAAGTCTGATTCTGACTTTCTTTATGGCATTTGATTTCCAACTGTGAACATTACCTCCTGTTCAACAAGCTCCAGTGTAATTTCCATTTTGTTTCATTGAGTTACAGGAAGAAAAGAAACTGTCTTGCAAGTCTTTCATTTTATAGACAGCTGGTCATTTCATTAACACTTTTCATATTCTTGTTTGTCATGATGACTGACTATAGTAAAAAGATTTTCTTCCCATTAACATATGATAGAGCAGCACTTTTTTTCCCAGGGACATATTGATCGGGTGAGGAGTACATTTATTAAAATGTAACCAGCATCAACTTGCTGGCTTGTGAGAATGGGGCACACTTTAACCAATTAAATAGTCATGAAGAAGAGGAAAATCAATACTTCTTGGATCTTTCTACTCGAAACTTTGCCAGCAAAATGGCCTATAGATTTACAAAATGAATAAACAAATGAACATAAATCTTATTATTTTGATTTTTAATTATGTATTGGGTCAGAAGAGAAACTTCACAGTTATCTGGAGCAAGATTAACATCAGTTAGATAAATCTAATTCCATGATTCCTAAATTACTATAGTAGGAAGCCTAATTTATATGAATCAAAATCACTTTCATTCTAAGAAGATCTTAGAGTATTTCTTGTGTTAAAAAGTGATTTTTAATATTAGTTGTAAAAGTGTTTTGAAGACCCATTTCAGAATGCAATGAGGAAAAAAAAAGCCCAATAGGCTGCAGTGGACACTAGTTAGACTGAAGACCAACAACATCATCATATTTAAAGGTGGCACCTCAAAAGGTTCTTCTGCTCTCTATTTTCACTTGCATTCTTAATTCTTAAGACATAGTTTCTATAGCAAATGTGTTATGCTGTAAAAAAAACTCTGTGTGCAATTGTTCATAGCTATTTTAAAGGATTCCAATGAGGCCCCGTTGTGCAAACTCCAGGAAGGTGTCAGTGTACAAACATGGGCTACCACCAACTGGTGGCTCAAATAACATGAATGAAAGACTTCTCTAGGGAGTGAAAAGCCAGTTTAACTCCAAAACCAGCTTGACTCATACCCAGGTGCTGCCAACCACATGTTTCAGATGGTGGATATTCCAGGGCAATTCTCTGTGTCAGAAAGGCAGATTGAAAGGAATAGATAAGGGATGTAAATTAGAGCTTGCATGGTGCTGAATGGGTGTGCAGGACATTCACAAAGCTAAGAACTGTTTTGTGTATACAGAACACTTTTAGTAACTCCTAGAAGGGAAACTGTAGCAGTGACCAATTGAAAAACTCCACAACAGTCACCACTGGTCCAGAAAGAATACAGTAAGTACATAAAAGTTTATTATCTAAGAGGATCTGCTGTCAAACCAAACTTCCAGCACCATCTTTGTTTATGTTTGGGGTGTTTTTTGTTTTTATTTTAACTTTACATACTCACTCACACCACTCCAAGTGCAAGATGTACTAATTACAAGGAAATTTCGTGTGTATTGGTTTTATCAGATATGTTGCTCAGAATTTTACCTTTACATTTACTGGAGTTGCATTTACCTTGTGGTTGCATTTCATGTTATTCATATTGTTATGCATATATTATTAACAATTCCTTCAACAAAGAGGATGATTTTCAAATGAACAAAATTCTGGATTAATGTTTCCATCAGCTTTGTTCACATATGCATCCATTTCATCCAAAGGGCATTTTTTATGCTATGAAGTAGCACATCTACTCAGTGTGTAAATGCACACATGTGGTTATAAACCCAGAGGGATACCCATAAAGGACACATAATTTGAAAGACAGCCTCTCCTGTAAATTGACACTAACTTATAAAAAAAAAAAATCAAGAAATACTGTTCCCTTGTCAGGATGTTTATTACTAAGCCTGAAGGTTAACACTCCTATTACCTTAACCTCTTTAAAAATATTTTGTATTAAACATTTGCAAGATAAAGTCCTGCAATTAGGCTTTTAGCACACCATCAGGAGCATAAAGAAAAAAAAGGGTGTTTATCTTTTTCATGTTTGAGTCCGCAGAATTACTTTTGATCAAATTTTTGAGAAGAGTTTCAGGAGCTTCAGTGGGTATTGCATTCAATTCTAAAAGATATCATTGTTTTGGTACCATTGCCACTTCTTCTGTTATCAGGTTTGTTGAAAACATAAAACTGAAGAATGATGACCAGAATAAAATGAATTTCAGAACCTGTCTCTGTGAGTCTTAAAATTAATCATTTTGCTTTCTAAGGGGTAAAGAGTCCTGAAGATCCAATAACTAAGACAGATACTGAGAATGGAATCAAAGTTGAAAATAAAGTCATTAAAATGAATGGAAAAATGAGAGGCACAAGGAGTCTTTCGATAAAGAGAAATTACATACACAACGAGGATCTTATCTGACTTAAGCAGACGATAAATAGAAATCTGTTGCTTCATCATGTGCAGATACATTTTGCAGTCCTGCATTAGGGACAAATACACTGTGTAAATAAGGGAGCAGGTAGAACAGCAGGAAAAATCAGAACGAAGTAGGGTTTTCAGCTGTGTTTTTACTCGAAAAGAGTTGAAACATGTTGCTGACCATAACTCTGTGAATAGCTATATTAATATATACTGCATTCTGCTTTGTGGCATCAAATTACAATAGGATTAACCACATTTAAGTCAGTAGAACCACTCTGAGTTAGACACCAGACATAGAAATTGAAGTGGCATGTGTAAGAAAGTCAGTCTTGTAAGCAGAAATAGAGGTATTCAGGGCTACCAGTGAAAGGAGGACAGTGGCTTAAGTCTCATGGATTCTTCCACCCTTAAACTGCAGTATGAGAAGAACACAGGGCTCACTCGATCACTGCAAACATCACAGGTGTAAATAATCCCTCTGAGGTTTTTTTTTATTGTTTTTCCACATGCCACTCCAACAGTGTAAAGTAAGCAATCCCTGTGTTTATTACAAAAACAGCGCTGAGCTATTCACTAGCTTGTGTGGAAAGAGTCTCATTTTCTAAGGTTTTATTTTAGAAGTGCTCCATACAGACTTCAGAAGATCCTGCAGTGCTGGAAGCACCTTAGAGCAAGCCATTGTTTTCAAAGTAACTGAGTATTAGTCTGAATCTGATCTCAAGACTTGTAAACAGTCAAAACCACAGTTTCACATCCTGAGAAGTGCCTTGGAATTTCAAGCTCCAAAGCAGATTCAAGGAATGTAGCCTGAGACCAGTTCCAACTAGAGAGAGACACAGTTATCTAAATTTCTCCATGTGTTTTAAAACAGCTTTAAAAAAAAAAAAAAAAAAGCTGATTTCTAGAAATGCAGTTCTGTTGTTTTTTATTGTACGAACGGTGAAAACCAAGGAGATGGGTGCATAAATTGGCTCTGCTGTACTTGACTTTCTCTATTAAAGAAAAGGAATAGTTGGGCAGACATGGGGAATTTGCTTGATTTTATAAAATATGTAAGGTATTCAAAGTACAGATTGTTACAGACCTCTCTGAGCCCTTTATTTTCATCAGAGATTTGTAGGAACTCATTTACTTCAATCTAAAGCAGCAGGTAGATTTTCCAGAGCAGAAGCAATTTTCTGTGCTCTGCAAGGCCTTCAAAACAACAGAGAACACTGTTCTCACTGCCTCTATTAGACACTGTTTATTGTTTTTCAGAAAGTGCTGTGTAATCTGTAAATAAGAAATGCAGCAAACATGTTAAAGGTGTTAATTAACTTTTGTTGTGTTATGTGTTAATATCACCAAGCATTTATCCTTCCTCATGAATGGAGATGGCAAATCTTCTGATCTTCCCTGTTTCTACAAAGTATTAAACTGTTAGAGTTATGTGGACTTTCACACAGACTAAAAAAAAAAAAAAAGCAAGAATGTGATGAAAATTATAGCTTATATCCATTTGAACTTAATGAGTCACTTGCCATCAATACATAAAGTGGCTCTGATATTTTGGGGGTGAGCAGGCTGTTATTAATCTTTCCCACTGCTTTTAATGCGTGATAGAGCACTAATGGGTATTCAGTAAACAGAAACAATTAAGTAAATTTGCTGGAAAATGTTTCGGAAGGTAACACCCTCCTCCACTTGACTATAACAGCCTTTCCACCATGATCAATTAAACACTATTAATAAAACTAGATACTCAGCCAGAAATATATTTTTAACCTTGCTCTCTGAATTAAAAAATTCTGGAGTCACCATCCCCCCTGTTTCACATTCAGACATTATCAGATGTAAAGACTGGGATTTATTTAGCCTGAGTAAACAAGGACCTAGGAATGGGAGAACAAGATACATTGTCAAGGACATTTGAAAAGTGGAGTAAAGAGACAGAAATATTTAATGGTGGTAAAAGGGAGAAAAATGGAAAACAGGAAGAATTTTAACAAGGGGAAAAAGAAAGCCCTGTTGCTTAAGAAATTTCAGGTAAGGTTAAACAAAGCATTAGAGATTGTAACTAGACATGAAACCAACCCAGTGTGACTCTGAAAGATGTTACAAAGCTGGAATAAAG